>JAESUZ010004250.1:1200000-1837567 GCA_017311185.1 Proteles cristata cristata
TCTACACAAACAAAATAAGCTGTGAAGGTGAGCCAGGTGCTGCAATGACCTCTTCACTGACCCCAGGTTTAATTAAATTATATTGACTGGCAGACAGATAACCCCTTTATTTGGTGATCTTCCCCAACTCAGCCCTCTTTATAAGCTGGGCACTCAAACAAACAGGCTGATCCCGATATGATTTCAGAGAAATCATTCATTTGTCAAAGTAATTGGGATAATTGTTCATCCATAATAAAACTCTAACTCTAAACTTTAAGATTCAACAAGATCAACTTATTTAATTTTAAAAAGTCCTATTTTGGGGCGCCTGGGTGGCTTAGTCGGTTAAGCGTCCGACTTTCGCTTAGGTCATGATCTCGCGGTTTGTGGGTTCAAGCCCCGCGTCGAGCTCTATGCTGACTACCAGCTCAGAGCCTGGGGCCTATTTCAGAGTCTGTATCTCCCTCTCTCTCTGAACCTCCCCTGCTCACGCTGTCTCTCTCTCTCTCCTAGAAATAAATTTAAAAATATTAAAATAAATAAATAAATAAGAAGTCCTATTTTGGGTAAACTCATAGGTGATGTCTTATTCAGTGTTCACAATGGCCTATGTTGACCCTTTCTGATATCCTTCCTAGCACTGACTTTAGAAAATGTTTCTCTAGTCTCTCGCTTGATGGTGAACTCTTATAGCTCACATAGTAGGTCCTTAGTAAAATATTTGTCCATAAACTAATGACTGTACACAGGATTACCTTTTAATCATACTATACTCAAAATCATGGAGACTGCATCAAAACTACTTAAGTGCTTGGTGCCTCACGTGTGTCTTCTCCAGGGCTGACACATCTATCCCCTAGTTCCTGGAGATATTGATTGCCAGGAACTCACAGCTGCATCCCTGACTTCTCCTATCATATATTACACCACCTCAAAGATCTTGGAAAACAGAGTGGTGGATTGACTTCTTAAATATGTATTTGGGGCTCCTGATTAGAGATGGAGCACCATTCACAAAGATAGAACATATATCCTAAATTAATGACTATTATGTGGGTCTTCTGTAAGTAAATATATCTGCTCAATAACAAGAAGTAGAATATGGAGTGACCCCCCTCTCCATCCACCTAGTTGGGGAATATGTATTCCTTATAATCCCATATTTAAGCTCTGCAAATTTGGAGGTCTTGGTTCTTGTAGAAGGGATGTTTTCACCTGGTAACACTGTAGTTCCACTGAACTCCAAGCCTTGGCTCTCTCTTGATCATCTAGGCTCCTCATGCTAAAAGACTAATATCAAGGAAAGATATCATCATATTGGCTGGGCTAATGACCCCAATTATGAAGAGGTTGGCTTTCTCCTACATCACGGAGAAAGGAAGAATATGTTTGGCACTCAAGTGATCAACTGGACTGTCTCTTGGTGTTCAACAGAACCTACTGTTAAGTGAACAAATATATCAGCAAACGTGAGATAGGCATGAAAACCAAAAATTCAGACCCTTCAAGGATGAGATCTGGATTGCCCCATGAGACAAATCACCTAGAATAACAGAGGTGCTCATTGAGTTGGTAGAATGTGTGACAGAGGAAATGGAGGGTAAGGCTCAGTCACAGCCTTGAGAGTAACTGTAACATCAAAAGTTGTAGGTATTTTTACTAACCCTCTTATAGGAAAGAAGACCAATCAGAATCCCAAAGGTGAATTTACTATAAGAAGCAAGTGAATATGAGTAACACAATGCTTACAATGCTTAGTTCAAGGGGAAAGTACTGTATCTCATAATGCTGAAACCATTGTGGACATGTCTGAGTTTTGTTTCACATTTTTCTGTGTAGGAAACAAGTCTCCAGGTTTCTTCATGGCCTGAAATTCCAAATTTAAATCCTATTCAACAGAATTGAATAATGCCTAGCTTACAGTAAAGCACAAGTGCTGAATTTTAGCAATTGCCAAATCAGCTCTTCCTCTATTTTCTCATCAGTAAAACGATAAACTGGATTATATCATCTCTAAGAATCTTACCAGTGCTAGAGTTCTCTAATACTAATAAAATCATCAGGAACTGGAAATTCCTTTAACATGTGCAGAAGAAAGCTGATTATTTATGTCTCTCTGTGCCACAACAAAACACTCTTTATATCAGTTGGTATAGATCATATTTAATACAAAGTATAATCCAGAAGTATCACTGAATCTCTTCACGTTTGCTTCTTAACCATTCAATAAGTTCATTTTTTTTACTAATATAAGAATTATAATTCTGGTAGTTAGCTTTTTTTCCCCCTAAAGCCTTATTATCTTCCCTTCAGTCACTGTCATTTGTGATTCAGTCACTGCATTTTTTTCACATATATTTTTGGCTAAATTAAAGATGGAAACAATCAATCCTATATTATTATGAGTGAAAAATGTCAACACATTTTTTTTTCATGTGGTTCTCTAATATCTGTGACACCAGAGTGTGATGATTTTTGGCATCAAAATGACAGCGAGTTGGCAGCAAATGGCATTACTGTCATGTCGTTTAAGGAAGAAATAGTGCATTCTGTGAAATTGGAAGAGGAGGACGGTGACCCCTTGACGCACATTACTTGGTAAACGTTTTCTGTTC
The DNA here is from genome assembly GCA_017311185.1 of Proteles cristata cristata. Taxonomy (NCBI): domain Eukaryota; kingdom Metazoa; phylum Chordata; class Mammalia; order Carnivora; family Hyaenidae; genus Proteles; species Proteles cristata. The sequence goes on from JAESUZ010004250.1 coordinate 1,202,598, forward strand.
AAACTTCCATTTATTTCAGTTATTTGCTCCCCAAATCAGGGATGTGGAAAATGTTGTAACTAAACATAACCCCACACATAGTAGGCATAAAAGAAGATCAGGCAGTGAGAACCCTGACTTCACATAGCTTTTCTGCTCCTGTAGCATCTAACCAGGCATCACGATATTATCATCCAATAGAAAGTTGGGCATCCCAATCCTGCCAAGGCAGAGGCTTCAAACTCTTGGACTTTTGCTCCTTATGACACCAACTGTTGCCTGCAGTTGTTTGGCTCTGAACATTTTTGACCTTGCCTATCTTCAGCTTCATCTCACTTCTAGCACAATGTGCTTGGTGGCAGAATTACTGTTCTTACTTCCAAGCTTTTACTTAGTGCCTCTGGGTCATCGCTACCCCCCTAGACATCCCTCTTACAGCCTTGCCCTCCAGTTCCTTTGAAGGTTGCACCACAGACTTATGACCCTAGCTGCACTATCTGGATGAGGTGATGCATGAAGCATGCAGTCAATTTCCTCCATTTGTGGAAGACCTTGGCTGCTGGCTTCATACCTCTCCTTAGACTGCTGCTCCTATTGGAATTCCCAGACTTGTCCATATACAAATAAATAATTCATAAACCACTTGGCTTCTCAATTCCTTTACCTCTTCCAAAAACCTTTCTTTCATGCTTCTTCAGCCTCACACCCAAATCTCACACCATTAGTGGGGGCACTGCTCTCATGCCATGATTCCACAGCCTTCATTCTACCATCACAGGTCACTGTTTCAGAATATCCATCATGGCAATTCTTCAAGTTCATCAACCCCATTTTATTTTTAAACTGTGGATCAGTCTCTCTTATTTTCACTTGCCTCATAACCAGCATGCAATTCATTGTTACTAACCACGTACAAATATCTTGTTTCTTTTTCTTATTCTCCTTTCATAACTTAAAGAGGTCCAATTTCCTCAGCCAAAATTTCTTGCACAATCAAACCTCTACTGTTCTTTTGACTGTATTCATATGATAGGTACAATTTTAAGGCCCACTGTCCACTACGTGATCAAGGATGACTTTTGAACCTGTGTGAGCTTCAGTGCCTTGCAGTAAAACACTGGGAGTCCTATGATTTTTTTTTTTTTACTATTTATGTAAAAAAAGTAAAACTAAGAAAGAAATGGCATGAAAATATACACATTAATTCCTGACTTAAACTTTAAGTACAAGGGTGCCTCAGTGGCTCAGTTGACTGAGTATCCGACTTTGGCTCAAGTCATGATCTCATGGTTTGTGGGTTCAAGCCCTGCATTGGGCTCTGTACTGACAGCTCAAAGCCTGGACCCTGCTTCAATTCTGTGTCTCCCTCACTCTTTGCCTCTCCCCTGCTCATACTCTGCCTCTCTTTCAAAAATAAATTAACATTAAAAGAAAATTTAAGTGCAGAAGCACCCATGAAGGTAATAAATATTAGGTTTTCATGTTTGTGTGACTGTGTCTCTTAGCTGTCTTTTTCCTTGGTTTTGTTTTGCTTTGTTTCTCATTCCTCTCCTTCTGCCCTGGAATACTAAGGCTTGAGTCTTATTTTCAGGTGTTAAGGTTGAGTTTATTGGCTATGCTATGGTACTTAGGCGTTTGGTCAAACTCCAGTCTAGGCATTGGTATGACTGTATTTTTTAGCAATGCCTAACATTTAAATCAGTAGACTTTCAGTAACGCATATAAACCTTTGTAATGTGGGTAGGTCTTTTCAGATCAGTTGAAGGCCTTAAAGACTGAAGCTTCCCGAAGAAGGAATTTAGCCTCAAGAAGACTGAAACAGCAACACTGCTTACATTTTCATCCTGTCAGCCTCCTTATAAATTTGGGACTTGCCCATCGTTACAATCACATGGGCCAATGCCTTACAATCAGTTTCTCTCTCTCTCTCTTTCTCTCATTTCTCTCTCTCTCTCACTCTCGCTCAATCTCTATCTCTTTCTCGTTCTCTCTCCAAATCTCTATTTATATATCCCATTGGTACTGTTCTCTGGAGAACCCTGACTAATGTGTAAAGACAAAAAGGACAAGTTGGCTTAAAGACAGTGAGAGCCTCACTCATCCGGTTACTAGCTTCGGTACAGAGAGCACAGTATGTCCCAAGGTTATTCTAATGGCGGAGCAGAGGCTTTTGATTATCAGGTTGGCAGTGGGAGATTCCTACTGAGCTCAGCTTTGAAAATCTTAGTTAAAAAAAAAAAAAAAAGGTTGAGGGGCACCTGGGTGGCTCAGTTGGTTAAGCGTCCAGCTTTGGCTCAGATCATGATCTCGCAGTTCATGGGTTCGAGCCCCTCATCGAATTCTGTGTGGACAGCTCAGACCCTGGTGCCTGTTTTAGATTCTGTCTCCCTCTCTCTCTGCCCCTCCCCTGCTCATACTCTGTTTCTCTCTGTCTCAAAAATAAATAAACTATAAAAAATTTTTAAAAAAGCAATTGAAAGAAGGAATTAACTAAGAAATGAGTACTAAGATACATAATTCAGCAAAGGAAAAGAGATATTATTATATATATATATACGGAGACAGAGAGAGAGAAGAAGGGGTCGTCAAGATTCTTGATAAAAATATCCCTGAAAAGATAGGACTTGAGGTGACCGTATTTGTATATTTTATCAGGTATTTAGACACTATGTTAGAGAGTGCCAAACTTTCCAGAAGTTAAATTAGTTTGAAAATTATAAAAACAGTGCCATAAATTATATTTTGCAATCCATTGTCACATCTTGTCTATTGGTTTCCAATAATAGCTCATTAAAATTTGCATTACACTCCTTGAGCTGCTAATTTCAGGGTCAAGTTTATATGTATATTTTATCTAAGAAAAATTCCATTTCTGTTACAGCAGGAAGAAAATGAAAATTTAATTAAAGTCTCTGAAGTTGTTGGATAACTTTTAGACAAATGATATTATACTGTTTTAAGCAATAACTAGGTAAATGGTCTTGGATTCTGAATTTAGGGAACTGTGAAGATAATTAATTTAAAAAAAAGACAATTTTCTCAGAGGGAAAGCTGCCTAATATTTAAAATGAATAAACTCTTTCAATTGCCCTTGAATTAAGATATTTTTCAACTGAGCACTAGGTACAGCAAGGTTTAGAAATAAGCAGTGTTTTATTTTTTTTTCTGGAAATAGAAAAATAAAATGGTAAAATATTAAATATATGTAAATACGGCAGAACTTTACTTTTAAATGTATTTACATGTTATTATACTAGAGCCGACCATTTATATTGAAATCTTTTCTTTCAAACTTCATTAGCACAAATTGCTGTTCTGCCTAGTTTATAGAACTCTTGTGAGGATAACATGAGATTATAGATGTGGAGGCATTATGTAAGTTGTAAAATTTAGGTAATGGCAATGAAATAAAAGAGAAAAGAAAATACTGGAAAATAAATGCATCCCAATAAACATTTTAAAGAAGACATTAGCAGTAAATTTACAGGATAAGAATGGCAAAATGCACTTGAACACTTCAAGTGTGAAAGAGAGGATATAGGGAATGTGTTAGTCATATTCATTGCTGAAGAGTCTCAATTGGCACAGCCGTGCTGGGGGATACGTGATAGTAATCAAACTCTTCCTTTGACCCAGTAATTTCACTTTTTCGTACCTACCTAACATACAGTCCTGCCTCTGCAGAAAGAGTTATATGCAAAGGTATTGTTTTTGGTATTGTTTGTAAATAACTAAAAATTAGAAATAACCTAAGAGTCCATCACTAGAGAAATGGCTAAATAAACTGTCTTTTGTCCTAAGTATGTAAGTATGAAATAAAGCAGCACTTAAAATGATGGGGTAGGTCAACATATGTGAATAAATCTGTAAACATACTTTTGAGAAGAAAATAAAAAATAATAGGGTTGGCCAGTGAGAAATAGATTTAGTATAGTTCATGTAAAAATTACAAAAAACAAGAACAAAAAACAAACAAAAAAATACAATACTGTCTTAGTCAATTCTGGCTGCTATAACAAATTATTATAGACTAAGTTGCTGAAACCACAGATATTAATTTCTCACAGTTCTAGAGGCTTGATGTCCAAGATCAAGGTGCCAGCAAATTTGATATCTTGGGTTTTTTCTGTTTTTTTTTACAGTTTTTTTCCTTTCCTTTTCTTTTCTTTTCTTTTTTTTTAATGTTTTATCTATTTCTAGGAGAGAGAGAGAGACAGTGTGAGCAGGGGAGGGTCAGAGAGAGAGAGGGAGTCACAGACTGAAACAGGCTCCAGGCTCTGAGCTGGCAGTCAGCACAGAGCCCGACACGGGGCTCAAACCCACGAACCGTGAGATCATGACCTAAGTGAAAGTTGGATGCTTAACCGACTAAGCTACCCAGGTGCCCCAAATTTGATATCTTGTAAGTGCCCTCTTCCTGGTTCACAGATTGCCATATTTTCAGTGTGTTCTTGCAGGACAGGATGAGCAAGAGAGCTTTCTGGGTTATCTTTTCTAAGACACTAATTCCTTACCTTCATGAGGATTCTACTGTCATGACCCAATCATCTCCTAAAAGCCCCACATCCTAATGAATAAGAAGGGAAATGAGACTTTCATCATGAAATGAGGATTTCATAATATATGAAAGAATGAGGATTTCAATATATGAATGTTGGAGATAGGAAGCAAACATTTAGTCCATAGCAAAGACCATGTTGTGTGTGAGTGTGTGTGTGTGTGTGTGTGTCTGTCTGTCTGTCTGCAATACTGATGTACAGCAATTTATAATAGTAGTTATCTATAAGATTAGGGACCATCTTTTGTGTGTGCATTGAGGTCAAGGTGACTGTGGCAGGCTGGGTTCTTTGGAAGCAGATACTGAGAGTCTGGGCCCAAAAGGGTATAGGGAGCCTCACTCAACTCTTCAAAGACCTCTTCAGTGAGGTCTACACCTTTGAATTGTTCTGCATTGGGCCAGATAACCAGGACCTTTATAGCCCATCTCATTCAGTCATTGGATTTGGGCCACCCCAGGAAGTACATGACCTCAGCCAAGGCCACATTAATTTAGCTTTGTCATTTATATTCATATATTTTTAGAAGAGGAATGTTGTCATGTGGTTTAAGCAGTAAGTAAATACAATAAAAATTTCAAAATCAGCTTATGTAGAATTATATGCATGTATATTGGTATGATGTTATAAAAACTATAAGCCTTTACAATGGCAATAGTTTTTTCTTTAAGTTGGGATATTATGAATAAGTTTCATTATTTTTTCATTGTGCATTTTAGGGTTTCTAAAATGATATTCAACATGCATGCATTAATGTTATCAGGGAAAGTATACTTCCTTGGTTCCTTGTCTAATTGAAAAAAATCTGAACCAGGTGAGCACCAGTCTGAGCAGAAGTACAAGTGGCAGTATGGAGGCTCCAACAGGGGAGTAATCTCAACAGCATTTATTTCTGGAGAGATCTCAGCAAAGTTAGTAAATACAGGTAGGTATGGCAGCTATCAAGCCTCAGGATGGTGCTTAAGAAACCAGACTCCAATATTAAAAGGGTAACCCTATTAGAACCAGGGAAATCCTATTACTTTAGTCACTGTGATAAAGTGAAGTGGGCAACTATTTTGGTACTAGGAACAAGGCAGAAGAAAAAGATGGCTGTTCACCTAACCAGAGAGAGACCCCTATGCTTCATTTCATTGCCCTTACATCCTTCATTCCGTGCTATCCCAAAGGACAAACGTGGTAAGGTTAAAGATAAGATAGTCTCTAGCACAACAAATAATAGGTTGAGATTTCTACAGAAGAGAGAAACAGTATTTTTTTTTACATGGGAGTGTGTGGCAAATTGTCACATTGAATACCTCGATTCACCTTTTCCTTTTGATCTAGAACTTCAAAACCATGGTAATTGAAATCTGTGCCATGAATTGGAAACATAATATTTATGATGTTTTTTCATAAAGTGGATTCATAGATTCAATAAAATCCCTATCAAAACTAAATCAGTCCCCTTTGAAGGGAGAGACAAGCTAAATCTCAAATTTAATTGAAAATGCAAAGGGCTGACTATAGCCAAAACAATCTTGAAAAAGAAGAAAGATATTGGAGGACTGTCACTTTCTGACTTTAACACTTGATATAAAACCTCAGTACTCAAGACAGGGTGGTATCATCTTAAGGATAACTGATTGATCAGTAGAACAACATCAGGAGTTCTGATCAACCCACACATAAACTATCAACTGATTTTTGGTCAATCTATCAAGTTATTTTAATGGGAAAAAGAGAAATATTTCGTCAACCAAATGATTCCGGAATAAGAGGATATCTGCATGGAAGAAAAAACAAAGACTTCAAATTTCACATAACTTGATTTAAGAAATAATCATTTGAAGTGGATTATTGGCCTCAACTCAAAAAAGCTTCTAGAAGAAAGCATAGGAAAATATCTTCACAACATTGCAAGGGGCAAGGATTTGGGGGCAGATCACAAAGATCACTGTGTGTAAAAGGAAAAAAATATGTTACCTTCTTCAACATGAAAAGTTTTCTTTTTTAAAATGAATAGACAAAGCGCACACTTGGAAAATGTTCACTCACAATGGATAGATCAAATAAAACACAGTTATCCATAATATATAAATATTTTTTCAAGTCATCAATACAAATACAAATAAGAGTAATAAAGAGCCCCACTCTGTTTTTGTTACTTGACTGCTGAAAGTTTGCAAACCTAACCATGTCATGTCCTCTGTTGCCAGCTCACTACTGGGAGGCATTGATGAAAAGCCCAGATGCCCCCTTTCTTGATACTTGCAGGTGGTTCAAACTGCAAGGAAATCACCCCTCCAGGCCTACCCTCTAACCACCATAAAACCCTAAACCAGCCTTCTTACCTTGCTCACTCAAGCCATTTTGGATCCTGCTTTGTTGTCCCTAGAAAGACTCATCTGTCATAAGTCTTCCCACTCTCTTTTAATGCATGGTAGTTGGGGGTCTGTCCTCCGTTAGATGGTAGTACTGCAAAAATTGAATGAAAATAAGTAGACTATAGAAACAGGCACTTCTTAAAAGAATAACACAAAAAGATTATAAACATCTGAATTATCAGGGGAAATGTAAATGTGAAGCCACCATAATAGAACTTTACATATTCACCTGAATGGCTGAAATTTAGAAATACCAGTAATTGCAAATGTTGGGGATGGGGGGTAGAACAGGTAGTACGCTCACACACTGCTGGTTTAGAGTTAAAATGTTATAACCACTTTAGAAATCTGCTGATAGACCTGCTACATCAAATGTTCTCTGGGTCCAGCAACCATTGATAACGGCAGAAACAGAACCTAAGAAATGAGTGTAATCATGGCTGGAGGACACAAGCGAGCTTCATGGGCATGCTGTCATGTTCACTTGACCTTGCTCTTATCCAACCTGGTTGTATCACTACTCTTTTCTCTCCTCACAGCTATATGGGGTTCCTGCATGAGAATTAACAATGAAGAAAAAGTCTAAGACTCATGGGTACATGGCTCAGTTCATCAGCCAGGTGCCTGTAATAGACAGTACTGTAGTATATTCGTGTCTGTGATTGGACTTTAGAAACAGTGGGGAGAGAATACGGTAAGTCTTATTCAATGAGAAGCTACAGCTTTGAATAGTAACTTTGGATTCCTTGTGTCCAGAGTCCAAAGGGTAAGAAGAAGGGTCTCTATTCATAAATGGACATGTGCAGAAAGCCTCTCTGGAGATGGATATCATAACCAAGGAGTTAGCCACCTTTCCCAGAATGAGATTTTATGTCACATTCCCAAATAAACACTGAGATCAGCAAAAGTGAGGGCTCAGGGCAAGGGAAATGTATAATGTCAGTGGAAGAATAGGTTGATGCATATCAATTGAATTGTAGCCCAAAATCAATGGCAGAAACTGTGCAGGGCTGTCCGATACCAAGTTTCCTATCAGGAAACAAGACCCACAGGAATACTGAAGAAGCTTCTCTCCAAGTTTTATGAAGCAATGGATCCATGTAGCAGAACGAGTGGGCTGTGGCAGACTGAGTACAGCCTATAGCTGTACAGCGTGTACTCCCTGGGTGTCACCCTTCAGGATTATGCTTTGCTCAGAGTGGTCACAGGTGCTCAGGACAGTCCCAGGCAGTGAGAGCAAGACCGCACAGTAATACTCTACCATTGTCTGCCCAAAATGGGGCCCCCGCTAACTGGCAATCTTTGTCTGGAGTTCCCTGTTGAAGTGTCAGATTATCAGATCTGCACCTCAGTTTGATGGTTCCCTCTGCCTAATCTTGCTTGCATAATAGATGTTAGTCTCCAAAAATCTTTTCCATTCTAATTCCATTTTATTCTCCCCAATACAGAGGTTCCAAATGACCGATAATATATCTGTAGGTATAAATTTACTCAGATACAAACCACCATCTATCTATCCATACCTCTCCTAGGACTTTGTGGAGAAATGAAAAGACACATGAAAGACTGGTAAAGAATTTTCACAACACATATATCTGATGCTGAATTTGTATACAGAATATATAGAGTTTCTACATAACAACCATAAAATAAGAAAAATAAAACTTCACATAAGAAGATACAGGAAGGCTAATAAGCACATGAAAACAGGCTTGCCCTCATCAGTCTTCAGAAAGATGCAATTTAAAACCTCAGTGAGATATCACACAGCATAATCACTGGAATGGCTAAATTAAAAAGCTAGAAAACAGAAATCACCAAATGTGACGAAGATGTGAAGAAACTGGAACTTTCGTACATTGCTGATAGGAATTAAATTGTCATAGCCATTTGTAAAATTACTTTGGCAATTTTTTATAACATTATTTATACATCTAGGCTCTAATCCATCAATTTCACCACAAAGTATTTATGCCCTCACTAAAAAAAGTACAAACGTATCCCAGAGAAGATTTGAATAAAGACGTTTGTGGAGAGATTATTCATAATTAACCCAAACTGAAAACAATACAAATGTACATTAATAAGATAATATATAACAAATTATGATATTCAGCAATTATAGAGTCCATCATTGGGGTACCTGGGTGGCTCAGTCCGTTGAGCGTCTGACTTTGGCTCAGGTCATTATCTTGCGGTCTGTGAGTTCAAGCCTCTCATTGGGCTCTGTACTGACAGCTCAGAGCCTGAAGCCTGCTTCAGATTCTATGTCTCCCTCTCTCTCTGGCCTTCCCCTGCTCATGCTCTGGCTCTCTCTCTTTCAAAAATAAAAAAAACATTGGGGTGCTTGGGTGGCTCAGTTGGTTAGGCATCCGGCTTTGGCTCACACCATGATCTCACGGTTTGTGGGTTCGAGCCCTGCGTCGGGCTCTGTGCTGACAGCTAGCTTGGAGCCTGGAGCCTGTTTCAGATTCTGTGTCTCCCCCTCTCTCTGACCCTCCCCTACTCATGCTGTTTCTCTCTCTCAGAAATAAAAAACATTTAAAAATTATAAAAAATAAACATTAAAAGTTTTTAAGAAACAGTCCATCATTGATAAAAAGCAACACAATAAATTATCTCAGAAATATGTCTACATTTGCCAGTATTCATCAAACTGTATGTGTAAGATCTATGCATCTTCTGTATGCCAGGTATATTCCAGTTACTGCCTCCAAACTAAGGTAAAACAAAAGCTAAAAAATGGCATTGTGCTAAACACAAATAAATAGAAGAAGAAAAAGAAGGAATAGCAATGATTTAATATTTTTAAAAAGTGTAAACCAAGAATTTGATGGAAGTCCAAGGAGAAAATGCAGTAAGAATGGCATTATAATGAATTTGAAAAGGATATTGAAAAGGAGATGAAAAACAAAAGTTAAGATGGCAAAGGATAGATAAAAGTTTCAATGCTAAGGTCTGGAAAAATGTTGGTTTTATTTACTCTCAAGAGAGGACTATGCATATTAGGAGAAAATTAATGCCCTGCAGATAACCATTTTAACCTACCCATCTATCCATCACAGCATACATATTAATCTTTGCTCCTGGGACTTTTAAAACTCTATATTCTGACTCCTGAAGCATGAATACAATGCTTTACCATGTAATTTAAATCATGGTCTGTAAAAGACTCCTGATACAGATAGAAGAAAAAAAAGCATTCTAAGCTTTAACCCTTGTAAAGATCTTAAATTTATTCAATGGAGTCAAGCAACATCATAAGTAGAAATGTGGAATTAAAAGGCACTGGTGTTTATAGAAATTTGTTCTGCAAAAATCAAATTCTGTTAGGCAATTTACATGTTTTCAGTCAGTTGATCCTTTTGATGCTCATAGAAGTTTCTAGGTAAGAAAACCCTCCCCACTGAACACTCAGTAGGATCACAACAGCAGATTATAAAACACTCAGGGATTCTGTGAGCTCATTAGTAGCTTGAAATTGGCCTTGGTGGGAGTGTTTGTACCACAGGATTCAGCAGACACTAGAAACTGGGATTCATTTTTCTGTCCAGAGAGCCATTACCTAGGCTCTCAAGGACACAGAACTGCTTTTGTTCTTGTTCATTGTAACAATATAATCTTATTTAATTGTTATATCTTCCTGGTGAGAGCAGTCTCTCCATGAGAGCTATGGCCTGTATCTTACTTTATTTTTGTTTTATGTCTTCTTTTGGATTCAAGTGTTTGACAGTGAAAGTGCATGAAGGGATAGTAAACTTTCTGTTTTGCCAATGTTGAAATGAAAGGGCCACACAATGAATCAGAACTAATCCAGCAAGTAAGTCAGCCATGAGACAAGTTTGTCTTACTCCAAAACTCTGATGGGCCCACTGACTATACTACCCCTCCATGAAGGTAGTAATCAATGAATAATTTAAGCAAAGAAACAAGATCAAGCATACCCTATGATGTAACTATTTGGAAGAAATGAAATACCATGGAAATGATTTCAAATCAATCCAGATGATGTGATATCATTATTATCATGAAGATATGATGACCATTTTGTATACCCATCCAGAATTATTAAAAAATTCTCAGATATATGATCAAATGATACTGAGATTTTATTATATTTAAATAAGTTAAGAGCTATAAAGTTTAATTCTGTGCTTAACTTCGATGGAAATCTCACCTCTGATGGAATCCTCGCTTACTAGCTATCTAACTTTGAGAAAATTAATTCAACTTCTCTAAACCTCCATCTTCCCTTCTTTAAATATCTAAAAACAAAATAAGAAAAATTTATAAATACCTAAAAACGGAATGGAGTAAGTAGATTAAATAAATAGAATAATAAAAATAGCAAGCACATTTTAGTTAAGAATGCTTATTGGTTTTAAAGTAGTATATCTCCATGTAAGTTTAAATAAAAGCAGTTTTCATTACATTTTCCAAGTTAATGGTAAGGCAAATCCTCTATGTAGATTGGTGAAGCAGAGGCGAGGTTGGAGAAGACCTTTGTTTTAATTAGGATGATTGAAAGCGGTAAGAGAGGCAAACCATGAGAGACTCTTGAATGCTGACAAAAACTGAGGACTGGTGGATGTGGGGGGGGAGGGGGGGTGGGCATGGAGGAGGGCACTTGTGGGGATGAGCACTGGGTGTTATGTGGAAACCAATTTGACAATAAACTATTTGTAAAAAAAAAAAAAAAAGCTACATGGCACCATTTTTACTCAGAAAAAAAAAAAAGAAACATTTTCTAAGAAAATGATCTTAATGAAAGAGAGAAGTTCTGCTTGAAGCCTCTGTAAAGGAAGAAGCAGAGGACTGGAATGTGTGTGTATGTCTTCATTATGTTGTTTGAGATGGAATCAGCTGGACCCAAACATGGCAACACCCTGAAAGGGGTGTGGTTGTAATCGTTCATCAGGATGAAATATCCCTTGAGACCATAGCGTTGCACTAATTCTGTAATCAATAAATAGCCCTATGGTGATTTACGTGGCTTCCAAGATATTTCAAAGTGGGGGAGGCTGATAATGACTATCTTTAAAAGGCTAACATTTATTATAAATTAAAGTTTTCTCACATTGGCTTAATCCTCAGTCTCCTGAATAGAAGTAGCCTCCGACTGAATATACATCACCAAAGTAGCACAGTCCTACAGGTGCACAGCAGGAGACCAGACTTTTAGAATGTAACATTTACTTTAAGTAGTCATTTGCTGAGACCTCATCCCAGGGTCTAGTGAGATGCCATGCTAGAAATTTCTGTGTCATTTTCTCTAAACACACAAAAACTAAAACTGTGAAGGTTTTGCACATGTATGAATGATGGCCATCTTTATCTCCTTTGTTCCAGATCAAAAGTATGAGGAAAATAGAGAAATGACCAATATTCCAAAGGTACATTGAAGAAATGGGAGGCTATAAACGTGCAGTGAATTGGTCAAGGTAACACAGCTAGTGGGAGTCAAATCCTCAATAATAAATCAGGTCTTTTCGCTCCTGAGTCGAACATAAGCCCATAGCACATTTAACCTCCACTGATATCAATTAAGGAGTGAAATTAAATAATGAAGCCTTCTGAGGAGACTCTTAGAGGGATAAATTAGTCCATGGCCACTTTTCTAACGGAGTGTGATATATCCAATAGGGGAAAAGGCAAACATTTATTTTCTTGTCTTAACATATTGTTCTTATTTAAATTTTAAATTGCACCATATATTTTTAAAACACTTACCATTTTTAAATAGTTCATGATTATCAGCGTGGTTATTTACAACCTATAGTGCATTTGTTTTGCTGCATTGTATCACTTAATATGATTCATTGTTTCTAAAGTGAGATGTTCCAGGACTAGAAAAATAAGTGAAAAGAAAGATATTCGTTAAAGCTTACACCCTCTACAGAGTACATGAAAGTAATATTTTCAGGCTAAATTGGATGATGCTGGTGTTTATTTATTGATTTATTTTTAAACAGGGATTGTTATATTCTCTCGAACATATAAGTATGTTCTTTAAACAGAAGCATATAAGAACAATGAACTAAGCCCATCAAGTATGAATTCATTTATGTAATGCCAAATGCAGGTTTTAAATGCATCCATTTCCTTCACAAGAACTTAAACAACTATAGTCACAGATAATATTTTGAAAATAGCTATTTTGTTTTTAATCTTTTTAAAGTTTTTATCTGTCTATCTATCTATCTATCTATCTATCTATCTATCTATCTATCTATCTATCTATCATCTATCTATCTATCTATCTATATCTATGTTTTGAAAAACAGAACATGAATGAGGTAGGGGCAAAGAGAGAGATAATTCCAAGCAGGCTCTACACGGTCAGCACAGAGCCCAACATGGGGCTTGAGCTCACAAAGTATGAGATTACAACCTGAGTGGAGATCAAGAGTTGGACATTTAACCAACTGAGCCAGCCAGGCACTCCAAAAATAATTACTTATAACTAATTATTTCTGTATATATTCTAAATCTTCATATTTTTGGAAAAAATTATTTTGGCCAATACTTTGAATAGGCTCTGAGAAAGTGAACTTGAGTCTTTTCTAAGAGTACTGACTGAATAAGAAACAATACTGCTGGTAAGTTACAATGGTTATGCATAAAGATTAATGGCTGATCATTGTCTGACTGATTTCTACTTGACATTGGGACATCCAAACTCCCTCCTTAGACCTTATGCCATTGATTGTGTATATAAAAAATGACCTTAAGATAATCATATAGTTTTAAAATGTAGATGTAGATATACATTTAAGAGTTTGGGGTATAGTTGTTTTTTGATTAGTTTTTCTTAATAAACACCCATGCACAGAACTGGATACAGAATCATAAAACTCGAAAATATTATTAATTTTAAAAAATGGGGCTTAAAAACTTGGATGGCTCTGTCGATTTATCATTAGACTTCAGCTCAGGTCATGATCTCATGGTTTGTGGGTTCGAGCCCTGCGACAGGCTCTGTGCTGACTGCCAGCTCAGAGCCTGGAGCCTGTTTCAGATTCTGTGTCACCCTCTCTCTCTGATCCTCCCCTGCCCACGCTGTGTCTCTTTCTCTCTCAGAAATAAATAAAAACATTTAAAAATTTTTTAAAAAGTCTCAAATCTGTATTTCACTGTTGATGAATGATATTTCACATCTTTTTATGTGTCTGTTAGTCATGTGTATGTCTTCTTTGGAAAAGTGTCTACTCATGTCTTCTGCCCATTGCTTCACTGGATTGTTTGTGTTTTGAGTGTTGAGTTTGGTAAGTTCTTTATAGATTTTGGATCCTAGCCCTTTATCTGGTGTGTCATTTTCAAATATCTTCTCCCATTCCATTGGTTGCCTTTTAGTTGTGTTGACCACCTCACACTGGTTAGAGTGGCCAATATTAACAACTCTGGAAACAACAGATGTTGGACAGGCTGTGGAGAAATGGGAACCCTCTTGCACTGTTGGTGGGAATGGAAACTGGTGCAGCCACTCTGGAAAACAATGTAGAGGTTCCTTAAAAATTAAAAATTAAATTACCCTATGACACAGCAATAGCACTGCTAGGAATTCACCCAAAGGATATCAGAGTGCTTATTCATAGGGGCACATATACCCCAATATTTATAGCAGCACTCTCAACAATAGCCAAATCATGGAAAGAGCCTAAATGTCCATCAGCTGGTGAATGGATAAAGAAGATGTGGTTTATATAAACAATAGAATGCTACTCAACAATGAGAAAGAATGAAATCTTGCCATTTGCAACAACATGAATGAAACTGGAAGGTATTATGCTAAGTGAAATAAGTCAGTCTGAGAAAGACAGGTATCGTATGTTTTCATTCATATGTGGATTTTGAGAAATTTAACAAGACCATGGGGGGAGGGAAGGGGAAAGATAGTTTCAGAGAGTGAGACCAACCATAAGAGACTTTTAAATACAGAGAACAAACTGAGAGTTGATGGGGGTGGGGTGGGGAAGAGGGGAAAATGGATGATGGGCATTGAGGAGGGCACTTGCTGGGAGAAGCACTGAGTATTGTATGTAAACAACGAATCATGGGAATCTAATAATATAATCACAAAGCCAAGATCATATTGTATACACTGCATGTTAGCTAACTCAACAATAAATTATATATTTTTTAAAATGTCTCAAATCTGTCCTTTTTGGCATTGTTTTTTTATTTCCAAAGTTATAACCTCCTCATTTCACGTGAGGATAGTGGTATAATTACCAGGTAATGGATGCTCCCAGGTTTTTCCACTACAGTCTAGTAGATAGGACCCAAATGTATTTGAAGATGAAAGAAAACTACCCATGCGTTTAACTGTGAAGTCTAAGTAAGAAAACTGTCCTAGGAATGGTTAGACTCAGGATGAGGGTACAGTCCTCTGTCTCTGCATACTTCAGTCAACATGGGATCCAACCCCTGGCAGCTGTAGCTTCTTGTGGTCCCATCTTTGTGGTTCTAGTAAAGAGAGAGCTTCATTTTCCCAGCTGCTATTTCTACACCGAAGAAGGACATGGATGGCCTTTTGCTTGACCACTGGGCCCAGTGGGTCAGTGCACTATAAATGTATCCAGCTGAGCCAAGTTATCCATTCTTCAAAGTAGGGGAAAGGGTGGTGACCATCAGAACCAGTTGAGAGTGGAGCCAGGCTCTTCCCTTGAAGAAAGAGGGTTGAGCCAACAAAAGTAACCTATTTACTCCTGAAGTCAACTTAATTTTCCTCCTTGGTAAGGCCAACATGCTGCTCTGGTTTGTAAACTGTAAGTTTTCATATTGTGGCTCCAGATAAAAGTGCCAATTTACATTCAAATAAACCTGGTGTTATTTTTCTTTTAAGACTTTTAGGAAGCTACAGTCTTTCTGCTCCTATCGTGCACATGCATAGGAAAAAAAACAAAACAAAACAGAAAAACAAAACAAAAATAAAAACAAAAACCAAAACCCATAAAATACAAACACACAAAACCTTAATCAGTGTACTTTCTCCATGGTGGCTTCATTTTTTATACTTCTGCTGGTTCTCAGTCTAGAATGCTTGCCATTCCTTCCTGCCTTTTCTATCACTCTGAGGAATTTCTAATTATTCTTCAGGTTCCAAGGAAAATATTAACACAGAAAAGTGTTATTTTAAGAAAAGCAATTGACATTAATTTCCTCATTGGAATCTGCAAGTATTTGTGTATACCTTGTTTAGTGTACTATTATCAGTACTATTTGTAGCGTTAACAGGAAGTATATACCTATATATGAATATACATATAAATATATTAACATACCTAGGACCTAAACATACTATATTAATAAGTATGTTATATGTTATACTGTATAAACATGATATTATATATTTATGTATAGAATTTTCCTATATATTCATATACATATTTCATAAATAGAAGAGAAAAGCATGTCCAAAAGGTAGATCATATTCCCACTATCTGTGACATTGAGCAAGCTATTTACCATGTGGAACCTCCCTTTCTTTATCTAAAATGTGAATGGTAATAATATCTACTAGTCAGGGTGAATATTAGAGCAATTAAATGGCACATCTCTCCTTCTGGCCTGTTCTTTCTGCTTCCTTGGGTTTTCCCCGGCCTCACTGGGCATTCTTTCTCCAGTCTCCTTTGCTGGTTTCATTCTCTTTGATTCAAACTATAAGTACTTCCAAACCTTGAGAGTCTGGTTTTAAATTTTCTTATTTTTTCTTTGTTTGTATTTTCTCACTATAAGAGCTCACCTGATCTCATATTTTTAAAGACGGCTGTATGACAATACATTCAAATTTGTATCACTAGCCATTAACTTGTGGCTACACTCCCAATTTGTATGTTCAAATGGATTCTTGATACAAATGTCAAACTCTCCAATTCCAAAACAAAACTCTGGTTTTCTCTATCACCCCAGTCAGGCACTTTCGCACTGCCAGTCACAGCACTACCTTCCATACAGCTGCTCAATACAAAACCGTAAGGTCAGGTTTGATCCCTGTCTGTCTTCCACATCCAAGCCACCAGCAAGTTCTGCATGCTAAACATCCATATCAACAAATGCTCCTTGTCCCCAAACCACCAATATGTTGGCTCTCTCATCATTGTCACTAGGGCTTCTAAATTCAAATCTGAACTTTTTTCATCATTCCTTACCAGCTCTCTCTGAACAATCTCTCGTTATAGCTCGACTGAATTTATAAGACCCAAGGATGTTTTCATCACCCTTTTGCCTAAAACCTTCTAATAGTTCCCATTACCCTCTGAATAGCATCCAATTGCTTGCCATGAGTGACAAGCACCTGTCAAGTTTACTATATCTCTGTGAAGCTAAACACTCAATGTAAATATCTTGCGTGTTCAAAGCAATAGCAGTAAAAGACAGTGTTTGAAAAACCATCTGACAAGATTTGAATTTCTGCCACATACTAATGTGGGTAGCTTATGGGATATTTCTCTGTGTCAGTTTCCTCAAATGTAAAATGAGAATAAAAATAATAGTGTTTGCTGCAGAGGGTTATTTTCAGCATTAATGCCCATTAAATGTCTATCTAGATCAACCCCTGGAAGACGGTAAGTACCATAAAAATGTATGCAGTTAATAATCAACCTCTAGCCCCTTGTCTTGGACACTCGATAAAATAGGGGACATTTTCCTGTTTGGTGCATTTTTTCCAGTGTCTTGACCCTATATTTATTGGATAGTTGGTAACTAAACAACGGATAGGTATGTGTGAAGTGTATATCTTCAGTAAGCTTACCAACTTGGAAATTTTCAATTGCTACCACCACTTTGAACTTGTTGAAGCCAAGACAGAGTAAATGCGTTATTCGAAAAGGCATTTATTGTGCTCCAGGATCTATGCCAAGCACTTTATATAGACTATCCTGAGTAATTTTCATGATATCCATGTGAGATAAATTGTCCATTTTTAAAGATAAAGAAATTTATACTGAATAATTGTGTAGACTTTCATAAGGTCTGAGGATTAATTAGTAAGTGGTTGGGGTGCCTGGGTGGCTCAGTTAGGTAAGCATCGACCCTTGAATTTGTCTCAGGTCATGATCTGAGGATCATGAGATTGTACCCTGCCTCAAACTCCGCCTTGGGTTCCAAGTGGAGCCTGCTTGAAAAGCTCTCTCTCTCTCCCTCCTGTCCTTTCCCCACTTGCTCACTCTCTCTTCTCTCTGTTTCTCTCTCTGTCTCTCTCTCTCTGACTCAAAATAAAAAAGAATTAATAAGTGGCACAGCCAAGACTTTAGTGCTCTAAAACTATTATCCCCTTTTCTCACCATGCGAATATTTCATCTTTCTGAAGCGCAATGCATACATACCACAGACGATACTCCTAATAAATGTTTGTGGAGGAAATTGCACGTTAGATGACCATTACAGATTGATGTTGTTGAAAGAAACATTTCAGAATTAAAGTTGTGGAGGTGTTTTTTATATATGAAATAAAATCATTTCATGAGATTGATCATTATTCTGATCTGCGCAAGTGCTAAAACCTCTCAGTGTTCCGAGATAAATATCAAGTGTATTTTTGCACCATGGAGATATCACAAGTTCCTATCAAAATTATTTTAATGCTGCATTTCTCTGCTTCTACTTTCATGGTCCAATTATGGAAATTATTACTGCAAATTGAAGACAATTCCATTTTAACTGATCAGGGAGTTTGTGGGCTTCTTTTATGATATGAAAATGCCTAAATCTTAGTCCTTGGAATTCATTCTCTCTGGACAAATGGGCCCAATTGCCCAATGTGATTAGAGCATTGTCAAAGGTACTTCAATTCTGATACGGTTTCCCTCTGATTATGCTTATCATTACAGATCTTCTATTATGAGGCTTTAAGGATCAAAGATTTCTTTTTACTTACTACAAGAGTTTGCAGAAAGAATAATGAGGCTGACACAAATCCCATGAAATAAACCTTTTTCTAATTTACAGATTGTTTTTTGGCAAATCCTCTTAAAATTCATTCTCTTTAGTGGTATTTAATCTAAAACATCAAAATGTATCCACTTAATAGGCAATATGACAAATAGTGGAATAACTACAACTTAAGTGGGAAGATATCTTAATTGTCTTTTCTGCCCAAAATTTCAGACAATATGATGATTATTTAATGCATGCACTGTAATTGTTGCTATATATGGCCTAATCGCTCTGCTATGATAAAAGAATTATTAATATTTCTGTTGATGAGAATTTTCATGCATAGTTGGGAAAAACCTCTATATCAGAGACTTTGAAATGAAAAGTAAAGCTTATTTAAACATCAAAACTGAGCAATGAGGGAGTAAAGGGCCATGGATTTGCTAATAGATGCATTTCTTAATTTAGTGCTAAGAGAAAAGCTTTTTTTCCAGCTCTGCTTCAGAACATCTCTGGATCTTGGCTTCTATGTGTGGAAACAATTCCTAACTCACTGTGGCCTTTGTGAGGACCAAATGAAGAACTTTCTACATTTTAACTGCATTCCTTGATGTTCTTCCTCTTCTTTTAAATTTGTTCCCCACATTCCAAGCACAGATGTCTTCTTTTCTCAGCTTTTTAGAATTTTGGTAAAACATAGATAACATAAAATTTGCCACTTTAACCATTTTTAAATGTACAACTCAGCCTCATAGGTTGCATCCACATTACTGGGGAACCATTCCCACTACTTGTTTCCAAAACTTCTTACAAACATAAATCAGGAAATTTCACACCATGCTTGACTCTTCAATATATTCCTAGCATTCAATTTGATCTCTTCCCCTTGATGCATGGTGGCCTCTTCTCAGGCTCCCCCTTGCCTTGTGGGCATGGAATACATTGTCACTCCAGCCCTCCCCTTATTCATTGGACCCTAGACTGGCTAACCTATCCATAGTCCTGATGCCTTTCAGCTTGACACCTGCTGTCAATTCATCTGGAACACTGTTCTACCAACTCCACGCACAACAGACTTCTCAGCCTTCACATTTCAGCTTACCTCTTGCCTCAGCAGGGAGCCCTGCTAGGAGATGTACTCCTCCCATGTTTTAGACAAGGAAGCTGAGGCTTAGCACAGCTAAGGGATCTCTTCTAAGTCCTTAAGATGTACATTATTAGTCCCAAGAATCTAGCAAAAGTAGATGCTATGTAAGTAGCTATATCAACATTGGATAATCTAGGATTCTGCTGATGTATTTTGATTGCATTCCAATGAAATGTGTGTGTCTGTGTGTATGTACAAGTGCGTGCATGTGTGTGTGTAGACTCATCTCATTTTATTATACAAACAAGACTTGTAAAATGGTCCTAATTTTATATTTGAAGCTAGATTTTAGTAGTTTTAATTTCTAAGGGGATCCTAGATGCCCTTAAGGGCTCCTCAGGGAAGAATATTGAGAAGATTAATTATTAGAAATAAAAAAAGAAGAAGCTATTTGATTTTTATAATGGTTATGAAATGGGAAAGTGAAGGATCTTGAAATTGGAAGCATTAACACAATCCAGAATTCACCCAAGATAATTGCATTTTTTCAATAGAAGTTATATGACGGTTGCTTGTGAAATTTTAGAAAGGAAAGGCCGATATCTCTGAAGTGAGTTGAAGGGCAGAGGTGAAATGGTGAAGTTTTCTCTTTTTCTCATAGATATGAAGTCTAACCTCATATGTTTCCCTATGCTAATCTTTGAACCCAATGCAGTTTTTTAATTTGCTCTATTGGTACTCAGTCTAGCATCCTTTGGACAGGCACTGTATTAATACAATGCTGTTAAATATACTTATAGATACTCTGCCTATGTTGAACTGATTGTATTCCTAATGTATGAAAATGAAACAGGTCTCCCCATTTCCAGGCTATTCTCTACATGGTCAGAGCAAAGATGTGTTCTAAAATCTGAAACTGACCATACCATTTTCCAGCCTAAAATCATTCTGGGGCTTCCTAGGGCCTGTGAAATGAAACCTCGACTTCAGAATATGGCACAGAAGGGTTTCCACTACTTTCTCTTGCCTGTTCTCCAATACGTCACACTGCTGCTTACCCCTTATACCTTATTTTCCAGCCATCTCAAACTTCTTACGCTTGAGAAGCATGTGCCCTTGGTGTCTTGCAAAATGTTGTTTTCTCTTCCAGGAGTGGCTTTCTTCTTTTCCCTGCTGATACCTGGCACTCCTTTGTGCATTCAGAAAGACCCAGAACAAGCATCTTTGTTAAATGAATTCCATCACAACTGAAAATCATTGAGCGCCTCTTCTGCTCTGCCAATACTAAAGCTTAAACTCAAAATTTATTGAAGACTCTTCCCTCTCATTTATTAGCTATGCAACCTTAGGTAAATGACTTGACCTCCTTAAAGTTTACTTTCATTACCCATGAACGAATGAGAGCAATAACAATACTTAATGTTTGCACAGTTTACTAATACAATGCACGTAAATTTCTTAGCAGCCACAGCACTTGGAAAATAAATAATTCAATAAATGTGAGTGTTATTATTATTACTGCTGTTATTACTATGGTTCTATCCCCTGAGTCTCCCCCCTACTGTCAGAAAATTTAATATCCTAGGTCAGGAGAAACATCTAAGCAGGTAGCTCTAGTTCCTTTGATCTTTTAACACAGATAACTAAGAGAATGAGTCTTTACAGGGATTCAGTCCCAGGGCGTTTCCATATCGCTTTCCCATCAAATGTCCTAGGCAACACTGAATGCATGTCAGTTGCATGACTTAATATAGACATGACTTTTAGTGAAAGGCAGTAGAGGACATAAGCTCCATGCCGTACACAGAAGCTCTTGAATATTTCAATTCAATTCAACTCAATTTCACCATGTTGTTCTAAATGCAAACTCTCCTCAAGACCTATTCTTTTCTGTAACACAAACTTCTCTTTTCATGTGCCCATATTATGTGGAGCTCTTGAGACAACTTGCTGTTTCTTCTCTACTATTTATTTTCACATCCACATGGCTCTTTGCTTAATAAGATCTTTCTTTACTATGAGGTGGAGTTCTTGCACTGTGTCATTTGAGCAGTGCCTGAGATATCTGTGCTTCTGTGTTCAGCATGTACCTATATCTTTGCTCTACTTAGTGATATGCCCACAATATTCTTGACTCATCCTTCTTTAGTGGCCACGAGAAAGGACAGTGTTTCACAACTGTGAAACGTTTTTTTCTTTTACAGTCCCATTTTGCTTGCCATTCCATAAAGATTTATATCAATTGATTTCTGCAACAGTAGAGTTGCATAAGAAATAGCCACAAAAAAAACTTATAGCATAACAAAAAATAAGCTCTTATTGCTCAAGCATCTGGATGGTCAGCTGTCTCCGACCTTGGTTCAATTTGCTCACCTGTCTGAGAAGTCCTTGCCTGTTGGTAAAGTCATATGGCAAAGAGCATGATTACATTAAAAAGGGAAGAAGCTAAGCTACTAATGAGTTCAATCTACCATGAGACTAATGTACTTGTAAAATGTTCTCTTCATTTAACCCTTTAACTTGGTTTGACTGACCTACATTAATATACTTTCCTTTGAGTATGGTATGTTTTCCTTCAGCAAACCCACACATGTTATGCTGAATATTACATATCCATATTATTGTACCTGTTCTACTTGTCCAGTATCTTTGTTTGAAAGGAAATCCCATAAATAGGAAATATGGTCTAGAATAAAGAGAGATATTCTCTCTCCTACTATCCAAGGTAATGTCTCATGCTACTCTAGAATAGAAGTTGGCAAACTGTGGCCCATGGACCAAACACTTCCTGCTGCCTATAACTGTGTGACCTATAACCTAATAATACATTATATTTATATATATGTATATATACACATTCAAATATATGTATATATAATATATATGAGCTAATAATATGTATGCATATGTTATATGTGTATATATAATAACACACACATATATATAATACATATATTTTTTAGTATTTTAATTTAATTAAAATGTAATTTTCATGGGGGGGAGGTTGGGTGGCTCAGTTGGCTAAGTGGCTGACTTGATTTCAGCTCAGGTCATGATCTCACAGTTCGTGGGTTTGAGCCCCACGTTGGGCTCTGAGCTGTCAGTACAAATCCTGCTTCAGATTCTCTGTCTCCTCTCTCTGCCTCTCTCTCTCTCTCTCAAAATTAATAAATAATTTTTAAAAAGTAATTTTTAATGTTTAAAATTGTAATTATTTTTAAAATTTTTATTTATATATTATATGCATACATATCACATGTACAATATATATATTTTAATTTTAAAGGGGTTAAAAGGATCAAAGCAAGTGTAATATTTAGAGACACATAATAATTATATGAAATTCAAGTTTCTGAGTCCAGGGCGCCTGGGTGGTTCAGTCGGTTAAGCGTCTGACTTCGGCTCAGGTCATGATCTCATGGTTCGTGAGTTCAAGCCCTGCATTGGGCTCTGTGTGAACAGCTAGTTCAGAGCCTGGAGGCTGCTTCAGATTCTGTGTCTCCCTCTCCCGCTCTGACCCTCCCCTGCTCACGCTGTCTCTCTCTCTCTCTTTCAGAAATAAATAAAAAAAACACTAAAAAATTAAAAAAAAAAACAAATTTCAATGTCCATAAATAAAGTTTTATCAAGTGCAGCTTGTTGAATAGCTGTCACACAGACCTTATCACTCACAAAGCCTCAAATATTTACTGTCTGATTCTTTATGGAAAAAAAAAGAGGTTGCCAACCTTTGCTTTAGCCAGTTTGCAGCTTGAATTTCTCTCTCTGTCTCGACCACAACCTTCCCTATTGGTTTCATCTCGAAGAGGACTTCCTGACTGCAAAGTCCAGGAGTTGAGCTTGGTTTCAAGTGCTCAGTTAATGACATCAGGGTTTTGTCTTGCTTCTTCCATTTTTGGCTTTGCTTTCCTCCATGAAGTTCCCATTCCCACTGGGACAAGCTACCCGCCAGGAGCTCCAGATTTATGTTCAGTCCACACAGCACCTTCATCACCGTGTGAGTGAATCTTATTTTTTAGCATTTCAACAAAAACATTACATTAAATTGATTCTTATTGGCACTAATTGGGTCACGTGCATATATTTGAATGAATTACAGAAAGAAGGGATATGCCATGACCTTATTGAAAAAGCCCAGGTTACATGTACACCCTTGTACATGATGTCCATCCTATAAAAAGCAAAAGAATACGAGGAGCAGAGAGTACTTATCCAGTGAATATTGGCAGTTGTGCCTGCGAAGAGGCTGATGTATGGTGCTTAAGAGTAAAAACCAATTAACAACAACAACAACAAAAAGAGTACAAGCCAATTGCCACTAGGTCATTTGAAAACACAATCTTAGGGGGCGCCTGGGTGGCTCAGTCAGTTGAGCATCCAACTTCGGCTCAGATCATGATCTCATGGTTCATGGGTTCAAGCCCCACACTGGGCTCTATGCTAACAGCTCAGAGCCTGGAGCCTGGAACCTGCTTCAGATTCTGTGTCTTCCTTTTCTCTCTGCCCCTCCCCCCGCCCCCTCTGTGTGTGTCTCTCTCTCAAAAATAAATACTAAAAAAATTTAAAAAAAGAAAAATACACAATCTTAAAATATTAAAAGCAAAAATATAATTAAATTAATATTGTAAAATACATTTGGGCTGGAAAACAGATACGATCCTTACATTTCCTTTGGATCTAAAGTAGAGAATGAATTGTAGAGTAGGAATGAGTTTATAAACGATCATTTATTTAGAAAAGTAAATGAATAAACAACTCTTTATCAAAGGCTATCCTCATATCTAGATTTTAGAATCCTGTTAATGATTTTTTTCACCACAAGAAGTGTTCATTTTTATTAGTATTCAACTTAATAAATAATTAATTAGTCACCTAAAAGATGCCAGGTATTATTTAATCTCCTAGATATTCATCAAAGTACTGAGTTGGACTCTGCTTGCAGAGAGGTTACTTTCAGGGTAGAGTGACAGAAAATTAAAATGTAGAGTGACAAACAAAAATATGTAGACACTCTGGTTGTAGGACCAAGAAAAATAAAGCTCATTTGCTCTTGGAGAGTGAGTACCTTTGTTATGTAGGGGGTGACACTTATCTTAAATGCCTAGAGAATTTTTCCAAATGGATCCCTCACTAATCAGTGAAGAACCAGCCTGTGAAAATTCACTAGGCATGAAAGAAATTGATGTGTTTGGAAAACAGTTTCATGCCGTGGTTCAGTGTGACTTTAGTTTAGAGTGTGTGCAAGGAATATTCAAAGATTGAGGTTGGGAAGGATAGTGGCAAGTAATGAGGCCAGATAATTAGTCAGAACATAAAGAGCTTTTTACACCAGACTAATGAATTTGTATTTTATCCTGTGTGCCAGAGGGTCAATAAAGATTTTTAGGAAAGTAGATAAGTAATTTCTGTGGTCATTTTGAAAAATTACAACTTTTAACATTAAATATGTTTGCATGTATAGGAAGATTAGGAGGAACTTAACGGAGGACCACGGTGAGAAGAAGGGGAAAAATAGTGGGAAAGAGGGAGGGAGGCAAACCATGAGACTCTTGAATGCTGAGAACAAACTGAGGGCATATGGGGTGGGAGAGAGGGGAAGGGGGGTGATGGGCATGGAGGAGGGCACTTGTGAGGATGAGCACTGGGTGTTATAGGGAAACTAACTTGACAATAAATTATTAAAAAATAAATAAATATAATTCAACAGAGACTGTGAACCTATCATATCTAAGAGACCAACCAAGAACAATGATAAGAATCTTTTGTTAAATGTTTTTAGGGCTTCTTAAATAACTTCCTTAAAAATTTATTAATGTTTTATTTATTTCTGAGAGAGAGAGAGAGACAGCGTGAGCAGGGGAGGGTCAGAGAGAGAGGGAGATACAGAATGTGAAACAGGCTCCAGGCTCTGAGCTAGCTGTCAGCACAGAGCCCGACGCGGGGCTCGAACCCACAAACTTGAGATCATGACCTGAGTCAAAGTCGGATGCTTAACCGACTGACCCACACAGGTGCCCCTAAATAACTTTATTTCTAATATTTCAAAAGGACTTTTTCCAAGAATTAAATAAAACATTATGTTTAGAGCAAAAGGATACTATATTATGACCTCCTTCATGTAAAAAAAATATAGGTAGACTTAAGAAAATATGCATGTATCTGTCCATTTGTGTGAAAACAAACATGATGGATAAGGCAGGAATCAGTAAGACTGGTTATCTCCAGAAGTAAATGGGAACAGTAGGAAGGAAGGATGGATGGGATGAGATTAGAGACCTGGGTATAAAGAGTGGAACTTCTTTGAATGCAGCTTTTTGATAAATTCTAAACAATTTAAAACTTATTTTTATTTATTTTGAGAGAAAGAGAGAGAGAGAGAGAGTGGCAGGAGGGCAGAGAGAAAGAGAGAGAAAGAGAGAGAGAGAGAGAATCCCAAGCTGACAGTGCAGAGCCTGACTTGGTGCTTCAACCCAGAAACTATGAAATCATAACATGAGCCAAAATCAAGAGACAGATGCCCAACTGACTGAGACACCCAAGAGCCCTGATAAATTCCAACTTTTAATACTTTTTACAATCTTTTGGGACGCCTGGGTGGCTTAGTCGGTTAAGCGTCCGACTTTCGCTTGGGTCATGATCTCGCGGTTCGTGGGTTCGAGCCCCGCGTCGGGCTCTGTGCTGACTGCCAGCTTAGAGTCTGGAGCCTGTTTCAGTCTGTGACTCCCTCTCTCTCTCTGACCTCCCCCTGTTCACGCTCTCTCTCTCTCTTTCCTAGAAATAAATAAAAAACATTTAAAAAAATTTTAAAAATTAAAAAAAATACTTTTTACAATCTTTTTGAAAATATTTTAATGTTTATTTTTTAGAGAGGAAAAACAGAGGATGAATGGGGGAGAGGTGCAGAGAGAGGGAGACCCAGAATCTGAAGCAGGCTCCAGGCTCTGAGCTGTCAGCACAGAGCCTGACACGGGGCTTGAACTCATGAACCATGAGATCATGACCTGAGCTGAAGTAGGATGCTTAATTGACTGAGCCACCCAGGTGCCCCTACAATATTTGAAATGTCTAATATTGGTTATAATAAACAGGGAAACCAAAACAGAATGCTAATAGAAGCAAATGGATATAATAATTGTATTATAGATAAATAGTATGACAACAATGAGAACAGAAAACAATAAAGGTAACTTCAGAACAAAGTATTTTTATTATATAACCCAAAATCAAAGACCAAAAACATTGTACACAAATACTTTGTTTTAGTTAATAGGTGTGTTTTGACACTGATATGTTTTAGTAATGCCAACAATACTTTATTTCCATTTTATGATGGGGCTAATCAATAAATTTAGCAAGTGATAACCAGGTTTCTCACTGTCAGGGAAAAAAGTTATAAATATTTGAAGAAGAGGGAAGGATAGAAGCTTGGTGTTGTGTTGAAATTCGAGGTATATGTATTCAGTGTATGTTTTTTAGATATACACACGGATGGATATAGAAGTATAGATGTGTGTATGCATATCTATCTTTCCTACGTCTATGTACTGAGAGAACTAGAAGTGTGATACCCCAGTACCACTGTGCTTACTCACTGCCACAACTTGATTTCCAAGTATCACTCTCAAATAAAAGGGGCTAGGACTCCTTGGAGAAATGGCTGATTCCAGAGTCAGGGCAGAGAAAGTTCAAAATGAACCTGCATTATCGGTTCCCATAAATTGACAGCATTTCAAAAATGCATAAAAGACAACTTGAAAGGGGTCTCCATGGCCATATATGACAATGACAATGACAACAACAACAAAGACAAAATAATAGAACAAAATAATAGTAGTAACAATAATAATGGGAAGAATGATGATGATAGCAAGGGGATCTAACCCTAAGAAACAGTAGAACCTTTTGTGTCTAGACTGAAGTTAACGAATAATTAAATAAGCAAATATAATGGAATACTACATGGCAATGAGAAAGAATGAAATCTGACCATTTGTAACAATGTGGATGGAACTCAGGGTATTATGTTAAGTGAAATAAGTCGGGCAGAGAAGGACAGATTCCATATGTTTTCACTCATATGTGAAACAGGAGAAACTTAACAGAGGACCATAGGGGAAGGGAATGGGAAAAATAATAAGAGGAAGGGAGGAAAACCATAAGAGACTCTTAAATACTGAGAACAAACTGAGGGTTGATGGGAGTGAGGGAGAGGGGAAAATAGATGATGGGCGTGGAGGAGGGCACTTGTTGGGATGAGCACTGGGTGTTACATGGAAACCAACTTGACAATAAACTATTAAAAAAGGAAAACAAAACCCTATGTTGGGCTCTAAACTGACAGCACAGAGCTTACTTGGGATTCTCTCTTCTCTCTCTCAAAACAAATAAATAAACATTAAAAATAATAAACAAACACCATTGTTCAAACTCTAAAATAACAATTCTTGGGGCACCTGGGTGGCTCAGTCAGTTAAGCGTCTGACTTCGGCTCGAGTCATGATCTCGTGGTTCCCGGGTTGGAGCCCCACATCGGGCTCTGTGCTGACAGCCAGCTTTGATCCTGGAGCCTGTTCCGGATTCTGTGTCTCCCTCTTCCTCTGACACTCCTCTGCTTATGCTGTCTCTCTCTCTCTCTCTCTTTCTCTGTCTCTCTCTCAGAAATAAATTTTTAAAAACATTAAAAATTTTTAAAAATAAAATAACAACTTTGGTTTTTCAGACAAGAATAATTAAAGAGTATTAAAATTAATGGATTGATATATGATGAAAAATGGGATTTTGCATAATTTTAAGCTACTTTGATAGGACGCTTATTAATTACAAAGGGGAAAACAATACCATTACAGAGAAATAACCTGGAAGATGCCACCTTAATCAAGTGACCAAAGTTAACATCACCACTAATGCAAAAGTCAATACCATCTACTTCTTTCCATGATTCACTAAGGTGGACACATCATTTCTACATATTCCATCAAAAGTATATAACCTGAATCATAAAATAAAATAAAAAAAAAGATTCTACAAAATCAAAAGAGATGTTACCCAATGTCTGGGCAATGGTCTTCACGAGTGTCAAGATCATGAAAGATCGGAGGAGGCATTTTAAGTAAATTCAAGATCCTGGGTTGAAATGTGTATTAAAAAAAAAAGTACTAATGTGATCGTTGAAAAATGTGAATATAGTCTATAGATTAGATGACAGTAACCTTTCAGCCTATTTTTCAGTTAGTTTCCTATTTTTCCTGTGTTTTACCATTGTGCTATGACAATGTAAGGAGTTATCATTTGGGATTTGAATTAAGGAAACGTGGTGGACATTGTCAGCCTCAGAACTATGGACATTTGGGGCCAGATAACTCTGTTGTAGAGTCTGTCCTCTGCATTGTACAATTTTGAACAGCATCCTTGACTTCTACCCACAAGATGTGAGGAGAATGTGCATGGCTCTCCCACCCACTGTGACAGTCAAAAATATTCAGATACTGCCAAAGAAATACCCTTGGGGGAGAAAACATGAAATCACCTCCAGTTGAAAACTACTGGTACATAGGAATCCTTTGTACTGCTTTTACAACTCTTTCACAAGACTGAAATTATCTTAAAATTAAAAGTTTTTTTTAATGTTTATTTGTTTTTGAGAGAGAGAGACAGAGAGAGAGACAGAGCATGCATGGGGGAGGGACAGAGAGAGAGGGAGACACAGAATCCAAAGCAGAGAGCCCAAGGCAGGGCTTGAACTCACCAAGATCAATACCTGAGCCCAAGTCAAACACTTAACTGACTGAGCCACCCAGGCACCCCCAAATTAAAAGCTTTAAACATGTGTGAAAATGCCCAGCTTAATGCCAGTAACAGACTGAGCACTAAACGTGTAATAGTTCTTTTTAAAACCTAGTGAGCAGACCGCTCTGGAGGTTCACATACATTTCTAACCCCATGTTTTAATGAGAACTTCAGCAGGTCTATTCACTTAATCATAAATGTAATGAGGGATGCTTTAAATGCGAAAATGACTGCATTTCGACACCTCCAACTCCACATTTGTCCTCTCAGACATCCAAACCATGTCTATCTACCCAGCAGGTCAATCTGACTTTGCAATTTAATGCTTCTTATTCCTCCAACCTTCTTCAGAATACAAACCTTTTCTATTTGGGTTAATTTCACAGTTAGAATCTTACCAAAACCTCATTATTCATTTTTTTCCCAGGGATCATCTCTGCTGAATGCTAGGTGTGATGATAATGGGAAAATGTGTAATATTATTTCACAGAACTTTGAAACACAATGTGACCCGCAGGAAAATAGAAACAGAATATGGTTAAAAACTGGTCCTGTTACCCTTGCATTTGACATTTGAGATTCCAGGATTTGACAGCCTGACCTTGCAACTCATATGGCTCCTAACTGCCAGTCACTCCATGACAACGGAAAGGTGGTACTATCAGCATCACAGGCCTATGTTTAGCAATACACTTGGCTCAGAGAGGAAAGGAAAGAAGAAAAAGACAAACAGAAAATCATAAAACAGAAACAGTGGTTGATGATGAAAGCAGAGGAAGGGACAGAGATATAGGACAAGAGAATGAGAAATAGATGAATAGTAGTGATTAAGTTCAAGAACCTAACAGACTGAAAGAGCAGGAATAGAGAATTGGTCATCTCTCGTTCCGGGACAGGAGAGGACCAAGGATAGAAAGAGAGAGAGAAAAAGGAACAGAGGGGGAAAAAGATGAGACATGGAAAATAAAAGAGAAGAATGACACCTTGTGGTTCTGAGCTCTAACTGGTGACTTTGAGCTCACCCAGGGGAGTGTGCCCAGTGTAATGAGAAATCTGGAAATGACAAATTATGAAAAAAAATTAAAGTAACAAGTAATATCATGTTCGAAATTGAGATGACCTAATAGGAACACATAGTGGTCTTCAAATATTCACAAAAATTCCATTTAGAGGCAAGAAAATTAGAAAATGGAATTTTATGGGTCTGGGGAATAGGAGGTGGGTAAAGGAGAAGTATAGATAGGCACTCTCCAGGGTTGGAGCTGGTCGCGACAAATCGGGCCATGTCGTGACTTCCTGAGTCCCCAGTTACCTGGCACTACTAGAGAAATGCTTTTACCTCCTGCAACAGACAACAGTGCTAGAGTCTCTTGTAATTGATTATCCAAACTCAGAGACCCTTGAAACTAAAAGAGGGTTCACTTATAATTGCTTCTGGACAATAAGTTTATATCTGAACTCATCTGGGGAAACTGGACAACTTAGTTCTTGAAGAGGAGCTAGATGGTTTCTGAGACCATTTCCAATGCTCTGGCTCCAATCAATTTTTCCTTTCTTGACTGGTCATTTCACTGGTGCACTTCTCAGCCATTTGAAAGTGGAGTGGACATCAAATCTCCCTATGTATTATTATCAATGAAAATTAATGCAGTCATTAGAAGATAGCATAAATGAGGGGCACCTGAGTGGAGTAGTTGGTTAGGCATCAGACTCTTGATCTTGATTCAGGCTATGGTCTCACTCTTCATGAGTTTGAGACTTCCTGCTTGGGACTCTCTTGCCCTCTCTTTCTCTCACCCTTTCTCCCTCTCCCTCTCTCTCTCCCAAAATAAATAAAATAAGATGAAAAAAACCTTTAAAAAAGTCTAAAGATAGCATAAATAAGTTGAATGTCAAGATATTAAGTAACTAATGAATCCAAAGAGTGATGGTTAAATAGATCTGATATGCCAGCAGTTGTGTTAAATACTAGGGGGTCAGTGTTGAAAGACAGGGAAGATGTTTCTATTATATTGAAGCCTACATTCAAGGAAATGCTCATTTATTATATTCTAGCCATGGCATTAGGCTGCCCAACAACCTGTCCTAATCACATCCATCAACACACAATATAAAAATATTGCAAAGTAAATATTATTAATTCCACTTTAGCAATGAGCAAGCTGAATTTTCAAGAAATTAAATGACTTGCTAGTGAACTCAAAATGGTATGGGAAAGAAGGTTTCATAAATAAGTGCTCCAATTCTTTCTCCACTGTGATCTCTATGGGATTACAACCGCATCTTATAAGAACAAGTGAGCCTTTTGTAGGGGCCTCTATTGGTCAAAATATAAAAGTAATTTTTTTAAAAAAACCTGTTAAAATATGTTTACATTATTTACTTATTTATTTATTGAGAGAGAAGGGAGAGCAAGAGAGAGAGAGAGACAGAGAGAGAGAGAATACAGGGGAGGGGCAGAGAGAGAGGGAGACAGAATCCCAAGCAGGCTCCAATCTATGCAATCTCACGAACCATGAGATCGTGTCCTGAGCCAAAATCAAGAGTTAGACGCTTAACCAACTGAGCCAGATGTCCCCCAAATTTCTTTTTTTTTTTTTTGTTTCTTTGTTTACTTTGAGAGAGAGAGAGCACACGTGTGCAAGTGGGGCAGGGACAGTGAGGGGGAAAGAGAGAATCCCAAGCAGGCTCCACACTGTGAGCACGGAGCCCAACCTGGGACTCGACCTGGAAAACTGTGAGATCATGACCTGAACCAAAATTAAGAGCTGTACGCTCAACTGACTGAGCCACCCAGGCACCTCTAAAAAAACTTTCTATAACTCTAGAGCAACCTGTTTAATTCTTACTTATACAAACATATTTCTGGAGCAACATAGATAAAGCTCACCCAACTAAGTGAGTAGTAGAATTGAGATGTGAACCACTGTTCTGTCTACACTGACTGGTACTTATAGATATATATTTTTACTTTTATTTTCATTTGTGGTTATTTTATTTCTATTTTGCTTAAACAACAGAAATTTGTTTTCTCACAGTTCAAGAGCTTGGAATTTCAAGATCAAGGTGTTGGTAGGGTTAATTTAATCTGTAGTCTTTAATGGAAGGATCTGCTCCAGCCCTCTGTCCTTGGCTTGTAGACTAACTCTTCTAGCTTTTGTCTTCACATGGCCATCATGCTGTTCACAGGTATCCATGGTGTCTCTTCCTCTTCCTATAAGGATACTGAGAATAATTGGTTAGATCTTTACCCCAATGGGCTTGTTTAACTTAGTCACTTCTTTAAAGACCTTCTAAATATAGTGACATTCTGAAGTACTAGGTATTGGGACTTCAACATATAAATTTTGAGGGGACACAATTCAGCCCATATAACTTGTCATGTCTTTTGGAATAATGAACAAATTCTGTTCCATGATGAAAAAGCCCAACCCTTGTTTTTCTCCTTGGTCAAGTTCCTATGACTGATTTCCTTGTTACCTGCCTTTCAGCCTCATTGACCATCTCTCTGTTGTTCCTAAGCATTATGCTCTCTCCTGACTTAGATCTTTTTCATTTGCTGAAACTCTCTCTCCCTCTATCTCAACCTAATAATTTTGCTGCAGAAGCAAATAACTGTCAGAGAATCCTGACCATTAAGCTTTGGGGAAATTTGAATTTTGTCATTTTTGTCTAATTTTGCCCAGCCTGTCTTGGAGCAGGCATAAAATTGCCTTTCCCCTGAGCATCTAACTGCTGGCCTTGCAGCTCCAATGTCACTTCTGCATTCCTGTCACCTTTTGCCATCATGGGTTAAATGTGACCAGATTCCCTTCCTTTCCTTTCCTTTCCTCTCCTCTCCTCTCCTCTCCTCTCCTCTCCTCTCTCCTCTCTCCTCCCCTCCCCTCCCCTCTCCTCTCCTCTCCTCACATCCTTTCCCTGCCTTGCCCTGCCCTCTCCTCCCTCCCCTCCATTCCCCTTCCCTTGCCTCCCCTCCTCCCCTTTTCCTGCTCTTTGCTTTCTTTCTTTCTTCCTTCCTTCCTTCACAATTATCCATTATTTTTTTTATTTTATGAAATATATTTAACATATAAGTTTCTGTAAGTTTAGGGTGTACAACATGTTGGTCTGCTACACTTATATATTACAATGTGATTGCCATGTAGCTTTGGATTACACTTCTATCATGTCACAGAAATATCATCTTTTCTTTGGGGTGGGAATAATTAATAATTATTAATTATTCATCAAACATGAAGTTTGATGTTCATAATAAAGCACTGTTGTCTATAATAACTATACTGTGTGTTAGATCTCCAGGATGTATTTGTCTACTATGTGCAAGTTTGTATCCTTAAATGACATCCCTCCACTTCTGCCACCTGAACTGCCCCTGGCGACTACCATTCTACTCTCTGGTTTTAGAACTACTATGTGTTCCAGCAATTCCAGTTCTGGGTATACATCCAAAGGAAATGAAAAAAGAACATCAAAGAGATAACTCCACTCCCATGCTTATTACAGCATTATCCACAGCAGCGAAGATATGAAAAAAATCTATATATCTGTCAATGTATAAATAAAGAAGATGTAACATGTATATTGCATATGATATGATATACCATATTATATGATATATTATTATTCAGTGGGGAGAAAGAAGGAAATCCATTTGTAACAACATGGATGGATGGAACTTGAAGATATTAAACCAATAATATAAGTCAGACAGGGAAAGATAATGCTGTATGACATCAGTTATATTTGGAATCTAAAGAAGCTGAAAATGCAGATGTATTTATGGCAGAGAGCTGCAATATCTTGCATGTTAGAATTGATGAGTCCTAGAGTTTGGGAGGCAAAAGGAATGACACATAAATGACATGGATGAAGAGTGCCCAAACAGAGAACATTATTCCCTGTTAATCAATGATGAAAAGCATTCCCAAATGAGCAGCATTTAAAATAAGCTTTTGGTTATCTACAAAATTTGAAGATGGTCCTAGTTTTCCTCTTTACCATATCCAAGAGCTCAAAGGAAGCTGAGTCATTGACATTCTATCTTTCTGTCTTTAAGTTCTGCTTTCTTTTATGATGTTTTAGGATAATTCTATAATTCATTTCATCACTCCCCTACATGAGGTGTCTATCAGCCTTGGGCTCATGTCCTCATAGAACTGAAACCAATAAGCAAGGTTTCATTGTACTTAGCTGTTTAAAAAAAAAAGAAAAGGAAGGAAAAAAAAGAAGGGGTACAGGTAAGAGGTGAAGGAAAGATTCCCTAAGTTTACCATTTATTGCATTAAATTGGATAGCAAACCCATTTTTGTGACCTATGTGATGACATAGCCATAAGGATGTGCAAATGAAATTCATTGTTTAAAATGATGACCACCCATAGAACAGTAAAAAATCTAAACGATCTAACTCATGAAAGATAGAACTGAAGAAAAGAAGGAATGTTAAGGGAAATTGGAGATGCTGGTACCAGGAGAAAAGGAAACAGAAGCTGGACAATGAAACCTAACAAATTGTCACTCCAACCCTCATCTTTAGACATCATAATATCAAGGGCTTTAGTAAGATAGAGAAACAAAAATTATATTTGGCAGCTTCATATCTCTAATGGGGTCTATGAGTCTTTGGGACAGAGAGTATTTGTCCACATTTTTAATGCAAAAGTAATTAGAAAGTAAGTGCATACTGAGTGAAGGAGAAGGTCTATCAAATTCTCAACTCAGAACCTCTAAGTAAATTACTAGAAGCATAGAGATTAATTGCATGTTCAAACTTCTTGGTGTACAGGAGGTGCTTACTACATAATAGTCTGCCTTTATGTTCTTCCTCTTCTTTTTCCCTGTTTCATCAACCTTTTCCTTTTCATTAATGTATGGTGCTAGCTCTACCCTTTGGGGTCACAAAGAATGAGTCTTCCCTTTTCTACATGACATAAAGCATCACCCGTATTCTCTTCTTCAACTTAAATGTCTAAAAATCTTTGAAGTATTGTTTCCATAGCTAATTTCTAGACCTCTCAAAATTCTAATAGCCTATATCTAGATTCAGACTGATTTATTAATAACGTAATAAGATATAGTGCTATAAATGATATTTAATTATATGTACTATCAAGTATCTTTTGTATCCAACCATTCCTGAACTTCTAAGTCTTCAGATTGTCTCTTTTAATTTCTTGAGAGATAGGAATTTTCCCTTTCTCTTTATTTTATTTTGTGACAGCTTTTTACGTATTGATATGCAAAGAACTATACATATTTCACATGTATTATTTGGTGAGTTTGGATGTGTGTATACACCAGTGATACCGTTCCCATAATCAAGGCAATAGACATAGCCAACACCTCTCAGTGTGTTCTTGTGCCTTTTTGTGGTTTTGTTTGTTTGTTTGTTCTTGTGGTAGGAACACTAACATGAGATGTACCGTCTTAAATCAATTTGTAGTGCATCTTTCTGTACTACCACTGGTAGAGCAAACTGTAGACTTGGCCTTTCTTTTTGTAAGTCGTTATGTAGTTCTCTAACATTCTTTGTATCACTCCCTCATATAAGTTCCTTAAAAATAACTGCAGTTATCTGTGAGGGAAACCTATGAAGCTGATAAGGGTAACATGGTACAATGAAGAGATAAGAAGGTCTAAGACTGGACTCCCTGTGTTCAGAGTTAGTTCCTTCATTCACAGGGGGGGACCTACGTTGGTAAATCATCCTGAGTTTCAGTTTCCTACCGATAGTGATTATGATAACAATATGAATGCATGAATATTTCACAATGTTGTTGATCATGGCTGTCACTATTATTAAATTATCAAAATATAATTGAATTGATTTTACAATCATTCTTAAAATCATGGGTTGAAGACATCATTATTCTGCCATATGCAGGAGCTTCTTGCCTTCTGACCAGATATTTAGAACAGGGCCTCAGATCTGTATGGGAATCAGATGTGATTGTTTCTCAAATATGAAGCTCCCTTGAGGACAAAAATAGGGAGAAGTACTTTTGCTCCTTTGCAGACAACTGTAGCATTCAGAAATGTAATGCCTCAAATATGTTCAAGTGAATCAATATCCCCTCAGTGTGACTCGAGTATAAATCAAAATTTTTGATCCAAATATGGCATACTGTGACCAAAGTGAATAAGAGAAAGTGGTTTTAAAGAAATAAACATTTCAATATCAGAATGGCTGACCATTAATTTTTATGAAAAAGAAGTAGACCCAGAGATACTTTTGTGTGCAAGTGATAATTTGCTCTTCCCTAAAAATTCAATATAGTGTACTCCATAAAATTAGAGTAAATTTTGTTCATAGTAGCTAATTGCACAACAATAACAAGTAAATATATTCAAGAAAGTGTACAGGTAGTTATATATTATCTTAAAACAGAAAAGGATGAAGAAAATCAGTTAATGGAATCTCCAAATGTGTGGTGAGGGTAACTTGGCCAGGGTCAGAAAGCTGGTTAGTTCAGAGCTTCCCTGATCAGCTATATGTTGATGATTGTCAGTTAATATTTCATACCCATGTCTCTCTCTCTTAGTTACAAACTACATTAACTATATACTTGTAAGTTTAGCAGATTTAGCAAATGATAATCCAGGATATGCATTCTAGGTGGAATTGCACTTAAAAATAATCATTCAGTATAAGCTTGTTCTATGAAATATTTTGTACATAGTTTTGTGCCTGTCTTAGCCTGTCAATAAGCAATGTTATAGTTGGAACAACCATTGTGGTTCTTATTATTATTGCAAGATATCTTTAAGCAATAGCCATCAGGAAACTTTGAAAAAATAAACTTATAACTTACAGAACCTGAAAACTACATAGCACACCTGGGGCTACACAGCAAGGTCACAGGTTGAGAGAGAGAGAGGAAGAGAGAGAGAGAGAGCAGGTGCTTAGGGCTCAGCTCAATTTTGTTCTGGTTACTGTAATGTCTTCTTAATTGGATTATTTATCCCTATTTTTCCTCCTTAATCTACTCATGACTTTCTAGTGAAAGAGGAAGATCCAGTAACAGATGTGATGTCTCCTTACCTTGCTTGTTGCCTTCAGTGGCAACTCATTAATGACAAAGGAGAACCTAAAACATTCTCATTCAAGGTCATCGGTCTTCTGTCGCCTGATTGCTACAGCAGTCCTAAGTTTCTTAAAACTTTGCCCCTTAGAGTCTAGATCAGGGGTTTTAAAGCTAGTGCCCATTGACTGTTTTTGCAAATAAAGTTGAATTAGGGCTTCAGCCATGTCCATTTTTCTACATATTGTCTATGCCTGTCTTCCTACTATAACTCCAGTTGTTGCTACAGAGGCTGATGGCTTGCAAAGCTTAAAATAATTCTTATCTCACCTCCTGTAGAAAATATCTGATAACCCCACTCTACATGGACCTAATTATGTGTAATGTTTTTGAACTTACTGTGTTCCTTCTCACCACAAGACCAATCTCTATCCAAAATGTTCTTTATTTTTTTCACATAAGACACTACCATCTGCAAAAACTCCACTTCTCCTTTACACTTCAAATCAAAATAACTCTGCCTCCAGAAAGCCTAGTCCATCAAAACTGGCACAAGCCCTTCACCTTTGGGTTCCCTTGGACATTTTTTGTCTCTATCTCCTTGCTCTATTTATCACACTTGGTCTTTATGCAATGTTCTAAGACCATAATACCTGTGCCTTAATCCCTACTGTAGCCTCAGTACTTAGCAGAGAGCTAGCAGAAACAAGGTGCTCATTTTATTTTAAGAGTAATTTTAACAGTGAAGTAACAGTGTCTAGATTCCTAATCCAGAGATATCCCTGTTTTTCTAAGTTTCTTCATTTCTCTTGTCTTGATGGCTTGGTTTTAAGTTTTTGGGCATGTGTCTAAAATATGTTCATTATTGTTACTATCATTTGAAATTCAAGCTCTGAAGTTAGGAATTTTACCTAATAGGTTAGAATAACTCTCTGCGTAGTTAATATCCAGAATGAATAGCCAAGGAAAAGAATATTTCAGGATACACATTAAAAACATCAAAATAATTGAACAGAAAGGAGAAAGTCAAGGAAAAGATGAAACCTCTCACAAGTGCCTGAGAGTATTTGCTAGGTATCTAGGTATGGATTAATTTTCTATCTTTGCTTTTTTTTCCTCCCCCCCGTTTTTTTTTTTTGTTGCTTCTTCTATTTATTTTTGTCACTGTTGTTTTGTTTTGTTTTAGTTTTTCATCAGTTCACTTGGTATTACATACAATGAAATACCACTTTATCAATACACACCTTTATTAACCCTGAAAGTCAAATAATTTAAAGACTCAAATAAAACTTCCTTTCTCTAGGGGCACTATAATCTTCATCCCAAGAGATGTTGTCTAAAATGTATACAATATTAATGGACATCCATGTTTGTATATGTATCTAGGTCTATCTACATATCTCTACATATTTTCAAAATGCAAACACAAGTGAATATATGAAACAAGAAATAATTTTACTATTAAGAGAAATGGGTGATAGAACACACATAGTGCTCACGAATGCAATATTTGTAAAGGCAATGCACATTTGTGTAATAACTTCCATAAGAACTAAATACATACATTGTTAATAGCAGATGATCTTAATTAGTAAGACAAGTAGTGGTGAAGTATAGAGTAGCGGACATAATTTTCATTATAAGGTCTTTTATATATTTTTATGAGTTTTTTTTTAAATAAATGTATTTTCTCACTAGATCTTACCTCTGGGATA
Organism: Proteles cristata cristata; assembly: GCA_017311185.1. Classification (NCBI taxonomy): domain Eukaryota; kingdom Metazoa; phylum Chordata; class Mammalia; order Carnivora; family Hyaenidae; genus Proteles; species Proteles cristata. The sequence goes on from JAESUZ010004250.1 coordinate 1,241,987, forward strand.
ACATCAGTGAGTATGTTACTTCTTTATTCATGGATCCATATTTCAGCTATCATTATACTCAAAATCCCAGATTTCCCTAAAGGATTCAACACTTTATTTCCTGTTTTATTTACATTCAGCTGAATTTTTGTCACATGGTTTGTGTCTCACAAAGAAGCATTTCATGTGGTTTCCCAGAGGTCTCCTATGGGATCAAGCCCAAGTTGGCCTTTTGAGTTTTCATTAGCACACACTGTATTGAGATTCTTCTTTTATTTGATTTACATTCCTATTCCCTACTGGTACAACCTGTGACCCTTCTCAAAATAGACTATTGCAATCAAAGGCTTGTGTCACAATCTGTTCAAGGGAAACACAGTGATAATTGGAGCCAAAAGTAGGATTATGAACCACAGGAACAGAGTTCTGAGATTCGATTGCAAATGGCTAAATAGCAACATGGCACTGTAGTGGGTGGTAAGTTAGGTTAATGAGACTTCCAACCATGACTTAAGGGTAATAGAATAGATATAGGTGTGACAGGAGGTACTGGGTGATGGGACAATTAGAAATCTAAGGATTTGAACTGCTAACAACTGCCGCAGAGCTCTGAAAGAACATGTCTGTCTCTGTTTAATCAACTGTTAACTCAGGGAACACTAAAAGGAAATAAGCCTCAATGGAAATGTTTTAAAAGAGGATAGATTTTGTTGACTTTCAGGCCCAAGATCTTACTGTAAGCATTTGAGAAGAAGGCTGAATTATCAGCTCTAGCAAGACTTCTACAGTAAAGTCAGGCCCATGAGGAAGGAGGAGGAGGAGGAGGAGGAAGAGGAGGAGGAGGAGGAGGAGGAGGAGAATTCTTAAGATCTCTCATGGGAAAATTCAGTAGATGTGTTGAGAATCTTGAATCTTTAGATTTCCCTAAATCTTCTATTATTCAGAGTGGCTTTCTACTCTTTATTAAGAGAATGATCTCTCATTTTTTGAAAACTATGTAAGGGCTTCACCCAAGCTAAATGCCAACCGATGTGATACTTGCCCCTCTCAAAATCTGTTGCTTTTTTATTGTTCTGCATGGCCCAAAGATGAAAGGATGTATTCTGAAAAGAAGTAGATAGTACACACCATGAGGAATCAGTAGGAACATGCCTGGGGATAGATCTGGAGGGTCCAATAAAGTATATGGTTGGATGGGGGAGAGTTTATTAAATAAGAGGTACTCCACAGTGATTTAGACTTTAATCTGCCTGTAATGATGGTCTAAGTCAATCTTAGTATACTTTTGAAAATGGTCCTTGAAAATTAGAAGTGATAATGATCTATGAAAAAATGAGAGATGCCAGTGTGAACTTAATAGATGAGGATGAAGGAATTTCAAAATAGCTGAGACAAAGTGGCACACATATTTATTAGAGATAAGGTAGACATACAGCAAGTCCAGGAAGGAGTCCAGGGATCTTGGTGATGGCATTTCAAGTGGCAAAGTAGATGAACAGCTAATGAGAATAATGTTTTATTTGTATATATTTATTTAATATATATTTTATTTAAATATATATATTTGAAATATATTTAATAAATATATATATATATTAAAAGATTAGAAACAGACAAGAAGAAGTTAACTGATCCATTGGAAAAATCACTCTACTTTCCTGATCTAAGCCAGTTATTGGAATCCAGAATCTATGATTGAAAGGAAGATCATATCTGTTTAAGGAAGAAACTTTAATTCTATAGCAAACAGTATATAATAGCCATATCTTCCTAAAGTAATGTACAGTATTTTGTAAAAGTAACTCTTCATTGAGGAAAAAATATCTAGATATTGAGGGGCTATAGGATACAGAATCCAAAATACTGCTGATAATAAAGGAATGAGTAGTCTCTCCTTTTAAAGTGTGGATGTTCAGAAGGCACATAATAATTAGACTTTTGACCAAAATATGTCCCATCTCAGTTTCTGGGTGCATAAATACTTGGACATTTCCTCAGCTACAGAGAGCATAGCCATATGAATATAATTAGCAAATTGCTGAACCATCATCCCGTTTCCTCACATATGAAAAGAGAGCCATTATGCTACAACGGGCCAGATGTAAGCTTGAAAAACTGTCCACATCCCCCATTCACAGTAAATCACAAGTAGTTGTGCATCCTGGATGAAGTAGCAGTGATAATGCCACCATCAAAAACTTAAATGACACAGCAATAGTTGGTCTTATTACATTTCTGTTTAATTCACTGATGTGGTATGTAAAAAAAAGGAAAGAAAAAATACAGATCTTGATAAATGATGTTAATCTTCCATAAATATAGCAAACTGGTAGCCTCAATCATACGTTTTGTGTTGGGGTTATGTCTTTTCTAGAAGAAACTAATATTCCTTCTTGTTCTTTATATATAGCTATAGATCTGGGGAACTATATTTTCCAATGCCTGTCAAGAGGGAGGACCAGATGTCATTAGCATTCACTTGGAAACACAGCAGTATACTTTCACAGTCTTGACTCAAAACTATTTCAATCTCTTTCTCTGTCTTAATGTAGATTGAAAGGACTTTAATTATCTGGACAAGCTTGCACTGTCTTGCTGTACCAGAGTTCACAAACTTTTACTGCCAAAGGTTAAGTAGGAAGCATTTTAGACCTTGCAGACCATATAGTCTGTGTCATAATTTATAAACTCTGCCATTGAACAGTCATGGACATTAAGTAAATTAATGGGTGTGGGTGTTACCTAGATTTCAAGATACACTACAAAGCTTCAGAAGTCAAAACAGTAAGGTACTGGTATAAAAATAGACATAAAAATCATTGCAACAGAGTAGAGATTACTGAAATAAACCCACACTTATATGGTCCATAAATCAATGACAAAGGAGGCAAGAATATACAATGAGGAAAAGATAATTCTGTCAATAAACAGTTGTGGAAAACTAGATAGCTACCTGTGAAAGAATAAAATGGAACCATTTTCTTACATGATACACAAAAGTAAATTCAAAATGGATTAAAGATCTAAAAGTAAGACTTGAAATCATAAAATTCTTAGAAAGGAACATAGGCATCAAATTCTTTGATATAAGTCATAAGATAAAACTCCTAGAAGAAAACATAAGCATTAAATTATTTGACATAGGACATAACAACTTTTTCTAGATATGCCTTCTAAGCAAGGGAAGCAAAAGCAAAAATTTAACTATTGGGACTATCTCAAAATAAAAAGCCTTTGCACAGCAAAGGAAACCATCAACGAAACAAAAAGGCAACCCACTGAATGGGAGGGTTGCAAATTATAACTCAGTTAAAACTGGGCAAAGGGCCCCAGTGGACATATCTCCAAAGAAGACATACAGATGGCCAACAGATACATGAAAATATGTTCAACATCATGAGACATCAGCTAAATGTAAATCAAAACCACAATGAGATATCACCTTACACCTATCAGATTGGCCAGAATAAAAAAAAAAAAAAAAAAAAAGATAACTAATAACAAGTGTAGGCAAGGATATGGAGAAAAAGGAACCCTCATGCACTGTTGGTGGGAATGTAAATTGATTACAGCTACTGTGGAAAATAGTATAGAAATTCCTCAAAAAAATTAAAAATAGAAATACCGAAGTATCCAGTAATTCCACTACTATGTTACCCACAGGAAACAAAAACACTACTTTGAAAAGACACATGAACCCATCTGTTTATTGCACCATTAATTGAAATAATCCAGATATGAAAGCAACTCAAGTGTCCAGTGTCCATTGATAGATAAGCAGATAGAGAAAATGTGATATGCGTGCACGCACACACACACACACACACACACACACACACACACACAGAGTGAGAGGAAGAGAAGAACGTTACTTGGTCATGAAAAAGGATGAGATTTTTTTTTTCCATTTGTAACAACATGGATGGACCTAGAGGATATTATGCTAAATGAAATGATTCAGAGTGAGAGACAAATTCCACGTGATCTCACTTATATGTGCAACCTGAAAAACAAAATGAATGAACAATCAAAAAGCAGAATCAGATCTATAAATACAGAAAACAAACTAGGGTTTGTCGGAGAGGAGATGGGTGAGGTAAAAGGGGTTTGGAGTTACAAGTTTCCAGTTATGGAATAAATAAGTCATGGGGTTAAAAGGTACAATATAAGGAATAGAGTCAATGGTATTGAAATAATGTTACATGATGACAGATGAGAGCTATACTTGTGGTTAGCACAGCATAAAGTCCAGAGTTGTTGAACCACTATGCTGTACACCTGAAACTAAAGTAACATTGTGTGGTAATTATACTCAAGCAAAGAAATAATAATAATAATGGATGTGACTGTGTCTCAATAAAGCTTTATGTATGAGGGAGACACTTGCATGGCTCAGTTGGCTTAGCATGTGACTCTTCTTTTTAAAATTTTTAAATCTTTATTTATTTTTGAGAGAGAGAGACAGAGCACAAGCAGGGGAGGAATAGAGAGAGTGGGAGACATAGAATCTGAAGCAGGCTCCAGACACTAAGCTGTCATCACAGAGCCCAACACAGGGCTTGAACTCGTGAAACATGAGATCATGACCTGAGCTGAAGTCAAATGCTTACCTAACTGAGCCACCCAGACACCCCAAGCATGTGACTCTTGATTTAGGTTGAGGTCATGATCTCACAGTTCTTGAGTTCAATCCCTGCATAAGCAGAGCCTGCTTGGAATTCTCTCTCTCTCCCTCTCTCTCTGCCCCTCTCCCCTTTATCTCTCTCTCTCTCTCATATAAATAAATAAGCATTACAAAAGTCTTTATGTATAAAAACAGGTGGAAGGCTGCATTTTGCTTGGGTACTATAGTTTTGATACCTCTGCACTATACTGATAACATCATGTAAATTTGACCTGATGCCAATGAAACGGCAAACACTGTAAATTCTGGAAAGACACTTTTGCATCCAAGGGTGGGATATTAAACCCTATAAAGTTTTGGGGGCCTGAAATATCTGTGAAGTGTTTAGAGGCCTGAGAGTTTGGGTAATACTGAGGCATTTCTTCCAAAATAAATTTCAGAGTATTTCACTTGGTGCTTCCTCTCAGTAAGAAACGGGGATAGTGCTTGGATGACCATTCTGAGTTTTGATGGTAGCAAGTCCCACTTTTAGCAACATAGCTCTGACTCATTTATTACATGACCCATTAGGCTGTCAGTTTTGAGTGAGGTTAGAACATTATAGCTTTCTGCAATAAGTTCAGGAAGCAGTTCACATGAGTGCACTCAAGGAGGTAAAGGTATTTATGCATTGCCCATGGTGTTTTACAATATGTTGGTTCTCTGGCAGACCTCTGAAGCCAGGCTGTGTTATTTATGCCAGAGTATTATTCACTTTTAAACAGAGATTTTTGACAGGCCACTGGACCTTAGTAAAAACCCCGTAATAGAACATGAAGCCTCTAATGAGTATGCAATGGATATACTCATATGTGAGCTCGACTATGGTCTCCTTTATACCATACAATGAGTCCATTATGAACCAAATACTGTCAGAAGAGCACAACATCAATCCATCATATGAAAATGGCACTTTGGGAATCCAGACCCTGCCGTCATAGGGCTCTTCTGACCAATATATTTCCTGAGCTCACTCCTATGGCTGTATTAGAAGTTCTCTCTGACCAGCAGACATTAGAAAGATAACATGAAACTCGTTCATAAGTGAATCAACTTCATATGTCAGTGTGAACAGGAAATAGATAATTTCCTCATTCAGCCCCAACCCATCATATCCATGACATGTATTAGTGATGGTCATTCTTCCCTGGTGAGCAGATCTTCACCAGTGTAGCGGTTCCTCAACTTCATGGGAAAGTGGTCACAGGTAAGAATGCACAAAGAGACACCAGAGCAATGACAAATGACTTAGCCTGGAAAAGACTGGAAGTTGAGGATAATAAAATAAGAAAATATTCAGGAAGATGCATGGGAATGGACTTAGGAAACAGCCCCAAATGTGTAGATCATTTTGTCTCGGACATTGTCCACTAGGAAAGGTATCCATCTCTGCTAGAATCCTCAACAAGCAGATAAACAAGACAAACTCATCCAGTGGATGGCGCCAGCCTCCCTTCTTGTCCCCTCCAGTGCCTCCTCAGTGTGCTGTACCACCCCCATGGTGGAAAGAGTGGACTGTTCAACAACACGGGCTTCCTTTCTGAATGCTGCTATAAATATTGTGGTGCTGATCTCAAACTTGCCGTTTGCAAAGCTACAAACTGAGCTCTTGCTCTGATAAAATATAATTAGAAGAATTACTTAGCCACTTAAGGACAAATTACTTAAGAACTCTATCGGAGGGGGGCCAAGATGGCGGAGAAGTAAGGAGCTCCATACCTGCACTCGCGCCCATACATCACACAGAAAAGATCTGAAGCCATTGGAAACCTTACAAAACCTGAGAGACTGGGAGAAAAAGGACGCAGAATCCACTGAGAAAGCCTTCTAACGTGAGTGTGCACTGGGGAAGGTAAAATCGGGCCGGGATCGGAGCCTCCAGGGTGGGAGGCGATCCCCCTCTACCCTCTACGGGGAGTGAGAGGGGAAAAGGAGAGAGTCCGAGACAGAAAAACCTCCGCTCGTGGGGGAAAAACCTCCGCTCGGTGCATAGAAAGACCGTACTTGCCAAATACCTGCACACCAGGTCCCCTCGCGCCAACTGGTCCTGGGGGAGGCTGAGCACACAAACTGCTTCTTTGTGCCGCTCCTGGAGGTGGGGTTTTAAAGCGGCGCGACGCGCCTGCCGCCATTGTAGCTCCAGGGCGGCTGGGATCCCTGAAAGAGCCACGCAGACTCCGGGAGTCCGCGCTCCTGGCTGGATGGAACTCGAGAGGGAAGGCAAAGAGCTAAAAACTGGGAAATTTGCCTGTGAGTTCGTGTTTCGGGTGACGAGCCATAAAGAGACCCGGTTTTCCTCACTCCAGCGGGCTCAGGCTACGCGGACCCGGCAGGCAAGCCCCCGCGCATGCGCACCAGCCCGACCCAGAGAAGGAAGCAGCGATTCTGACTCCGCCCCCAGAGCTCAGCAGGGAGCCTGGAATAGCCCGAGGGGGTTGTCTGGGAAGCTGTGTCTAAGGCAACTTCAGCGGGGCGCGCGGACTGGGATTTGGAGATTGGAACTGGCCTGGGTTGAAGAGTGCAACCAACTTCGGCTGCGTCCCCGAACGGGGAGTTGACACGCCAAAAAAAAAAAAAAAAAGCGAGCTGCAGCGCGGGGTTCAAGAAGGGACTGGAGCACCCTCACTCTCCTACCCCACAACCGCCAAGGCAGAACCCCCGCCTGAGGCATCGGATCACACCACGCCCATCCCTGCCCGAGAGGTGCCCTCCTCCCTTTTTTTTTTCTCTTTCTTTTTTCCTTTTCTTTTTTTTTCTTTTTCCTTTTTTTGTTTTTTTTTCCTTTTTTTGTTTTTTTTCCTTTTTTTCTTCTTTCTTCTTTTTTCCCCTTTCTTTTCTCTTCTTTTCTTCTTCTTTCTCTTTTCTCGCTTTTTTCCCCAAAACACTGACCTGATTAACTCTGGTCACCAGCTTGCTTAAACAATCACAAGTCCATTCTGTAAATGTAAATTCTACACCTACCGACTTTTTCAGCTATTTCTCTCAGAAGTAATTAGACTATATAGTTTCTCTGGATAATTCCAGCATCCTTCTCTCACCTATCCAACCATATTCTACCCTTTACCTCCTTGAAAAAACTTCTTATCCCTTCTGCCTGTTCATTCTATTTTCAAATCTGCCTCGTCTCGCCCTGCCTTCTCTCTTTTTCTCTATGCTCTTCAACCAGCACTGCATACACACGGCTATTTAACTGTAGCTGGGAAATCCAGGTATATGCTTTAAACCGTTCTTTGTCCATCGGTTTTCTTCTTTTTTCCTTTTTTTTTCCCCTTCTTGACCCTTTTATGTATTTTATGCTCCCTATTATTCGCCCTCCCTCCTCCGTCTTTTCTATTAACTTTTTCGTTTTCCCTCTCGCTTTGCATGTTAGTTGAATCAGCCCGTGCGTTTGTGTGCTCCTGCTCCCTGTGTGTTTGTCTGTCTGTTTTCTTTTCCAGGGCTACCTCAAGAAACAAGCTAGAGTACACAAGGTGAAGAGTCCCAAATATCACTACGAATAGGAAAATAAAATAACTAAGGTCCCAACAAGAGTGACTGAGGGATACCATTCAAAAAACAATCTCTGAAAGGGTAGGCCCTGGAAAGTCAAAGAGTCTTCTTGGATATAGCAGCGCTCATAGAAACAGAGAGCATAACAGGTCTTTAAAACCAACAAGAGCCGGAAAGCTAACTAAAATGACGAAACGAAAGACCTCTCCTCCAAAGAAACTCCAAGAAGAAATGACAGCTAATGAACTGCTCAAAATAGATATCAGCAGCATAAGTGAACAAGATTTTAGAATAATAATGGTAAAATTAATAGCAGGGCTTGAAAAAAACATAGGGGACATCAAAGAAACTATGGCTACAGACAGAATGGAAAATAAAAATAGGCATGAAGAATTAAAAAATGCGATGAATGAGATACATAATAAATTAGAGGCCTCCAATGCACGGATTGAAGAGGCAGAAAGGAGAATAAGTGATTTAGAAGACACCGTTATAGAAAAACAAGAAGCTGACAAAAAAGAGACAAACTGATCCAGGAACAGGAAAGAAGAATTTGAGAGCTCAGCGACACAGTCAAATGCAACAATATCCGTACCATAGGAATCCCAGAAGAGGAAGAGAGAGGGAAAGGTGCTGAGGGAGTCCTGGAACAAATTATAGCAGAGAACTTCCCCGACCTGGGGGACGAAGTAAATGTGGAAATACAAGAGGCTCAGAGGACTCCCCTCAGACGTAACTTGAATCGAACTTCTGCACGACATATCATCGTAAAAATGGCAAAATACAAGGACAAAGAGAGAATTTTGAAAGCAGCTAGGGAGAAAAGGGCCCTCACATACAAAGGGAAACCTATCAGAGTGGTGACAGACCTGTCTACTGAAACGTGGCAGGCCAGAAAGGAATGGCAAGAGATCTTCAATGTGATGAACAGTAAAAATATGCAGCCAAGAATCCTCTATCCAGCAAGCCTGTCATTCAAAATAGAAGGAGAGATAAAAACCTTTCCAAACAAACAGAAATTGAAAGAATTTGTCACCACGAAGCCAGCCCTACAAGAAATCCTGAGGGGATGCTCTGAAGGAAAGGTTGCAAGGAACAAAGATTCCAGAGACACCACCACAAACATGAACCCTACAAAAGATACAAAGACTCTAAACCCACATATTTCAATAATAACACTGAATGTAAATGGGCTGAATGCTCCAATCAAAAGACATAGGGTAGCAGAATGGATTAAAAAACAAAATCCATCTATACGCTGTCTACAAGAAACTCATTTTAGACGGGAAGATACCTTCAGATTAAAAGTAAGGGGATGGAGAAATATATATCATGCTTCAGGAAATCAAAAGAAAGCCGAAGTAGCGATACTTATATCAGACAAACTGGACTTTAAATTAAAGACAATCACAAGAGATGAAGAAGGGCACTACATAATAATTACAGGGTCCATCCATCAGGAAGAGCTAACAATCATAAATATCTATGCACCGAATATGGGAGCACCTAAATATCTAAAACAATTAATCACAAACAGAAACAAGCTTCTAGATAAGAATGTGCTAATAGCAGGGGACTTTAATACTCCGCTTACAGCAATGGATAGGTCAACCAGACAGAAAATCACTAAAGAAATAATGGACTTGAAAGACACATTGGACCATATGGATCTGACGGATATATTTAGACTTTACATCCTGAGGCCGGGGAATTTACTTTCTTCTCAAGTGCGCATGGCACATTCTCCAAGATAGATCACATACTGGGACATAAAGCAGCCCTCATTAAATATAAAAGAATAGAGATCATACCATGCACACTGTCAGATCACAATGCTTTGAAACTTGAAATCAATTACAGGAAGAAGTCTGGAAAACTTACAAAAACATGGAGGTATAAGAACACCCTTCTAAAGAATGAATGGGCCAATCAGGCAATTAGAGATGAAATTAAAAAATATATGGAAACAAATGAAAATGAAAACAGAACAATTCAAAATCTATGGGATGCAGCAAAGTCAGTCCTAAGAGGAAAGTACATTGCTCTCCAGGCCTATTTCAAGAGATTAGAAAAAGCGCAAGTCCAAAATCTAACAGCTCACGTAAAGGAACTAGAGGCAGAGCAACAAGAACGCCCTAAACCCAGTAGAAGAAGAGAAATAGTAAAAATTAGAGCAGAAATAAACAACATAGAGACCAAAGAAACAATTGAACAGATCAGTGAAACCAAGAGTTGGTTTTTTGAAAAGGTAAACAAAATTGACAAACCTCTAGCCAGACTTATCCAAAAGAAAAGAGAGAGCACCCAAATAGACAAAATTATGAATGAAAGTGGACTTATTACAACCAACCCCTCAGAAATACAAGCAATTATCAGGGAATACTATGAAAAATTATATGCCAACAAATTGGGCAACTCAGAAGAAATGGACAAATTCCTAAACACACACTCACTACCAAAATTCACACGGGAAGAAATAGAAAACCTGAACAGACCCATAACGAGTGAAGAAATTAAATCAGTGATCAAAAATCTCCCAACAAATAAGAGCCCTGGACCTGATGGCTTCCCTGGGGAATTCTACCAGACATTTAAAACAGAATTAATCCCAATTCTTCTCAAGCTATTCCAAAAAATAGAAAGCGAAGGAAAACTCCGGGACTCATTTTATGAAGCCAGCATCACACTGATTCCCAAGCCAGACAGAGATCCAGCAAAAAAAGAGAACTACAGGCCAATATCCTTGATGAATACAGATGCAAAAATTCTCAACAAGATCCTTGCAAATCGAATCCAGCAGCATATAAAAAAAATCATCCACCAAGATCAAGTGGGATTCATTCCTGGGTTACAGGGCTGGTTCAATATTCGCAAATCAATCAATGTGATCCATCATATCAATAAAAGAAAAGATAAAAACCATATGATCCTGTCAATAGATGCAGAAAAAGCATTTGACAAAATACAGCATCCTTCTTAATAAAGACTCTCGAGAAAGTTGGGATAGAAGGAACCTACTTAAACATCATCAAAGCCATCTATGAGAGGCCTTCAGCTAACATCATCCTCAACGGGGAAAAACTCAGAGCTTCCCCCTGAGATCAGGAACACGACAGGGATGCCCACTCTCACCACTGCTGTTTAACATAGTGCTGGAAGTCCTAGCATCAGCCATCAGACAACAAAAGGAAATCAAAGGCATCAGAATTGGCAAAGAGGAAGTCAAACTTTCCCTCTTCGCAGATGACATGATACTCTACATAGAAAACCCGACAGACTCCACCAGAAGCCTACTAGAACTGATCCAAGAATTCAGCCAAGTTGCAGGGTACAAAATCAACGTCAGAAATCGGTTGCATTTTTATACACCAACAATGAAGCAACAGAAAGAGAAATCAAGAAACTGATCCCATTCACAATTGCACAAAAAACCATAAAATACCTAGGAATAAACCTAACCAAGGATACAAGAGATCTGTATGATGAAAACTATAGAAAACTTATGAAGGAAATTGAAGAAGACACAAAGAAATGGAAAAACATTCCATGCTCATGGATAGGAAGAATAAATATAGTGAAGATGTCATTACTACCTAAGGCACTGTACACATTCAATGCAATTCCAATCATAATTGCATCAGCATACTTCTTAAAACTAGAACAAACTATCCAAAAATTTGTATGGAACCACAGAAGACCCCGAATAGCCAAAGTAATCCTGAAAAATAAAACCAAAACGGGAGGGATCACCATTCCAGACTTTAGCCTCTACTACAAAGCTGTCATCATCAAGACAGTATGGTATTGGCACAAAAACAGACACATAGACCAATGGAACAGAATTGAGAACTCAGAAGTGGACCCAAAAGTATACAGCCAACTAATCTTTGACAAAGCAGGAAAGAATATCCGATGGAAAAAAGACAGCCTTTTTAACAGATGGTGTTGGGAGAACTGGACAGCACCATGCAGAAGAATGAAACTAGATCATTTTCTCACACCATGCACAAAAATAAACTCAAAATGGATAAAGGACCTGAACGTGAGACAGGAAACTATTAACACCCTAGAGAAGAAAGCAGGAAACAACCTCCTTGACTTCCACCGCAGCAACTTCTTACTTGACACATCCCCCAAAGCAAGGGAATCAAGAGCAAAAATAAACTGTTGGGACCTCCTCAAGATTAAAAGCTTCTGCACAGCCAAGGAAACAACCCAGAAAACTTAATAGGCAACCAACGGAATGGGAAAAGATAGTTGCAAATGACATATCAGATAAAGGGTTGATATCCAGAATCTACAAGGAACTCACCAAACTCCACGCCCGAAAAAGCAAACAACCCAGTGAAGAAATGGGCAGAAGATATGAACAGACACTTCTCCAAAGAGGACATCCAGATGGCCAACAGACACATGAAACGATGCTCAGCATCCCTCCTCATCAGGGAAATACAAATCAAAACCACACTGAGATACCACCTCACGCCAGTCAGAGTGGCTAAAATGAGCCAATCAGAGAACTCTAGATGCTGGCGAGGATGTGGAGAAACGAGCACCCTCCTACACTGTTGGTGGGAATGTAAACTGGTACAGCCCCTCTGGAAAACAGTGTGGAGGTTCCTCAGGAAACTAACAATAGAACTCCCCTATGACCCAGCAATAGCACTGCTAGGAATTTACCCAAGGGATACAGAAATGCTGATGCATAGGAGCACATGTACCCCAATGTTCATAGCAGCACTCTCCACAATAGCTAAAACCTGGAAAGAGCCTAAGTGTCCATCAACAGATGAATGGATCAAGAAGATGTGGTTTATCTATACCATGGAATACTACATGGCAATGAGAAACAATGAAATCTGGCCTGTGTAGCAACATGGATGGACCTTGAGGGTGTTATGCTGAGCGAAATAAGTCAGGCAGAGAAGGACAAATATCATATGTGTGCACATATAGGAGGATTAGGAGGAACTTAACGGAGGACCAAGGGGGAGAAGAAGGCGGAAATGGTGGGGGAAAGGGAGAGAGGCAAACCATGAGAGACTCTTGAATGCTGACAAAAACTGAGGACTGGTGGATGTGGGGGGGAGGAGGGGTAGGCATGGAGGAGGACACTTGTGGGGATGAGCACCGGGTGTTATGTGGAAACTAATTTGACAATAAACTATTTGTAAAGAAAAAAAAGAAAGAAAAAGAACTCTATCACCTGTACAGAGTCAGAAGCTTGTTCTTACCAGTATTGACATGTTTCCTAGATATGGACTCATTACGTTTAAAGAAGTTGTGAGATATTGGATAATTCCCTTTGTACTCAGTGTTCCTGGGTATTACTGACTTGGTGACTTCCGGCTATGAGTGCCTGGGATCTTTTGCCCAAGGGCTTTATCTGGTGGTGGAAACCACCGACTTGGCTCCCACAAGGACATACCAGAAGTACCAATGAATTAACAGTGTAGAAGCAGCATTCAGCTGATCATTAACAGGAGTTTGGCACTTAAAAATTTCAGGTTCCTTGCTTCTTGTGTGGGAGAACCCTGAAGTTTGCTCTTTGCAGTTGTTCAGAGTTTTCTGGCAAGATGGTGGCCCAGCAACCCACAGTGGTAACCAGTCAATAGCACAACTTTGACTGACTTTCTTCCCTCCCTTACTCACTTCTCTGATTCCTTCCCATGATTTCTAGAATCACATCACAAATAAACTACTTGTATTCAAACCCTTGACTCAGTTTCTTCTTCTCAAACTTTCAACTTTACTACATTTGGATTAAGAAGATTGGCCATTGGGGCGCCTGGGTGGCTTAGTCGGTTAAGCGTCCGACTTTCACTTAGGTCATGATCTCGGTTCGTGGGTTCGAGCCCCGCGTCGGGCTCTGTGCTGACTGCCAGCTCAGAGCCTGGAGCCTGTTTCAGTCTGTGACTCCCTCTCTCTCTGACCCTCCCCTGCTCACGCTGTCTCTCTCTCTCTCCCAATAAATAAAAAAACATTAAAAAATATTAAGAAGATTGGCCATAAAACCAAACTATTTAATTGCATCTGTAAAATATCTTTTAAAACATCTATTATTCACTCACCAGGCAAAAAGGCATCAATTATTCATTTATTGGACAAAGATTTATTGGGAACCTCTTGTGTATATAATATGTTTCTGATCTTGAGCTATACACAGACTAGTGACTTAAGAGATAAATGAACTAAAATTAGTAATCAGTCCTCTTAAATGCCTAGAGTATGAGAGATGGACAAATCAATGGAGAGACAGACAGACAGACAGACAGATAGACAGACTATACTTAGTCCGAAGGTCAGAGAAGATATCCCAGTGACACTATTAGAGCTTTGTATCAATGAGTGAGACCGTGGAGAGGCTTTTTTAGTGCTGAGGCAAGATAAGGAAGAACTTTATATGCAAAACGGGAGCATGTGAAAAAATTCATGAGACATTGCCTAGAAGAGTAAAGAGAGACCATAACCATTGTTCTTTGCATTTACTTATTTGTTTGAAGACAGAGAGGGGACACTAAAGGATTTATTATTGCAATACCTAATTTTCTGCCTTTGAATCATGTTCAGTCAGCACTTCTACCAGAAGATATATGAGGTTCAAAACTGAACCAATAAATATGCTTTCAAACCTGTCATAATTTTTTGGATAATAAAAATTTCATAAATTGGGAATGAGATCAGAAAAATAAATGCTCCAAGTTGCAGCCGCCTATCTGAAACTCCTCAATCTCAATGACATCTTTTGATTCCAGGTTCTAAAGAATAACATATTTTTTATCATTTCTGTCAAAACCAACCTTACTGCATGCGTTTTGTAGAACAGATGTGTGTGTGTGTGTGTGTGTGTGTGTGTGCCCCCCCTCTGCCCATGCTCTGTCTTTCTTTGTCTCAAAAATAAATAATACATTAAATTTTTAAAAAGATAAGGCAAACTATTTTACAAGAACATTTCACACACTTTCCCCTTTTTTTAAAAAATGTTTTATTTATTTCTGAAAGAGAGAAAGAGAGACATAGAGACAGTGTGAGCAGAGGAGGGTCAGAGAGAGAGGGAGACAAAGCATCGGAAACAGGTTCCAGGCTCTGAGCTAATTGTCAGCACAGAGCCCGACGTAGGGCTCAAATCCGCTAACTGTGAGATCATGACCCGAGCTGAAGTCAGACGCTTAACCAACTGAGCCACCCAGA
Source organism: Proteles cristata cristata (assembly GCA_017311185.1). Taxonomy (NCBI): domain Eukaryota; kingdom Metazoa; phylum Chordata; class Mammalia; order Carnivora; family Hyaenidae; genus Proteles; species Proteles cristata. The sequence goes on from JAESUZ010004250.1 coordinate 1,257,309, forward strand.
CACCCCTCCTTTTCTGTTTTTTGATCAGATGCAATGACTATTAGATCAGCTCAGATTTATATATTATTTTCCCAAGCTTTAAAAGAGGAATCTCTGAATCAGAAGGGTTAAGAGGCTTAATAGTTGACTTTAAATGAAAATCTATTCTTTATCATTTTGTCTGAGCATTGCTCCTAGATACTATTATTAAACCCATTTTACAGATGAAAAAAAAATGAGGCCCAGAGAAGTGAGTAACTTGTCTATAGCTTCAAAACTAATAGATACCAGATATGCAACTCCAGTCATGTTTCCTGACACTAAACCTACACTAATTTTGCGATATCCCCCTGCCTGAAGAGAAGGTAAAGCACAGAAAGCAAACAAACAAGACAGAAATGAGAAAGGTGTGTGGAAAGCATTTATTACAAACATCAACTTTTTCTCTAGTTTCTAAGATCTGAAGGTTCTCAATGACTAAATTATTTCCTGGAGGTAAGACACGGACTGAGAGAACCTCGTAAAAAATCTTTATGACACAGGAGAAGTATTTAGAACAACACTCACTCGACAGAACATTAATGACTTCCCCGTTGGGAGCAAAAATGAATCTTCAGGAAATGCCAACTGAAACATTGATGCCAATACTAAACTGACATAGAAATTCTCCCCTGTGTAGATTCTTGTATTATTTTTATTTTCTTCTTCTACTTAAGACATCTAGGGTTATCCACAAATCTATTACCTTTTAGGAACAAACTATGAAGTTATACAAATACTTTAGTAAATGTCTATCGGGATCTTGCAATTCCTTTAGGGGGTGTATGGGGAAACCCTCTGTCTACTTGATTTACAAAATGCAGATGGTTAGTAATACTTGAATTGTTATTGATGCCTCCTAACATCTTTCTCAGCACCCTTAAAGAGAGTGGCATAATTCTTTAAGACATAATATTACACTTAGGAATTGCTCTAAAAGACCATCAATCTTTTCTGCACAACTCTGAGTGCTCAGCTCGTGTTAAATAAACCATGACTAGAAATGAAATTCAAAATACTTTGAGTGATTTTTGCAAAATGCTCTCCATTTGCCAATTATGTCCTACCATATTTCATTTTATCCGTTATTCATTATTCTTGGCTAAAAATACAGTCATGACGAATAGTATATCTCAGAGGAAGTTTCATGATTTTCCAAAGAAATACGATCAATATGTTTCAGACATGCCATCGTTTATATTTTGCACTTGGTGGAAATAATATTGTGAGTGATGATGATTGTGACTTTATTTGCAGCTGCTGATGAGTTTGGCTTTTAGGAGTATAAATATAACTAAAAGGAATCTCAAATCCAATGGCACGGTTATCAAAAACATATCTGCTAAACAGAATGGAATTTCACCAAGTATAAAGGTAATCTGTGAGAATTTTCTCTTTTATATAATTCGGAATAAAGAAAACAAATTCAAAATCCACGGGTGACTGGGTGGCTCAGTCAGTTGAGTCCGACTTCAACTCAGGTCATGATCTCAAGGTTCATGAGTCCAAATCCCACCTCGAGCTCTTTGCTGTCAGCCCAGAGCCTCCTTCATATCCTCTGTCCCCGCTTCCTCTCTCTCTCAAAAATAAATAAAAACTTTTAAAAACTCCAATCCACAAGAAGGGATGCTTCATCCCTCACTCCAACCTTCCAGGAACAGACTGAAAAAATAACTGAATCTTCAAATTTTAAATCATCTGCTTGTTTTTTGAAAAGAAATACCATGACCTATGGGGAAGGTAATGAAACACTCATATATTGTAATCTGGAGTCTTCTTTGATGCTTTGTAGCTTGAGAAAAATTACTTAACCTCTCTGACCCTTAAAGTTTTAGTATTTTTAAGCAGTGCTTCAAATATAAAAAAAGATAATGACCTAAAGACATTTTAAAAATATAAACATATCTTCAAATATAAAGACTGGCTCTTATTATAATATATTCCCTAAAGAAAAAGGAGTTTTCATCATACTAAAATAAAGTTAAAATTGAAATCATGTATTATTCATGCCTATAAGCCATAAAACTATATAAACACAAATACACTAATATGGTTTATACAGTAAAAACCTACATATGAAGTAATAGATTTATGAAATTAATTAAAAACAATTATACATTTCCATATATCACCATTATAAGTAATACACTGTAACTAACAACTGCAGCTTGAGGTATTCAAGAACAGCATAAAATCCATCTACTCATTCTTTTTTTCCTCCTGCATTTCTGTGACATTTCCAGCAGGCTTTCTGGTGTTCAAACCTACATACCTTTTGAAGTCAAAGATTCTCTATCTCCCCCAGCTATGGCCACGTGAGTCTGTAACTGACCATGGTTCTTTCTCTACAGAGAAGAACAAGGAAATTTTGACTCAAAGCTTGCAGAAGAAGGGCATGCTTTTTAAGGGCAGTGGGAGGGGTGATGCCACAAGTAAAAGCCTGGTGGAAGAGAGAAGAGTCACAGGGCATAGTGTGCAAATGGGCAACACGGAGAATGAGTCAGAATAGAGTAGGCATCAGTGCTGGCACCATCAGAGAGACTTCTGGGATGGGGAGGAGATTCTAAGGAAACTTCACTACCCTCTGAAGAAGTGGGGAAGTTGTAGAGCAAAACAGCAAGCTCAGACCTTTCCTTGAAGAAGTTCACTCAGTCTGGAAGTGCAGGTTTTAATGCAGCAAGAACAGATGCAAAGAAAAACCAGGAAAGAAGGAAAGGTAAGAAATCCTGGTATCCTTGACTGTCATCCTTGGCTCAGTCCTGGTTCTTCTTTCCTACGTACATTAGTGAGTAATACAGCTTCCTCTATCCTGCTCCCCCATATTCTTACATTCAGTCACATAGATGAAAGAAGAAACATTATTTTAGGACCCGATAAAACCATGTGCAAATCTCTATTCTACAAGATACTAGTTCTGCAAACCTAGAAACATTCCTTTTTTATTTTTTCTGAGTCTGTTTCTTTACCTATAAAAATGGGATAATCATAGCTAGCCCATAAAGCTGTGAGTATAGGAGGCAAAATATGAAACTTGCATGGCATTTCCTAGCCTCTCAGAAAATGTTGGCTACCATTTTCATTTGTTTGCCCTAATCTACCCTGACCTTTTTCCAAAGATGCAGAGATGGTGCCACTGAAGGAAAGCTGCTTGCCACTTATTTCAATCACTTCACTTCAAAGCAAAACTACATATAGATGTTATCCAAAATCATTATAAGCATAATTTTAATACATACTATCTCTTCACATACATGTTCTTCATTCGAATGTTGCCCATTTGAATTTTTATTTACCATTTAATTTTATAAATCACAGTGATAAATCATGTTTGGGCACAAATGTTTTTTTATTAGGTATAGAAAAAATTCCTTCCTATAGGTTTTCTAAATGATGACAGACATAAAAATGGCATTCACCGGGGTTTTATTCTCAGTCTGTATTGAGCGTTTCGCACACATTGCCTGACTGTACTCATGTGCAACTTTATGAAATTATGCTGTTACTCTTCTCGTTTTTAACAGATTAAAAAAGTAATGCTCAGAGAGGCTGGATGTAAGTTGAAGAGCCAGAATCAGGCTCAATACTGCCAGAACTTAGGGTCCATGAGTGTGTAGTGTCACAAAAATGCCACCTGCATATGTGTCCAACACGGGAAAATATAACCACCTTCAGAAAGCAGAAAAAATTAATTTGTAACATAACCTTGTTGTTATCATGCTGGTCTCAAAGAGATTTCCATTCAGGACTCCTGCTGAGTGGAAGAGACCTAGGTTTGATTTTAAACCGAAAGTATCTAATAATGATAATACAAGGCTTTGTGGCAAACCAAGGGGGTGAAAATCTTAGACGTAAGAATTTGCTACCTCCCTAGAAGTCATTAGGTGTTTAAAGAGACCACTAGATGGGTGACACCAGCTGGAGGAGAGTTCTACCGAGACTGTCTATGTGCTCTGGGGACAAAAAACAGATTCTAAAAAAATCACAAGTTCCAGATGACAGAAAAAATGAACAATGCAGCTGGAACCATTTATCCAAGTGCTACTGACAAAAACAGTTGGCTTAACAGGAGGCTAATAACATATTCACTTGAAAATTCACTTTATAAATGGAAGTTGTATACAAGTGCTTGTATTTGGTTGATGAAGATGATATCCAAGGCTTCAAAATACAAAATCCCTTGCCATCTAGAGAAAGAGACAGGAATCACACCTATAAAGCAATAATGAATGATCAAATAAGATATAGAATGAAGTATGTGGCATCATAATCCATGTGCTGAAGCATCAGTGAAGCCTCAATAGAGGGGAAGTTTTCTAAAGAAGCAGGGCTCTTCTCTAATTTCTAGAAATTAGTCAGGGTGTTCTGCAAAATGTATGTGCAAGAAGGGTGATTTGGGTTCACCTACTCTAGCCCACTCACTGGACCTGTGAACATGCAATGCTTCCATACTTAGATGTAATAGTGAATAGCCAATTACAACTAACATACTCTATCAAAACACCAAACAAAGACTCACGGATTCAGGGATGAGGGTCTGGCTCATTGGACCCAACCAGCAGCTCAGGCCAGCTGAAGTGCTGAGCCAGGGAGACAATTCTATAAGTGAGCACTGGAGGGATTTGAGGATTTATTTTAAAGGAGATTATAGAAACTACTACAGGGTAGAAAGAATATAATGAATAATTTTACCTGTGAACAAACTGAGTAAGGGAGGCAGAAAGGGTGGCATTGGAGAAGAGAAAGTTTGTACCTAATAGTAGTCTGGAAGGATGAGAATAGGAGGGTAGATGTAGTCAAGCCAGGATCTTGACAGACCAGGTTCATGGACACTATCATCACGGTTGTGGTGAAGACCACCAATAATGGTAACAGGAGTTAGTGGTAAACTGTAATCCAGATGATAAAGACATCAATGGATAAAGTCAAGCCAGGATCTAATGGCTGGTGAGTAGTTGATGACAGCAATAAAGAAGAAGAGGGTAATAAAATTTAATGACACATACTTAGGAATATATATATAGAGAGAGGGCCAGTGGAAGAAGTAGCTTGGAAGTTGCAATGAGGAGCAAGCAGGAAACTTAGCCCACTACAAGAGATAACTAAAGCTAATAGAAAGCAAATGAGCATATTTTCTGCCTTTCACAACTTAACATATATTGAGATTTCCCCACCACAGCGAATGACTAGTGATTAGGTGGCTGTGGCAAATCAAATTAGAGAAGGTGCTTTTGAGGGGGTTTCCCTGAAAGATTTTCCCTCTTGAGAAAAAGATGAGTCATTTGAGATGATGAGGTTGGGGCTATGCTCTCTGATTTTTGCTTTCAGGTATCATGACTGAAGCCGTGATAGACACATTGCAACCATGGATTCATTCTACCTGGCAGAATGAGCAACATGATAAGGATTAAAAACAGTTAAATAATGAGTTTTGATATCTGAAGAATAAGGTTCAATCTTGGAATAATAACAACAATAAGCCTTTTGAATACCTTACTTAGCATAGTTCCTTCCCATGAGTTGGACTTTTCCTTCTCTTTAACCCCAATATATAATGCACAGCCATCTCTATTCGTACTGGATACAATGGATTGTCCAAATTTAAGAGGTAATGTGTCTTTAAACAAATAGATACCTTAATTGGATATTAGATTGGTGATATTTGTTTAAAACTCAATCTATAGGAGAGTAAACCGAGGGACAAAATGGCATTCTCAAGCATATACACTTGTTATGACCAAAACAACAACAAAAACCCCATAACAATAACAAGGCTGCCTGATGTGTAGATAGCACTTTCCAGTCCCAGAGCGCTTGTGCTTAAATCATTTCCTTTAACCTAGAAACCAGACTTCTATCTCCCTGTCTAGAGTTCCTTCCACTACTGCCTTCTTCGCTTATAAATCTTGACATCTCAGGAGACAGGAAGATTGATAGAACATGCAAATTTTTGTTTCCCTTCTGTTTGACTACAAACCATTTTTTTTGGAAGCAGGTGGGAAGAAGCTAAGTGTAAATAATAACAATGCTTTTGGTCTGTGAAACCATTGAGGACTGTGAATCTGTCTCTCGGAGATGATGAAGGATGGAACAGTGATATAGAGAGCAGGGGCTTGGCATCGAGTCTCATCTGTTGCCTTTTAGGCAGAGAACACATCATCTCTGGGTGCAGGGCAACAGCTGATGTGCCAGGCCAAATTTACAGACAGTGACTGTAGCGTAGTCCAAAGAACAAGAAAGAAAGGAAATGTTTTCATTGAATCCTACCGCAAAAGCCTATAATAAGTTAGTTTAACTACAGGTAAAGATACAGATACACTTATATACAGAGATAGATATAATATTTGCATACATAATTTCTGTTAATATCTTCCCTATGATATCTTACACTCCACATCATTATTATTGCCCATCACCTCCATGGACTCAGTTGACCTCCTGGTCCAAAAAAGATACTTCTTCAAATAATGAGTGACATCCAACATGGAAAGTAACTTAAAAGCCATCTAAACTTTGTAGTTGACAGATGAAAATTTAAGAGCTAGTATATTGTGCAAAGTTACATAAATAGTGTTGGAGTCATGACTAGACTAATATGGAGTTTAGGGAATATGCTAAAAATCCAAACCTTCATTCAGTTTACTCCTATTTACTGAAGCCCTTCCATATTCATATCGTTCATTTAACAGTGGCTATGTTAAAAAAATGTAGTGAAGGGGCGTATGGGTGGCTGCAGGTTTAAGCACCCGACTTCAGCTCAGGTCATGATCTCACAGTTCATGAGTTCTGGTCCCACATCAGGCTCTGTGCTGACAGCTCAGAGCCTGGAGCCTGCTGCAGATTCTGTGTCTTCTTTTCTCTCTGCCTTTTCCCTCCTCGTGCTCTGTCTCTTTCTTTCTCAAAAGTAAATAAATATTAAAAAAAGAAAGATTAAAAAAATAGTGCAGAATGCATGAGACTCAGGAATCTGAAGAAAAAGAAATTGATGGTTGGAAACTAAGTCATAACATTTTCATGATAAAGTGCTCCTCATCTTGGTTTCAGCCTTCCAAGGTCAGAGAGACTGGAGAGGCTTCCTGTGTACACATATTATACAGGCAAGAGAATACCAGTTTGGGTGGAAGCAGGTAAGATCAGAGACACAACTTGACCACCCGCCTTCCACCTATCCTCGTTTCTCCTATGAATTTCCACCATATATAATTAAAGATATTCTCGGGCATGTTGGTTCAAGCTTCCTCAGGGCTTCCTGGGTGTGATCTGAAACCAGCCCCCACACACACAGAGCAGGGAGATATGGGAGGAAGAGGCAGCTATTCTAGGTTGATAGGTGGCAGGTATACTAAGGGCTTATCCATGGGGCTTGTCTTGGGCAACCTCTAGACGAGCAGATCTTTGCATCTGACTACCAAACATTAAAACTTTCTATAGATACCCTACTTGGGATCAGTTACATATACTGTGCACATGGGCCCAGTGCCACCGTGTCGTTGGGCAACTTCTGGGACAGGGAAGGCAAGCAAAACCCACATTCCCAGGAGAGGGGAGGAGTGAGAAGCCTCTGATTTCTGGGGTCCAGCTCACTGGGCCAATTCAGATTTCCCCTGTCGATGTCTCTTTCCCACAGGTGGGGAACTGAAACAGTGTATGTGAATCACCCGCAGCCAAGTTGACATATAAAATCAACCAGCACAACAACCTTAATTTCACAGAAGATTTATTGATCCCTGAATAAGAATGCTTTATTCTTCTTTTTTTGCTTTCATTATATAATGTTCCAGGAGCTCTCAATATATGATCTATATGATCTTGATGAATGCAAGGCAAGTCTTGCTGTTCCCAGTTGCTAAATATGTTATTGGACTAATGACACTCAGTGCAGCTAAGTGTTTTCTGGACCTATAAGCCAGGTCCTGAAGCTCTGATCCACCAACGGACGCTACCTTTCTTCATACAAAGCAGCGTATTCATGTGATGGCTCTCCAGTTCTAATGGAGGGTGCTGTTCTAACTCTTCCTTTCAGCCAGGGTAGAGTCCCATGTTGAATTGCTAGAGTTAGAATACAAGGAGTCTGGATTAATGAATCACCTAAAATTTCAATGAGTCAAAAGTCACACAATTAACTTATTTTGTTAAGTCACCAACTTTTAGAGATTGTGGACAAATTAGCAAAGTATAACCTAGACTATGTTAACTAATTAACTTTGTTAACTATCTTAGGGAGTTGATTTAAGGATTTCATTGGATAAAAGATGTAGACATTTTGGAAAAGGCTAAACATTATTGTGTCTTTAATCATGCAGCTGTGTTTCAAAGAAATCACTGGTAGTTCTAAACCAGGCTGTGCATCAGGACTGACTTATTATTTATTTCTACGAGAACTTTTACCAACTGAATATATTACGTTTCTGTTTCAACTTTAATTTGGCAGAAAGCTCAAGATCTCACACCAGAGAAACACAGATGGAATGGAATTTCAGGCACTAAAATTACGATTTTTAAGGTTTTCTTTAGCCCCTGCACTTTATTGCCTAGTTCAAGATCAGACACATGATAGTCATCAATCTACTTTTATTTCTAAGATGCTAAACTATTCTTGGCATGCTTTCTAAACAATATATTAGGACTAGCCATAACCATCAGGGCACTCTGTACTACATGTAACAGACTACAAACAGTTACAAACTTGTCCATTTACGTCAGAAATTCTTTATAAAAAAGAGGTATTTAGGAAATGATGCCTGTATTCAGTGAGTCAATTTGAACTAGTAATGTACATTCAGATGATGTGGAAGGTGTTCTGGAAGTACTCAGCTTCTCTGAAGCCAGAAATGTTATATGTTTCCCTTATCCACTGCTTCAGAAAGTATTTTGTTTAGAGCATATCAGAAAACTAGGACCAGACCAAAATACAGACATTTTAAGAAATATTACATAACTCTTATTAATTATCAATGAGATAATCATAGTATTTAGTATCAAAATTATTGTATTTTATGCCTATATAGTCTTTGTAATGTCTGTCATCATCATCATCATCATCATCATGACACAAAACTTACTTTATTGATGTTCTACTATAAATCAGACATTGTTAAGGGACAGTTGCATATATTTCCTATTTAATTTTCACAATAACAATACAAGGTAAGTAAATATCTTTTTTAAATGTTTTTATTTTATTTTTCAGAGAGAGAGACAGAGTATGAGCAGAGGAAAGACACAGAGAGAGAGCAAGACACAGAACATGAAGCACAAAGCTGTCGGCACAAAGCCTGATGCGAGGCTTGAATTCGCGGACCATGAGATCATGACCTGAGTTGATGTCAAACACTTAACTTACTGAGCCACCCAGGTGCCTCAAGGTAAGTAAACATCTTTAATTCAATTTTACAGATAAGGAAATTGAGATTCCCAAGAGATATGTGACTTGCTTAATGTTTTCTAACTACTAAGATCTTGAATTAGGAACATATATTGCCAGTTCTTTCCATTTCTATAAAAAGTAAAACGTCCAAAATTTATGTGAGATCTCTCAATTTCCAACTTTAAGTAGCTAATACAAAACAAATGTTTAAAATGTATATGTAGGCCTGATTTTCCCCATGGGCTTCCAGATTGTTATCTTTGTTTCCTGTGGTAAAAATGGGTGACTATTATAGAATGTGACTCTAGAGGTGGTTGGAAGATTTTCACAACCTGCCTGCACCCTCTTGTTCACTGATGATTCTGACCCCATCACTACTGTAGAACTCCTCTCAAACCAGAAAGTCCAGAAGTTTCAAAATGTCTATCAATTTGGCAGGTACACTTCCACCCAGTCCCTTCCCCCAACACACACACAAAAATGTTGGAGGATAATTAGGATATAAATGACTACTTTCAGACATCATGCTCAGGGTACAAAGAAGGGGCCAGTGAGTGTTTACACTCCCAGAAGCGTTGGATAAGTAATAGTGGAATTCTAGCTTCTTCTCATTTATGCCTCTAAGAAACGCTTGGCATCATGTAGGAGAGCTAAGGGATATTTTTATTTAGTGTGTATCTACCTGCTGTCTGAGTCTAGGCTTTTGGCTTTCACTTTGTTTTTTCTAGTAACACATGGGATTTCATATGGGACCTAATAGTTTGTTGGCATTTAAAAGGGATGAAGTAAAAAAAAAAAAATCTGGCTTTTACCCCTATTTGTTCAGACCAGTTAAGATATAGAGAGTAAAATCATTTGACTAAAAATCAAAATACTAGTTTTACTGTTAACATATACAAATTTGAGTTTGTAACTTAGATCTGTGTCTAAAATAGACTTAGGAATAATTTGTTTCTAGACTGTAATATGGTGCCACTCAATCCTGACTTCATATTCATATGAGGAACTTCTAAAAATGCTGATGCTGAGGTCCCACCCAACAGATTGGGATATAATTGGTGAGGCCTGGGCTTCAGTTAACATCTTCTTCTTCTTCTTCTTCTTCTTCTTCTTCTTCTTCTTCTTCTTCTTCTTCTTCTTCTTCTTCTTCTTCTTCTTCTTCTTCTTTTGATTTATTTATGTAATTTGAGAGAGAGGGGTGGTAGAGAGAAAACATGGGTGAGGGAGTGGCAGAGAGAGAAGGAGAAAGAAAATCCTGCACTGACAGTGAGGAGCCTGACAGAGATGGAACCCAGGAATCATGAGGTTACGACATGAACTGAAATCAAGAGTCAGATGCTTAACCGACCAGGCCACTGAGGCGTCCCTTTAGTTTACTTCTTAAAAGCTCCCCATATGGTTTCATTACAGAGCCAGGATGGAGAAAAGAGTGATGACTCAAACCAATGTTTCTCAAAAAGTTACGTGTGTGTGTGTATCACTTGAGGACCTTAAATAAACACAGATTCTGATTCATGGTCGATGGTGGGGTCAGAACATCTGCATTTTCAACAAGCTCCTGAGTGAAGCTGAGATCGCTGGTCCTAGAACGAAATAGAGTGGCAGGGTGGAAACCACCAAGATGCTCTGTGTTAGGGAGAGAATGACTACAGACCGTGGCCTGGGCTGCTGCTGCAGGGAAATTTGCTGCCTCCTAATGAGGTAAATAGATACAGGCCTCCACGCCTTTCTCAGATGGAAGTCAACCCTGATGCCTGTATGCTTCTGATGTGGAGCCAGAGGCAGAACTTAATAGCTTTGTTCTCTGAGCAGAAAGACCCATGAGAGGTTAGAAAGACTGGAGCACCAGAACGGCAGTCTTTTCTTCCCATTGAACAGATTCTGTAGGTCACTACTTTGGGACAGACAAATGAAAAGCAAGGGGAAACACAGAAACGATACTGTCAGTGGTTTTAAGAATTGTGACCCCAGGAGGAATGTGGGGAGGTGGTAAGAACATCTCGTCTTTACCTGCCTCATAAACTGTCTGGTGTTGACCTTGTCTATGATGGCAAAATGACGTCCTTGAATCTCTGAATCCCAAGGCTAACATTTAGTGCTGCAAATCCCGAAGGGAGATATATGGAGGTATCAGTCCAGGCAAAAGTATTCACATCCAAACCTAAGGCCTCAACCAACTCCTGACCAACTACATTAGAATCCTTCGGGGTGCCTGAGCATTGGGGTTTTAAGAAAACTCTCCTAGATGGTCCTAATGTGAAGTCACAGTTGAGAGCCATGGACCCCAAGACTCTGGGAATAAAGTATTCAAAAACCTGTTTGGCCACAGATCTAAGTTACATATCTTAATTCAGGTGTAGTAGCCTTGTTGGTCATTTCTCTAGACCCTCATTCTGACCATGGTTTGTAGATGGTTGAGTGTTCTGAGCACCTCTGAGTGTGCTTTACTCAGTGTACAATCCACACAGCCTGCGCCTCCCTTGACTGTCCCATCAGGGAGCTTTGTCATGTAGAAAAGAACTTTGGGCCTAAGTTAGTTCACCAGTTCTGTGGAGGCATAACAGAAGTGCTAGTAAATCCCTCCAAGGCCAAGAGAGGCAATTCAAAGAGGAAAAAAACCCACACACATGCACCAAAAAAGGTCCAAAGAACATTCAATATTTTACTAATAAAACTTTATTCACTGAGGACTTGGAACAATAATGTCCTTAGGAGTGAGGAGGGTGTTTTTTTTCTTCTTGTACAAGTTAAATATTCCATCAGCACTTGATTATGTAGGTATATACCTCTTCTAAGTAGGGTCCCATTCAATGCTGTATCTGTATTTTGGAGATAAACAGTTTCATCCTAAAGAATCACTTGTATTTTTTAAAGTTTATTTTGAGAGACAGAGAGAGAGAAAGAGAGAGAGAGAGAGATGGGGAAGGGCAGAAAGAGAGGGAGAGAGAGAATCCCAGGCAGGCTCTGCACTGTCAGAATAGAGCCCAAGGTGGGGCTTGATCTCCTCACAAAGCTTGAGATCATGACCTGAGCCGAAATCAAGAGTTGGGGACTTAACCTAATGAGCCAACCAGGTGGCCCAGGAGACACTTTCCATGCATGCTTAAAATCATAACTACAACACGGGCCCTAAGTCTGTGTGTTTATCTGTACAGTGAGTTAATAATTGGTGTATATTACACAAGCATTTTTGTAAACTAAGAGATACAGATTACCTTAATTATCAAGCATGTTGTGAATTTGCATTTGTATCCTTATTGTGAATTGTGTGTATACAAGCATAGACAAGACTTATTGAAGGTGTTTACTTACAGTATCAATTGAGAAAAAATGATGTTCAGTTAAAATCTATGTAATAGGTAAAAAATGAATTAGAAATGTCTTCTTGTAAGAGATACTTTATGTGCTATGGCAATATTTCCAATTACCTGTTGAGAGAGAGAGAGACAGAGTACTTGTGTGTTTGGATTTCAAATGAACAATGTGAACAGGAATGAAGGGGGGAAGATGACGAACCAAGAACAGCCCTATAGATCTTCTCCCCTTCCTTCCCTAACTAACTGTTGTCTCACTCCTGATTTATCTGATTTTTTAAAATAAATACTGATTAATAGCAAAAAAACAAAAGCTTAATAAAAAAATATTAAAAGGAAATAAAATCTTGAATTCTACAGTTCTCACATTTGGTTAAATTGGATTGTAATCTGATGTCTGCATCTTACTATATCAGAGAGACTGTCTTCTTTTTTAAAATATATTTTCAACATTTATTTATTTTTGAGAGACAGAGCACGAGCAGGGGAGGGGCCGAGGGAGAGGGAGACACAGATTCTGAAACAGGCTCCAGGCTCTGAGCTGGCAGCACAGAGCCCGTCATCGGGCTCCAACCCACGAACTGTGAGATCATGACCTTAGCCAAAGTTGGACACCCCACCGACTGAGCCACCCAGGCTCCCCAAGGAAGCTGTCTTCTTACTCTGAGCATGTTTACTAAAGTCCTAACACAAGGGTCTCCTGGATGGTGTCTCAACTGCTTCTAGGATTCTGCTCTTTGCAAGAAGAACCCTGAAGAGGTTAATAACTATTCAGAGTCTGGGAAAATGCAATTGGAGAGCATCTCTGCTGGTGCTTGGCTGGTTGCCCTTTCATCCCTGGGCCCCACCACCATTCCTATCCTCAGCAATCCCACCCCCAATTTCCCCCAAATGTGTTCTACATAGACCTGCCAAGCTGGCCCTCTAGATGAAGTACCACCAAACATGTCATCTTTTTTTCCCTTCCCCTAAAAATGGCTATTTTCAATCATCTTATAAACTCAAGACAGCTTCAGGGGGTCTGGACTTGTTTGGAAATTTCACTTTATTGCTTGAGTGCCAGACCCAACAGACACAGCTTTGACATCAATTAACAGCAGGACAAATCGGCAGCAGCCATTTCTGGAAACAGCTTCCACGCTGACAGTGAAGCATGACAGTGGAGAAACAGCCCCTCCAGTAACACTTTATCATTCCTCGACACTGCTGACAGGCCCCCTTCCCTTGCCCTGGATTTACACAACACACACACACACACACACACACATGCACACACACGTTCTTATGAACACGATTATACACCTGGGCTTGCACAGGCAGGCTTATGCACAGGCGTCAGTCAAGGAGCTGACACGTAGGGGAGCTCCTGTCCCTCCCCATGCACGTGTTCACACATACACCTACCCTTAAACACTTAAATAGACCCACACATGCAACCCTCACAACTGCACACACAAGACACATGTCTACAAACACACACATGCTCAGAGGATCCCAGGTGCTCCTCTGAACACTCTCAGGCTCATACCTGTGCCCACAAACCCAGCACTCACAAGGATATTCAGGCAGGGTACACACATACATGATTTCTCCAACAGGAGGACTCAGCCAGCTATATGTGCTGACACAGCTAAATCTGTGCATCAGCTCACACGAATACAGGCAAAGTACCCCCATGCTTACACCTGTTGCATGCGACTGAAGACAAGTTTCTGAAGGAATGTTGGAAAGTGTGTCTGCTTTTGCTTTGAACAAAGACAATAAAATCAATAGTAAACATGCTCCACTCCATACTTCCTGGCTTTACTATATTTAGCTATGGACAGCTTTGTCTGATATATATATGCGTATATGTATATGTCTGATATATATATATGTGTATATGTCTGATATATATGTCTAATATATATATGTGTGTGTCTGATATATATATGTCTGACATATATACATATATATATATATATTTATTTATTTATTTATTTATGCCATTCAGGGTACTTGAGTTATGTTTACATAACAAGATCTTGGGACATTTAGTCAAATTAATATTTCTTTTATGTGAAAAGTGACTGCCTTCGATGGCTGGTTTTAGCTGTTGTTTAGCACCATTCACTTGATGGAGAAACTCTTCATGGTTCAGTCTTGACACGTTTTGCCACAAATTGCATCTATTTCCTTCCTCCGGCACCTACAATCGCCTCTAAAACATTTCAGATCACTGATTAGAAAAGAAAAAAAGGCTGCTATTCCAAGTCTCCATGTTTTTTAATGCCTTTCAGATGTTTGGAAAACTAAACAGCTTTATTAATTAGCGCTTACTTTGAGGCATGTGAGCTGAAGGAGGGGAAGAAGGAGCCTGTTGCTGTCCTCACCATTGGTAAGAACAGCTGGAGCTGGAGAACAGAAACAGAATAACAGAATGGCTTTATTTATTCAGGCGAAAGCCATGCTCCTGGAATCTAGGTGGGCAATAATTTAGTGGGTAATGAAGCGAGGTGGAATAAGTCACAGAGACCTCCAGTCTCTCCACTGAGCACCTGTGTGACGTGGAACAGAGCACATTAAGCCCTGACATTTGGATGCTTTCAGTGTAAGATGGGGATGATTAACACCTCACTGATTTTTTTGTAATGGCGAGTGAGCATGGTAGTCTTTCTGGTACTCAAAAATCATTGTATGCTTTTATCTTTCCTTTAATTACTGTCTGCAGAACAATTTATTTTGTCTTTATACAAAAGCCTAAACCAGTGATTCTTAACCTATATTACAGGTTTCATGTGGTTTGCTATCTCTTACAGTTTTTTAAAAATGTTTATTTATTTTTGAGAGAAAGAGCATGTGAACAAGGGAGAGGCAGAGTGTTGGGGAGACAGGACCTGAAGTGGGCCTTGCACTGACAGCAGAGGGCCCGACGCTGGGCTCAACCCCACGAACCATGAGATCATGATCTGAGCTGAAGTCAGAAACTTAACAGACTGAGCCACCCAGGTTCCCTCTTACAGCTTTATTCTAAAGGACTCATCTTATGTTTATAAGTGTTTTCCCCCCTTGGAGAATATTGTGGATTCCTGACTCACTTCCATCGTGCATGTTGGGGTAGGGGGAATTCACCATATTAACAAACAATTTTCCGACACCGGCTGAGTGTTTTACAATTCAGCTCAATTCAGACACTAGCCACCCAGAGATAGTATCAGAGACCACAGGATAAGGACTCAGCCCTATAGAAATACTCCTACCCCCATTTCATAGGCCAAGTATTAGAACAGGTTATCACTTGTGCTTCTGACCAACTGGCAATCTAATGACTCCCTTCTTTGATTTCACTTACCTGTCATGACCCACCAACTCCTCCTCAGGTTTGATTAATTTACCAGAGCAGCTCACTGGACTCACTTTTACTTACATAAGAGGATAAAAGTCAGGAACAACCAGATGGAAGAGAAGCATAGGACAAGGTATGGGGAAACGGCACAGAGCTTCCATGCCCTTTCCAGGGGCACCATTCTTTCTAAATCTCCATGTGTAACCAACCCAAAAGCTCTCCGAGCACTGTACTTTGATTTTTTATGGAGTCTTCATTACATGGGAGTGGTTAATTAAATCATTGACCATTCTCTTACTTGTCTTTCCTTCCCAGAGGTTGGGGGAGTGGGTGGGGCTGAAAGTTCCCAGCCTTCATTCAGGTGGTTACTCCATCGGCAACCAGCCGCCATCTTTTAATGCTTTCCAAAAGTCACTTTATTAATTTGACATAGGAGACACTTTTAAGCTCTCACCACTTAGGAAATTCCAATGTTTTTGGAAACTGTGAGCCAGGAATCCTGTATAAAAACCAAATATATATGAGGACACCTAGGTGGTTCAGCCTGTTAAGCGACCGACTCTTGGTTTTAGCTCAGGTCATGATTTCACGGTTTTGTGAGTTCTAGCAGAGCCTACTTGGGATTCTTTATCCCTCTTTCCCTGCCACTAAGCCAATTGTGTTGTCTCTGTCTCCCTCAAATAAATAAATTTTAAAAACTCAAAACCCAAATATATATGAATCATAAGTAATATATGTATAGTGTGTGTGTGTGTATTTCAGAGAAAGAACCTTTGATTTTGGGTGAAACTCTGTGAGAATAGAGATTTTTGTCTATTAGTCACTGGTTTATCCCTAGTACCTGGATAAGTATCTGATACATAATAGATTCTTAGTAAATATTTGTTGAAATGATGAATGAGGTCCTCAACAATTCTATCCCAAAGGGAAAAAAAATCGTAAAGAATTACTTCTTATTCTTTCCACAAATATAATTTAAATGGACTGAATGTGTCTCCTCTGAAATCCATGTGTTGAAACACTAACCCCGCCCCCCGACAGGAGTAATAAGAGGTGGGGCCTTTGGGAGGTGATTCAATCATGAGGGTGAACCCCATTTGTGAGATTAGTGCCCTTAGAAAAGGCCCCCACAGAGCACCTTGACCATTCTTTTTAAAAAATGTTTTTTATTTATTTCTGAGAGACAGAGAGAGCACATGAGCAGGGGAGGGTCAGAGAGAGAGGGAGACACAGAATCCGAAACAGACTCCAGGCTCTGAGCTGTCAGCACAGAGCCCGACGCGGGCTCAAACCCACCAACTGCTAGATCATGACCTGAGCCGAAGTCGGACGCTTAACCGACTGAGCCACCCAGGCGCCCCACCCTTGACCCTCCTTTTGCCATGTAAGGACACAAGAAAAACCAGGGAACAGGCCTTCAAAAGACCTTGAATCCACCAGCACCTTGATCTTAGACTTTGAAGCTCCTACAGTGTGAGAACTAAATGGCTGTTGTTTATAAGCCACTCAATGGCGGGGGGTGAGTGGCTCAGTCGGTCAAGAGTCCGACTGGCTCAGGTCATGGTCTCATGGTTTGTGGTTCGAGCCCCATCGTGTTCCTTTTGCTGACAGCTCAGAGCCTGGAGCCTGCTTCGGATTCTGTGTCTCCCTTCTGACCCTCCCTGCTCTCTCTCTCTCTCTCTCTCTCTCAGAAATAAATAAAACATTAAGAAAAACTTATAAGCCACCTGATCTATGGTACTTTATAGTACCCTGAGCTGACTAAGACAATAATCAGCTAGGGCTATGACTCACCCACCTCTCTTTCCTCAGGGACTGACATGGCACATAAAAGAGACTTAACATAAATGTGTTGTATGAATCAATAAATGGCACTAAGAATTTAGTGCAGGAACAACAAAAAATTTGAACCACCATTAAAATGCCATTGTTAAAATAATCTAGCTCAACAGTCCTTGCAGATGAGCGACATTATTCTTGTTTCTCTATTATGCTTACTCTTTTGCTTCAACACAGGCCCCTCTCTCTCGGCTCAGAGCATATACAATCTGCTATGCCACCCATGGCTTTTCAGATAATATACACTTTATCTCAATGATTCCATCTATAATTTCTTTTTGTTCTAATTGCCATGTGCAGTAGTAACTTTCCAGTTCCCATCTCAAACACATTCTCTTCACCACCCTTATTGTTCGATATTCAGTGAGGTCTGGAACACACTACCAGAATAGCAGGCAAATGCCTTAAACAAAACGTGCAAATCACAGTTCACTGTCTTCTTCCCTAAATCTTCCTCTATTCAATTCTGCCTCTCAGTAGATCATTACCATGGTCCACCCGGTAGACATCCAGAATCTTCTATACAGCTACATCCTATAATATCTTCTGTCCACTCTTTGTCTTTAAAGCCTTTTCAATCTATGTTAAATATCGTTTTCAAGTATCCATGTCTACCTCTCTTTGCTTCTTCCTGTATAAATTTATGCATAAAAGAAAGCTCTGAGAAGCAGTGGGATAGAATGAAATGCCACAGGATTTAAATTTATCTTTCAAAATACCTATAACCTTGAGTAACCGAAGAGAAAGAGCTGACAAATGCAATGAAGGTCAAAGACACTTGTTGGAAAAGATGTTCGTAGTGGCAAACCTATAAAACAAAGTTAGCAAAAATTGCTTCCAAAAGGAAGTGTGATAAATAAATAGAGAGCAAACTCAGCTCTTGTGTTTTGTTTTGTTTTGTTTTGTTTTGTTTTTGAGCACGTAGAACAGTGTAATGCAGGCTAGCGGGAGGAATGTCCATGCCATCCATTCAATACCCGTAGACTTTGGGCAAAGCCAGTGGCTTCAGAAAGGGTTGAAGCAGTTGTTTTTGTTTTGTTTTGTTTTGTTTTGTTTTGTTTTGTTTTGTTTTAGAGAAGAGAGACCTTGACTTGGAAGCAACTTATTGTTGATCACTGTTTTCTGGGAAGAAGCAAAGACTCAAACGATCCTCAATCATATAACCCTGCCAAATAAGCTACCCACACCCACTATGGGAGGAAATTTCTGCTGATGCAAAGACCAATTCCAGCACAGGCATAACCCAAACCTCCTGAAAATAGCTGTCCTCTATGAACCCACACTATTCAAAGATGAGAAATAATCTCAAAAAAGGCAGCACAGGACCCAGACAAAAAGACTACAAAAAAAAAAAAAAAAAAAAAGAAGAAGAAGAAACGGAGCAACACTATGTGAAGATGCTTAGTCTCTGAGAGAAAAAAAATACATATATTGCCACAGAACAAACGTAATATATGAGCAAACAGCCATAAGTAAGATTTTAAAAATACTTCAAAAAAAGTACATGAGTAAGCTATGTCAAGTTTACCAAAGGAGATGAAACGTCAGCCAGCAGAATGTGGGAAATAAGTGGAAAGGCAAAAGGAAAACACCAACCTGCAAAATCATGCCCACTTGGAAAGCAGCACAAAGGAAAATAGAAGCTGCTTAACACATAGTAAGGCTGTGAAAGATTAGAGAAAGAGAGACAAATAAAAGGAAAATGAGCAAAGAGATCGAAAAGATTGCAGATAGCAGCTATGGACCACAGGAAAGAAAGAGAGAAAGGGAGAAAGAGAGAGAGAGAAGAGAGAGAGAAAGGAAAGAAGGAAGGAAGGAAGGAAGGACAAAAGAAAGAAAGAACAAAAGAAAGAAAGAAAAAAGACTTCACACACACACATGCATGTATGCATACACCTATTATAGGTAGGTCCAAACTGGAATATGTTATGATATAGTACATATTTTCAGATATAAAAGAAAACCTAAATATATACTTTAGAAGAATAGAATACTGAGATTCAAGGATTTTGGGAAAAAATGCTGCACAATTAAAGTTACTGGTCTTTTAAAATAAAGAATAAGGGGAGCCTGGATGACTCAGTCACTTAAGCATCCAACTCTTTATTTTGGCTTAGATCATGATCTCACAGTTGGTGACATCAAGCTCTGTGTTGGGCTGTGTGCTGACAGTGTGTAGCCTGCTTGGGATTCTCTCTCTCTGCCTCTTGCTCTCTCTCCTCTCTCTCTCTCTCTCAAAATAAATAAATAAACTTAAAAAAATAGATAAAGACTGTCAAACAGTTGCCATTTTAGGAAAGATAAACATTAAAGCCTGAATGAGGAGGAACATGACAAAAACTGTGAATGAGTTATGATGAGAAAAACAACCATTTTCAGGTCTTCCCATGTCTCTTATAGTACAACAGCCAACTCACACCGGGTCTGGACACTGAAGTAAAGAACAGAGCTTAGGATTCATACCACAAGCTCTCACTTTGCTTTTCCCAGGGCACCTTTTTAAAATAACTACTTAGGGGCACCTGGGTGGCTCAGTCGGTTGAGCGTCTGACTTCGGCTCAGGTCATGATCTCACAGTATGTGGGTTCAGGCCCCGCGTTGGGCTCTGTGCTGATGGCTAGCTCAGAGTCTGGAGCCTGTTTCAGATTCGGTGTCTCCCTCTCTCTGACCCTACCCTGTTCGTGCTGTCTCTCTCTCTCAGAAATAAATAAAAAATATTTAAAAAAATAAATAAAATAACTACTTAAAGTTAAGCCCATGAAAAGTTAATGACCTTTATCACAACCACTTATAAGTAATAGGTGCTTGTTCCCTTGCTCTCTCTCTTCTGTGCCCATGGCCTGAGACAGAGGACTGAGCTTCCCTTGGCTAATTGTGCCATCTTCTGAGATCATTACCTAATAAACTTTGTGCTTTACTTCCTTTGTGTAAGTGCATTAAAATAGTGTCTTCAATCAAAATGGCCCTGGGGTTTTCAGCTCCCTAAGGCAGGAGCTCAGATGCTGAGGGAGCTACCTGCCAATCCATGTGGGTGGCTTGAGCCTCCTCAGTCAACAGGTCAAAATCTGCATATTCTTAGTTTAACTCATCAGCTCCAGAATTTCCAACACATGAGTTAAGTAGCAAGCCTTGCATATGTCCAAGGAAAGAACATGCCAAGCAAAGAGAATGGTTAATATCAAGGTCATGATGGCTGAATATGTTTGGAATGTCCAGAGAACAAAGAGGTGAGTATGGCTGGAACAGAGTGAGGGTGAAGCAACCAGAAGATGAAGTCAGGAAGACAGCATGGAAAGGGCTGCATCATGTTGACTCTTATAAGTATTTGAGGTTTTACTGTGATTGAGATGGGAAGTCATTGGAATGTGTTAAGAAGATGAGCGGCATGGCCTCTTACACATTTTTATTCCCTTGTTCTGTCTTCTGAATTAGGGGGTGGGGGTGAGGAAGAAAGGCTGAAGGAGAACATAGGCAGTTCATGTAGGAGGATATTAAATCATACAAGTTAAAGTGGATGGTGTCTTGAACCCAGGAAGTAGCAATCTAGCAGTAAGACACAAAAGACTTGCTCTAAGCTAGGTATAAGGTTCAAAACCAAGAGAGAAGCTCTTATTCACTGCTGATGAGAATACAAAATGCCACAGCCACTTTGAAAGACAGTTTGGCTGTTTTGTTGTTTTGTTTTGTTTTGTTTTGTTTTGTTTTGTTTTGTTTTGTAAACTAAACATACTCTTTCCAGATGATCCACTAATCCTGCTCTTTGATATTCAGCAAAAAGAGTTGAAGCCTTGTGTCCACACAACAGACTGCACCTGGATGTTTATAGCAAATTTATTTATAATTGCCAAAACTTGGAAGCAATCAAAATATCCTACAGTGAATGGATAAACAAACTGTGGTCTATCCAAGCAATGGAATATTATTTAGCACTAAAAAGAAATGAGCTTTCAAGCCATGAAAAGACAGAGGAAACTTAAATGCATATAACTAAGTGAAAAGAAGCCAACCTGAAAAAGCTACATATTGTGTTTCCAACTATATGACCTTCTGGAAAAAGAAAAACTATGGAGACAGTAAAAAGATTACTGCTTATTAGGAGTGATGGGAGAGAGAGAGAGTGAGAGAGAGAGAGAGAGAGAGAGATGAATAGATGTAACACAGAAAATTTTTAGAGCAGTGGAATTAGAATTTATGATGTTATAATTGTGGATACATGTCATTACATTTGTCCAGACTCACAGAATGTCAATACCAAGACTGATCCCTAATGGAAACTACAACTGAGTGATAATGATGGATCAGTATAGGTTCATAGATTGTAACAAACATACCACTCAGGTGGGATATGCTGCTGGTAGAGAAGGATATGCTTGAGCAGGGACAGGCTTTATGGGAAATCTATGAACATTCTGTTCAATTTTGGTGGGCATCCCACACTGCTCTAAGAAACAAAGTCTAGTAAAAAAAATAGACAAAGAGAGACAAGTTAAAGATGACTCCATGTGTTTTTATTCTAAGTCATTGAATAATAGTGGAATTGACATTTACAGTGGAAATTGTGGGAGAAACAGATTTGAGGTTTGGTAGAAAGAAGATGAGAAGCCCGCTTTGGAAATTGTACTACTTAGGATACCCACTAGACCTTCAAACAGGGAAGCTAATTAGGTGGCTGGATATATAATAAAACAATTTTGGAACATGCAAATAATCAAATAATTTGCATGAGCCATTTTTAATTTTTTTCATGTTTATTTATTTATTTTGAGAGAGAATGAGTGTGGGAGGGACAGAGAGAGGGGAGGGAGAGAATCCCAAGCAGGTCTTGCACTGACAATGCAAAGCCCATAGTGCAACTCCAAAGTGAGCTTCTGATCTTCTTTCTCAAACTCATGAACTTTGAGATCATGACCTGAGCCAAAATCAAGAGTTGGGTGATGCTGAACCAACTGAGCCACCCCGATGCCCCCATATGAGTGCTTTTTAAAAAGTACTAAAAAACTAAATTTTAGCAAACTTAAAATGAATAGAAAATCTTTGGGAAAGGCAACCAGTGTGAGTTTTGAATCCATACATCTATAGGGCTAAACTTAAGACAACTGTAATATGAAACATCAACTGAATGGAATGAAAATGTTATGAACTTAAAAATGTAGAAATGGTAAATGTGCAAGAGAAAGAATAAAGGCAGGGGAAGAGAGTGTGGGAGACAATTTAAGAAGGCTCATTTGCTCATCTTTGTAACCAAGCTTTCAAAATTATATAATTTAAAGTGGACAAATCGAGTTGTACGGATGCAAGCCTCTTACAATTTATAAACTTATATGCTAGCCTATTTTAAAAAGATTTACTTTATTAAGAAACAATAATCAAACATAGCAGACACTGTCACACTGTGTCCTGTACCCTTTTCCTCACTCTCACTACCCCAGCGCATGTCCCTACACATTACAATGGACAGCATCTGATTTTTTTTTTAACAAAGACTTAGCTTTCTATTGCAAGGAAAACATTTTGTCCTACCCAAATGGCAGCCTAGAAGTGTCAGAAAATTGGGGCTCCTGGGTGACTTAGTTGGTTAAGTGTCCAACTTTGACTCAGGTCATGATCCCATAGTTTGTCAGTTTGAGCCCTACATCGAGCTTTATGCTGATAGTGCAGAGCCTGTGTGGGATTCTCTCTCTCTCCCTCTCTCTGCCCCTCCCCACTTGCATTTTCTCCCTCTCTCAAAATAAATAAATAAACTTAAAAAAAGAAGTGCCAGACACCCCTTTGGATAAGCCTCCAACCGAAGACTCTTCCCTTCAGGTCAGATAACAAGGAGACACAAGCCTGCATTCTACATCATCTGCTCAAGTTTCTGGGTCCACTCACAGTGGTAGCAGGCACTTTCCTTCAGGTCCCTACCTTCCTTCTCTGAGAAATCATGGACTAGAATTCTTGAATCTGGGGTCTGACTCTCGTGGAAAACTCAGACAGCTGGTATTAGAAGTGGTTCTAGAAAGCACATACTCATGATGAGATTATGAGATTATATCACTTACCACCCAGAAGACAACAATGATACTGTTTTTTGTCCTAACATCTGGGGTGCTTTAGCTAGCATTGATCTTACGATTGTCCTTAACCTGTGGTGAATTTGATATGACACAGAGGGAGTGGTCAACTAATGCAATGTCTCCAGAATTCAATAGATAAGAAGCCAATGTTTACTAAAAGTATTGAGAGTTGATTATTGTTAAGTACAACTGAAACATTAAAACAAGAAAGGAAAGTTCACACCAGCCAATTACCAAAATGAAGGCATGATGGAAAAGCCAGGAGGCTTTTATAACAGTATTTAAGGAGTTTCTCCTATTTTGCAGCTGAAGGGAAGACTTGGCTGAAAATCAGACCCAAGACGTGATTTAGAGAAGCTGAATTATAATTAAGGATAAATTCACAGCCCTGAAAAAATTACCCAAGTTAAAGCAAGGCCTGATAGGCCAGTGGGAGTCTCAGACTTGGTTAGGAACAGCTGGGCCAACACTCATGATAACTTGAATCCCCGGATTCTCCAGAACTTTCCGTACTGCAAAAGTGTCTCATTCCCCCAACCCACACTCATTGCTAGCAGATTCCCTTTACTTAGGCACCATGTAGAGCTGGAGAGTTTTCATTTGAGGTAAATATATCACAAGATGATTGTTTTTATCCTCAAGATTCGTCCCCAATTCCCTTTATAACTGGGAGGCTAAGATGGCCTAAGAGAATCCTGACCTTGTTTCAGGATGGTAGGGTTATCTTTGAAAATATAACAAGATTGGAATAATATTTATCAGCAAGAACTAGGAAAACATGATTGGGAATATACCTTGAAGTTGATGAACAAGTACAAAGGGAGAATTTGGATAAGGGAGTTTCTTGATATGGGCACTTTTTCTTATGACTCAAGATTTAACATTAAGTCAGGAACACATAGAACTAAATCGAAATTCATTGCAGGGATGACCCCTTGAAACTTGAATCAAATGATCAGTTGGAGTTGCCACAGCTGTCTCGGCAGAGTATTGAGAAAATAATCTAAAGACTAAAGTGGTTACGTATTCTAGCATTGATTTAATGTATTAGAACAGAGAATATAATAGTTGGCTATATTCTCCAAGAGGGCCTAAAGACGTTCCTTTCACCAAAATAATGACAGACGTGTTCACGAGACCAGCATTGATGGAGAACCCAGTGACACATTTTCTTTGAAAATAAATATTGGGATCTGAGGATCTGAGGATACTATGGAACTAGCTCCCTAGTTTTCAATGCGGATAATGGAATTCTAGAATAGGAGAAGCCAGAAGGAAGCACTTACTCATCAGAAGCAAGGTGGACATAATTACCACAAAGGACAAGAGAAACAGAACAGCAGATTGACATTTCTAGGGACAAGAGAGATATGTATCGAAATAAGGTGTTTTTTGACTCATAAATAAAATAAGCTTTAAAAAGGGTGAGTCAAAGCCTTATGCCATCCCTATGTACCACATGTAGCCTAGTTATATTTCAGCTCCAGAACTGAGCTTTCTAAGATCAGATACCACTGACTTGAGGAGGATACTATGTTTCTACTAATATATATTGTGCCATTTCTACAACTTTTCCCCTAAAGGGATCTATAGCCATTTATATGAGTAATTGTACCCTGGAGGAATAAAAAGGCTGTGTGTGTGAAGGACTGTCAGATACAGGGTCTGAACTGACACTGACCTCATTACTAGAGAAAG
The DNA here is from genome assembly GCA_017311185.1 of Proteles cristata cristata. Taxonomy (NCBI): domain Eukaryota; kingdom Metazoa; phylum Chordata; class Mammalia; order Carnivora; family Hyaenidae; genus Proteles; species Proteles cristata. The sequence continues at coordinate 1,282,923 of JAESUZ010004250.1, forward strand.
GGGCATATGAACATCAGAATATAAATTAAATCCTGGCCTGATTCATCTAAGAGTGGGTGGAATGGTCTGTGGACCTATCCCATGTGTATTTCATTGCTTATCAAATGCTTAATAAGGATGCCTAATATAATTAACAGTCAACTCTCCTAAAGTTTTCCTGAACTGTGGTAGGAAAGCCATCATACAGAGAGAAGAAAGGCTATGTAAAAGTTCCTGAAACCACCTCTTTCTTCATTGGCCAAAACAGTAAATCAGAAACCACACAATGTTCTGAGTATCACGGCAGTGATTTAGTATCTTCCCCCAAAGCCTTAAAGGATGCAGGGTGGTGGCACACATCATTTATGTATTTGATTTGCCAGTTTTGTTTTTGCAGCAAACTCAACTGGATCAGAGTGGGTAATGACGGAGGCTTTAAACTTAATAACCCTGGTTGCATCAGATATGGCAGATCTACTGTGAGTTATACCATGCATGATGACCTATATTAGATCGTTGTTACCTACAAATAAAGTTGTTTTATTTGAATCAAACTAACATGGCACATCAAAACAGTAGCTGATACTTAGTATGTGGCTACTGATCTGGCAAATTCATTTTTTCTTTTCCTGTCAAAAAATAAATCAGAAGCACTTTGTATTCCATTGGGTTGGTTAGAGCATTTAGCCATGATCTTCTCCCAGAACTTTTTTTAGTTATAATATAATCTGTAGAGTGAGGCTGTCTTTGGATATTATAGAACATTGTGCTGGTTCATTATATTTGTGAAGTCATGGTAAATAGGCCTGAAGAGCAAAAACTGCAATTATATTGGATTCTCTAGCAGGATATATGCATGCTAGAGGGGGTATGATAAATCCTACAATAAATGATTTCTACACCAGCCACATTGGTAAAGTTCTTAGGGGTCCAATGATCTGGAAAATGTCAGAGCATCATTTTCAAGAAAAAATATCCTACCTTAAAAAGGAAGCATTATACTTGATTGGCTCTTTAGATTTTAGAGACAGGATATACCACACTTAGGAATCCTAATTGGGTCCATATGTTGAGTGACTCAAAAGACTAACAGGCCCCAAAATCTTCCCAAGTGGTCTAAATGACCTGGAAGATACCATATGACTATAAATATACATGATAGATTTTAAAAACTGTGTGAAATCTCTGGCAAACCTTAAGAGTTGGAGCACAAATCTCTAAGATTCTGGAACAGAGGCATACTTTTTGCAGCAAAGAACTTTATCGGTTTTTGTTTTGTTTTTTATATGTTGGAGAGAGAGAGCAGGAGAAGGGAAGAGAGAGGAGAGAGAAGGAGAGAGAGAGAAAGAAGAGAGAGAGAGAGAGAGAAAGAGAGAGAGAGAGAGAGAATCCCAAGCACGTTCCGCACTGCCAGCCTAGAGCCTGATGGAGGGCTCAATCTCATGAACCATGAGATCATAACCTGAGCTGAAACCAAGAGTTGGAAGCTTAACTGACTGAGCCACCCATGTGCTCTAAAAGAACTTTACTGTTTTTAAAGCGGTGCCAGGCATACTGTTGGACCTTAGTAAAACTGAGTGTATTAACACAAGACACCAAGTAATCATGCAAACAACATTGTACAGAGTCAGTATTGTCAAACTCACTAAGTCACAAAGTCAGATGGGCAGAGAATCAATTGACTGAAACCCACACTTGTCCAGAGTGTACATTTCATTTATACAAACAGACTTCCATGTCACCTATTTTGTTGTAATTACCTATTTCACTCAGCTTGCTCCTATGACCTTGCAGGGTCGACAAAGAAGAAAACCTGGGGTTAGTTTATTGATGGAACACTTTGATTTGTAGTTGTGAGTTCAAAGTGTACTTCTGTTATGCTACAGACTCATGCAAAAGTGGCTGTGAGAGAGACTGATGAAGCAAACCCTTACTGGGCAGAGCTATAAGCATTAAATCTCTAGTCATCAAGTTGGTGTATAGATTGAAGTAACCCGAGTAAGGAATGTACACAGACTCATAGACAATGACAAATGGCTTGTTTGATTGGTCAGGGTCCTGAAAAGAGCAAGATTAGAAGATCAAAAGAAAGTAAGTTAGAGCAAGAAGTATATGGATGATCCTTCAAGGGCAAATGCAAAGTGTGCAGATCTTATGCCCTCCAATCTGAGAGCAGTCATGGCAGTGGAGGTACTGAACAATCAAGGGTACAGTTGGCCTCATCTAGTGGATATCAGCCAGCCTCTGTCCTCAGTTACCCTTTCACAGAGAAACTATGGTGGCATGGGTGAACATGGGTGTCCAGGCCATAGCATGGACTCCCTTGTCATCACTGCTAATATTGTTCTTGCTGCTACTGTATGTTCAACCTGACAGATGCTAAGCTTGATATGGTATCATCTTTTCAAGAAGGATAATCACTTGGCAACAAGTTGATTTTGGCAGGCCATTTTTACCTGGATGAAGCCTCTTTCATACTTACTGAGATTGACAAATATTTTGGATATGGATTTGTGCTGCATATTCTGAATGCCTTGGCCAGTGTCACTATCCACAGGGTACTCAGTTATTGTCAGGGATTTTGCATAATAGCATCTCAGACCAATAGACTTAAAGCAGTAAGAAGGTGTGACACTTGGCATATGAGCAAAGGATCCACTGGTCCTTCTATGTACTTCATCACCTGCATGCTGCTATCCATCTGAAACTGTGGGATGGGTCCTTCAACATGAGGCTAAGATGTCAGTTTATATATACCACTCTACAGGTCTGAAATGATGTCCTTCAATATTTGTTGTATATTTTAATCAATAACCATCATGTGATGTTGGTTCTACAATAGGTAAAAAAGGTCCAGAACCCAAGGAGGAGAAGTAGGAGTAGTCTGATTCATCACCACTCAGTGACCTTCTTGGGGAATGTGAATTTCTTATGCCTACACGTTTAGGTTTTCCTAGACTACAGATCTAGCTTCAGGGGCAGTAGGATGCTCTTGCCAGGAGAAGCAGAGGGATGTTCTTTCCAGAGATACAGTAAAAATTCTGCTCTGTCTCCCACCATATGTCTCTTTATGCTACTACACTAGCAGGCAAAGAAAATAGTTATTATAAATGAGTGACTGAACTCAATATACATGAGAATGTTGCTTTTAGATAGTGGTGATAGGGAGCAGTAAGTCTGGAATTCAAGGGATTTTTGGGACACCTATCAATGCCCCCATGACCTGTCCATTTAAAGGGACGATTGCAGCAACCACAGCTTGACAGAGACATTATAGCCGGGTAACACGCATAAATGCTGATGGGGAAATCTAGAACAGGTGGTAGAAATAGGAGTTTATGTATATTGATTAAGATTCTGGAATGAGCTTTAGCAGGGGAGACTAGAACTTGTCCTAGAAACCCCCCCTTTTTAAGTCTTCCTCTTTTTAGAAATTTGGATAGATCACCATCTCAAATAACTGGTGACTGGTACTTGATACTTGACATGAACAGATATGAGTGGTGTAGGGGCAAGGCTCTAGCAGATGTTGTGAGTGCCCTCTCCGTATTTCTGTGCCCTTTCTATTTGATGGCACATCAACTTAAATTCCATTTAGGAGAATTTCCTTCTCCTAAACGTTCTCAACTATTGATATTACTTTCTGTGACTGTGAGAAAATTCAGAAGTGCAGAAAAATTAACACTCCCAGGAGCAGCCACGGACAAATTACTGATGTGGATTTGTGTGTAATCACCCAGCATCCTTAACTTCTGATTAAATCATTCTCAGTAGAGTGCTTTACACTGGTCCTAAGAATTCCCTGGCAAGATTTCACCCCAGTCACCCCTTGTTGGGGGCTGACTTGATAAAGTCACCCCACCACCTTTCTTCTCTTCTCCATTTTTCTGACCATCACATCCCAAATAAACAACCTTAAATTTGGATCTTTTTCTTAAGATTTGCTTCTGGGAGAACCTGAACAAAGATGCTGGTCTCATAATCTTGTAATTGCTCATTGTAGGGATTCAATAGTTGCTGAGTAAATCAACGGAATAGCAAGAATTTATACAGAGTTGTGGTTATAAAAGTAACATTAAGAAGAACAATTAATGGAGCATAATTCTAAATTATCAAGGGACACACACACAAATAGCAAAGAAATATACTTCACCTAATAAAAGATTTTTAGAAGGGGCAGTAAAAGCAGAAAACATGATGTAAACTATGAGACACAATTAAGACCAAATATATATTTCATATCAAGAAATGAAAACAAAAGTACCTATTTAAATACAATGAATGTCGTATTGGATTTCAAAGGCAAAAGATATGACTATAACTTGACTTAAAATGGTTGAAAAATGGAAAGATAGTCAATTTTATAACTGAGAAAATGTAGATGAAGAGATGGGATAAAATCTTAATATTACTCAAGGGTGAGTTAAAAAAAAATGAAAAAGACCAATTTATGGATGAAGTTTTTATGTTCTAATGGAGATCATAGAGTTTTAAATAAATACTTAGTTCCAAATAACAGTCATTGTTAGGTTGAAAAACTATAGGAAAAATAACTAGAAGTATATTGCTAATTTATTTTCCTCAGTGCTTGACGTAGAAGCATCCAAGAACGAACACATAAAATTTAACATCTTGTTTTGTTATTTTGATGTTACTGAATTCTACTTCTTGAAAAAAAGTAGACTATGCCTTCCTTTCTTAGGTTTATGGTAGACAAGTTGAATGTATATGATGTTCTGTAAGATATTAAAAAGGAAGGATACCCGAAGTGAGTTTAGAATTTAAATGATATAAAAGAGGTAAGAACTTAGGAAGATTTCTCCCCATAAACCTTTATAGAAAAGATGCTTTTAATAATGATGAAAGCCAGAATGTATCATTAATAAAATTTAATAAGGAAACACCAGCCCATTAAAATAATCAGCAAAACAAAATTTCGAAGAAGAGCAAACACAGCCAGCCATACAATGTAAAAAGAAAAAAAATTACTGGATCTCACTCATAAGAGAACTCCAAAAATAAAGCTGTAATGATACTTCATTTTTCACCTATCATATTGAGAAAGAGCAAAAACACTGTGGTAACAGTATAATGGCAAGGAGTGTGCACTTTCCTTTATTGCTGGTTACAGTGTAAACTGTTACATCTCTGTCCGAGAGGAAAATGACAACAAATATCAAATGGCCATACTTTGTGACCCAGAAATTCAATTTTTTAGCAATTTATTTTACAATGAGACTCACATGCGATTACAAAATGTTTAAGTTTTTTTTTTCCCCCTAACAACAAAAGATTTTAAGATCTATTCAAAGGGAAGTAGTCAAATATATTACATTGCATTCCTGTAATAGGGTATTCTTCATTACGATGAATGAGAAATTACGATCAAAGCTAATAATGAGGGCTGCCAGGGTGGCTCTGTCAGTTAAGTGCCCAGCTCTTGATTCTGGCTCAGATCATGATCCCAGGGTCTTGGGGTCGACCATATGTCCAATTCTACTATCAGAGTGGAGTCTGCTTAAGATTGTTTCTTTCTTGGGGCACCTGGGTGGCTCAGTTGGTTAAGTGTCCAACTTCAGCTCATGTCATGATCTCACGGCTTGTGGGTTCAAGCCCCGTGTTGGGTTCCATACTGACAGCTCAGAGACTGAAGCCCGCTTCCAATTCTGTGTCTCCCTTTCTCTCTGCCCCCCCCCCTTGCTTGCAGTCTGCCTCTCTCTCTTAAAAAATAAATAAACATTAAAAACACTATAAAAATATTACCAAAAAGGATTTTCTCTCTCTTTCCCTCTGCCCCTCTCCCCCACTTGCACTCTCTCTCTCTAAAATAATTTTTTAATTAGCCTTCTTAAAAAGTGCTGATAATGAGAAAACTGCAATTATTATTAAGTGAAAATGCACAAGTAGTACATTAGGACAAAATACTCTCCCATTTAGTTACTATGTTTCCTCATTTAGTCATTCAAAACTATTTATTGATATACACTCATTCTAGGTTCTAGGGATATAATGATAAATACGACAAACTGAGTTCTGAATTCATATTTGATGATGGGAAGAATGACACCACCATCTTCTTCTTTAACAGTAAAAGAAAAGACTGATGACATTATTTCATTTCAGGCTGGTGTTCAGGGTAAGTGTTCTGAAGATTAGTAACACATGGTAAATGAGAACAAATATAGAAATGAGGAATGGAGTGTGCTATTGTAAATAGGATGATCAGTGACAACCACTTGGAGGAGGTGACATTCAAAAAGGCTGCATCTACTCTGGTGTTTGCATCAATCAAGGCTTTCTTCATGGTAAATGACACAAGCCAAAACCACCTTAGAGTGATGATGGGTTTTGTAAGCTTATGTATTAAAGTCACAGGGCACCAGAAGAAACTAGCCTTGTAGACAACCCATGTCAGAGGTCAGAAAGCCTTCCAGATTGCGTGGCTCTCACTGTTGCTTCTCTGTGCATGGTGATCTATGCCTCTGATATCACACGAATCTCTTTGACATTTGAGGAGTGAGGGTTGGGGCAAGCATCCAACAGCTTCAGACTTCACATCTCCCACTTTGCCCACCAGGAAGGGACGGTCACTTCTTTATGAGCTGTAACTTGAAAATCCTAGGGGAGATATCTGGCCTAAATTGTCTTATTTCCCCACTGCCCAAAGGTAGCATAGTGGGGTAGACTGAAATAGGACTACAGGAATTCACCAAAAGTAGGGAACACCCAGCTGAAGTGAAGGGGGCTTGTCCAGAAGAAATAATAACTGGCCACAACAGGAGACTTATGAGGACCAAATGGTGTAATTTGTGTGAACTACTTACTGGCCAAGGATACTGAACCTTGACACCACATTTAGAACAGGTGTATCCACATCACCCTGAGGTCACCAGGACAGAACAATTGATCCAACTAATTCAGACCCTCCTACCTTACACTTTCAATGTTATCCTATAGAGCCACTGCTAAGTAAAGTAAGTTATCAATAAATCTTGCTCTGTATCTCTATATTAGATGACAATGTCTTTCTCTTCGTTGTTCTATTTATTTATTCATTTTCTGAGGAATGGTCTAGACAATTTCATTCTCTGTAAGTTATAGATGTTCCACAAAATACTAGCAGATATTCAGAAATATGCTTTTATTAACTGACCTTTCACTTTTCCCTTCATGTAACTTACCTGCCTACTGTCCCTGCTGCATCCATTCAAAATGTCCATGAGCTTATTAGGAAAGGTTAAGCATGATCCAAAGTCCCCTCTTTCTAGTTTGTTTCCTTTTCTATCAGTTTTTTTTATTATGAATTTCTTTTATTCTTTATTTTTTTTACAAACAGTTTATTGTCAAGTTGGTTTCCATATAACACCCAGTGCTCGTCCCCACAAGTGCCCCCCCCTCCTATCAGTTCTTCTTTAGAAAGCACCATTAGGATAAATTTACTCCTGACTGGCTTTCCTAATCAAACCCTAAATTCCCATGACACACACTAGCCTCTGCTATTTACCTAAACATTTGTAATTTCCTCTACCTTCTTAACACTAATGTAGAGGAGATAAGGATGCCACCTTAATTGGCCTCTTGCCTTAATTAAATTTTCTAGAGTTTCTTTTTAAATGCTATTCAAGTATCATTCTTTTTTTTTTTTGCAATTTTTAACTGTTTTTATTTATAAAACATTTATGTTTATTTACTAAGAGAGAGAGACAGAGTGTGAGTGAGGGAGGGGCAGAGAGAGAGGCAGACACAGAATCTAAAGCAGGCTCCAGGCTCTGCTGTTAGCACAGAGCCCAACGCAGGGCTCAAACTCATGAACCATGAGATCATGACCTGAGCTGAAGTCAGCTCTCAACCGACCGAGTCACACAGGGGCCTCTATTTTCTTTTAATGTTTATTTATTTTTGAGAAAGAGAGAGACAGAGTGTGAGTGGGGGAGGGGCAGAGAGAGAGGAAGACACAGAATCTGAAGCAGGCTCCTGGCTCTGTGCTCCCAGCACAGAGTCTGACACAGGGCTTGAACTCAGGAACTGTGAGATGATGACCTGAGCCAAAGTCAGACACTTAACTGACTGAACCATCCAGGCTCCCCTCAAGTAATATTCTTTCCCATCACCTCTAATGTCTAAGTCTCTGGTTGTTATTTATTTGCAGTCATTTGTTTGTTAACAGTATCATGTGGAGTTGAAAGAAGTTTGGAGCTTGAGTGCAGAACAGAAACGAGAACAATTTCTTCTTTGGTGATTAAGCCAACTCCCTCTGACCTGAGCATGCTATTCCTGTTTCTAATATGCCATTCCTCCTAAGGGGGACCACAAAAATAATTGTGAACTATCGTTCTAATTGTAGACCCTTAGGAAATTAGTGTTCCATTTCCTTTCTTTAGCTACTTCTCCCTCTAACTCATAGAACTTTTTTTTTCCTCAGTAGAATAGAGAAAGTGTGTGAATCTAAGATACACCTGGTTTCATCATTAGTTGTGTGAACTTTGTCACTTACCTAATGATTCACTGACAAATAAGCTTTGGTGTTCTCATCTGTACCAATGAGCCCAATCTACCAATGTTGTAAAAATACGTACCTAATTCCATTAGGAACCTTCTCAGAAAATCTGACTTGAACTGGCTTAAGTCTAAAAGGGAATTCATCAGCATGGTCAGATGAAATGATGAGAGCTAGGGAAACTTAAAGCATGGCTGGATTCAGGACTTAATGATAACAAGAAGGCTCAGACTCTCTCCATCTATTGACTTCCATGGTGGATACACTTGATGGCCTCAGTCAGCTCCAGGCTCTACTCAGCCAAGCATAAGATATTGTACCGACTAGACATCAGGCACACCGACGACACTCAAATCCAGCAGTAGGAGGGTATTTTTCCTCAAGCAGGAAAGCCAAAAATGGGAATGTAATGCTCATTGATTTGTTACTTAATCACTGGAATGGATAACTGAAACGCATTCATTAGCTTAACGGCATGTCTCCAGTATCCTTGATACGTTGGCTTGACTTGCATTGGCTTGACTTGCATCTCTAACAGGCGAGTCAAAATACAGCCAATGGATTTCATGTGTAAGTTCTAGAAAAACACCCCCTTCCCAACCCCAAGTCTTATTGCCTCCAAGCAGGAGTCTCAGAATAATTCAGAAGTCCCTTACATTCCTGGTAATGCTGCCCTTTCCCTAAAGACGTGTCACCCTTGAGAATAGTTTTGAATAAATACTACCAAACTCAGTGTCCCTGGAAAGGTCCTACAACCATCTCCACAAATCACAGAATCACTCTAAATTCTGCCCTGATATCACTTCTTTCTCTGTTTTTTTTTTCCCTCTCACTAAGAAGTTTCTCACCCTCTGTCCATTGAGGTAATTCTTATAAGTATTAGCAAGAACTGCCATATTGCTAGAGCCAGTGGTCGGTTCTCAGATCTTATGCTACCTGACCTCTGAGCTCCATTTGAAATTATTGATCCCCCCTCCTCATGGCAGGCTTTCTTCACTTGACATCCAGAACATCACACTCTCCTGGGTTTTATTCTACCTCACTGATCATAAATTTTTTAGTCTTTTATGCAGATTCCTCTGCTTGGCCCTCACTTCTCAATGTTGCAGTGCCTTAAGGGACATTTTCTTGTTCTCTTTTCTACCTCCTTACCCGTTTGACAATCCTCTCCAGACACATGGCTTTAAAATTATCTACATAGAAAAGACACAGAATATATATTTTCAGCCCATACCTCTCTCCCGAATTCCACACTGGTATATCCCACTTTTTATGCAATATCCACTCTCAGGTGCTAAAAATATTTCTAAACTCAACAGGTTGAAAACTGATACCTTGATTTCACCCCATCACCCCCACCACCATACAGAGCCTTCTCAATCTCATTTGATAACTACATCCTCCCCTTTGCTCAGGTTAAAATCTTGAAATCATCATTATTCTCTTCTTTTCCTTCAAAAGATATCTCCAAACAATCAGAAAATCCTGTTGATTCTCCTCTTTCTATGGATTCTGAATTCAACTTCTATTACCACCAATACTGTTTCCACACTTTCTTTGCTGACCCACTTGAATTACTCCTAACTGGTTTCCTTGCCTGCACTTTATTCTCAGCCTAGGAACTAGAACTGTCTGGAAAACAGTATGGAGTTTCCTCAAAAAGTAAAATAGAAATACCCTATGATCCAGCAACTGCACTACTAGGTATTTACCCAAAGGATAACTAAATATTGATTTGAAGCAACCCATGCACCCCGAAGTTTATAGCAGCATTAGTAACAATAGTTAAATTATGGAGGGAGATCAAATGTCTATCCAATGATGAATGGATAAAGAAGATGTCATATTTATAGATATCTATGGTTATATACAGATATTATATTCATTTGGCATATCTATACACATATCTATAGGTATGTATATGTAATGGAATATTACTCAGCCAGGGGTGTCTGGGTGGCTCAGTCAGTTGGGCATCTGACTTCAGCTCAGGTCATGATCTCACAGCTCGTCGGGCTCTGTGTTGACAGCTAGCTCAGAGCCTGGAGCCTGTTTCAGGTTCTGTGTCTCCCTCTCTCTCTGACCCTCCCCTGCTCATGCTTCCTCTCTCTCTCTCTCTCTCAGAAATAAATAAAAACATTTTAAAAAGGACTATTACTCATCCATAAAAAAAGAATGAAATGTTTCCATCTGCAATGACGTGGATGGAGAGTGTATTATACTAAGTGAAATACGTCAGAAAGACAAATGCCTTATGTTTTCAATCATATGTGGAATTTAAGAAACAAAACAAATGAATACAGGGTATGGGGGGGAAGAGAGAGAGAGAGGCAAACCATAAAACAGACTCTTAATGACAGAGAATAAACTGAAGGTTGATGGAGTGAGGTGGGTGGGGGATGGGTTATAAATGGGTGATGAGTATTAGGTAGGGCACTTGCTGGGGCACCTGGGTGACCCAGTCAATTAAGCGTCCAAGTCTTGATCACCACTTAGGTCATATCTTGGGGTACATGGGTTCAAGCTTCATGTTGAGCTCTGTGCTGACAGCAAGCAGCCTGCTTGATATTCTCTGTCCCCTCTCCCTCTCTCTCTCCTCTCTCTCAAATAAATAAATTAACATTAAAAAAAAGATGGCACTTGTAATGAGCACTGGGTGTTATATATAAGAGATGGATCACTAAATTCTCCTCTCGAAACTAATATTACACTGTATGTTACCTAACTGGAATTTAAATTAACTCCTGGAACAAAAATAAAGTAAAATAAAATAAAATAAAAAATACAATAACATAAAATTAATTTAATTTAATTTAATTTAATTTAATTATTTAATTTAAAAAGAGTCAGGTCATGTCACTCTTGTGCTCAAAAATTTGAAATCTAAAGACCCTCTCAAGTCTGTAAAACTACATGTGATCTGCATCCCTGACTTGTCTTCTAGGCTCCCCATCACTCACGGTGCTTCAGACAGACTGGCCTCCAGCCTATCCTTCAACACAAGCTAAGCATGTTGGTGTTTTAGAACTTTTATTCCAGATGTCCTCATTCCTGGAAGACACTTGCCCCTTGCATCTGATTGTCTATGCCTCTAACCTCCTTAAAATCTTTGCTGAAATATCCTTTCTAAGTGAGGTCACTTCTCAGCCTCCCTATTTAATACTAAACTCTGCTCCCACTGCCTTTTGAATTCTGATCCCCTCTATGCACTGCCATGCCTCTTTATTTACTGACATTGACCACCTTCTAATGCATTTCTTACTTTCCCATTTAACACATTTATATCTTCATGATAGAATATAATATACATGCAGCGATAGGCTTGAGCCTGCCCTTACTTTCATACAAGAGCTGATTGTCCACATCTGCTTCCAACTACGTGTTCAAGTCGTAGCTTGCAATCGATCATAGTAGGTTTTTACATCACAAAAATTTTTAAATGCTCCAAATTAGGGCCCACTTTCATTTATTTTTTGAAGAAACAATTTTTTTTAAATTTTTTAAATTCTATTTTTCTGAGAAATAGAGACAGCGTGAGCAGGGGAGGGTCAGAGAGAGAGAGAGAATTAGAAAATCTGAAACAGGCTCCAGGCTCTGAGCTAGCTGTCAGCACAGATCCAAACGTGGGGCTCGAATCCATGAACCGGGAGATCGTGACCTGAGCCGAAATCGGACACTTAACCAACTGAGCCACCCAGGCGCCCCTTGAAGAAACAATTTTTAAACATTTTCCAATACAGAACTGTACCCATGATGTCAGAGATCTTCGTTTTAATTACCACATCTGCAATATCTAAACTATGCCTAGCATATGGAACCTACTTAATAAGTATCTACCGAATAAATACTGAAGAACCAATCTGATCATTTAACCCTGTTTATTTCAGTCCCTGCAAGAAGGTTAGGATTTCGATCATCCTTGTTTCCTTTACATAAGTTAATATGGGCAATGAAACAATCATGTCCCGTTCCAGCATTCAATGCATCCCCCTCTGTTTTATTATTTCTTTTCCAGAACATTTTTTCACCATCTTATCTTCTTTCTCTTTCACTTATGTATTTATTTGTCTGTACATTCTATCATTACAATGTGTGTGTGTTTTTTGGTCTGTTTTGTTTGTAGCTATGTTTCAACTATCTATATAAGTAACTGCTATATCAGTTAAAGTTGTATATGTTTTATTCAATGAACAAACGAATGAATATATGAATGAGGTGTTCATTCACTTACAGAGGGTCTGCCTTTAAATCAATATTGGGGGTGGAGAAGAGTGACGTTTTATTTCTCCAAAGGAAAATCAAAGTATTGTTTTGCTAAAAAAAAAAAAAAAAAAAAAAAAAGGTTGTGCTTAGCAGAAATAAAATAACAGATACTCTCTATAATAACTTGTGGAGATGTTACAGAGTAAATGAGAAACATTTATATAAAATGTCTAATTCAGCATTTCCAAAAATAAGAACAGTAGAACATCCCTTCTACAAGAACCTAATGCAGTTATGAAAAAATAGCCCTGGGTCAAATAATTTTGTGTAACTCTCACTCCAGATTAAATAACACTAAATAACACTAAAAGTATTTCTTCATTGTAGGATACCTCAGAGCATTTGGTATACTAATATAAATATAGATCTCCCTAGGGGTATTAAAACAAGAAACAATTCTTAAATATATTTTAACATACATTGTGTGTGTGTGTGTGTGTGCAACCCACTAGATAGTATATTGCTTTATATATTTTTCATGTAATTCTTATATACTAAGAATTTTTTCAGATTGTTTAGCCATGCAGACATTCATTTCCTTCCTCCTTTATACCTCTATATTCTGTCTATAGTTGGTGATGATATTAGATTAAAATGCACGTCCAGTAAATTAACAAGCCAAACTTTCAAGTTAAGAGTCAGACAAATTTTATTCTTTCTAAGAACTTTATGCCTACATACATACATAAAAGCATACACATCTACTCACATATATATGGATAAAACTTACAAAGTGGACATATGCATAAGAGACATATTGAAATGTTAAATAATGATTAAAACATTTCCATTTCAAGGTAATTTTATTTTTCAAAACATACTTGGAGATTATTTCATCTAGCCAATTAAAAAACAATAGACTTTTATGGTAGGGTCCAGTGTTTTATTTGGAGTCGTTGAACCATTTGTATGTCAGAGGGCCTTATAATTTTTCTGTTTAGTTCTTTCTTTCAAAGAGACAGTAAAGATGTCAATAAGAGGTTATTTCTAGTTATTTCTAGTTGGTCTTAACATGAACTGTCATAGGAGAACTCTGTGTAGCTCAGGTTTCTGAGCTAGAGCCTAAACCTAGCTTCATAAGGGAAGAGTAATGTGTCTCTTTACAGCCCCTGAGGGGTCACAGTGCAGCGAAGGTGTGTGTGAGCAGCAGATAATATACTGATGATTCTCAACGGGTACCTTGTCTTATTAGAAGAAATCTCATAAAAGAACTCCATGTGATAAAGTGATTTGAGATAGATTATTTAGAATGAAAGTAGTGTGATTACTGGACCATTGACTGAAGTCTCCAACACAGTTCAAATAATTTCCATGACTAGCCAGGCGTGCTTTGTAATGACAATCCATGGGAGAATGGCAGCTCAGAAACTGGACAGAGTGAGTTGCTCGCTGGCAAAGGCATTGCATTGAAACTGACTGCAATACTAACACAGGTGACTAACCAGCACAAGCCCTTCACCTTGCTAAAATGGTGACAAGTCAATAAAAAATGCAAATGTTAAAAAATAAATGTACACGCGTGCCCACACATAGTGAGTAGGGCACTCAGGCACCTGCACAAAATCCTGCCAATTTGAAGATTATTTATAGAGAGAGTAATTTTAGTTCAGGGATAGTAGGCCATCCATGCAATTGCTAAATATATTAAAGCAGGATATATCTGAAAATGTGTACTTTGACAGAAAATCCCGGTATAGAACCTTCATCTCATCAGTGAAATTTCCACACTGTTACTAATACACAGGGCTTCCTGACAATGGTTAGTGTGAGGTTGATGTAAGATGATGAGTTTGATGAGGCCCTCAGATACATTTTCAAGTATTATGTAAAAGTAACTTAGTATTGCCCATTTGTATGACCTACTTCTCTACTTATCTCTTCTGCACCTCTCTCCTAAATGTCAAAACAGTTCCATATTATACAACAAAATTTTAAAAGGTAACATTCATCAGAAGAAAAGGAGCTGAAAAAGACTTCAGCTGATTTCCTTATACACACACACATGCCTACGACTTCTTGACTTCCATTTATGATATCCATTCATTGATTAGACAAATATATCTTGAGCTTGAAATGTAAGCCTGGCACTGGGCTTCTACAAAGTAAACATTGTAATTCTCATGTTGTAGATAAGTCTGATGAGGCTTACAGAGATTAAGTAATTTTGCTGATTGGACATTGTGTCATCAGTGAAAGATTTTACACAGGACCCAGATATAAGTCCTCTTACCATGTACCTTGTCATAATGTAGGAGATCATTCTATTAGTTGATTAATAGGAGAGGAAGGAAGATCCCATTGGGCAAGGAACTGTCATACACTGTCAAATACCTCACTCAGCACAAGTGGATCTGCCCCAGTGTAATTTTGTCCTTGCTTTTCCCATCAAACCTTCCACTCTGCATTTGTTCCTGCTCGTAATAGAACTGCTTTGCAAAGGTTTCCTCGATGTATCCCTTCATTCACAAAATGTATAACATACTGAATTTTTATTCATGTCTATCCACACTTCTCTCAAGACTCTTCTGTCTTTATACCTCAGATTGTATATTTTTCTGTGCTAGAACTTAAATTTTTTGAAGTAAGAACCATTTCACATATGTCATTCTATCTGTCATGATGGCTTTCCTAGGATGAACAGTTAGCAGTTTTGCAGGAGGGAGGAAGAAAGGCAGAAAGGAAGGGAGGGAAGAAAGAAGGGGCCAAGGACTTAGCTACAGTGCTTGAGCTGCTCCTCATATCATCCACTCAACCATCTTTCCATGACAGCCAAGCAGCCAGCCAGTCATCCCTCCATCTTCCTAGTTACTTGTACATACCTATAATTCATTCATTTTTTTCTTTTTTAAACCATTTTTTAAAAATTCAAGTTAGTTAATATACAGTGTGGTTTTGGCTTCAGAAGTAGAATACAGTGATTCGTTTCTTACATATGACACCTAGTGCTCATCCCAACAAGGTACCTCCTTAATTCCCATCACTCATTTAGTCCATCTCCCATTCACCTCTCCTCCAGCAACCTTCAGTTTTTCTCTGTACTTAAGAGTCTCTTATGATTTGCCTCCCTCTTTGTTTTTATCTTATTTTTCCTTCCCTTCCCCTATGTTCATCCATTGAATTTCTCAAATTCAACATATGAGTGAAATCATATGATATCTGCCTTTCTATGAGTGACTTACTTCGCTTAGTCTAATACCTTCTACTTCTATCCACGTTGTTGCAAATGACAGGATTTAGTCCTTTTTCATTGCTGAATAGTATTCCATTGTGTGTAAATATAGATATATACACCACATTTTGTATCCATTCATCAGTCAATGGATATTGGGATCTTTATATAATTTGCCTATTGATGATAGTTCTGCTATAAACATTGGAGTGCATGTGTCCCTTCAAATCAGCATTTTTGTATCCTTTGCATAAATACTTAGTAACACAATTGCTAGGGTAGTTCAATTTTTAATTTTCTGAGGAACTTCCATACTGTTTTCCAGAGTGGCTGCACCATTTTGCATTCCCACCAACAGTGCAAAAGGGTTCCCCTTTTTCTTCATCCTCACCAACGTTTCGACAGGTGTGAGATGGTATCCCACAGTGGTTTTAAAAAAAAATCAAGAAAATGCCAGTTCTGGGGCTGGAGTAGAGTTCATCATCCACACTCTAGAGTTCTGCCAATTATTCTTGTATTTAAAGCTTGTCCTCTGAGCAGAAGAAGTGAACAGGTCAGAGGGTGCAAGGTCTTTCCTAGGTTTTCAAATCATCATATCACAACACAGAATCTACCTTGTCCTGTCCCCTATGAATCCTTGCCATTAGATCAAATTGTTAATAGTTATAAAGACTTCCCACATTAGTTTAATTGTTGTCCAGTTTTTACATCCATTAACTCACAATTCTGGGTAATAGGTAGGGTCAGCTATATTACAGAAAAGGAAGTACAAGTTCAGACAACATGAGTATCTTGCCTAAGACTGAAAGGTGGATAAATGTGGGGGGAAAAAAAGAACAAAGAAAACCAAGGTTTCCTGAATCAAATCCCAGGATACTTGTCTGACTTACCTTAGTGATGGGACCACTTATGGTAAGATAAACAAAACACTCATAAATAAAGTCTTTATAGCAAATTCCTGATAACTATTATGCCCCCAGTCTCTGTATTTTAAGTATATGTTTGTCAATCACAAGATGGATTGTAATGCCTCCTGTATTGTTGAATTAAACTATTCATTACTACTTCATTCTCTAATCTTAATATATGAATGCCTTATCTGTAGGTGAGGGATGTCAGTTCCTAAGCTTTGAGCTTTGCTTAGAATCTGGAGTCAGGCAGACCTCAAGCTCTGTCATGTAATAATAAATATACTGGGGCAACTTTCTTAAGCAATCCAAGTAGGGGATATATAAAAAATAGAAAGGATATTGATATTCTTCTCATCAGATATTCTGAATGTTAATTGAAACAAAATTACTTAAAATCATTTAGAATACCTAGTAGGTGCTTGAAAGTGACTTACACCTTTACTATTATAATTAATCCCATGATTATACACTTGAATTATCCAAAAGACCAAAGGATGATAGTTTGCTTTTATACTCTTCTCATGGACTAGCCAGCATATGCCTAAAGTGGGGGTCCAGTACACATGTGTTGATTGAGTTCAGATAATGCCCCGTATGAGATGTGGCAGGTCGTGTACTTTTACGAGGCCAGCTGGGAATCAAAAAGTGGGACAAGTCACAAAGCCGTAACAGGACAAGTGGAGCAAAACTTACAGAGATTGCTTAAAAATTTCCGCCATTTGGATAAATGAATTTAAAAATGAAAAGTAAAGAAACCTACTCAAGCTAGCTCTAAAAAGTGGAAAAGTGGTTCAAAGGAGCAGGAGACATCAGAATAATGAAACATGGGCAGACTACACAAGAACGTAGACCATGGCTACAGAATCTCAAAGAATGTGTTCTTTCTCCTTCTCTCTCTGTCTTTTTCCCCTCCCCTCTCATTTTCACAGAAACTATAGCAGATTACAGAAGACTAGATTTCTAAGTTATTTTCTAATTCTTAGCCTTTTGGAAAATCTACATCATAAGCTGGAGTTTTTTGGATTGGGAGCCCCATATCTGTGTCATAACAGCACATTTTTCTGATACTCATCCGAAGAAGTGACATTCAAATGACTTTTAAACTGGCTCAGCATCTCGTGTCATTTTAACCTCAGGAAAATCAACTATGACAGTCTTCACCTTTGTTTATTATCTGTTCCTCATTTTTAAATGTGAGATTCCTATTACCATATGTGGAAAAATGTATACAATTAAAAAGTAAAAATTGCAAAGGGAAACAAATGATAAAATGCCAGCTGTTATCATCACCATTAAGCAGCTCTCATGATGGAGTCACTGATAGGGAAATGTTATCACAGTTGTAGGTCCTAATTAATCTGAGGGATGGGAATATGAGCACGTGTCACTATTAAGTGCATGAGTGGGAAGTAGAATTTATCTGTCTCATGATAAATATATAGGACCACAGTGTAGAAAGTATGCTGCTCTTAACATTTTTCCAGCCCATAAAATATTTCAAGTCCTCAGTAAATGACCTCTAATCTGGAATTCCATATGCTGCTTTCCAAGTTTTCAATAGTTATATTTTTTACAACCTGACTACCTCTTGTATTACTAGTGTTCTTTACAATTTACAAACTCTCTTTACATAGTTACCTCATTTAATCCTCATAATACCTTGTGAGGATGGCAAGACAGGGTCATAGTCATAAGGGCTGCTCAAGGGGAGTCTGGCTCTTTCCTTCCAGGCACAAGGCTGGATTTCTTTGTCGTCTTGAAGTTTGGCGAAATCCTATGATTATTTTTGGCCAATGAGCCAAGAAGGGAAGTGTCACTTTGGGACCATGCCATGTTTCTCTACATTCTCCTTTCCTTCTGCTAATATTCAGGAGAGTAGCTGCTTTATCTGCCAAGGATTCTGAGACAATGCAGTGATCAGCTCCATCATTACATGTACCACAATAGACATGCAGAGTAAACAAGAGATACACATTTATCATTGTAAGCCACTAAGACTTTGGGATCATTTGTTACTACATCATGACCGGTCTTTTCTGACTGATACAGAGGCATTATTTTCCCCTAGTTTAACAACTATTTTCTTTTCTTTTTTTTTTATTTTTTTATTTTTTTTAATGTTTTATTTATTTCTAGGAGAGAGAGAGAGACAGCGTGAGCAGGGGAGGGTCAGAGAGAGAGGGAGCCACAGACTGAAACAGGCTCCAGGCTCTGAGCTGGCAGTCAGCACAGAGCCCGACGCGGGGCTCGAACCCACAAACCGCGAGATCATGACCTAAGCGAAAGTCGGACGCTTAACCGACTAAGCCACCCAGGCACCCCAAACAACTATTTTCTAATGCTTACAGAGGTGGTTTACTCACAAACTCAAAGCTGGAATCATTTGAATTAAGATTTCTCCTTCTAATACTGCATCAAACAAAATGTGAAAACTGGAAAAAAATATCAGGTACTGAAATAATTGCAATTTTTATGCATACTATCATCAGGTGTCCAGTTTTCTAAATGTTTTCTGTTAAATTTGGCTTTAGGTGGGGAAGTGATTTGAACAGCATGAAAATCCTTGTGTCACTACTTAATTTTCATCTCTGCAGTCAGAGTGTAAACACTTCTATGACCTTATTAACTCTGCCATCTTTGTAAGAAGGTGGAAGAGTGTCACATGGTTTTTGACTGCAAGGTGATAATAATGTCATGGAATTGTGCACAGGTTGGGAGTCTTAAAACTCCTTCAAGGCTGCCTCCAATTTTGCCTTCTTAAGGTTCCTTATAACACAAATTCAAGACGATAAAATTTAGTCTCCTGTGTCAGCATATTACATTAATCAATATAAGAAATCTATTCTGAATACTATTATACAGAATATAATAATGATTAAATATCATGCACTTCATCTATCTACCCAACTCACAGGCCACAGAACCTTCCATATGAGTTGTTTTCAGATAAATACCTCTTTAATTGCAAAATTGTACATATTTTGCAATTAAAATTTTTTAATGTTTATTTTATTTTTGAGAGAGAGAGGCACAGAGTGTGAATGGGGGTGAAGCAGAGAGAGGGAGACACAGTATCTGAAGCAAGCTCCAAGCTCTGAGCTGTCAGCACAGAGGACAACATGATTGTGAGATCATGACCTGAGCTGAAGTCAGATGCTCAACTGACTGAGCCACCCAGGTGCCCCAATATTTTGCAATTTAAATAATAATCTTTCTTAAGTGTACCACGTCCTTCCCAGCCTCCCGAAATAGAGTAAAAAGAATAGAAATCATTAGTGCATTATCACTAATATAGTAATAGTAGAACTAGAATTGATAACAGAGACTATCATATTCAACTTTCTCAATTTAGAGGTTAGGAAACTCAAGTGAAAAGAAGTGAAACATGCTTTCATGAGCTTAATGAAAAACAAAATTCAGTTTATACAATAAAGGTATGAGATTTTGGTCTGAGAAGCTGTTGCCAGTCTATGTATTCCAACTATCAAGTTCAATTAATACAGGAATTTACGGGTGCCTGGGTGGCTCAGTGGGTTTTGGCTCAGGTCACTATCTCATGGTTTGTGGGTTCGAGACCCGCATCAGGCTTGGTGCTGACAGTGCAGAGCCTGCTTGAGACTCTATCTCTCCCTCTCTCTCTGTCCCTCCCCTGCTAGTGGTTTCTCATTCTCTCTTGCTCTCTCTCTCTCTTGCTCTCTCTCTCTCTCTCAAAATAAATAAATAAATATACTTTAAAAATACCAGAATTTGGAGGTTCACACATAGCTGTTAGGGCTGGAGGAGCAAATGTCAGCGGATCCACTGTTGGCAATCTCAGCTTGCTCTGCCAATGGTTGGGGGTTGGGGGAGTGGTTCTTACAGTCACTGAGAATCACAGACACTTGGAAGAAGGGGCGTGGAGTCTGCAACCTCCCTTCTGTGATATCAGATTGGCAGCAGTCAGTCCAGCACCATGCTGGTCTTTTGCCTGGTGCTCCTTCGACTGGTTTGCTGTGTCTCAGATTTTCAGGGTAGGCAGGCATGCTCAAAAGGAGTCATTTATATGATGAGTCCTTGGTATGATTAAGATCAGTCTTACAAAATAATTCCTTTATGAAGTAGAAAAGCAGGCAAAATGCATCTATTCTGTTCACCATAAAAATGTGGGTGGCCTTTAGTGGGGGTAAGGGAAGGTAACTTGAAAGCCAAGGAAGCTTCTGGGTCCTGGCAATGTTATGTTTGTTCAACAGAAGAGTGTTAATTTGGGAAATCATGTCAGGTTGTATAGTTATTGAGTATATACTTATTTTTAAATATGAATGTTATATACCAAGAATATGTTTTTAACAATAAGACGGGTATCAGTTAGCATTGTTTGATTATCATATTGACATTTGCAAATCTTTGCTTAAGAATTGACCAGTCTGTGGATAGCTGAGACTGCCCACAAGAACCAGAATGAATACTTTGTGGTGTGCCTCACAGAGCTTGGTACTCAGGTTAAATAACTTCATTTCCAAACGTGGCTTCATTCACGTGTCCTGAGTATGAGTGCCCACAGGGTAGTGGATATGTAGGTAAGCTCTGGGAGCGAGGCTGCTGGGGTCTGGTTTCACATCTGGAACATGTGGTCTTGAGTAATGACCATTTCCACTCCCTAATCCACAATTGCTCAGTGTTCAGTTAGGCCACAGAAGAATCAAGTGAGATAATGCATCAGAGGAGTTAGGCCCGGTGACCAACATTCAGGAATGATAGTTCAAGAAATGATAGTTCTTCATGCTTCTAAGAAAGAACAGCTCCTAGTCTCAATTTACTCATCCGAAAATGTAAATTATTAGTACTTCATGAAGCTCATTTGAGAAATTCAAAGAATTCACATAGCCCAACAAATAGCATATTGCCATTGACAGAAGCAGGAGTGTAAGTATCCATTCAGTTTGTATATATCATGAGAATGTATATATATGAGTTTCTGAAGAATGTCATCACTTGAATCTTTGGCACCTGGGTGGCTCAGTTGGTTAAGCCTCCGACTTCGACTCAGGGCATGATCTCACAGTTTGTGAGTTCGAGCCCTACGTGGGGCTCTGTGCTGACAGTTCGGAGCCTGGAGCCTGCTTTGGATTCTCTGTCTCCCTCACTCTCTGCCCCTCCCTTGCTTGTGCTCTCTCTCTCTCTCTCTCTCCCTCTCTCTCTCTCAAAATAAACATTTCATAAAAGAAAGGAGGAGAGAAAGAAAGAAAGAAGGAAGGAAGGAAGGAAGGAAGGAAGGAAGGAAGGAAGGAAGGAAGGAAGGAAGGAAAGAAAATGGAAGGAAGGAAAGAAAAAGGAAGGAAGGAAGAATGAATACGGAGAAGTAGATGTATCAAGGATGTGGAAATGGTTTTCTAAATGGTATTTCTTATTTTGACCTCATATATCCCAAATATGGAATATTTACAGAAATGTCAGTGTAGTATTTAATATAGTGCAACTGTGTTACATACTAACAAGGATAAAGTTCATCAATCCAAGAAACAGAAAGTCCCTATATTCCTTAGATAGTTTTTCTCAATTCATTTTACTTTGAACTATTTTTTTTCTTTTCTTTTTTTTTTTTAATGTTTTATTTATTTCTAGGAGACAGAGAGAAAGAGACAGCGTGAGCAGGGGAGGGTCAGAGAGAGAGGGAGTCACAGACTGAAACAGGCTCCAGGCTCTGAGCTGGCAGTCAGCACAGAGCCCGACGCGGGGCTTGAACCCACGAACCGCGAGATCATGACCTGAGCGAAAGTCGGACGCTTAACCGACTAAGCCACCCAGGCGCCCCTACTTTGAACTATTTTAACAGATGTTCATCCAGCTTCCCTAATGTGCTTGGCCCCACATTGGCCTCTGGGAATTCAGAAGGAGAAACAAGAGCATCAAACCCAAAGGCTTTGCCTTCCAGCCCTTGCAGATTCTGGCAGACACCTTGTCACAAGCAAATAATTGGCAGTCAAAGTAACCATGCACAAACTACAGTTTTGTTGAAAATACCTTCACCTTGAGAATAGCAGACTATCACCCTCCTGTGGAGTCAGGGATAGATTCCTAGAGATAAAATTTGACCCGGGTCTTAAATGGTAAGCTGGAATTTCCTAGGTAGAAAGGGGAGGAAGGTTTCAAGAAAGTCCTCACATTCTGCGAGCATTTCTCTGCGTGTGGTCATAGAGGTAAGAGAAGGGACCAGAAAGATACTATTTTATCCAGATGATGAAGGAGTTTTCATTCACCTCTCTCTTTCATCATCCAGAAAACGTTTACACGTCAGAAACTTTATGCTCCTGCTTATTTTCTTCTTCTTTGTAATTATCCCCAACTGTCACAATACATATTCTGCCTTAAAAAAAATCTCACTTTTTATCTGTCTGCTCCCACAAAATTAAAATTCCATGAAGGGAGAGATTGTTGTCGTTTTTGTTCATACATTTCTGGTATGTAGTTTTGTTACATTTCCAGTGCCTGGAATGGGGTTTGCATCATCATTAGTTCTTAATAAATATTTAGCAGGTGTCCAGATGAGCTTTTTTAGGTCTTTTAATTTACCAAACATGGTTTTTGTTTCTGGGGATACACATATGTATACACATATATATACTTATATACACACATACACTTACGACCTGTGGCTGCCCTCCAGAAGCTCAAACTTTACCCAGTAGACAGGTGTGTAAACAAAAGTACTGATATAAATAGGATAGGGGCTATAATGGCAAATTAAATAAAATGCTATGGGTCACTACCATGCTGAGATTTTTAAAAAACATTTAAGCTTATTTAAAGATGCTTAAATCTACTAGGAAAAGGGAGGGAATACCAATTTCTAAGCAAGTAAGGAGAGCCTGATTTTTAATTACTAAGTTAATAAGATGATGGCTCACAGACCAGTATGGGTTCCCAGTGAGTTAAGTAGAGAAATTGAAAACTGTATGGGGCACTTGGAAGGCTCAGTCCATTAAGCAACCTACTTGGAGTCAGGTCATGATCTCACAGTTTGTGAGTTTGAGCCCGGCATCAGGCTCTGTGCTGACAGCTCAGCCTGGAGCTGCTTGGAAATCTGTGTCTCCCTTTCTTTCTGCCCCTCCCCCGCTCACGCTCTGTCTCTCTTTGTCTCAAAATTAAGAGTGGTTTGTTTTTTTTTTTAAATTTAAAACAAAAGAAAAATGTATTACTTGCCTTGGCAATTTAGCTTATCATGACCGCTGGCCTTGAGCAACAACACCCCCATAAGACCAGCAAGCTTGCTTCTGGAGAAGGGGGAACTCACTTGTGGTATTACTGGTTATGTGCTGTAGGACTGGAGATGAAAGTGTAGGATTTCTTCAAATGCCCGTTCACCACAGCCAGTCTGAAGTGCACTGCTTTAAAAATGATGATCCTGGGGCACCCGGGTGGCTTAGTTGGTTAAGCGTCCGACTTTCGCTTAGGTCATGATCTCACGGTTCGTGGGTTCGAGCCCCGCGTCGGGCTCTGTGCTGACTGCCAGCTCGGAGCCTGGAGCCTGTTTCGGTCTGTGACTCCCTCTCTCTCTGACCCTCCCCTGCTCACGCTGTCTCTCTCTCTCCTAGAAATAAAATAAAACATTAAAAAAATAAATAAAATAAAAATAAAAATGATGATCCCCGCAGCCTGTTGGCAGTGCTTGATTGCAATCATCTCATGGCCGAATTCTCCAACACGCTCCCGAAACGCTGCTCCGCTAAGTTGTTGATTAAAGATAGACCCACATGTTTATGTTTCCAGATGTGCTGGCATCAGAGCTGCCATTCTGCTGCGAGGGCACTTCTAATTTGGGACTTCACAGTACCTACCCCAGGATGCACTGTGAGTCACTGACCATATGAGAGTCAGAGCCTGCGACCCCGGGGGGACCCCAAGCCCTTGAGGCCGAGAGATGTGAGTCCAGAGGTGGGCAGCCCCTGCTGTGCTCACTGTCCATGTGTTCTGCCCCAGTGCAAAAGCTCAACAGCTCTCTGTGGCCAGGTACAGCTACCTCCATACAAGGTACATATTGAAACTTCAGTGAGTGTTGCAATGCTGAAAAAGAACATATGCCCAAAAGATTCACAAGGCTAGGAAGATGCTTTGCATGTATTACATTAATAAAAATAGCTATGTCTTTTATAGACATAATCTCTGTATATTCAAACACATGTGCAAGTTAATATTATTATATTTGGTAGAAAAATGCACTGAGCTTCAGAGTCATAGCCAGCTCCAAGTCAATTACCTGGAACATTATGTTCCTGTGCATTGAACGAGACCTTCTAGCCTCTGTGCCTGGTCTGTTATTGCTTGTATTGGAAAAAGACTGGGAGTTTTCCTTTCAGTATTAATAAAAATGTTCCTTATTTTCTTCTTATGAAACAAATCTAATTTTTTCTATCAAGTCTAGGGTTGCCAAGATGGCAAAGGGAGGGAGTGATGGCATAAATACCTTCCATAAGCAATGTCTTCATTACCTAAATGAATTGAACAAAAAATCAACTTGGTCTTGGCCTTGGACTGTCAAAAAGCAGCAGTGCTTTGGAACTAAGTCCTTTTGTTGTTGTATTTCTTGTTATTATTATTTTTTTTTTGATATTTTCTTTCTCTTGGCTTTTAAAATGTCACAACTTGCTGTTTTTCACCTATTTCAGTGATGGATCCTTTTCTTTCCTTTGCTTCCTCCTCTTGCTCTGCTCTCTGCCTATTGTCAGTGCACTCCAGGATTTGGTTTTGGGTCATGATTGTTGGACTCAGAAAATAAAAATACAGGATGTGTGTTTAAACTTGAGTTTCAGAGGCACCTGGGTGGCTCAGACTGTTTAGTGGCTGACTCTTGATTTTGGCTCAGGTCATGGTCTCATGGTTTGTGGGTTCCAGCCCTGCATTGGGCTCTGTGCTCACAGCTTCAGATCCTTGTATCTTTCTTTCTATCCCTCCCTTCTATCAAAAATAAACAAATCATTAAATTTTTTTTTTAAATATTGGGGCGCCTGGGTGGCTTAGTCGGTTAAGCGTCCGACTTTTGCTTAGGTCATGATCTCGTGGTTCGTGGGTTCGAGCCCCGCATCGGGCCCTGTGCTGACTGCCAGCTCAGAGCCTGGAGCCTGTTTCAGTCTGTGACTCCCTCTCTCTCTGACCCTCCCCTGCTCATGCTGTCTCTCTCTCTCTCTCCTAGAGATAAATAAAACATTAAAAAAAAATTAAAAACAAATTTTTTTTAAATATAAATTTGAGTTACAGATTAAACACACACACACACACACACACATACACGGACACATGAACACACATGCACATGCACACACTCTTTTTTTAAAAAAAAAAGTATATCTTGTGAACGTCAGACATATTTATACAAAAAAGGAAACTTATCCTGAGTTCTCTTGTCTTATGTCTCCACGTTTTTACTATTTGATCTCCGTGAGTCTTAATTTATTCTTTAAGCAAGTAATCCTCAATTTTCCCCTCACACCTTCTCTTTTCTATATGCATCTCCCTGCTTGACATCTGCACTTTTGAAAATCTCACATTTAATATACCCCAAACCAAATTTTTCTGATCAAATCCTCCCATGTAATATCAAATTCATCTCTTTACAATTTTCCCCAATCAATAAGTGGGTCCGTCATTTGCTTAGATTTTTATGACAAAAAAATATTGGGGCACCTGGGTAGCTCAGTCGGTTGTGTGACCGACTTCACTCAGGTCATGATCTCATAGATCATGAGTTTGAGCCCCACATCAGGCTCTGTGCTGACAGCTTAGAGCCTGGAGCCTGCTTAAGATTCTGTCTCCCTCTCTCTCTGCCCCTCCTCCACTCACATTCTGTCTTTCTGTCTCTCTCTCAAAAATAAATAAACATTAAAAAACATATTGCCCATTCTTGATTCTTTTCTTTCCATCAGCCTCCAATATCTAATTCATAATTAAGTCTTACTGGCTTGAGCATCAAATTATGTCCTCAATATCTTAATTTCTCTCGTTGCCTGAAAATTCCATAGTGTTCATGCTTTCTCACTTTGCACATTTAGATCCTTTTGCTTGTAAAATCTTCCTCATCATCCACCCCAAACCATCTCATGCCTCCCTAATTCCTATGCTCATCTCTCAAAACTCAGCTCAGGGGTGCCTGGGTGGCTCAGTTGGTTAAGCGTCCGACTTCGGCTCAGGTCATGATCTCTCGGTTCATGAGTTCGAGCCCCACATTGACAGCTCAGAGCCTGGAGCCTGCTTTGGATGCTGTGTCTCCCTCTCTCTCCCTGCCCCTCCCCCACTGGTGCTCTGTCTCTTTCAAAAATAAACATTAAACAATTAAAAACAAAAACAACAACAACAACCACAAAAACTCAGCTCAACAATCTCCTATTTACCTATTTAATCTCCTATCTGACCACTGATACCAATAGCTAGAACTCACCTCTGTTACTTCTGGCTCCTTACTTTTCCTGTATATACTATAATCACAGCATCTGTGTTGGCCCTCTATGTTCTTGCTGACTTAAATATATTTCTCCCCAACTAACGTATGAGCTCTCTGAGGTGGCAGTCATGTTTTAATCCTTTCTCTATAACAGCAGCTAGCCAAAAGCCTCAGACACAGCTGTTTATCAGTCAATAGCAAATGAGTGAGTGGATAAAGGTCAATGAAGAGGGAGGCCCTAGAGGTTCATCACATGGAATTTTTTTTATAAGTTTATCTATTTCATTCCATTATTTTTCTGATGCCTTTGGAGAAAACAGAAAAAGCCTGATGTCAAATTTGGGACTGACAAAAATTTTAAGTGACAAAGAAGTAATAGAAAGTAGAAAATAGTAATAGAAAGAAGAACCACTTGATAGCCCTGGTCCACTGACAGAAAAAGAAGTAAGATTGAGGAAAAGTTTCTACATTAGATTCAAAGAGTTATGTGCATATCTATGGGTTCCAGTATACGTAAGAACAGTACATATGCATACACTTCAGGGAACTTCAGGAGACTACAAAGTTAACACCAATAAACAGTGGGATCCAATCTCCTTCCAAACCATGAATAGGTTATAATAAATGTGATTAAATAGTCCAAAGATAAGTGATGCTTGTATCCAATACTGATGGGAATTATTAAAATAACTTGTTTGTTAAAACAATCATATTCTTTGACTAAAAATTATTTACTCTTACCATATGGCATGGCAGAGAGAGTTTGTTCAGCTTTGAGTTTTCACTTTGTAACTTTGCCATCTTGGGACATCAGAGATGTGAAATATCTTTTTTAGGCTATATCCATAAAAATATCTATGCACTACTCTATTCCATGAAGAATCGTATTATTTTTTTACCATGATGGCGTATATTCATAGTATGATAAATTATGAGGTACTCTCACTCACCCCTTCACTCTCTTCTCACATTCTCAAACCTCAACAATGACTATATCAGTATGATAGAGAAGACTAAATACCTGTAAACAAACCTCTTTGTGAAATTAAGAACAATAACAGTGAGGGTCTTCTGATTATCATAAAAAAGAAAAAAACATGTCATAAGTGTTTATCGAAAAGTCTTAACAGGTATCTTTTCCTGGCATGGAAGTTTGTTATCATTGGCTAAAGTTCCTGAATGTTCTCAGTGACTGTTACCATTCAATCCTTTGAACACAGGTATGTCATTGTTTCTCGGTGGGAGAGACTTACCAGTATTGAAAATTGGTAATAATCACACCTGAAACACACAAACAACTCAACCATTGATCATATTGTTTCAAAGGTTTGGTGTATTTAAGCTTGTATTGATGTAACCACAGAAATAATTTAATCAAGCCTCAAGGAAAGAAGCCAGGAAGACTGGAAACCTCTCCTTTACTGAACAGAACTATTTTTGAAGATTATAGTCATTCAAAGTACCCAAAAATGCCAAATAATAGGTCTTTTATTCTCTGTGTCAAAAGGAAAAGGTTCAATGCACTTACACATAAATCTGTCACATGACATGCAAATTAGAACTTGAAAGTCATAAATAAATCACAATTAACTTTAAATTATTTCATATAAATACAGATGCAACCTTCTCTCAATTTTTTTGCCTAATTTCAAAGGGCCAATAATCTCTTTGGGCACATATACTACTCATGTTAGAATTCATGACAACTAAAGCTACTGGTGTTTCTGTTTTTTAATGTTATTTTTATCCTCTAAAAATTGAGGTGGCCATGTTGGCTCTTACCAAACAGAATGTCCATTTGATCTTGTTTTACGGTGACCTAGAAGTTACGGTTGCTTGCAAAATTTTAAAATGCTTATGTGTCCCTAGACAGCATGAACCACACCTGGGGCCACTTTGAGACAACACATGTTAAACAGCTCTGTGAGAAGTCATTCTCGAAGCTCAGCAGGTGGTTTGCTAATGGGAACAAGGGAAGCTGAAGAACTGACCCCTTTGCTCTGTTTGCTCTGCTGCTGGCTTCTGTTCATGACTCCCTGAGGCTCCAGTTGAGTGAGCTAAGAAAGAACTCTCCTATTAAAGAGACATTACACTGTTGCTGGGTTATTCTTAATAACATTAGAAATTGTCCTCCCTCAGGGGCCTTACCACATAGTTATGTTGAATATGCTTGGAACACCTGCCTTCATTATAGGAAAGGAAAGCAACCTAAAGTATAGTGCTCTAAGGATCATGGAGAGCTCACACTTTCTCTGATTTGGCATTTGTAATCTAAGAGTGCTGACTCCAGGGGGTTGGGGCAAGGCAATGGGCACATGCCTATTGTAACAATACATGTGCTCAGATGGTGGAGTTTGGGAAATTTCCCACTGGAACTCCACTCAGCCAATCCTTAGAAATTCTGATCAGAAGTTCAAGCGTTTGAGAAAGTGGAGGTCTAGCAAAGGCCAAGTAAGTGAAAGGAGCCTAGAATTCAGACTCAATTTTAGCCATGGCAGGCTTCTAGTCTAGGCCGACAGTGAAGTAAAGCTATAAATCTGTTGTATGGGCAAGGCACAGTGAGGACGGAAGAGACCCTATAAGTTTGGGAGGTACATAGTAAAGATTATTCCATACATATATCAGTTTCTAGGTTCCAAATACCCCTTCCTCAAATTATGGGAAAATCTACTATAATTTCTGTTCTGATGAGCAATTATTATGAAACAGAGTAGGGCTGAGTTTTCAGGATCTTACAAGTTGCCTTTTGGATGGCACCTGAGAACAGGGAACGAGCAGGAGCTCCTAGGGTTGAACAGTGAAGCTAATCACAATTTCCCAATGGAGAAGATCAGATTGTCTAAAGTTCAAATCTAAAGTAGCTGAAAGAATATAAATAATGTTGAGCATTGTTTGCAGTAGAACCGATCTGAAGGGGCAGATAGGAGGTATTTAACTGAGAATATGAAATGGAGAATGGAAACATGGTACTCAGGTGGTGTCTTGGAAAGAGAAAAGTATTGGGATCTGCAGATGTCTCATCAGATCAGAGTGCAGCTGTTTGACTGTGTGTCCAGCACCGGAGCTATGCAGGCGTTACACTCGGCCACACATTCTACGATCTTCTCACTGCATTTTGGACCAGCCAGGATGGGCCTAGTGTCAACAAGGACTAAATAGATAATAAAAGCAAGATTGACAGCTATGTTCCATATAGGATGGATTTGGCAATATTTCATTATAAGAAACCTTGGAATATATATCCTGTGTTTTAGGGTCCCATAAGCGTGAGAACACTGTGGTTATTTTCTATCTAATATGAGAACACTGGGGTGCCTCTGACTTAATTAAGTATCTGGAACAAATGAATGACACCGATGGGTAAAAATATATTTCTCTAATCATGTGTGTGTGAGGAAAAATCATAATTAAAGCATATCTTTCATACTTTGTCTAGTAGCAAAGTTCAAATATGTCTCATGACTCTGACAGGTGAAAAATTGATCATGGTTGCTCTATGCTTCCTTAATAATCACTAAGGTGAAAAGAAAAATCTTCCTTGCTTGACTTTAATGAGCTGGGTACAAATTACATTATAGCTGCAACTCCAGGACTTCACTATGTGTTGGAATCATCTTTATTTCTTCTTCTACTGTCTGGCAAAGTGCTGTCATGCCTAGATTTCTCTTCCTGTCTGAAATCCATTTGGACGTCCACCTAGAAGCAAGCTTAGTTTTCAATTTTATGAGCCAGTCCTTCCCAGAGTAGAGAACATATCAATAGCTTCATCTCTCAATTGGAAGGATCTGGAATACATTTTGCTATCCTAGACATAACAACTCATGTATCCAAAAGTCATTCCAAACTATTGACCCTCATTTTCATTCCTTATACTACATAAAGGGAAAATTTCAAATCTTTCTCACTACTGACTTTGGTAGTTCTGAGTAGTTGCACCTAATTTGTTCTAGCCCTTTACTCCATGCATCTCTTAATTTTTCCAATCTATGGGCTCATTTCTCTTCCATTTGTTTTGCATATTATTTTCTTTCTGGGATTTGAAGATTAATATTCACTTTCTAGCTAAGATATTGGCTTTCTGTAAACCAATATTCAAGTCTGTTATTTGATTACTAGTTATTAGGATCTCTTGGGACTTTCCATGTTGACATAATCTCGAGATCTACCATCTTGAGAATGCCCTTGGGGAGAGCACTTACTACTTCTACTTAGGGATAAATAGTGAATGGTATATAGACTAATTCTTGCAGCCAAAGAAATCTGGTCACCTGTGTACCCATTAAACTGTACCTAGTCCCTGTCTGAATTGGGTAAGATCAAGATCAAAGTATATCACTGAAATCATCTTCAGTTTCCAAGTCTAACACTTTACCTATTGGAACAAGAGTCAGTTCCACAAAATCGCATTCTTACTGCTCAAGATGCTGGTATCTTATATGTAACAATTTCTTTTCTTTTGTCAGGAGATTAGATCCTGCTACACTTAATCCAAGCCACTGACATCTGGGCTAGACTAGAATCCCAAAACATTTCCTTAGCCAATTTGCTTTAATACAACGCAGCTGACATAAATATACGCTACAAACCCAACTAAACATAGCATCACTTTTATGTCCTTTGTTTTGTTTTGTTGAGTGAAAAGTTGGCAACCCTTTGGCACAAGATTGAAGCAACCTGGGGTCCCTGATAATAAAATCAAGCCTTGTTTCTCATACTTATCTCTGGATTTTTGCTACTAATCTCATGTATAAGATTCAAGGGGCCGATGTGGGCACTGCAGTAGTACAAGGGAGGGATTCACAAGTCCACCTTGAAGAAAGATACTTTTCTAGGACCGCTTATTCAACTAACCTATCCTCTTCCTCTTTTACACCACATTGTCTTGCTACAGCTAATACGTCTGATGGCATAGGTTATCTAAATTAGGACAGTTTTATCGTTGTGGAGAAGGGAAAGTGCTCTAACTCAGAACTGGATAATCTATAGTAGGATTACTAGTCGCAATCTTCTCAAATTGCTTCACTATTTCTTTACACCCCAGGCCATTCCATGAGGGCAGGGAAACTTCCAGTGTTAGGCAATGGCATTGTGCCTTCATGATTAGGTAGGAGGACAGAGCAGCACAGCAGGAGAGGACATTCTGCTGGGGGGAGGTAGAATTTAGAACATGTGGGTGGAAGCCCACCTCTTTGATTTTCAAGTCCTGTGATACTGTGCTGGGCACTTAACTATCTCTGAGACTAGCTTATTCAACACAAAAGTGGGGGAATTTATGCAAAGAGATCATGGATGACTGTGTTTATAAATAGATAAATATGAACTAGGGAAGTATAAATTTTTTTCTATCACATAGCATTGTACAAGTTTCTGTGATAGATTCAAAGGTTAAGATATATCCTCTAACAGAATATTTTATGTCTAATGGGAAAAGGCGTGTACGTTAAGGATTCACATAGAGCTGGGCTACAGCCCGGCTTTATCCCTTGGGGTTAATGCCATTGATCTCCAAGCTTTGGGTGACAATACAAATATATCTAACAAAGTTAGTACAAAACATGGAAAGCTCAATATGTTATAAATAAATTCAAGAGATATAAAATGTGTGATTTTTACTGTCAGATGTTAAAAAGTTGAATTATAAATAAGCATGAGTATGTTAGCTCCAGAAAATAATTTATGATAGTCTTTTTATATATATTTGCAATACTTAAATAATAGCTAAAACTAAGAAAAATGAATCAATATTATATTTATAATGTAATTGATCTGTAATGGATATTATCCATTATCCAAAAGTAGAGCATTCCTACAAATCTTTCCATAAGCTAAATAAAATGGTGTAAAGCAACAAGTATCTCCTACTTTCAGAAAGTTCCAGTTACGTCACTTCACTTTGGTGAGAGACCTACTTTAGTGCCCATTTTCACTAACTGAAGGAAATCTGAAAAGGATTTCAGCTTTTAGGAGAAAATCTGTTACTGCACTAACATAGGTCTCTCCTAAGAATGAAATGGCATAAGACAAACTTTTGGAAAGCAGAGAATTCTGTACTTCTTAAGTGCTTACAGTATTGACCCATTTATTCTTCAAAATAAGTCCTTACTTTCTGGGGGGATGTTATTACCTCCATTTGCAGATGAGAAAGTAGACAACTAGGAGACATAAATTGCCTGGGTGTAAAGTAACTCATTAGTAGGGACCTTATGCAATTCCTGGCAAGATCAGTCTCAGAGATCCAGGGATTCTGTCTCTCTGTTGGGACATTAAAGGTCAACAGTCATCCAGGGGTCCGTGGCGTTTCTACATGCCTTGCAAGTAAGGCATTAAAAGTCGTTTTTTCCAGACTTTCTTTTCAAGGGTGTTAGTAAAGTAAGCATCCTTGGAAGTTAAAAATACCATTTTCCTCCAGAGCAAAGGGCATTTGTTGCAGTTTAAAAAGCAAGCATGCCTTCTACCCATTAGAAAAGATTACTTTCCCTAAGCTGAGGATCTGTCTGTTGTAATGCCACTCACTGTATGTGCACATGTGACCTGGCCTCTTCACATCACCTTACAGGGACTGGGTCTCAGGCAACAGATACAAAAAAGCTGATGTTCTGGCCACTGCTATTACCATGAATAATAAATCACCCCTCGCCTTTGAAAAAGGAGACTCCTTTCCTCTACTGGCACTGTGAAATGGTGGCTGGCTAACTCGGAGGCTTTGCAGTTCCTGATGCTCTTAGAACCATAGGAATAATTACAATATCGCTCCAATTGTTTTTAGATGTTGGTACATAGATTTCAAAGGTATTTTTGTATGTTAGGAGTTTGTTTGAAACATCATCATGTAATTGCCAGGTGTGTTGCCTTAAAAAAGATCTGTATATGTTAGCTTAGCAGAAGATGCTTTTAAAGTTATTTTGCAATTATTTTGTCACTGGCTACTGTAGTCCTGATGCCTTGTCTTAATTAATCATTGAGTGGCATTTAATATAAGGTCACGACATGTTATTTTAGATTGGGAGAGATGACAAAAAGTTTCATACACAGGATGTGAAGGAAGCATATTTTTAACAATGTGTCAGAAAATAACATCAAAGCATTTTATTGCCACTCCTCCCTGCCCTTTGATCTTCAGGCGCTATTTAAAGAATATCACATGCCCTCTACCCAATGGAGCAAGGGTTGGGTGCAGGCCAAGGTTTAACATGATTTGACAAGACTACGGCTTTTTTAAAAGTCTGTTAAAAAAAGAGCCAAAGCTAACTTCAAGAAGGACTCAGGCTATTTTATCTTTTTACTGAAATTTTAAAAGGTGATATGTAAGCCTACATCCTTCAAATACAAATACATTCCGTGTGTATGTTCAAGAAAAAGAACCTTGTAACAAATCACATGACGAAGTTTGGGGAAATATTGTTGATTTTTTACTAATATCCTGGAAACCTCAGCCAGATTCAATAAATACAGTCTACATGTAAGAGCCACATTTCCTAGAGGCAACAAAATTGAGCTCATTATGTAGAAACCTGTTAGAACACTCTGGTAAGAAGAAAAGTCATACCTCCCATTTGTAGAGCTCCTTATAATTTTCAGAACAGATTTGTATGTGCTCATCACTTGCATTATATAATAGCAATTCTACAACCTTGGATTGGACTTGATCTGGTGGTTAGGAGACCAAAGAGTCACACAAGTAATAAACATTGGTTGACCTTAGGACAAGCACTGAGGGGATTCTGCTTCACCATCTTTTTGATATCTGATGTTGTGTTATATTCATTGATTTACCCTTTCAAAGTCTTCATTACAATGTTGCCATTCAAACATGCTCTAAATACTTTGCACATATACAGTTCAGCATACATGGACATATGGATCAAGGAAAAAGAAGAAAGGAGGAGCTTGAGGAGGAAGACAATATGGAGGGGGAGAAGGACAAAGAAGAGAGAAGATGAACAAGGGCACAAAAAAAACAAGTTATCCCTCTTTATACCCAAGCACCAGCATTATGTTTGACACAGCATTACACTATTGCCTCCTCACTAGATACTGTGTATTTTCAGTTCAATTTCCAAGTCCCTTAGATTCACTTTCACTGCCATTATCTTTACTATCCTTTGTTTGGACTGTGACTAACCTCCTAACCATGTATCCTGCCCTAACTTATCCCTTTCCTTTCGTGAATTCCTCCTCCTGCAGAGATTCTTTTCTCTCATGATCATGCCACTTCTTCCTCAGCCTTGTGTTTGCAAGGGAAACAGTGGAGTAAAACCCAAGTTCAGCTCTGGAGACGGTTCAGGATGGTTGGCTGATAAGTAAACGGAGGTTCGCAATGCAGTGCTATAAATGCTGCAATCTGAGTCCCAACACACGGCCATGGAAGCACCCCCTTTTGTAGAGGGGAGACAAGGAAGCCATCATGGCCTAAAGGATGTTGGAACTGGGTCATTAAAGACTAAGAAAAGTTTGCCAGAGGGGAAAAGAAGAATTGTTCCAGGATGAGAATGTTCTATGCGTAGGCCCAGCAGCCAGAAGTGTGGGTATACCAAGCATGCAGATGTGCACATGGGATAAACTAATAATGATAACAAACACTTAGTACTAATTGCTGGCACTGATCTAAATATTTTACATGTGTTAACTCATTTAATCAATGCAACAATTCTGTTAGGTATGTACCACTATTGGCATTTTCAGAGGTGAGGAAACAGACATGTAGAGGCCAAATAAATTACCCAACGTCACACACCCAACAAATGTCAGAGACAGGACTGAAACACTTGGGGCTTGATTCTAGAATCTTGACACTAAATCCTTAAGCTCTCATGTAGCCCCGGAACTGGCAGTACAAGATTTTCATGATGTAATAAGGACTTAAGGACTTAGCCACCAAAGTGAGAACAAGGTTGCATTTAGCAAGCTACCTCTGGCAGATGTGTAGGTGGTAGATACGGGAAGAAATGCTGAGTGGAGGAAGTCTTATTAAAAGGAGGTTAGAGACAAGTAATGATCTGGGCTTGATTGGACTCATTGGGGGAAATTGAACAGAAGGGGCTGATTCAATGCATTGGTAGAAAGCAAAATCAGAACCATCTGGGTATGAAATGGATGTGGGTAATGACAAAAGGAAAGTCAAGAATGGCTTCCAGGTTCTGTTATGTGTGGCATCATGAGTGACGGCAACTCTTATGCTTCATGAAGAAGAATTCAGCATGGCACTTGGGTGGCTCAGTAGGTTACATGCTTTACTCTTGATTTCAGCTCAGGTCATAATCTCATGTTTGTGAGTATCAGGAACTCACAGATCTTGAGTTTGCATCCCACATCGGGCTCTGCTCTCGCAGCGCAGAGCCCGCTTGGGATACTCCATCTCCCTCTCTCTCTGTCTCTCTCTCTCTTTCTCAAAAACAAACTTAAAACAAAAGAAAAAGAATTCAGTAAGTCAAGTTTGAGAAGAATAAAGGTTGACATGCCAGCAAGACGTTCATGTGGAAATTTCCAGGGTGGATGGGCACCCTCTCTACTTATTTATTAAGTAGGTCAGGAATTTTGAAATATATTGCTATGAGAATATTTTCCCGCATTAGGGACTTGTACTTCTCCAGGTAAAAACTGCACATCTTCACTAAAATGATAAGGTCTTTCTTGCTGCAAGTGGTATAGAGCAAATTCTTCGGAACCAGACTGTCCACAAGTGAGAATCTCAGCTCTGCCACTTACTAGTTTCCTCACTCAAACAGTAAAATTGGTCTTGGTAGAGCACAGTCTGCAAATCAGGAGACCTGGGTTTGAAAACCAGACCTATCTCTTGTAGCTGCCATTTCCATTTTTGAGCCACATGTTCCTCTTTCATTAAACGAACATACTAACATATACCTGGTAGTGTTCATTTGGAGATTAAATAAACTAAGGCATGCAAAAGTCTTATCCCGGTCAGTGGCTTTTAGTAATCACTCAGAAAATGTCATCTACTAACTACAAGCGTGCTGAGTAGTGTTTGGAAAATACACGGTGTGATGTGGTTACTAAACTGCTCTTACTAATTACTAATCGTAACTGGATTGCGCTGCAATAAAAATATTTGTCTACAGAGTCCTTTTGTCTGCAAAGTTCTTTCTCTATCACTCCAATAGTATGTGTTCTTCGAAGAGGAAGTACTTCTTTTTTTTTTTTTTTAATTTTTATTTATTTCTAGGAGAGAGAGAGACAGCATGAGCAGGGGAGGGTCAGAGAGAGAGGGAGTCACAGACTGAAACAGGCTCCAGGCTCTGAGCTGGCAGTCAGCACAGAGCCCGACGCGGGGCTCGAACCCACGAACCGCGAGATCATGACCTGAGCGAAAGTCGGACGCTTAACCGACTAAGCCACCCAGGCGCCCCGAAGAGGAAGTACTTCTAATGGAACATCTGCAAATCCTTCTTCAATCTTCCTAGTTAGAAGAATTTGCTTTCTCTTCTGCAGTCCCATAGCAATTTAATAACACTTTCGTTGCCACAATAGGCTAACTTATAATTATGTATGTGCTTAGAAGAGTCCTCTAATTGATTTGGAGCTCCAAAAATATAAGGGTCATGCCTTATTCATCTTTGATTTTCCAACCACCGGGAGGGCAGTGCTCAGTAAATGTTAAATTGGATAGGTTGAATTCCTCAGATATAACCAGCTGCTCTAACTTGATCTTACTGAGAAAACTGCTCACAGCATATTAAAAAAACAACAGGAATATTGCAGTGGCTTGATTTAGATCACCGTAACAGATGTGTGAGTGAGTCTCAAGATGTGCTAGCTATGTGCATGGGGGGGTATTTTATTTTTCGTAATGCATGCATTTGCATACAGAAAAATTAAGAGTTCCTCTTGTTTATATCCATTCGAGAGAAACAAATGCCTTTTGTTTAGCTCCACTGGCAATATGTTGATGTTTTTCAAGTCTGCATTTATCATTAAGCCAGCCCAAGGAAATTAAAGGTCAATGCCAGCTCTTGGATATAAACACTTATAAAACCTAGAATGTTAATTAACTCCTTTTTGGGAATTTGTGCCATTCACCTATAGAAAAGAAAAAACTGATGTGCATTCTATTTTATGCTCTTATTTTCAGGTTGTATATAAGAGTATTAATTGTGCTCATTATTTAAGGAGGTACATTGAATGCATTTTTAAAAATTATGTTTGTCATCTAGTGTTCCTATCCTACAATGTTTTTTTCTCTTTTATTTTTTTTAAAAGATGGACCACAATATTACAGTTCCCATTACAGTCCCTCTAGATGACCAGCTCCAGTCCTGGTTTCCTCTTCCTTACTCAAGGACATTCATTAAAATGTTTGCAATTTACATGTCCCTCTGCACACACATAATCTCAGGACCAACTTGGTGTTGTTTGCAGAACACTGGAAGAGTGGATATCAGGACTCATTTTGATCCCAGCTGTGGCAACATGGAAATATTTCTTATCCTCTGAATTTGTTTTTCCTACCTGTGAAGTGGGGCAACCATACTTCCAACTCAAGTGATAAAAAGGCATCATAGGAATTGGGAACATATGAAACCCTGTGAAGAAGGCGTGACACATATTAAGTGCTGAGTTAATGTCAGTTCCCCTTTAAACATATTATTCAATAATTTTTATTTCCCTTTTTATGTTATTTTATTATTTGTTTGTTTGTTTTGAGAGTATAAGCTTGTTATTTGAATTTGCAGAGTTAACCAGAGAGGAAGTGAATATAATGAGGTATTAGGAAGAGGAGGAAGGGATGTAAGGAAGTAAGATGACATATATGGGAGAAATATTCGTCCATTATAATAAAAATTTAATAGAAAACATCAAATGTTAATAATTTAAAAAGCATTTGCATATTATTTTGAGATGTGCCCCGGGAATGTGGTAGTTTAGAGGAGAGGGTCTTGTTTTCATTTTTACTTTCTGTGTATTGTTGGACATTACACGCATGTACATGCACTGTTGTTATTTTGAATGTAGCCTACAGTAAAATATAGAAGACAGAGGAGTCATTGCATATCACCAGATTTAATGG
This sequence comes from Proteles cristata cristata, assembly GCA_017311185.1. Lineage (NCBI taxonomy): Eukaryota > Metazoa > Chordata > Mammalia > Carnivora > Hyaenidae > Proteles > Proteles cristata. Next base: position 1,322,175 of record JAESUZ010004250.1, read on the forward strand.
GGCAAGTTACTTTTCAACTTTCGTGCAAGTAAGCATAGAGAGGGCTTACACTGGCATAAGAGATACGATGATCTTGTAATGGGTCTGTCTTCTATTGCATTTTGGCTGAGCAAGGGGTCATCTTGTTATCATGGACAAATTTTGTGATATTGCTCATACAGGATTGTCAAGATGGACCCCCAAAGGTCTGGGAGAAGAGATACTTCTGAGACAGTATCTGGTTTGGATGCTGTATAAGACCATGAAAGAATTGTTTGGAAAAGTTATCGCTGAGTGAGTTTTTGGAGGGACCACCACTCCCGGATGTGAGTTACTCTCAGATATGTGCAGTATGACTTTTATGGATCCAACAACTCTTTACAAAAAGCTCAGGAGCTAGGCTGGGAGGCTCTGATGAACCAAAAATAAGAAATATTATAACCATGCTTCCATTCCTTTACATTCTCTGATCCCCATTATCCTCATTTCCATTTTCTTTCCAGGAAAAAAAGAAGAAAATAATCTTTGTAAAGTTGTGATGAGGCATTGTAGGGTGAGTATTTTGAAACAGTAAGGGCCAATATACATGTGGGGTAGCAAATGGAATTTTCCTGTATCGTCTGAATAATCAAACCAAGTCAATGTTGATTTTCCAGTCCTCTTGAAAGAACCTATTCTTTGAAATAAATGAATACGATTTTGTGGCCCACATAATATCCCACCAAAGGTTTATGGCATTACTTGCTTGTAGCTTCCTCTCTATCACCCATCAACCCTTTCAATACAATTAGTTTCTGGAAGAAATACTCATATTTTCTATAGAAAACCTGTCATGGAGTTGAAGAGGGAATGGAAAGGGAGGGAGTGACGTTCCCTGCTCTTTCTAGGAAAACCCTGTCTATTCAACCCAAGTTCACTTTTTTTAAGTGAAAACAAACACTTTTCAACACCATTTAGAGCTGTAATTTCCTGAATGCCTCTGGCTTGTTTGGGAATGTCTGGCTTGTGAGCCTCACTGATGTGGAGATTGTTCACATTCAGCCAGCAGACCACCCAACCAGTCTTAACAGTCCCTGCCAGGGTATTAATATGGCTTCTAATTGCTCTCAGCTGGGAATTGAGTTCACTCAAACAGATGGGCAAGTCACCAGGGGAAACCTGGCCATCTGCTCTGTGGCCCAACAGAACCATCAGAAGAAGCCAGCCAAATCACAGGCCAGGTCAAGAGTTCTTGAACATACAACCTTGTTAGCCCTTGGAGATTATATCTAAATTCCCACACACAATGGCGGGGGCGGGCGGCGGGGGAGAATGTATTATGGTTACATTATGGCATCACTCTTATGATGCAGTTTAAAATAGTGAATGATTCTTCAGGAGACTTCAACGTTTTGGAATATATTTGCATGCTTAGAAAATAAGAAGAAAAATAAAGGATAAAATATTTCTAACTTGGTGAAATAAACCTTTAAAAGGCTGTTAATCGAGCCTCTTTGGCTTATAACCTGTCTTTAATGAGACATTTTGTTTTTCAAATATCTCCTCATAGTGTAAACTCAGAGTTGTTGCTTTGTTTTGGTATTTTGTTTTGTTTTGTTTTTTTATAATGCAAGTGATTGATTTTAGCATTGATGGCCAAGGCATCCACTTCGAAGAGGCAGCCACTTCATTGAGGGTGACCTGGAAAACTAAATTGCATCCACAAGACTAGGCAAAGAGCCAGGCCACTCCTCCCTCCCACCAGGCCTCCTCTTCTTAGAGGTCTCGGTTGATTTCAACAACTGAACATGTAGGCCACTTGTATCTTTTCCTGCACTTTACACTTCTGCTCTTATATTTTGTTAAAAAAAAAAATTCAACCAAGTAAATTTGAACATCTAATTGGTTTTATTCAGAGATTCATGAACGGGGCAGCAACCCATCCAGCAAGGACAGAGATGCTCCAAAGAGTTGCCCAAAATGGAAGGTTTTCCCAGGCAGCAGTAGTGGGGCAAGAAGTTATTCGTAAAAGAGAAAAGAAAGGATTGTTACAGTTGATGGCATCTCTTGAAGGGAAAAGGGAACAGCAGGGAAGGGTGTTTGTTTGTTTTTTATTATTATTACTTTTTATCATGCAGATTATGTCACCAGTACCGAACACAGAATTTCAGCCTGAAAGAGGTTGAAAGTGTAATTAAGTCTTGGTGTGCTGTTCTGGGGGGCAAATGACTCTACCCAGGGAGTGTTTCTTTTCTAACAGTTTTAAATCTGCAAATGAAGAGTGAGCCCACAGAACCCTTGGCCCCCACCCTTGATCCCAGTAAAATCAGAAATCCAAGCCGGCACCCTCTATCTCCCTCCATACCAGATACTGTGCCCTGTGGCCTTGTGCTTGCTGTGTCATTTCCTAATGGCAATTGTCAAGGACACTTTGCAATCCTAAGAACCATGAAGGCGGTCCAGATTTTTGGAGTCGTGGGGATCCTGAGCCAATGGCCAAGAAAGAAATCTTGAGACGTTTTTGATGCAACAAGCTGATTTTATTAAAACACAAGGACAGGACCTGTGGGCAGAAAGAGCTTTTCTGGACCTTGAGGAGACAGGGAGGTTGGGGGAGGTAAAGGCAAAGGGAAGTTGCCAGTGAGATTTTCACATGCTGAAAAGACTCCCAAATCCTGGAGGTCTAGCTATTGTCTCGCTAAGGTTGTTTTTCCCTCTAGCAGAGCTTTAACATTAAGACAGTAGGGAGTTCCTGGAGAAATGTTTGACTCTGCCAGCCTCAAGTGTTTGCCAATGGGCTGCAGGTTCGAAGGAAATTCAGTTTCATCTGCCATTTCCTTCTGCCTTTGTTTCCCACATCAGTTATCATAGGGCTGAGACTGGCATACAATATTTCCATGGAAGTGCCTAAATCTGCTTTGACCCAAGTTCCCTGTGGTTTGACCCAAGACCAAGGCTACTTATAGGAAACTAGGAGACTGGGTCCAGTCTGGCCCAAATTAGCTATGAAATCATTCACATTATTCACAGGCTACATTTCTTGTTACCCAAATTAGGAGTAATTAGTACATTAACTCTATGCAATGGTTTTCTTTTACTTAATTTGATTAAGAGATACAGTATCCTCAAAACACGCTTTTGGTAGAATAATTCAAATAATTTGATATAACAAATGGTGGAAAGCAAAATACAGAATTTTCCATGCTTTAATTTCAACTGTCCAAAACTATCTGTGCCCCCTGCTAAAGAAACTATTTACATAATGAGTTTGTTGCAGAATTTAGTCTGGATCACTGGCATAAGAACCAAGCGGCACTTGGAGATCTTGGAAAGGAAGAGGTTTGTTTTACATCAGTGGGCTCAGAGATCAGTCTCCAGAGATCTGAGCCCAGAGCACCAGCAGAGGGAATAATTTATAGCCTGTTACTTCTGCATTCCTCATTAATGCTTATGACAAGCAGGGTGGGAAGAAGAACCCAGAAGGGGGAGCCTTTGATCAGGAACAGGCATTTCCTTATCAGTCCTGTTAGCCATCTTATAACAGATTTTCCCCTATCGGGTTAACAGTATATCTCAATCAATTTCAGCTAGCTTCTGGAACTAGAGTGGCACACCAGGTAAGCAAGGGTGTTGCTTGGAAGACTGGCAGAAGCAATAATCAGAGATCCCTATCTGAGGGTAGGAGAAACATATATTTATAAATGAGTAAAGCAAATAATAAGATGAGCTATGATTATTAATATTTAGAGTGAAAAGAAGAGTGTATTATTTCAATGCATAAGATCAGGAAGAAAAAAACCCACTGGACTGATTTACTTATAACTTTACATCTTTGCCAATCAAATTAGACTGATTACATTACCACTCTGATGATTTAACATGATAGAATAAAATGCATTATTTCATCCATCATTCTCTCCATGTAAATAATGCTCTAAAACATATAGACACAACGTTAATCACACCTTATATTGAAGGCAATTTGTATTCAGATATGTCTCAGTACACCACAAAAACAATTTATCTTTCATCCAGTAATATGGATCTGACTGCACCCTGGTGTGTAACCTTGAAGGTACAAAAAGTATCTTTCAGATACTCATTAGGGCAGGAGAAGTCACAGAAGCTTTTCAAGTTCAAGCCTGAACTTGCCTCAGGGTGAAATCACTTCTTACCCTGCACTTGGGCTACCTTGGTCCCAGCCATTGCTTAAATTATTGTCAAAGGCTCTATTTTTCTCCCTAAGTTCATCCTTGGTCTCTTACACAAAGGTCAAGGATGATCTTTTAAAAACATAGACCAGGGGCGCCTGTGTGGATCAGTTGGGTAAGCATCCGGCTCATGATCTCATGGTTCATGGGTTCAAGCCCCACATAGGGCCATAGGGCTCTGCACTGACAGTGTGGATCCTGCCTAGGATTCTTTCTCCTTCTTTCTCTGCCCCTATCCACCTCTCTCTCACACAATAAGTAAACTTAAGAATAAATAAAATCAAATAAACCTCATTTGTTGAATGAATGAATTAATAAATAAATGCATAAATGAATGAATGAATGAATGAATGAATGAATGAACAAAATAAAATAAAATAAAATAAAATAGGGGCACCTGGATGGTTCAGTTGGTTAAGCACATGACTTCTGCTCAGGTCATGATCTCATGGCTCCTAGTTTGAGCTCCATGTCGGGCTCTGTGCTGACTGCTCAGAGCCTGGAGCCTGCTTCAGATTATGTCTCTCCCTCTCTCTGCTTCTCCCTCACCTGACTCTGTCTCTCTCTCTCTCAAAAATAAATAACCATTAAAACTTTTTAATTAAGTAAAATAAAAACATAGACCCAAGAGCCCTACACAAGATTATGTGAATTGACTCTTCCACTAAATACAATTCAACATACAGACCAAACATTTGTTAATGACCATTAAGTCTTGAAATAGCTTAAAAGATAACACAAAAACTGCCAGGCTAAATTTTGGAGAACCAAGGAGGTACCCAGACTATCAGAGCATCAAAGAAGAATTAAAGAGGCTTACAAATGTCACATGCTTGAACTGAGAACTGCATGTTTTACTGAGGCAATGAGAACAGAATTCTAGAAGGAGGGATGGTTCAACAGTATTATCTCAAAGCCACTTTTCCCATATTAAGCTAAGAACAAGTCCATCAGTTATAATTGCATAAGTTGTACATGGCAAGACTTCAAGATTGGGGGTGGGGAAGCCTCCCAGTAACTGCAGGGTAAACTGTGTCCCTGAAACTGTGCAGGATGAAACATGCAAAAATCACAGGAAACAGCCTTACTGGGGTTTCAAAAGGCTTCAACCTCAAGATAAAGCCAAACCTGATTGCAACAATGCCATTCTTCCCAGACTGCTCTAGATAAGGTTACTGTAATGCTGTGCAAAGCAAGAGAAGAAGGAGAAAACTGAAAAGAACAATGATCGTCCCTAAGAAATTGAGTCTGGAGACCAGCCTTCATGTGTAATGCATGAGCATCTGATGTGCGTCATCTGGGCGGGTCTGGAAACTCAAGTGATGACCTCAGGTTTTGTCCTGTTCTCCAACTGGTGTTCCCAGGGATCTAGCAGAAGCAAACACAGCAGAGGCACAAAGCTGGGGGAGGGCCAGTTTACCCCAGACTTCATGAAATCTCCAAATGTATTTTTGTTAGAGCAACGGTAGCCAGGCCCATGAAGAACAAAATAATAGCAAGAAATGGTGGGACCAACGGAAACTGCAGACTTCAGACTTTATAGATATGCGTGGTGAAGCCATAATGGTGTGGTCGGTTGATGGCAGCAATGGGCCAAATTATTCTCCACCTGCTATTTCCATGTTTTGTTTGGTTTTGTTGCTTTACAGTTACTGCCTTAAACAGTGGTCTATTTCCCTGTCCCTTGAATCTGGGCTGGCTTTATGACTTTGTTTTGGCTGGCCGAATGCATTAGAAGTGATGGGGTGCCAGTTTCGAAACTGCTCTCTATGACCACCGTTTTTCCTCACTCTCCATGATCACCGTAAGAATAGACATTACTGAACCGGCTCGAAAACGAGTCACATAGAAACAACCAGACACATCGCACTCCAGACCATCTGAGACCATCTCCAAACGAGCCAAACCACAAAAAAGAAAGCAAGCCCACATCAGACCAGACAAAAACACAAAAACAAAAATAAAACAAAAAACACCATACTGAGCCGCGCCTAAAACACCAACACTCAGACACGGGGGGCTAAAGAAACACTATCCCAGTTATACATTTCTTGTCTCTCAGTTCCAAATTTACGCCGCTAAAACTATTCACAATTCTTTCAAGTGTTTATCCTTCACAGTGAAAGCTCTCACCACAGAGGACTTTCTACAGTGGGAATTGTAGAGAATGATGTCACGCTTTCCCAGTAGAGGGCGCTGGAGGGACATTTGAGGAGAAAGGGGCCCTGCTTCCTGATTTTGGTGGCTTCATGGCTGGTCACTGGCGGGGGTGTGAGGACATGTCCAGAACACCCAGTCCCTCACTAATCCTCGCAGCCCTGCCTTGGCCCAGTGGTCATTTTATGCGTCCCTCCCAACAAGGGGCACTGGGTCCTCCAGGCCTGTTACACTCAACGATATCCCCGTTCTGTCTTTAAAAGTCCTTGTTTCTGGGGCGCCTGGGTGGCTCAGTCCGTTAAGCGTCCGACTTCGGCTCAGGTCATGATCTCGCGGTTCGTGGGTTCGGGCCCGCGTCGGGCTCTGTGCTGACTGCCAGCTCAGAGCCTGGAGCCTATTTCAGTCTGTGACTCCCTCTCTCTCTGACCCTCCCCTGCTCACGCTGTCTCTCTCTCCTAGAAATAAATTAAAAAAATAATAATAAAAAAAAATATAATTAAAAATAAAGAAGTCCTTCTTGTTTCTGATATCTTAAAGATGTTCTAGGGGCGCCTGGGGGGCTTAGTCGGTTAAGCGTCCGACTTTCGCTTAGGTCATGATCTCGCGGTTCGTGGGTTCGAGCCCCGCATCGGGCTCTGTGCTGACTGCCAGCTCAGGAGCCTGGAGCCTGTTTCAGTCTGTGACTCCCTCTCTCTCTGACCCTCCCCTGTTCACGCTGTCTCTCTCTCTCTCCTAGAAATAAATAAAATATTAAAAAAAAAAAAAGATGTTCTATAAAATTTGAAATATGTGTATAAATGAGGGTGTATGTGTTTAATCCATGTAGAATTTATCTTGGGATGTAGTATCGGTTAACTACATTGTTGTAGCATAAGGAAAAGTATATTTATCCAATATTATATATTAAATAAATGACAATCTGTCCTTTCCCATGGGTGTTTCTAGCAGATTTCAAATGACCATAAATGCTCTACGTCTGTCCACATATGTCCCACAGTCTGCAAACGCCACACTGCCTCAGAGCGTCAAAGATCTTCGTGTTCGGTATTGCACGTTTCTTATTTCCGTATTTTCTTCTTTCCATGAGAATTATTAAAGCTAATTTAAACCTTAGTTTTTAATATTAACTTTAAACTCACTTGCTAAATTATACGTCAAAGCATACTGAGACTTTTATTGGAACTTGTTTCAGGTGTATTGATTAATAGATGGAGAATGACATAAGTGTGTGTGTTTGGCTTGGTTTAGATCCAGTGCCATCTGGGGTACATAGCAGGCAAGACCGCATCATTGGTAGCCCTATTCGAAACCAATCACTTGTGGGTGGTGGACAGCACTTCCTCAAGAATTAGTTGTGGCAAAAGCAAAAAAAAAAAAAACAAAAAAAAAAAACCAAACCTCTTTCTAAAACTCCTTTTCCATCACCCCCTTACCCATTTCCCCCTATACTCCAACCAAAGCTTTTATTTCATCATATAGTCTCTTTAATGTGAATTATGACAACAGGATTTATTAAACTTATCAATGCTACTATTATTATCAGCTTCTTGCCATTGTACAAACACTATGTAAAATGGTTGAAATGCATTTGTTCATTCAATCTCCCAAAAACATTATGAAATAGGGGCGCCTGGGTGGCTCCGTTGGTTGAGTGTCCTACTTTGGCTCAGGTCATGATCTCAAGTTTTGTGAGTTCAAGCTCTACGTTGGGCTCTGCGCTGACAGCTCAGAGCCTGGGGCCTGCTTTGGATTCTGTGACTCCCTCTCTCTCTGCACCTTCCCCACTCATGCTCTGCCTCTCTCTCAAAATAAATAATTAAATGTTTAAAAAAATCATTACACAATAGGGTAATGATGGTCAGCCATACACGGAAGAGCATATCAACTCATTGTTAAAATATTGAAATGCTTCCACTACAAGTAGGAAGTGGCTACTTCCCTAGTGTCCTGTCCTTCCCTGCCCAGTCATCCCATCAGCACCCCTCGGAGCACCCCCAAATCCAGCAAATGAGAGGGATGACTTGCCCCAGCCAGGGCTCCTGTTACCTGCCCTGTGCTATAACCAGCATCCTTCTGGGGGATCAGTGCTTCTGCTCTACCAGCCATTAATATTTTGAGTATCAAAAAAGGTATTTCCCCCAATTTACAAATGAGAAAGTTCAAGTTTAGAAAGATAAGGTTTATGTCCATAGTCTGCCATTTGTAGGTATCAGACATAGAGTTCAACCCAACCCCATGGAATGAGATACCACAGATCATTAGGTAAAAATTGTATTCAGTTTTGGAAGCAGAGTTGCCAGCTCCCATCTCACTGTCCTTCGACGAAATGACCCCCACTCCCATCACAAACAACAACGGGAGAAATCTTAGACTATTCGTTCTGAAGTTTCTAGCATTGGTTTCTTAGACCTTCCATTTTTCAGTGTTTCAATACAGCCATAAAATGTAATACACAGTCAAATTATTTATTCATTTCAGTAGCTTTCAGATCCATCTACTAACTGATGTCTTTTGACACTATAAATCATTTTGTCTAACCTAGGAAAAACAGGATTCATCAGCTATGTGTCAAAATTCCTTTATGTTTCCATAATTTCTTCCTGGAATGAAATCTATCAGCTTTAAGTCAAAGCTGACTGCATAGAGATGAGGAAACAAACATTGTCTCAGCATCTAAGAACATCATTTTCTGATATGAAATGTTTGTTAAACAAAAAGAAGTTAAAATTGCACAACATTTAAATGTCTTTGAAATGATTATTTTTGACTATATTTTACTTCATCCACTGAATGCTTAATAAACTTCAGTGGTAATCCAGTACATGTAGAAATGGTTACAGCAAGATAATTTATATTGGCTGCATTACTACAAACCAAATGTCCAATAATAGAATAATTATTCCATGAAAAACAATATATATGCTAGATTGAATATTATGCACTTAATTTGAAATTATGATTTTAGAAACTAAGTAATAGCCCATAAAATTATTATATGGTAAGTATAAAAACTTGAATACAGGGGCGCCTGGGTGGCTTAGTCGGTTAAGCATCCGACTTTCGCTTGGGTCATGATCTCGCAGTTCGTGGGTTCGAGCCCCGCGTCGGGCTCTGTGCTGACTGCCAGCTCAGAGCCTGGAGCCTGTTTCAGTCTGTGACTCCCTCTCTCTCTGACCCTCCCCTGCTCACGCTGTCTCTCTCTCTCTCCTAAAAAATAAATAAAACATTAAAAAAAAAAAACTTGAATACAAAAACATGTATAATCTTATTTTTGGAAACTTGAGTTTTTCTTCCCTTTTATTTAATGACATAGCCATAACCAAACTATTTCTAAATCCTACAAAGATTCAAATCTATTCGAGTTTTAATGTGTTTTTCTTCCACAAATTATTCTGTATCAATTTAGGTAAAAGACTCTATGTGTGACATTTGGAAGCTGCAGGTGGTGAGGGTATGTGGTTTAGAGTAAAAGAAAATAAAGACATTATGTAGAGAGAAAGTGAGGTTATCTTGTAGTAGTTTTGCCTCTGATGCTCAAATCTGTCCCTAAGTTCTACATAAATCTTGGTCCTTTACCAAATTTTCTTGTGAAATCTATATTTAGATTCCATGAACTAATATTTAAAAAAAAATTTTTTTTTTTAATGTTTAGCCATTCTTGAGAGAGACAGAGACAGAGTGTGAGCAGGGGAGGGCCAAAGAGAGAGAGACGGATACACAGAATCCAAAGCAGGCTCCAGGCTCTGAGTCACCAGCACAGAGCCCAACGTGGGGCTCAAACCCATGAGCCATGAGATCATGACCTGGGGCGAAGTTGGACGCCCAACTGACTGAGCCACCCAAGTGTCCCCCATGAACTAATATTATCACCTTCTTTATGGAAGCTTAGTGAAAGGCAATGTGGATACAGAAGACTGATGAAGACAGAAATAATAACAGGTGGGGCCATGGTTACAAGACCATCCCATTTTAGGAAGCCTTGAGGTCAAATAAATATAAATAAATATAAATTCAAACACTTCCCTTTTCTTTATCATATGAAATGCATTATAACACTGGAAATTAGCCTTACAAATTGGCACTTCTATTTTAGAGAGGAACTAACTAAATATATATGAAATTCAGAGAGGCATGTTTATACCCTTTGAAGCATAATTGTTATTTCTGGATGAAGCTTTTCCACGTATTAGACTATTTTCCTAGGTAATATTTCCTAAGTAGAAAATTACAACAACTCAAACAAGAAAGGAAAGTAGTTGAGATCAACAGGGGCAGCAGAACGGTGAAAAGTCATTTAATTCTGGGTAGATGTGAATGATAGAGCCCACAGACTGTGTGAAGGGACTAAGCATGGGGATGAAGACAGGAGACAGAAATAACATAACACCAAGATGTTTGGCCTTATGAACGGGAAGAATGGAGTTTCCCTTGACTAGGATGCAGATCTCTGGCTTGAAAGATACAAGTAGTACAGTTTTATACATGTGAGTGTTAGGTGCCAACAAACCTATACACCTGTTGTTATCTTCTCTCAACTGTTTATCTTCCCTCCTGTCATGAAGAAGAGTTGATCTGAGGCTAAGATCACCAGTTCTATTTTGAATCCTTTCCCTGACTACTTCCAACAGTCTGTTAATCCTCTAGTTATACTTTATCTTCAGATTATCTCTAGCTTAACTTGTTTGTTTTCCTCTTTGTTGTTTTTCAGACTCTTTTTGAAAAGGTTTCTTCTTAAATCCATGGCCCTAGAGTCTGTCCTAAGGCTTCTCACACCCTCTGTGTTCTTCTAAGTGTCCCATTCCAGTCCTGCCCTAAGCTGAATATCTGTGAGCTTTTCACAGTTGACTGGCACCTCAAACTAAAAACATAACTCAAAAACTGAAACTCCCATTTCCCTCAGTGTTCTGCCTTAAGTAAATAAACTTCTTCCTTCCTTTACTCAAAGTTAGTAAAAGACATCACTCTCTAATCTAGTTGTTCAAGTCAAAAGAACTTCGATCAATCCCTTTCTGGTCTAAATCTCCTACTTATCCCCTTACATTTATACCTTTAACCAATTCAACTTCATACTTTGAGGAGGAAATTGAAAATGACCAGAACACATAATAACATGCTGATTCTTTTCAGGTAGGAGCCCCACCATCACCCCAGACGAGGGATTGGATTGCTTTTTTCTGCCATTAAAATCTTAAAAAGATGGATCATATTTTCTATCTTGGACTCATTCTTCTTGATGACCAGTCATTGGTTCATTTGAACATACATTATAACGATTTGCTGTTGGACCTCATGAGTCTCTCTGTGAAATGACTTTCATAACCTTCAGATCACAGCTGGATTTGTACCACAAGTGAATAGACATTTTCAGGGAGAAAAGAAAAGTAAGATGAGTTGAGTACTTATTACATTTGCCTTTTCATTCTATCTCAGATTGGTAATGGGAAATGGGAACTAGCATTCTTTTTTTATGCATGAGGGAATTTAGATGCTGAATTGTGAAGCAAATTGCTCAAAATCACACATTTAGAAAGTAATGGACTTAAGTTAAAAGGTCATCTCTCTAAAATCTCTTAATTTATGTTGTATCAAAATTCTATACCTGTATTTTTGTTCATGACTCAACACTTTGACTTCCAAATTGATAATGCATGTATTAATTTGATGTGACCATCTCATATAATTTATTTAAGTAGAAAATGGTCAAAGGAACTTATCAAAACTGGTGAGTGTTAGGTACGATTCTCTGCTTCATGTAAGTTATCTTGTCAAGGCATTCATTCATTCATCATGATAATTTTATTACTGCCATCACATTTTGCAAAATGTATTACAGACACAGACGTTAAATGCCAGGAGGCCTTCTTTGTCAGAAGCAAATGTCAGAAACAAAACTCAAATAATTTAAGTACAAATACAATTCCCTAGCTTATGTAATTAAACAAAACATACATGGCTTAGGAGAGTGAAGAGGCAAATATTATAAGGATCAGGCATATAGCCAGACTTGAAGCTAAACTCACTAGAACTACCTCTCTCTCTTTCTTGTATATTCTTGCAAATAAGCTTCACTCTTTCCACCAAAACAGCAATTTCTAAAGCTAATAACTAACAGCTTTCCCAAACTCTATTTTTAAAACTTGCTGGGTGGGGTGGGAGGCTGAGGGGCTCAGTCATTCTAGCGGCCAACTCTTGCTTTGGGCTCAGATGAGCATTTCATGGTTCATGAGTTCAAGCACCACCCACAAAAGACTCCATGCTAATGTTGCAGACCTTGCTTGGGAATCTCTCTCTCTACCTCTCTCTCTCTCTCTGTCTCTGCCCTGACCCTGCTAGCACTTTCTCTCTCTCTAAGTAAATAAACTTTTAAGATAAATAAGTAAATAAATAAATAAAATCCCTGGAATGGAAAGGAATTCTAATTGGCATGTCTTTGTCCCATGCTCACCCTTTGGTGAATCAGTAAGAGCCTGTTCTCCATGGAAAGGACCACTGCTCTGCTAATGTCATGACTGGAATGTGAGCTGGGCAGAAGAGAGATAAAGCAAGACTATTTCCTAATATTACTGATAATTTATAAGAGATTAAACAGCTAGGAAGTGATGAGGCTGAGAGCTCAGACCTTTTAACTTTCAAAAATCACGTCTCTTTTGGGGCGCCTGGGTGGCTTAGTCAGTTAAGCGTCTGACTTTTGCTTAGGTCATGATCTCGCGGTTCGTGGGTTCGAACCCCGCGTCGGGCTCTGTGCTGACAGCTGGAGCCTGGAGCCTATTTCAGAGTCTGTGTCTCCCTCTCTCTCTGACCCTCCCCTGCTCACGCTGTCTCTCTCTCTGTCTCCTAGAAATAAATTAAAATTTTTTTTAAAAAATCACGTCTCTTTCTGGTGCTGGGCATCTCAGTCAGTTGAGCGCCTGACTTCAGTTGTTTTTTCCCTCAGACACTTACAGAGATAACCACACTTGGTGAAAAATTCGAAAGATAATAATGGATATTTTTGACTAAAAGAGTATATAGAAACTGGATTTTATAAGTGTAATTATCTGTACAATGTAATATATTCCATGCAGAACATTCCCTTACTGTTGCTTTTCTAATACACTTAAGAGTTGAACTATTTATTCAATCATTTAAGAAAGTAGACTTGAAAAAAAAAACTTCCATGCTTAAAAAACTTTGTTTACATAGGTAATAATATAAAGCTAACATGAATTCCCTGGTGTGAGACATAATAATTCATGCATCACTTTTAGGTAAGTTAATTTAGGATCCACATGCTTGACCTGAAAAAACAACAATGTGGTTGAAGACTTTCGAGAGTTCCAGATTGTTTTCTTCTTTAAAGGCAAACATTAAAAGAAAATCTGGAGACAATGCAGAGGAAACACTGTCCATAACAGAAGGAAGTAGGATCTAACTACAGGGATTCACATCTGGTTTAGAGGTTATTTCTAAGAACTTCTAATACTCTCCTACCTTCCCTCACAGTTTGGGAAAGGTTGGCTTTATGACCTCTGAAGATGACCTGCAGGTAACACTTCCCAGAGTCTTTGCCATGAGCCTGGATAAAGCAACAGTTGAATTTTCATGAGCATCTGCAAACACATCCAGGACTCAGACTGGCCTGATGTTCTCTCTGAGGCTGAGAGAGGTAACAGGATATGATTCCATTTCAAGGCATAAGCATCTAAACTGGAATTAAACTGTGGGATTTCTGATTCCAAAACAATATCATTTCACTATGTCATTTTCTCCTGCTTTATACGAGAAAAGATCTGTCTTTGACAACATTTGTCCAATGTTACAATAACTGGAACTTAGAAGAACTTGATCCGATCGTAATTTCTCAAAGAATTCGTGGTTGGTTAATGTTACTTACTCTTCAATAAGGCTGTTTTTAGTATAACTTGTCCTTTACAGTAGATCTTTCCATCTGTTCTTTATGAATGAAATACTGTGAGCCCCTTACTAATGCTAAGTAATAACCCTGTCTGTGTCCCAGGGACACTCAAGATGCTTCTCAGAGCTTATGTATGATAGTCCCGGAGGTGCCAAGAACAGAGTTTAAATTGCTTTTGCCATGGATAATGGTCATGGTTATGATCACCAGGAAAGATTGTCTTGTGCCCGTGTTCCTTCTCTTCTTTAGTTGAACTCTCTCTCTTGCTTTTCACTGGGCCAGGATAGAAGCTAGGTCTATTGAGACAAATCATGAAAGAATAGGAGAGTAAGGAAAAAGAAACAAATTATTAGAAAGAGTTGTCTAACTCTTATTTTCCATTCTCTCCATCACTGTTTTGCTTATAATTTTTTTTAAAAAAGCATTAAAACTAAACTATTAAAATGTGCTAGAAGGAAGGAAAAAAGAATCAGCTTATAACTGGGCAAAAGCTCATGGACTTCGGTGTCCTATAGATGTGTGTTTCAGTGCTGGGTTCTGCTACTTATCAGCTGTGTGATATTTGATGAGTTTCTTAACCTCTCTATACCAGAGTTTTTTTCATCTCTAGGCAGGCTGCTTTATCATAACTGTAAGGTGGGAAAAAGAATTAAACAAGATAAGGTACTTATAACTGTGAATGGCATGTAGTAAAGACATAACACAAAGTAATATAGCTCCTTCACTTCTACTTCTTTCCATGGAAAAGCTTTCAAACCACACCTTCCATTTCATTATGGCACAAAAGATTAAAAGTGAAATTCAGAAATGGTAAATAAGTAATCCAAACCCTACTTTGTGTTGATCTGACACCCGAATGAGCTTCCTCGTGACCAGGATTAGAGCAATTTAATGCACTTATAAAATGTCACAGAAGAAATACGGCCTTACTCAACCAAGGCTGAAATGATTTATTCCTTTCCTGCTGTGTCAGCCACCCATTCCTTGGGCAGCAGTGGTAAGAAATGGAAACAGCTCATGCCCATCTCCTCAGCCCAACTATTTTTGTATAAATAATGCCCACCATGTTCAGAAGGCATCACTGCTCTGTCAACTCCTTTGATTCCTTTTCCTTCTGGAACAAGCTGCTATCCTATTTTAGAGAAAATGCTTCAGATGGATGGAAAACCTGTGTTGACATCTGGCTTTTCCAGAACAGCATTGGGCAAAGCATCTATCAATGGTGCATCTGTTTGCATTCTAGCCTAAAGGAAAAATCAAGAACCTTTCCATACTCCGTCCGGGGAAATAAAATTTTGTGAAAAGGGAAACATGAACTTTTTAACATTCTTCAGGTAGATAATTTTCTAGAAGTTTTATTTTAGGGAAAGGAGAGAAGGGGATATATTTATATGTTGGGAGAGGACAGTTTCTCTAAAACCCCTTCCTTTCACCCCATGTTTTCATGATTAGCAGAGATGTCCAGAGCTTTGTCCTGTTTGCAGTCAGTTTCACAGCTGGCAGTGAAGTTGCCAGGACCTGGCAAGTAGAGATAGGTAAGGGCCATCGGAAAAAACACAGGACAGCTATTCCCAGCAGGATCAATAAGCAGATACTTAAAATAGTAAAAATCTCACTCCTACAGGGCATTATTCCACCATATCTCCAAGAGAAAGACCAAATAGAGATTTAGTCTCAAGTTTGAGCTCTCTTGCTCTCATTCTCTCTCTCTCCCTCTCTTTAATTGCAAATATATGTATATACATATATACACGTTTGGGGCACCTGGGTGGCTCAGTCAGTTGACAACTTCAGCTCAAGTATATCTCACAGTTCCTAAACTCAAGCCCCACATTGAGACTCCACGCTAACGGTGCAGAGCATGCTTGCCCTGTGTCTTCTTTCCAGGATATTTTTTTTCCATTTCCCCAAGCCTATGTCCTTTAGAAAACTTAGAAGTTCACGGCAAGTACCTGGTCAAGGGTTTAGACTATTGGCCAAAAAAGAGAAACCATGAACCATGAAGAAGATTTGCATTTCCTTTATTTCTCCTTCGACTGGAAATCCTGCACCCCATGCCTACAAGGTAACCTAATTATGTATTTTTGAGAGCACCATTACTCCATTCCCTTCCTGATTTCTTTCAGAGTCCCTAAATAGAGGAACAGAAAGGCCATCAACTTTTCTTTGCAAACTGGGAAATGTGTGGTAGATCAAACTGTTATCTAATTGTGGCAGCTTAAACATGCAGATGATCCCTGGCCTCATCTAAAACCCCACTAAAATGCCATAAAAAGGCTTTTAAGAGACATAACCAAAGGGACAAATAAATTGAGAATGGGCATGTGTCTAGGTTCATGCTTCTTGGGAAAAAGACTCCAGGATGGAGATTTATGTGTCAGAGTTTATGAAGGAGTATCTTTCATAAGATACTTCATCTTATGAAGGAGTTTATGAAGGGGGTAAGAATGGAATAGAGAGAGAATCACTTGTGTTTGTGTGTGTGTGTGTGTGTGTGTGTGTGTGTGTGTGTGTGTCTGTTTATTTTAATTTTATTTATTTATTCTGAGAGAGAGACAGAGGGAAAAGGTGAGCACATGTGGGAAGGGGCAGAGGGAGAGAATCCCAAGCATGCTCTGCACCATTAGTGCAGAGTCCCAGTGTGGGGCTTGAACTTCAGAACTGTGAGATTATACTTGAGCTGAAGTTGTCAGCTGACTGAGCCACCCAGGCGCCCCAGACTTGTGTCTTTAATTGCAAATAAGAAACTCAGTGAAAACCACTGGAGCTAAGAAGGCCCTATAAAACGTTGTTATGGGAAGCATGGGCATGGGGTCTTCACAACCACATATTAACCTGTGACTGGATACAGGCCACCATCAGGGACAGTAGGGAACTTGGTGAGGACCTCCCCTAGGCTGAGGGCAGCTCCTGGAGAAAAGCCCTCCTGTGAGCTATCTGCATGACGCTCAACTCCTGAAAGTCCGAGGAAAAGAGCATCTATGATGTCCCACTATAATGATTCAGCAGACAAGAGTCATAAAGAGTATTTCCTAAGAAGGAAAGCTGATAGATACATAGTAGCTGAGGTACAAGAGCAGAAGCCACAATGCTGAGCCCTAACTGCCTACTGATAGGCAACATGGAGGACAACAGGCAAAATGGCAGATAGAGTCATGCAAGAAGCTAAAAATAAGGGAATTCTCTAAACAGCCTTTACAATAGATAGTAAGACCATGGTGCCATTTTGGTACCTGTGAAAGGGAGACAGGAGGAAGAGCTTCCAACCATCCAAACAATGCAAATCAGAAAAAGTCACAGCTGACCCAGAATTGAATTCCCCCCAAAATATTGCCCAATAGAGGACTCTCACTCTGTGGTGAAAGAGACAAGCCCTAAGATTTCGTTCACTGGCTGGTTTTCCAGGAATACACAGCCCCACCCCACATCACAGTGATCGCATTCCCCCATAATCCCAGGGAAGTTTCAAGTTCCTTCTTTCAGGAAGATCAGAGCTGTACATCTCCACAGTCACCAGGTATCAGAAGTTTGAGGGTCACCTGGATGGTTCAGTCGGTTAAGAGTCTGACTTCAGCTCAGGTCATGATCTCAGGATTCGTGGATTCAAGTCCCATGTCAGGCTCACCAAATGAGGCTCTGTGCTGATAGCTCAGAGCCTGGAGCCTGTTTCAGATTCTGTGTCTCCCTCTCTCTCTGCCCCTCCTCGCTCATGCTCTGTCTCTCTCTCTCAAAAATAAACAAAACATTTTAAAATGTTTAAATATAGGCTTGAATACAATGAGGAAATTATTTAATAATTCTACCAAAAAGGTGGTTACAAACCGGAATTCCATTTTCTGTCAAACTGTCAATCAAGGATGAGTATAAAAGTAAAGAAACTCTCAAATCCTTGATGTCTTTTTTTTAAAATGATAATTTCCTCCACACTCTTGGAAGGTGATCTGAGAATAACATCCCCCAAACAAGGGTGTGAACCAAGAAAGGGAAATTCTTGCGATTTAGAAAATAAGGTATTAAAAAAAAGAAAAAAGAAAGAAAATAAGGTATTTGACATTTAAAAATCACTGAGAGAAATTCTTGTTTAGGCAGATGTATATGGGGGCTGAAGAGAAATTAGTGCAAACTGGAAAAGAAGATGTATCCCTCTAAAAAAGAGAGAGATAAAAAAGAAGAAAGGTCTCACCTTATGAGTTTGTCCCTATTTTTAAAAATTTCACATTTCTGTTACATATTTGTAGGGAAGATAATTAAGGATAAGTATATAGAAAACCAAACCCTCCAAATCAAGGTAATTTGTAATATGAGTAAATAAATAATATACTAGGTAAGAAATGATTCATCATAATACACAAGAGCAAAGCTTAGCTTTGAATGTTTATGTAGTCATAATTTATATATGCTGAGAAATTACTTAATAGATAATTGTTAAATAATCAGTTTCGGTACACAGGGTGGCAAAATGTAAATGGGGATTAATGGACAAAAGAGCTAAAGTTGTATCTTTCATAGAAAATCAATAAATAATGTCTCAAAGCAAAAAGAAACAAATACAGTCTACATATATTACTTAGAAATACCAGAGTAACAGCTATCATAATGGGAAGGAGTTGCCTTTGAAGAATGGAAGTTAGGAGGGGGGTGTTTTAAGACTTTTATTGCTACTTGACGTTTTCAAATTAAGTTAATTTCAATAATAATACACTTTGGGGCACCTGGGTGGCTCAGTCTGTTAAGCATCTGACTCTTGATTTTGGCTCAGGTCTTGATCTCATGGATCATGAATTTGAGCCCAGCGTCAGGCTCTTCTCTGATGGAGTAGAGCCTACTTGGGATTCTCTCTCTCCCCCTCTATCTCTGCTCCTCCCCTGATCACATTCTACCTCTTTCTCTCTCAAAATAAATAAAATAAACATCAACAAAATTTTAAATAGAAAAAAAACAAGAGGGCAGTGTAGCAAAATAACACAAAAAGAGAAGTCACAAAGACCATACCAGTAACTATGCCATTTGGAAAGGAAGGACCAGAGCGGAGTTCTCTCAAATAACTTCAACGTGGTTTTAACAATAATGCCACCTTATACATGGAAACCACTGCCAAAGGCAGAGTTCTTGCATACATGTCATGGAAGGCACACTTCTCCCCAGGTATCTGTCCTCTGGGCAACTTCTTGACTGATTACTCTCCACTTTGTGCGATGTCCTTCAACTCTTCTTTGAATGCCAAAGTCCTACTTATTTCTCAAGATGATTCTAAAAAATCATCCTTTCTGTAAAGCCTTCTCTCATACTCCTCCCTCTCACTGCAGAATTAATCATTCCCTCATTTAAGCCTCCCATAACATATAGCCTGTAGCTTTATCATGGCGTCACCATCCTCTGGGCACCATTAGTTACTCACTTGTTTACCTTTCCTGATGGACTGTATGCTACTACTCTTACAATAGAGACATGTTTTATTCATGTTTGTGCTTTTGCTTCCTTTTACTGAATTGGGCACCTGCAAAGCCAAGCCTTGATTCATATCTGCTAAATTAATTACCTGGGGCGTCTCTGCATAGCAGAGAAGAAGGTAGGACCGCTATCATTAGCTTGCTTTGGCAGGTGAGGAAATTGAGTCTCAGAGTGACTGAGCACCCTGCCCAAGGTCACAGCTAGCAGCTGGGAGGTACTTTTGGTCTTTGACAAAGTTCATCTCTCCTGTACACATAATTCAGAAGAAAGTGACTTATTCCAAAGATAGTCCTGAACTTTCTTCCAAGTCCTTTGGTGTACCCATTATGCGAAGAGTTAAGGTTTAGTTACGAAAGAGGACTGCCCCTGGGTGTCTTTGATATGTTCTTGGTGATGAAGCATCATAAAATCCCATTGTAGTAGTGTCCCCAAGCCTTAGGGCACCTCAAAGTTAGTGACTCTCACTTTCCTACTACCAGGTCCCACCAGACTCCTAGTCTAGGACAGGATTTGCCGATTTTAGGAGGCCCCAGGCACAGGAGTAACAAATGAATGGTAATGTGATTCTTTGGCATTGAGGTTTTGGGAGGGGAAGACCACAGGGCAGAGTATAGGAAGGCTAAGGGAAAAAAATCATAGGTGTTAATATGAAACACATCATACATTATTATGTAGCAATAATGACACCACTCGCAGATGACCTGGGTTTTGCATGTTCTCTTTTTAAGTGTATAAAGCTTATTTATAAATTGCAGAGCTTTAAATAGAGCAAATACTTTGAAAAATAAAGCTTTCGAAGAGCAGGTGTGATTGCAGCTGTTCAAACACTGACACTCTGTAAATGTTAATGGAATGATTAGAGGCTTAATAAGGGTAGCAATAAAAAGACTTTTCCCAACACCTGATTAAGTCTTAAACTAAGTAAAGTGCCCATGCCAAGTATTCATGCCAATTAATCCCAAATGGCTTTATTTTGATTTTTATCAATGCTTCTATGGCTCCTCGACAACAGAAACTCAAGCAATGTATTCTCAGAACAATGTTGTACAAAAAATAAAAAACAAAAACAAAACAAAAACCAAAAAATAACTTGCTTGTACGTCATGTCTTCATTGCCTGTCACCCCAAGCAGCGTGAAAAATTACTGAAATTCCATTGATATTGTTATTTCCCTGGTCGCAGTAAAAGTGCTCAGTATGATTCTCTTCATACATTACCCACCCAGAAGATTCCTGGCACTGTTTAATTGGAGATGAGAGCACTGACGTGGTGAACAACAGGCAAAAAATAACATGTTAGGTTACTTCCAAAATAAATCTTTATTAAAGACATCTGTCCTTAGAGTATTCTGCAAGAGTGTGTGTGTGAATCATAATGGCAATTTGCCTGTAAATTATTTAACACATGTATCATATAACAATTACCTACATGTCTTTATGAAGTTTATAGACTTTGAAGCTAAGCCAGAAGTCAGGACTAGAGATACTAATGTGGGAGTTTCCAGCATATACACACATATTAGTGTATTATGGAGGTTATACACAAATGCGTTAATATTATTAAATAGATAAACTTTACAGATTTATACATAGTGAAACATTGAAGTCCACCTTCCAAACAGCCTCCTTCATTCCTCCCAATATTCACTGATTTAAAAGAATCATTCATTTTGCTGTTCATCCTTGTAGGTCTCTTTGCATGCATCAATGAATGTATCCATCTATATAATAGTTAATATAGAGATATACAAATTAATGTATTCCATTAACTTTCTGCAACCTACTATGTTTTCCTTTATTTTTTTCAATATAAAATTTCTACAATTGCAAGTAATTACTCCATTTACACTTATGGCCATAGAATTTCTCATATTATTAAATATTCTAGAAAAGTATTATTTTAATCACTTTGGCCTATAGGATACCCAATTTTAGATATTTGTTTTTATAAAATCTTTGTTATTATAACAATGTTGGAAAGACATTGGCATCAATACTTGCCTACATCTCAGACCAGCTTTTAAGCATTGATTTGAAAAATTGGTGGCCTTATGTATAGACAGACTTTTCGAACAGGGTGCACCAATTAATAGTTCCATTAAGTTATTTAGATGGCTGTCCCCTTTTGTTTGTTACCATTGAATATCATTATTTTTAATCTTTAATCAAATGATTAATAAAAGAAATTCCTCCTGATAAAACATGTCATATCCATTAACTTTTTTAGTGTTAAGGCTGAACTTGGGGTTATTAATTAACCACTTGATTTTTTTTTAATTTTCCAAATTAAAATCACTCATGCAATTTATCCAGTTTACTTCACGTAGTTTGTAATTCCTCAGACCAACCCCTTCCTACTACACCTCCACACATATCCAGAGATCTACAACTCTGCTCTCTGTCACTATAGATTGGCTCACATTTCTTTGGAATTATATAAATGGAACCAAATTGTATAATCCTTTTTTTTCCCAATTGCTTCAATTACTCAGAATTATTTTGAGATTCATCCACATTACAACAATCAATAAGTCATTCCATTTAATTACTAAATAGGTTTCCCATGTATGGGTACATATCTTCACCTGTTAATAGACATTTGGGGTTGCTTCTAGTTGAGGCTATTGTGAATAAAGTTGCTATCAACATTCATGTCCAAATCTCACTGGGTATGTTCAATCTTTGTAATTTCTGCCATTCTGATGTGTCTGTGCTTGTACCTCATTGTAAGCGTAGTGTGCATTTCCTAAGAACATCCTAAGATGCTACTGAGCATCTTTTTATATGCTTATTTTCTGGCTTTTTATTGAAAAAATTGCATAAAACTTTTTGCCCATTTTAACGCATTGTTTAGTGAATTGCTTACTGAATTTTAAGATTTATACATTATGAGTACTAGTAGTTTAACAGATACACGGTTAGCAAATATGATCTCCCCATCTCTGGCTTGCCTTTTCAGCCTCTGAATGTCTTTTGAAGTGCAGAACTTCATAATTTTGGCAAAGTCTAATTTATCAGTTTGTTCCTTTGTTGATCATGTGTTTGACGTTGTAGGTAAGAAATATTTGCCTAAATCCAAAGTCACATCAGTTTTCTCCTAGGAGATTTATAGCTCTAGGTTTGCATTTAGGTATACAATACATTGTGTTAATTTTGGAATGTAATACAAAGCATACACTAAAGATCAATTTTTACTTATGAATATGCAACTATTATAGTGCTATTTGTTGGAAATAGTGGTTCAAAAATTCTCCACTGAATTATGTTCATCTTTATCAAAATTCAGTAGCTCGTATTTGTATGCTTCTATTTCTGAACTCTCTAATATTCCTCTAAACACATACCACATTATCTTGATTGCTATATCTTTATCATTCAATTTAAAATAGCACAGTGTTAGACTTCCAACTTTTATCTTCTTTCTCAAGGTTTTTTTGATCGTTGGAGGATTTTTGCATTTCCATGTTTATGTTACCATCATCTTATCAATTTCTACACATACTAAAGAAAGTTCACTGGGATTAATTACTGTTGCATTGAATCTATGCATCAATTTTGGGAGAATTGATGTCTTAACTTTATTAGACGTTTTGACCAATGAGCATTGTATTTATTTATCCTTCTTTCTATTTAAGTTTTCCTCAGTTTATCTTAATAATACCCTGTTATTGTTGGTGTAGAGTGTTCAAGAAATATTAATTAGGCCAGGTTGGTTGATCATCATTTTCAAATCTTTGATATACTTACTGATTTGCTGTCTAATTGTTCCATCAATAATTGAGAGGGAAGTGTTGAAATCTCTGACTGTAACTGTGAGTTTAACTATTTTTCCTCTAATTTTATTGCTATCAGCTTGGGTGTGTGATGGTTCTATTATTAGATACAGAAACATTTAGGATTGTTATGTTCTCCTGTTGAACTGACCCTGTTATCATTATGAAATAACCTTGTTTAATTCAGCATTATTCTTGACTCTGTATTCCTCCTTCAGAAGAAAGAATATATTTATTTTATCCTTTGACTTTTACCTTATGTGTTTCTTTCTATTTAAATTGTACTTTTATAGACAGCATGTAGTTGGGCTGTCTTGCTTTACCAAAACTGACATAGATTGAGTTAGATAAGTTGAGAAAATTATTTTACTTAGACTATTTACATTTAATGTGGCTATTGATCTGGTTAGCTTTAAGTATATTATTTTGCTCTTTGCTTTCTGTTTATTCCATCTTATCTTTGCTCATTTGTCCTATTTCTCTGTTTATTATTTCAATGTTTTAATTGTTTAAATTAAACATGCAATTTTTTACTTGTAATTTTGTTACAAATTTGTTATTTACATGTAATTTTTTAACATTGTTTTTAAAGTTTATTTATTTTTGAAAGAAAGAGAGCAGGGGAGGGGAAGAGAGAGAGGGAGAGAGAGAATTCCAGGCAGGGCTCAAACCCAGGAACTGTGAGGTCACGATCTGAGCTGAAACCAAGACTTGGACACTGAACCAACTAAGCCACCCAGCTGCTCCTAATTCAATAATTTTTATAATTCAATTTTATCTACATTAGCTTATTAGCTGTTTATTTAGTTTCTTTTGGTTTGCGTCTTTAATTTATTACTCTCTACCTTCAGGTGACACTGTACTACTTCACATCTACAGTAAGAGCCTCATAGTAGTATACTTGAGTCATCCCTAACATTTGTATCATTGTTGCTATTACATTTATACCATATGGTATAAACATGATACTGCATGATTATAGTTATTTGAACAGCTAATTGTTTTTAAAGTGATTTTAAAAAAAATAACACTATTATGTATTTATCAAGGCAGTTTTAATTTCTTTTCTCTCTTCCTTAACATTGCAGTATCATTTCCCTTCCTCCTAAAGAATTTCCTTGAATATTCCTTGGTAATGTGAGTCTGCTGGTGATGAATTTTTTCAGCCATTGTTTATCTAAAAAATGTCTTTACTTTTATTTTTAAAGATATCTTCTCAGGGGGACACCTGGGTATCTCAGTTGGTTAAGTGTCCAGCTTCAGCTCAAGTCATAACCTTGTGGTCTGTGGATTCAAACTCCACACTGATGTGGATGTTCTGTGCTAACAGCTCAGAGCCTAGAGCCTGCTTCAGATTCTGTGTCTCACTCTCTCTCTGCCCCTCCCCGACTCATGTTCTGTCTTTCTTTATCTTTCAAAAATGAATAAACATAAAAAAATTTTAATTACAAAAAGATGTCTTCTCAAGATATAGAATTCTAGGTTGATAAGTTTTTATTTTTCTTTAGTATTTAAAACACATCCCTCTACTTTCTGGCTTGCACTGTTTTGAGCAAGAAATATTTCATCCCCTTTAATATGGTGCCTCTGTATGTACTTCGTCTATTCTCTCTTGATGGTTTTATCACTGATTTTGAGTTATTTGATTATGTTTTGCATGCTGTAGTTTTCTTTATGTAGTGTGTGTGCGTGCATGTGTGAGTGTGCGCGCGCGCGCCTGTATGTACATGCATGAATTTGGGTACATTGAGCTTCATGGATCTCAATAGTTCATAGACTTTATCAAAGATAGAAAATTTTCCATCCTCATTTCTTAAAGAATTTATTTCTTTCTATTTGGAGACTCAAATTATACTACTTTAGGCAGTTACAATTTTTTCTCACAGTTCACTAATGCTCAGTTGACTTTTTATAGATTTTTTCTCTTATTAATGCATTTAATTATAGTTTTTATTGCTATACTTCAAGTTCACTAATTATTTCTTCTGTATTTCTATTCTGTCAATAATTATACTCAATTTATTTTTTTTTCAAGAATATGGTCATTTTCATCTCTAGAAGTCTGGGTCTTTTGTACATCTTCTCTGTTTATATTTATCCTTTTGTAAATATGAAATATGCCTGGGACACCTGGGTGGCTCAGTCAGTTAAGCATCTGACTCTTGATTTCATCTCAGGTCATGGTCTCATGGGTTTGTGGGCTCGAACCCCACGTTGAGCTCTGTACAGACAGCTCAGATGCTGCTTCGGATTCTGTCTCTCTCCCTTTCTTTCTGGTCCTCCCCCACTCCTTCTCTCTCTCTTTCAAAATAAACTTAAATATATATATATATATATATATATATATATATATATATATATATATATATGATACAATTATAATAATTGTTTTCATGTTCTTGTCTGCTAATATCTGATTTCTATCTATGTTATACCTGTATCAGTTTTTGACCAATTTTTCTCCTCAATATGGTTGATATTTTTTTGCTTGTTGTTATATTTGGTAATCTTTGAATAGAGGCCAGACATTGTGAATTTTATCTTGTATCGTGCTGAGTATTTTTGGGTTTCTATGAAAATACTTAAGAGATTACACAACTTTTTATTAACTACATGATCTCTTCTAAAATATAATAATCATTATAAACAATTTCAACTTCCTTTATATTTGTATGCAGTTTTCAGTCAGTAAAAAAGCTTAGTAGAAGGCAGAAGATGAAGTTAAAAGATATATAGGGGTGTAGCAAGGAATAAGTATCTCTCCATAAACTCCACAAAGCAAATATTTTTGTATAGTATATTATATAGAAGATAGCTGCTCACCTTCTTTAAGATAATTAGCTAATAAAATGAAAATCAACTTTTGTTGAGTGTTTTCTATATGTTGGGCACTATTTTAAGATTTTTGCTTGCCTTATGCCGTATAATATCTGCAATAAATTTATGATGTGAAATACTATTATTACTATTTTGCAGATGAGATCATTGAGGTTTGCTTTACTGAGAAGTTGAGTTATGACTTGAATATAAATTTGAGGGACTCCAACAAGTGCTTACTCAATATTCTCAGCAATAATTGGAGTAACAGCAAGATGAACACTGAACATCATTATCATGGTGAATGCACACTAGATATTTTATATTTTCTATAAATATTTGATATCTACATAGTACAAGTAGCCTAGCAACGGTTAGAATTAGGGATCAGGTTTCTCTGGTCTACTTTGAGATCAACTTTAAAATTTTTAAAAATATTATTAGAGATAATTAGACATTCTCCCGGTAAGGGAACCTGAACCCAATAATATGTTGAACTATGCTCACATTGTGAATTGAAAGGCCCCTTTGGTATATTTCTGATAATTTTCTTCCTAACAATAAACAATAAAAAGTGAGTGGTTTCTATCTTTAAGAGGAATCATGGGAAGAAGCCTCACAGAAAAACTGACAGTTGGGGTGGGTCTTGGAAGAAGGTAATATTTTCTAAATCAAGAAGAGGAAATACCTTTCTCACTGCTATGTCCTAAAGGCTGGAACAAGACAAGTAGTGTGACCAGCTATTTTCACAAAAGATAAAATGAAAAGGGACACTAAACATATTGCCAAATGTATGCAAAAGAGCCCGCTATAGACTGTAACAGATTCTTCAACAATTTTAGTAAAGTATGAATCTGAATAACATAAATTATAATGAGGTATAATGTTAGTTTTCTGGTGGGTTTTTTTTTTGCAAACAAATGTTACAATAAGTATGATGAAATCTAATTTTCATTTTAATACTAGACCATGATTTTAACTGGGAAGCTAAGCTAGTATTACCCACTTGGAGTCAGCATTCATAGAGGACTTTTTTTCTATCAAATAGGTTTTGGTTTTTGCATCTTTTAATTTCAAGGCATTTAAAGATGTGAGTCCCTTGGGAGCAGAGATTATGCTTTAGTCCACCCAGTGTTCCTAGTACCTGGCAGGGTTCTTGGCATCGAGTGAGGGCTCAGTGCCTGCTTCATGAATAGATGAATGGCTCTGAGCTGGTATTTCACAATGTACTTTGTATGATTGGCCTTCAAGTCAATAATACAGTCCGAAGGACAAAAATCAGATGCTCTATGTGAAAGGTACCATGCTAGATACTGGAATCCAGCCAGAAATATGAATGATATATGGAAAACCTCGCTGTAAGAGAAACAATCACAAGTACAATAAAAAAAATAATTCAAGGCATAATAAATGTGATTGATTCCATACAGATATTGACTAAATTTCCTTTCCCATCTGTTTTACATTATTTTAGCATTTATTGTAACCTTTTGTGTTTAGAGATGAAAGTAATACATAATTGAGTTCCAGAATTGTATTTTACACAATATAATTACCTACTAAAATTTAACATTGATGTTCTGAATTTCCTTAGAAATTCAAATGTTCATGATTTATGGCATGGACACTCCATAAATAAAAAACGTATTTCATCACAGATCATGACAAGAATCTTCACAAAAGAGAACATGAAATTCCAAATTATTCTGTTGATACCTTTGGGAGTGGTATTTCTGTTCTTTTATAAATCTCAGTAGACATATTATTAGCTCAGCTATTTAAGACTGAAGATGAAAACCATGATCTATTTCTATTTCACCATGTGAAATTGTCATAACCATTCTGAGTGTGAATGTCAGCTCCTATATGTCAGTTTCTTCAACTTTAAAAGTGAATTAATCCCTTGCTTTATCCCAGGCTCAGTTTCCAGGTGAGGTTGTGTAATGGCTTGACCTGAATTATTGGCCTTTAGGTCAAGTGAAAAGTTAGAAGTAAATCCTGAGGGAGATACATGCTGTTCTGTAAAATAGAGGCATCTACACTGTCTCTAAGTAAATTTGGAATGCTAACCATTAACAGGAAGGAGCAGGCCATTTCTGCAGACCCAGAGGAATCAGAAGAATATTGGGTTTTAAAGTTCTTGAATGCATTGATTTAGAGTTCCCCATTCTGGGTCTCACTCTGTCCCTGATCATGGTAGTGGACTTCCTGAGATTGACAATTTAATCTCTGGAGCTTGGCAACTGTTTTAATTAACTATATTAACTATGGGGCTATGACTTAGCCCCATAGCCACCAGGTGGCTCAGCTGGTTCACTGTTCAACCTTAGGTTTCAGTTTAGGTCATAATCTCACAGTTCGTGAGTTTGAGCCCCATATTGGGCTCTGTGCTAACAGCCATGGAGCCTGCTTGGGATTCTCTATCTGCCTCTCCCTTTGCCCATCCCCTTCTCACTATCTCTGTCTCTCTTAAAATAAACACATAAATTAAAAAAATAAAATAAAATAATTAAGTGGTAGCCCTGATGCTCTGCAATGTCTACATTTAGGCTGTGGGAAATGTATTTATTAGTATGTCACCAAGGAGGTCCCTTCCACATTTTGTTTCAAGTTGGCTATTAATCCTTTTCATCATTTTACAGTCTTTCTGCAATGCATTGCTATATTCCACAAGGTACATTAGATCTTTCTGTCTTTGTAATTTCTCTAGATCCTCTAGAGAGGATTAGCCTCAGGTGACCAGGCAGACATGTTCCCTTCCTATGTTTTACAAGAGGAATCACAAGTATGTCACAGTCACAAGAGAATGTAGGAACAAATACACATGTGTGCTCTTGCCCTCTATCTTATACTAGTCTGAAGGGACCTGGAGAGACTGATACTCTGACAAATATGATATTGTTCCATTTCATCAATGATATCATGGTAATTGAATTGGATGAACAATAAATGGCAAATGTGTTTGTTAGGAGTTTTGACAAGATTTATGCATTCCAGGGGCACCTGGGTGGCACAGCCGGTTGGGCAGTTGTCTCTTGATTTAGGCCCAGGTCGTGATCTGATGTGTTCATGAATTTGAGCCCCACATCCGGCTCTGTGCTGCCAATGCCTGCTTGGGGTTCTCCCCCTCTTCCTCTCTCTCTCTGACCCTCTCATGCACTCTCTCTATAAACATATAAACAAACAAACAAAAAAAAAAAGGTTTTATGCGCTCCAGATGGTAGGCGGTAAATCCAACAAATATTCAGGGTCTTACCATCTAAGTAAGGACAATGAACAAATTGTTAAATCTTCTCTTTCCCATTACCAGGAGAGAAGCCCAGGGCCTGATAAGCTTCCTTGGGCTCCCGAGGCAGCATGTCCACACTTGGGAATGCTATCTCAAAACACTTGCCCTGTGATACGACAGGCTGCAAGCTTTATGTGGGACCCAAAACAGAAAGACTCTGCAGAACGTCCGGTTTATAGCACAGGCAGCCCTGCCACACGGGCCATATGACCCTGCAGACCCTGTCCTACTGGACATAGTTGTGATTAGAGATGATGTCATATGGAAATTTTGGCAAATCCCTAGAGGAGAATCACAACAGAGGCCCCCAGGGTTTTAAGGTGAGGCTATACTTTGTCAGAGAATTATACACCCTTCATAAACCACAAACGACAATGTGACGGAATGACTGAACCAGAGGACATCAGCCAGGCACCTCCTTAGGTCTACACTTCCAATGCTGAGTATTGTAATTATAAATGCATTTGCTAAATTGACAGGCAGATCATAGGAGCCAGGTTTGTTTAGGAAGAATTTCTTTAACTTTTATTGATCTTGAATCTATCTATCTATCTATCTAGTATATATGTGTGTGTGTATGTGTGTGTGTGTGTGTGTGTGTGTGTGTGTGTGTGTGTGTGTGTGTGTATATATGAACACTTGTGTTTCCTCTTTTGGAAACTAATGTTTAATTCCTGTACTAATTTGTCTGTTTACTGGTTTGATATATTAAGAATTTTCTTATGTTTTATTTATTTATATTGAGAGAGAAGCAGTAGCTGAGAGAAAGGCAGAGAGAGAAGAGAAAGAGAATCCTATGCTGACAGTGCAGAGCCCAACATGGGGTTTGATCTCACAAACCAGGAGATCATGACCTGAGCTGAAATCAAGAGTCAGATGCTTAACGGACTGAGCCACCCAGGTGCCCCTATATTAAAAATGTTAATATTATGTATATATTTATATATCACAATAATTTATAATTATAATGTATACTTTATATAGCCATATTAAATAATTGTAATATATAATGTAAATAATTGTTATATATTTAGAATATCTACTTTTTAATACCTAAAAATATTCAGTGTTAACAAATATTAACAAAATTAATATCTATGTTCCCTTTCCCATCTTGTTTGCCCTTTGACTTTTACTTTTATTTATAACGAAACATAGGAAATTACCATTGTCAATGTTTAGAAGGTGAATTTATTAGCCTTTCCTTTATGGTTCCTTCTTTTGATGTCAATGCTTTAAAAAGTCAAGTTATTTAGTAAAACTTTCTATTTTTTTTTTAATTTTTTTTAATGTTTTTTATTTATTTCTAGGAGAGAGAGAGAGAGACAGCATGAGCAGGGGAGGGTCAGAGAGAGAGGGAGTCACAGACTGAAACAGGCTCCAGGCTCTGAGCTGGCTGTTAGCACAGAGCCCGACGCGGGGCTCGAACCCACGAACCGCGAGATCATGACCTGAGCAAAAGTCGGACGCTTAACCGACTAAGCCACCCGGGCGCCCCTAAAACTTTCTATTTTAAGAGTAGTGCACACTTTTAAAGATACAAACTTTCAGTTACAAAATAAGTAAGTCCAGGGAATAAATTCATACCATGGTGACTACAGTTAATTATACTGCATTGTCTATTTGAAAGTTGGTAAAAGAGTATAACTTAAAAGCTCTCACAACAAGAAAGAGATTGTAACTATGTGTGTGGTGATGGGTGTTAATGAGACTTCTTTTGGTGATCATTTTGCAATATATACAAATATTGAATCATTATGATGTACACCTGAATCGAATATAATGTTATATGTCAATTATATCACCGTAAATCATATAGACAAAGAGAAAAAATAATCTTAGCCATTATAATAGATGTGGAAAGTGCATAGCGTTAGGGAAAAAATCCTTTGTTTCCCCAAAACCTTAAAACCATCACTAGAGATGTTTTAGGGTATTTATGTCCCACATTTGTACTATGCATCTTTTTCTGCATATTTGAAATAATACCAAGTGTCCAATTTCCCTTTTCACTTTTTTCTTCTAATGTTTTCTCGCGACATTAATACTACCCAAATTAAGATAGTCACGATGCCTTTTGCTTTTATTTTTCCCTGTTATAAATAATGCTACAATAAGCAGCTTTCTATATATGCTGCCCTTCGTGTAATCAATGACTTATTTCCATGGAATAGACAGACTCAGACAAAATGGAATTCTGAGTCAAAAGACATACCTGAGAACCCAAAGCGTATTGCCAAATTTCTTTAGCAATATTACTTCCTACCACAATTATGAGTTCTCACACAGTTTCCAGTGGAAGAATTTTCTGCCATTGGTGGTCATGGCTTGCCCTTTGGGCCATACACACACATATATGCACACACACAATCAACTCCTGCCCATGTTTTAAGTGGAAATTATAGTGATGTTTGCCTCCTTTTGGTTATAGTTCAAGGTAAAGAAAAAGTAAATTGTGGCTTATGAGTTATTGATTGGAAGCAGAGTATCATTTGTCAAAGCAGTCATTGGTCTGATATATCAGCAACTGTACAAACACATATGCCCCCATCACAGATTTTCTGCTCATGTTCTGTTATGGAAACACAAAGGCTTATTGATTGCATTCTCAAATTAAAGCTCAGCTCGATGGTTGCAAACATACCATTGCCTATAATACATTTATTTTTGAGACTTGTTTAACTGTAGCAGCTAAGAAAATCAATGCATGGGGCCCAGCTAGGCTGACCTTTAACAAACAAAATAACCTTTGATTTCTTTTTCTTTTCCCTCCACTCTTCATGGAATTTTAGTGTTGCTCTTCTATAATCTCATGACCTCATGGTATGTAGAAAAGTCCACAAAATTAGTATTGGATAGTTTGGGGGTGAAGATGACTTTGGTTCAGACAGAGGGAGAAAGAGACATTTGTACAGGTTGTCATTTTTTAATCTATTTTTTTCCTAAACAGTTTTATTCAAGTCATTTTATAATGATGGCAGTGTCATGGGTATTTGATTGTGTCCAAACTCACCAAACCACACTGGGTTGTCATTAATGGCCCAGTGCAGTCAACCTCTATGGGCTGATGCCTCTTGATGCATCCTTCTTTTTCTTTATCTTTCTCTGCTTTCTTCTTCTGAGAGGTTTCCTTTGATGGAGTTAAATATGATACTTTAGGAACTAATGTCAATTAAAAATGAAAATACTTTCAGGTGACATAAAATAAATGCACATAGAGCTCATCAAAGATGCTCAGCCTTCTTTAAGAAGAAACACCATCTGTATTGGTAACCTAAACAGCTCTTCCTCATAGGATGTATGTCATTGGTGCCTCTGGAAAGCATGTTAATGTCTGTAAAAGGCTTGCTCATTGACTGAGTCTCCTTGGTCAAGGCTGTAGGGAAGGGAGGCAGATAAAATAAAAAAGAGGGAGCCTGGAGAGCATGTCATGCTGAGGTTTAATACCAGTGTCATGGAGATAAGGAATGTGATGGCTGAAAAGAGCATACTTTGACCTAATTCATTCATTTTTTTCATAGCCTTTACGAAGTATAATTGATGTACAAAGAACCACACATATTTAATGATTACCATTTGATGAGTTTGGATGTACGTAAACACCCATGATATGATCACCAAAATCAAAATGATAGATATAACCAGTACTTTTGTTTTTCTGTATCCGTGTGTGTGTGTGTGTGTGTGTGTGTGTGTGTGTGTACATTAAGAACACTTAACATGAAATCTACCCTTGGAACAAATTTTGAAGTGCACAGCACAATACCTATAACTGTAAGAACCACATTGCACAGCAGATCTAGAGCACATTCATGCATTCTTTCTTTCAATTATTTATTCATCGACTTACTGCAGAGTACTGAACACTGACCCCAAGCCTGAGACTGACTGTCTCTATGCTCAGAGTCCAGCTGCAGAACCAGACATATGAATAACTAAGAACAATTCACTGATGTAGGTCCTAGAGTTGAGGGATGCCCACAGTGCCGCCGGAGCCCTTAGAAAAAAGTGACCAAGTCTGATAGAGTTGAGAAAGATCTTCTAACAGAAAAGTCAAGAGCCACCGAGCCCTTAGAAAAAAGTGACCAAGTCTGATAGAGTTGAGAAAGATCTTCTAACAGAAAAGTCAAGATTCACTGAGCTGAATCCTGACAGCTGTGTAGACATTGCATTTGCTGAGATGAACAAGACAAGGCAGAGGAAGCACCAGTTTGGCAGGTGCTCTTTGGGGAACTCGAAGGTGATCTCGATGAGAAAAGGGTCACATGGAATGTATGACTAGGACCAGAATGTGGAAAGTCCTTTAGGCCAGGTAGGAGTTTTCAGCTATTTTTTTTGTTTTCTTTTCCTATAGCGTAGCGGCATGTTCTACATCTTTGCCTATAAATTTATTCTCAAACACACTTTTGCAAAACCCATAGTGACTTCTATTTCACTTGAAATTAAAGCCAGCTAAAAATGGCTTACAGGACATTGCATGCCTCCTCCCTTCATCCTCCTCATCTCTTCTCTCCTCCTCATCTCATTCACTCTAATCCAACCACACTGACTTCATAATTGTTCCTCAAACACTAGGCATCCTCCTGCCCCAGGGTCCTTTCTCTGATGCTTCCCTGGTGTGGAAATCCCATCTCCCAAATCTACATCGTCTGTTCACCCCCTCCCTGCAGGCCTTTGCTGAAACACCTCCCAGCCTTTGCCAACCACTTGGTTTCATTTTGAATGGTATCTTTGACCCAGAAGCTCCTTCCCCTTACCAGCTTTCCTTTTTATCATAGAATTTCATCACGATCAGAGGTACTGCATGTTTAATTCACCTCTTTGCTAATTTCCTAACTCTTCTGTTTCAAATATAAGCTCCAGGGGAACAGATACTTTTTTATCTGTTTTGCTCATCTGTGTGCCCCTTCCTTCCAGTTATTGCTCAACATCTATGAAATGAAAATACAGCATTCTTCTCTAGAACATCAGTGCATTAAAAAAAAAAAACTTAAAGTCTTTGTTGGAACTTCCTTTATTCATAAAAATTTATCTCAAATGGAGCATATTAACTTTCATATAAAACACATTAGAATACTGTAGTTGCTAACCATCTATAAAGAACACAGTTTGAAATTGTACGCATCCTCTATTGTGTGGCTTAAGGCAGGTTGGTGACTCACTGGACTTCAGCTTCCACATATCTGATATAAGGAGGGGTTAGACTTCCAAATCCTCCAAATTTCCACAGCTCTATTGTTTTCTGGGTGATTCCTCAGGATTAGCTCTTACATGGATGAAACCCACCTTATCTTGCAACACCATTACTGGGGAGGGGAAAAGTATGGGACAAAGATGCAGGAGGATCCTTGAGGTCACTCAGTAGAGTCCTCGAGGAAATGGTTGACAAACTTTGGTACCTAAGGTAAAAAGTGGGGGGAATAGAGATCAAAATTATAAGACTTTTTAAACAGTTCTTCCTTTTTGTGGTTCTCATGTACTACTCTCTTACCCAATGCAGTCAAGCTATTACTATGAGAAGAAGAAAACTAAACTAATATATGGCAAGGAGATTGGGACATGAAGCTACCCTTTGGCAAGAAAGAGCCATGAAAGAAATAGAGAAAAAGGGTTTTCATACTAGGCTCAAATGTGGACCTTGTACTAAAAAAGGAAATGGTATTCTTAATGATATTAATAATAATACTGATTTTTGTTAATGTTAATATGCAATATATTTTCTTCCTACGGACAGCATTATGTGTAGAAACTGCTCCTCATGGAAACTAATAGAAAATAAGAGTTGCATGTTAGATAGTAATAAAGAACATTATTAGTCCATATGCTTAAATGGGTCTTGACTGAGCACAAAGGTACAGTTAATCAAGTTCCCTGAAATTTAGGATTTAGAACTTAAGTCAACAGTGAACACAATTGCTTTCCTCACTTGGACAGAGTCTTTATCTCTAGGTAATAACAGAAACAATAATAGCAATATTAATAACTGGTGCTTAGAAGTGAGTGCCACTTATGAGCCAAGATAATGAGTAAGTATTTCACTTAGTTAAGTTTCGTGTAGATAGTTTAGTTCAAGTGCTGGTAAATACTTTTTGTAGAGAGCCAGATAGTAAATATTTCAGTATGTTCAGGCCATAGAATCAGTCTCCATTGCAACTACCCAATCAAGTCATAAATGATATGTAAATAAGTGAGCATAGCTGTTTATTTATTTATTTTTAAATGTTTTATTTATTTCTTGGAGAGAGAGAGAGAGAGATAGCATGAGCTGGGGAGGGTCAGAGAGAAACGGAGTCACAGACTCTGAAACAGGCTCCAGGCTCTGAGCTGGCAGTCAGCACAGAGCCGACGCGGGGCTCGAACCCATAAACCGCGAGATCATGACCTAAGCGAAAGTCAGACGCTCAACCGACTAAGCCACCCAGGTGCCCCGCATAGCTGTTTATTTACAGAAGGTGGCAGTGGCTAGATTTGGTCATGAGATTTATGACTTCTGTTTGAGTTCATTTGATAGCTATGATAACTTTAAGGTATTATTATTTTTTTAAAAAACATTATTTTTTATCTTTTATTTATTTTTGAGAGAAATACAAAATGTGAGCAGGGGAGGGGCAGAGAGAGAGAGAGAGATGGAGACACAAAATCTGAAGCAGACTCCAGGCTCTGAGCTGTCAGCACAGGAAGCAGGGCTCAAACCCAAGAACTAAGAGATCATGACCTGAGTCAAAGTCGGACGCTTAACTTACTGAGCAACCCAGGTGTCCCTCTATGGTCTTATTCTTAACCTCAGTTTATTGATTAAGAGACTGGGGCTCAGTTAAGACCAATAACTTAGCTGGGATGTTGAAGGGCCAGTATTCTAATGCTCATCAATTTGATCTCAATGTAAACATAATTTTCCTTACATTGCATTTATTGCTCATTTGTGAGAGATAAAAGTGTCTTTCTTGCCCTCCCTATCCTCTTTCCCTAGAAGAACTTAGAGAAAGACTTAGAGAAGACAGGATGTTCCCATGAGCTTCTGCTGAGCCCCAAATTTCAGTAGGGAATGTGTGTACTGATTCTCAAGAACGATCCTGGCTCCAGTGCCCAAAGATATTTTCTGACTCTGCCTCTTCACTCCACCTCTGCCATTCTGCCTACACTGCAAGCCTGATAGATGAGCCTTATTTTAGTGTCAGACTCAATTTGTCAATGCTATCATCTTTCCTTGTGTAGTTCTGAAAAACAAGGGAGTGGGCTTGGAACCAAGGGCTCATAGAATCAACCATGATGAAATTCCTTCTTCTTGGGAAGAAACATAAAATCATGCTGGGAAGCTGAGTTTTGGCCCAGTGTGGCAAACAAAAGACTAAAAAAGACAATATTTTCTGGAAGGAATAGCGCTGGGCCAAGGAGTCCAGATTTGCCAATTAAATAGCTTTAACCTAAGCTGCTTGGGGTTGGGTATGCCACTTTGGTGTACTTATCATTGATGATAAGCAACATGTCACTTGCTCTCTCCTATACATTGATGGGGAACTTACCAGATCTAACCTAACAGGTGCACATAGTTGAGGGCAACTTCCCAACCTTGCAGCTCGTCTTCATTTTTAGCTCCACTCTGGACATCATACCCCCTTTCTCAAGACCAAAAATTTCACCCCTACCTAGAACTCCTTGTTAGTTCTGGTTGCCCCTATGAGAAATGACAGTCTCTCCAGTAAAGTGACATCAGCAGTGACTTACCCGTCTTAGAAAATCTGTCCCCAACCCAGAGGAAAATAGCATTCTCCCACCTGCAATTCCAGTGGCCTATAACATAGTATTCTTAGCATGATATAACCGGAACCTGGAATAAGTTGCAACTGTTCCCTCAAAGAATACCAAGGTCTCTTGTCAAGTTTTACTTATACAACTACCTTATGGAAAACTACAAGAAACACTCACATCAGGTACTGCCTTAAATAGAAAAGCAATTTTCTAACATTAACTCCAAAGAATTACATTAACATGCAAGCCTCACCTCACCCAATCTTCACATCCTGTTTTCTTTAAAACCAGGCAATCAGAGCACATTCTGACGTTGGCACTAATACAAAAAAAGCAAATCTACAGTTCCACTGAGATTAATGTGTTTATTTGTACAACTAAAGGTGTGTGGCCAAATGTCAAAAACTTCAGCTTGGAATGCCATGATTTTTTTAAAGTAAAAATATAAATTACATTTTTAATGGCAGCAGTTAAAAGAAAGCAAGCCTTTTGCCTCCCTCCCCACCATGGGCTCTTTTGTAAATTTTGGGAATGAATTGTTCCACTGTCCATTTCCACGGTACTGTTTTAGTTTCCTGGAACTGCTTGGGGCCTGATTTTCCACTGGCAGTTGAAACGGCTCACGCTTGGTGCTTCCTGGAGTATGTAATACTTTCAGCTCGCAGAAGGCCGAGTGTTGGCTCAGGTGATGTGACTACATATATAAGAGCTGGCTTTTTAGGGCCAGTGAACGTGAAATGCTTTAGGAAGAATGCTATTATTTGCCTCTAATGAAAGAATTTCCCTTCACCAAATGGAGAAACCATCCTCCAAGCACTCAGAGACTTTTAAAAATGGTTCCTTTATTACATTTCTCTTATCTTGTCATCAGACCCTTCAGACATAGGGAAGAAGAAAGAAGCATGAGGCATCCTAATTGAAATTTCAAATTATAAAATATTGGAAGGTATACTTGGTAACAGCATGTTCTTTCCAATTACAAAGAGTTAATTCATGTTTTTTAATGAGAAAACTGACATTTTTCAGTATGTACCATGTGTTCCATGCTTTACATTTTACATTTGTTATCTTTCACAATTCCCTTAAGATATATATTGTATGCGACCCTCACCGTCACCCCCCTTACATGACAAAAAATCAGAGAAGCTGAATTACTTGCCTAGAGTCCCATAGTGTTATAATATGGGGATTAAGAGCAGAAAATTCACAGTGCTCAGACGAGATGGGGCACGTTCAAGGTGGTATGGCCATAGATCAGAACACCATTGTTCTATATCACCTCCATCCCTTGCTTATAGGATTGAAATTTCAGTCTTGGAGTCTGCATTGGATTTCTCTTCCACACTAAAAACAAAACAAAAATACTCTTGGTTAGTTATGATAAGCTGTTATAAAATCAAAATATGGTGTACGAAATTATTAAGAAATAATTTAACCTGCAATAGTAAAGGTTTGATTAATAATATACAGGAGAGCTTAAAGTCTAAAGCAAACAGAACCAAATTTAAAGACAATTAAAATAGACAGAGTGTATAATTAGTCAATGGAGTAATATAAATAAACAATGAACATAATTGTTTTTTATCCCATTACTTACCAATGAGAATTTTAAAAATGCAGTAAGAAGTTATGTTATTTTAATATATTGAAGAAGAATAGTAAATGATATTTATCATTAGAAAAACAAGACATTTTCATAAGCAAATGTAATAGAGTAACAGTACAATCCTCTCACAGAGTAGGTTTCTAATGTTTTCTTACATATTCATACTAGTCAAACATGGAATATCTAAGTATTTGTGTTGAAGAAATAACTGGTAATGGACTAAATTATGCACCACCACCCCCTCGCCAAATTCACATGTTAAAACCCTAATCAATGTAGGAGTATTTGGATATGGGTTTTTTCGTTTCTTTTTTTTCTTTTTCTTTATGTTTATTTTATTTTTGAGACAGAGAAAGACAGAGCTTGAGCAGGGGAGGGGCAGAGAGAGAGGGAATCACAGAATCTGAAGGAGGCTCCAGGCTCTGAGCTGTCAGCACAGAGCCCGATGTGGGGCTCGAACCCACCAACCACAAGATCATGACCTGAGCCAAAGTCAGCCACCCAACCGACTGAGTCACCCAGGTGCCCCATCTTTTTTTAAATATTATTTGAGACAGAGAGCAGAGAAAAGGGGCAGAGGGAGAGAGAGAATCTCAAGCAGGCTCCACACTCAGTGCAAATTCGGACTTGGTACTCATTACCACAACCCTGGGATCATGCTCTGAGCTGACAGCAAGAGTTGGAAGCTATGGGGCACCTGGGAGGCTCAGTCGTTAAGCATCTGACTCCAGCTTAGGTCATGGTCTCACAGTTTGTGAGTCTGAGCCCCAAGTCAGGCTCTGTGCTGACAGTTCAGGGCCTTAAACCTATTTCAGATTCAGTGTGTCTCTCTCTCTTTGCTCCTCCCCTGCTTGTTCTCTCTCTCTCTCTCTCTCCCTCTCTCAAATATAAACACATAAATAAACATTAAAAAAAAAAAAGAGTTGGAGGCTCAACCAACTGAGCCACCCAGCCACCCCTGAACATTGGGGCGTTTAGAAGATAATTAGGTTTACCAGATGCCTGGGTGGCTCAGTCAGTTAAGTGTTCAACTTGGACTCAGGTCATGATCTCATGGTTTGTGGGTTCCAGCCGCATGGCAGGCTCTGTGCTGACAGCTCAGAACCTAGAGCCTGCTTTAGATCCTGTGTCTCCCTCCTCTCTGCCTCTCCCATACACATGTTCTGTCTCCCTCCCTTGCAAAAGTAAATAAACATTCAAAAAAAATTTTTAGAGAAGATAATTAGGTTTAGATGAGGTCCTGACCATAAGGCCCTCATGATGAGATTAGCATCCTTACAAGCAAAGGAAGATATGCCGCAGCTCTCTCTGCCATATGAGGACGAGGCGAGAAGGTGGCCATCTGTAAGCCAGTGAGCACTCTCAGCAGAGTCAGCCAGAACTTCAACATTCGGCCTCCCAACCTCTAGTGCTGTGAGACATGAATGTCTGTTGTTTAAACCACCCGGTCTCTGGAAATGTTATAGCAGCCTGAGCTGCCTAAAACAACTGGCCAAAGAATTCAGAATATAGAATATAGATATTTATAAAACTTCATTTACATATTTTAACCTCTTACAATCTAAATATCAAACAACATGGAATTAATCATAGATTAATGGCGAATCCAAAAAATAAAATTCTACTTATTTGAAGATGTGGTTTGTTATTGTATTTATTGACTTGGAAAATGGTCTACATGTTCTTAAATGAAAACGAACATTATAAGAGATTGTATCTTATTTTCAGTAGGAAAAAGTGTATTACCACAGTTACCAATGAAAGGTGTTTTTTTTTTTTTTTTGAAAATTTTATTTGAGAGAGAGAGAGTGGGGGAGAAGAACAGAAGGACAGAGAGTGAAACACAGATAATCCAAAGCAGGCTACACTCAGTGCAGAGCCCAACACAGGGATTGATCCCAGGATTCTGGGATCATAAAGCTGAAAGGAATTCAGAGTCAAATGTTCAACTGACTGAGCCACCCAGGTGCCCCTGTAAAAGCTGTTTTGTTATTTCTTATATAGAGATAATAAAATAAGCATAAAAATTTAAGGGACTTGCAAAACATCTCTCAACGATTATGTGGCAGAGATTGGATTTCAACCCAGTGCTGTTTGATCTCACAAGAGTAATTGAAGCTCCTGGACACCAGCCTTTCTTAAGTGTACACTGACCTGATATATGTATGTAGATAATATGCATACACAAAAATTACATACAGATTCCTGAGCATTTATAGTTAACTATAACCATGATTTAAACAATGAAAAGAATTCCTTTTTTATAAAAGATGGGTAGCAATCAAATTTCAAGTCTTTTTTGACACTCTCAAAATTCTCTTAGTTTACTTTTACATAAAATTATAACATGATTTTAAATATGTGTTTTAAGTAAATATGAACTTGTAGTAGAAAGTGAGTAAATATGAACTTGTAGTAGAAAGAAGAGAAACATTAGTTCTACGAGCTTCTATGTTGGAATTTCTAAGCCATTTGTTCATCATGTGACAATTAGATTACATAAACTAGATCATATAGACTGAAGATCCACTTAGCTAGGCCAGCATAAACTTCCTGAAGTCAAGGAAAGCAGAATAAATGTCAACAAGAGAAGAGATATATGCAAATTATAGTTTTTACTATTTCACTATGCCTTATCTATTACATTGACATTTAAGTTAGATTTAAGGAGATTTAATAGAGTCTACCTTTCCAGTCTGAATCAGAAAGAGCAATAGTTCAAAGAAGTAAGAAGTCTACTCTACTCCTTATCTTTGTTTCTTTTATCTTTGATTTTCCTGGATGTTTTAAGATTTCCCTTGATTGGGGCACCTGAGTGTCTCAGTCCGTTAAGTGTCCAACTTCAGATCAGGTTATGGTCTCACGGTTCGTGAGTTCAAGCCCCGTGTCAGACTCTGTGCTAACAGCTCAGAGCCTGGAGCTGGCTTCATATTCTGTGTCTCCCTCTCTCTCTGCCCCCTCCCCTGTTCACGCCCTGTCTCTCTCTCACTCTTAAAAATAAAAATTAAAAAAAATTTTTTTTTTTTTACAAATAGTTTATTGTCAAATTAGTTTCCACATAACACCCAGTGCTC
Source organism: Proteles cristata cristata (assembly GCA_017311185.1). Lineage (NCBI taxonomy): Eukaryota > Metazoa > Chordata > Mammalia > Carnivora > Hyaenidae > Proteles > Proteles cristata. The sequence continues at coordinate 1,364,153 of JAESUZ010004250.1, forward strand.
ATCCCCACAAGTGTCCTCCTCCATGCCCACCCCTCCTCCCCCCCACATCCATCAGTCCTCAGTTTTTGTCAGCATTCAAGAGTCTCTCATGGTTTGCCTCTCTCCCTTTCCCCCACCATTTCCGCCCTTCTTCTCCCCCTTGGTCCTCTGTTAAGTTCCTCCTAATCCTCCTATACGTGCACACATATGATATTTGTCCTTCTCTGCCTGACTTATTTCGCTCAGCATAACACCCTCAAGGTCCATCCATGTTGCTACACATGGCCAGATTTCATTGTTTCTCATTGCCATGTAGTATTCCATGGTATAGATAAACCACATCTTCTTGATCCATTCATCTGTTGATGGACACTTAGGCTCTTTCCATGTTTTAGCTATTGTGGAGAGTGCTGCTATGAACATTGGGGTACATGTGCTCCTATGCCTCAGCATTTCTGTATCCCTTGGGTAAATTCCTAGCAGTGCTATTGCTGGGTCATAGGGGAGTTCTATTGTTAGTTTCCTTAGGAACCTCCACACTGTTTTCCAGAGGGGCTGTACCAGTTTACATTCCCACCAACAGTGTAGGAGGGTGCCCGTTTCTCCACATCCTCGCCAGCATCAAGAGTTCTCTGATTGGCTCATTTTAGCCACTCTGACTGGCGTGAGGTGGTATCTCAGTGTGGTTTTGATTTGTATTTCCCTGATGAGGAGCGAGTGACCGAGGGATACCATTCAAAAAACAATCTCTGAAAGGATAGACCCTGGAAAGTCAAAGAGTCTTCTTGGATATAGCAGTGCTCATAGAAACAGAGAGTATAACAGGTCTTTAAAACCAACAAGAGCCGGAAAGCTAACTAAAATGACGAAACGAAAGACCTCTCCTCCAAAGAAACTCCAAGAAGAAATGACAGCTAATGAACTGCTCAAAACAGATATCAGCAGCATAAGTGAACAAGATTTTAGAATAATAATGGTGAAATTAATAGCAGGGCTTGACAAAAACATAGGGGACATCAAAGAAACAATGGCTACAGACAGAATGGAAAATAAAAATAGGCATGAAGAATTAAAAAATGCGATAAATGAGATACATAATAAATTAGAGGCCTCCAATGCAAGTCATAAAAATTTTTTTAAAGATTTCTCTTTACCACTTATGTTGAACATTATTTCTTCACAAATATTTTTCATTCTCTCTCTTTCTGGTATTCCAAATGAATGTATTACCACATCACTTAATTATGCCTTGCAGGTCACAATTACGTATATGTAATTATACAAAATTATATAATTATACAATTGTCTATATAATTATATACAGTTATGAAATAATATATTTGTGTATATATAGACGAATATATGCAACTGTGTGTATAAATACACTGTATGTATACACATATACATACAAATACATATTATACATAGATATACACATATATCTATGTACATGCATGTACCTAAGTCCATACATATATGTATATGTACATAGATATATATGTATATATATTTTGTATATGTATGTATATACTATATGTTAATATATATTTAAGTATATATATTTTATACACACACACATATACATACATACATACATACATATACATATACATGTACACAGAGTATGTTATTGTATTATTCAGGGCCTCCAGAAAGCAACAAAAAATATATATACATGTATATCTCCATATATATATGTATGTATATATACACATACATACATATCTCCATACATATAAATATATCTCCATATATATAAATATATGGGTAGAGAGAAAGAGAGATAGGTTAACTGTAAGGAATTGGCTTAACTGATTATAGAAACCAAGAAGTCCCAAGACCTACAACTGGAGACTCAGGAGAATTGAAGGCGTAAGTACCAGTGTGAAGGGTGGCAGGCTCAAGATCCAAGAAAAGCTGATGTTTCATTTTGCATACAGAGACAGAAGAAAGCTGATATTCCAGTTCAACCAGTCAGGTAGGAGGAATTCAGGGAGGGTCAGTCTTTTTGCTCTGTTCAGGATTTCAACTGATTGGATGGAAGACAATAATCTGCTTTATTCAGGCTACCAACCCAGATAGCAGCTCATCCCCAAACACTCTTATAGACACAACCAGGATAAGGTATGACCAAATATCAGGTAGCTATAGCCCACCTAAACTGATGAAGAAAGTTAACTATCATATATACATATATATGTACACACACACACATATATATATATATATTATACTATATGAGCTACATTCACTCATATAGTATCTGTTTTCTCTGTTTCATTTTAGATAATTTCTACTGTTGTGTCTTTAAGTTTGTACGTTTGTTGATCTTTTCTTCATGAGTGTCTAAATGATTATTAATCTTATTCAAGGTATTTTTATTTCAGGCATTATGTTTTCCATCTCTATAGGTTCTCTTATTTTATATATATATATATATATATATTTATATATATATATATTATATGTGCATATACATACAGTATATATATCAATTCCATTTTTCAGATCATTACTGTGATTTCTATCTATTGTACCTTGTTATACTATCTATTTTATTGTCCCTTTTCAAAACATCATTTTCCCATGGGTCATATTTTCCTGCTTTCTTATAATCTAGAGATTTTTAATTGAATGTTGGAGTTTGTGAATGCCATATCCTTGACTGCTAGATTTTAATATCTTAAAGGATATCAGACTTTTTTAAAAAAAATTTAATTTTTATTTATTTTGAGAGAGAGAGAGAGCATGGAAGGGGCAGAGAGGAGGAGAGAGAGAGAGAGAAAGAGAGAAAGAGAGAGACAGAGAGAGAATCCCAGGCAGGCTCCACACTATTGGTACAGAGCCTAATGTGGGACCTGAAATCAGGAACTGTGAGATCATGACCTGAGCCAACATGACGTGAGCCGAAATTAAGAGTCTGTTGCGTAACAAACTGAGCCACCCAGCTACCCCAGCTTTCTCTGGCTGGTAGTGTAGTTACTTTTGTGCTACTTTAATAATTTAACGATTTTTTTTAAATGTTTTATTTATTTCTAGGAGAGAAAGAGAGAGACAGCATGAGCAGGGGAGGGTTTGAAACAGGCTCCAGGCTAGCTGGCGGTCAGCACAGAGCCCGAAAATGACCTAAGCAAAAGTCGGTCGCTTAACCGACTAAGCCACCCAGGCGCCCCATAATTTAACGATTTTTTAAAGCAAAAAGGAAATGACTACTGTTTATTTTACAAAAAGATTCCCAAGTTTTAAAAAAATTACAAGTTTCTTTAAATTATCTGATTCCCTTGTGCTTTTAAATCAAGATTTGATTTAGTGTATTTATTCTCTAAAGTAAGATATAATGGTAATTTACTGGAAAATGGCTTATTGCATCCAACTGAAGTTATTTTTATCATAGTCCTTGCCTAAGAAGCTTCACAGAAGAATGTAAATTCTTTTATGTAAATGAAATGTAAAAGAATGTAAATTAGATTAAACCGAATACTTAGTAAACTGGTCTTGTTAAACAGATTTTTTATTATGCTATACAATTCCTAGAAAATAAAAATTACTTTATGCCTATGCCACATTGGGTGATTCTATGATGAAATAAATGTTGAGCATAAGTCAGAATAAGCATTAGATTTCAAAAATGACGAAAATTGGTTTTTAAAGAGTTTCTTGGAAGGGATGAAATTAAGGTAGCATTTATTATAGGAAAACATTATATTTACCTTTACAGCACATTTTCTCCCTTGTCTTTACTGATTATGCTGTGTATTCAACAAGTTATATTCCAGAGGAATCTCATAATAACACCCAATTCTGTGTGATCGCAGAACTATTTGGCTGACAGTTCCCCAGGAATGCTTTTTCCTTTGGGATCTTACCTGTTTTGTGGGGTTTCACTCCATTCATGCCAGGTTGGGAATTCAGCTAAAGACTCAAGAAAACTGGGTGCCTGTGTGACCCAGTCAACTAAACATCCAACTCTTGATTTCAGTTCAGGTCATGATCTCGCAGTTCATGTGATGAACCCTGTGTCCATGTCTGTGCTGACAGCACAGAGCTTTCTTAGGATTCTCTCTCTCCCCCTCTCTCTGTCTCAACCTGCTCACACTCTCTCATTCTCTCTCCCTCAAAATAAATAAATAAACATGAAAAAAATAGGCTCAAGAGGACCCCTGTAAAGATACCCAGGACTCCTATACATTTCCTGCATGCAAAGCTCTGCATATTCTAGCTGCTGTTGTTTTCCTTATCCTTTCCTCTCTCTCCTCTATTCCATAAAACTGCTGGTCTCTGCTTGGCTTCCCCTCTGCACTTTATTCTGTAATTTCCTCCAGTCAGAAAGCTGGGACAATCACAAGGCTCACCTTGTCTGTTTTGTTTTGTTTTCAGACTTCAGGGTTTTTTGTTTGTTTGCTTTTAGCTACACGCCGCCCAACATGGTTAAAATGTTAAAATGTTCCTATATTTTGTATTTTGTTTATAGCTTATATGGCAGGACAGTAATTCTGCATTTCTTTCCATCAGGGTCACAAGCCAAAATTAAAAATTCGTTCCATATTCTAGTTTCCATTTTGAATGATGCCGGCCATGTTTAACAGTATATCATACTGGTGATTCTGCAATGAGATTAAATGCCATTAAGACACTCAAAATGCCAACAATATGAAGATGCCCCCAAATTTAATTTAAACTATGTCCCATAATTTCAGGAAGAAATTAAAGTCCAAAAATTAAAAATTAAACAACTTTGCAAGCTAAAGTCCAAAGGAATTAATGCTTAAAATAAAATTCTTCTTCCTTGTGAATTTAAATTCAAGAAAATTCAAGTCTAAAATTCATCTTTTCCAACTTCTTACTTGGCTTAGTTTTAGCAAGGCGTTCTTGGTGTCTGGTTGGGTCAGGATCGCTTTTATAGCTCCCAGGAGACTCTATCTCTCTGTCTCTGTTTCTGTCTCTCTTTGTCCCTGTCTGTCTTTCCCTCTCTCTGCCACTTTCTTCTTCTTGTTTGGTTTCATCTGTATCTCACTTTTTTAAGAGTTTAAATATAACTCACCCTATAAAAACACCGTTGATCAGAGACTATCACATGAGTTATTACTATTGTCTTGCAAAGTTTAAGAGTGTGCAATAATAGTAGCTCTAGTCATCAGGTACATAGAGTAGTTTTGTCTACTATCTAGTGTCTATTTTATGTATATATATATATATACATATACATATATATATATATATATATATATATATATATATATATATATATCGGGGTCTATATCTCTCCTCTTATTTTCCATTTCTCCTTTTATCTTTGAAAACAATTTCTGATGCACAGATTCCTTCTAGCAATATAATGTCCACTCTTCCCTGATTAGCCATGTTAAGTCCTTTGGCTCAGTGCCCTCTCTCACTGCCACTTTCTATGGAATTTGTCACAGTCATACTTTTACCCTCATGAGGAATTATTTAACCTAAAGCTAACTGGAGACCACCCGACAAAGATGAACCTGTGAGGACAGGTTCAGGTTTTCTGGGGTCTGAAGTTTACACAACTCACAACATTCTCTTACAAACAAAATAATATGGAACTTCAATTATAAAAACAATGATGCCCTCTGGCCCTGTTTCTGTGCGTAGTGCCTGGGGTGCATCAGCACAGAGATAGGAGGGATATTCCTGGAATCACGGCCTATGTCAGGATGGATAACAATTCTAGGGCCCTTCAGGAAAGTGACTGTATCTGCAAACATTTATCTTACTCAGTTCAAAATAAATGTGTCTCCACTTTAACTTCTTTTTAATTGGATCCCCAAAACATGTCATGGCAACTCCCATTCTAACCTCCAATTGAGGAAGAGATAGGAAGGGAAAGTCAGAGTCTAAATAGCAATGGTCACAACTGATTGTGACTAAAATATCTTACTTTTGCCAATTTTAAAAAGTATATGACCTATGAACACATTTTCTGGGGAGTTTCACAGAGATTTTTGGGGAAACTGCACAAGAGAACCCTAAAGCCTATGCTTTATCAGTTTCACTAGAAAACCACTTGTGGAGTGGTATGTTCATGAATCCAAAGGTAGCCCCTGGCCCCAACAGAATGGGATTTGGAGCCCCTAATCTAACACCACACAACTGCTCTCAGTACACACAATTTGAAATCAAAGCTGCACTACCTTTGTCCAGTTCATGAGTAAGTCATGTGCCATTTGAAAGCAGAGAATGTTGTTCTCTAATATCTGAAAGGCCAAGAAAGCTCTATCTCTTGGCCAATCATACTCAAGAAAAGCTGCATTGTCATAGTTGAAGATCAAGTCATAGAAATTTGGCCTACCTTCCTGTTGAGGATATTTGTAGCCTGGCCTGATTTGTGGCAATGGTCCACAGAGCAACCATCCACTGGGGCTGTTATTAAGGGGTGTATGACTGGGCTTCCATGGCAACCTGCATTTGTGCTATGACCAAAGATTTTGTAGTGTGTGGTCAGGATTTCACAGCTACCTCATGCCTTTCAGCATGGATCCTGCAATCTATAACTTTACTGAAATTGCTATCTATCTTTTCTGAGGGTAATGTGTCCAATATTTGCTTACCAGACCTTAGTGTTCATGGTATTGTTGAAGAACGAGAACATCTATTCCATCCATTACCGAGTCCAGTGGTTGTCATTTGACTGGGCCTACATATTTTCTGAGGGTCACTGTTGCATGAAACACACACTATCTAATCACCTATTATGTCAGAATCTGTATATATGGTGGTGATTCTATAAAACATGATGCCTGCCTTGGCAGAGATTTGCCCTGCAATGCAGAGGTCAATTAAGTTCAAAGTCCATGGGCTCTAAGGCCTAATCTAGGTGCTCAGATGACAGATGTTAAAACTCAACTGAAGAAAAATAAGCTTAGATCCTAAGTGCGGCTGAATAATGAAGCTTCAAGTGTCATCTCCATACAAAAGATCCAACACTAAACATGTTCCCATGTACTATTGTTTTTCATGTACATATCTGTTGTAAAGGTAACAGTGTTAAAAATATTAGTATTAGAGACATAATGCCAGAGTTGGAATCCTTGCTCTGCCCTTTAATGAGTATGTGACCTTGGCAACTTATTAATCTTCTTTATGCTTCAAATTCCTCATCATTACAATGAGGATAACACTATAATAATGTTATGATATAGTATTGTTATAAAGACTAAGTGAATTCATATATGTAAAGCTCACAAGTGCTCTATAAGTGTTTAAGCATATATGCATACATGGATTAATCTATCAGAGCCTATTTCTCAAAATCCACAGGCTAATACACTCAGTGAAATGAAGTCAACCTCCAACTTTAGCTCCTTCACAACCATCACCAACACCCTGGAGGCTTGACCATTAAGCTTACTGCATGGAACATCTATCCCAGTCCATCAGACCCATGTTGGGATTTGAAAAGGTTCAGTGTCACATTCCTCTTTCTCTTCTTACATCTGAACAAATAGAGAAAAAAAAAAAGAAAGAGGAGTCTAAAATACCATTTTTTACTGAAAAAATTAATAATAACGATTATGCTTATATTTGCGCTCCTGTGAGCTGGCAGGTACAGAAACTCAATTTTTTTTTAATTTTTAATGTTTCTTTATTTTGAGAGAGAAAAAGAGAGACAAAAGTGAGAATCAGTGGGAAAGGGGCAGTGAGAAAGGAGACACAGAATCTGAAACAGGCTCTAGGCTCTGAGCTGTCAGCACAGAGCCTGATGTGGGGCTCGAATTCATGAACCACAAGATCATTACCCAAGCTGAAGTTGGATACTTAACCAACAAAGCCACCCAGGCACCCTACTCAGAGAGAGCAAGCAAGAACTGGGGATGGGCAGAGAGAGGTAGAGAGGGAGGAAGAGGGAGAATCCTAAGCAGTCTTTGCAATACTAGTGCAGAGCCCAAGGAGGGCTGTATCTCACAAATAGCAAGATCTTGACTTGAGCTGAAATCAAGAGGCAGATGCTTAACTGACTGAGCCACCCAGGTGCCCTCAAAACCTTAAATAATTTAAGTAACTTACCCACCCAACATGACCACTTCAAACTGGAACAGGTCTCACTACATATGTTGTGTGTGTGTGTTTGTGTGTGCATGTGTGTGTGTGTGTGTGTGTGTGTGTGTGTTTATCCCACTCTGTAAAACTTACAAAAAGAAGTAGAGTATAACATGTATCCCTGTAGGCTCCATGCACCCAAGAATGGAGGAGGGAGAAATGTGTCTCTGATTTCTTCTTCTAAACTCAATAATCAGGTAATTCCTCAGTAAAAGAGAAGAAGTGACGTGATGGAAAGAGGTCAGAAGCATTAGGCTAACAGGTAGCCACTCAGTCATTGGCCCTGAAAGAATGGGTCTCCATACACATTCAGATTCCGTGGTTAAAGGGAACAATTATTGATCGTTACGGATGTGAAATTCAGATAGACTTAGATGATGTAGTCTGGGCAGTGTTGGGTTCCTGTGCCTCAACCCACAAATGCTGTGTGGGCTAATTCCACTCCACATGCACTTATTCTGGCACCTAGACTGAAGGGGACAGTAAAGACAAGAACATTCTCCTTGAAGTGAAGGCAACAAAGAGAGCGGCAACTCAGAAGCCCTCTTCAGACCTAGACTCAGATCTGCGTCCTGTCACCACACCCACGTGCCATTTGACATAAGCAGGTCACATAGCCCAGCCAGAGTCAAGAGGTGGATTACACTCTAGCCACAATGAGGCCAAGGAAATGGAGGGCCTAGGTAGAGAAAAAGGCAAGATCAGGGCCAGTGATTCAACTCTCTTCAAGTCCCTAATTAGAGTGTCTGGCATGCTTAATAAGATTCTTTGTGCTCATCTGCATGTTAAATACTACTTATGGAACACACACCCATTTTGCAGACCCTTGCTCCAGACAACCAACCCCGTTCCCCAGAAAAAAAACCAACAAACACACAAATGTTTTTTGCCTTAATTAATGCTGCCAAGTATAGGTCATTATTCAATATTTTTTGATGAATGAAGAATGAATGAATGATGAATAGTTGTATGCTTTGAATGTTACTTAAACTCAGTAAATCCCACATTGGAAACACAGTTATGAATAATTTAGCTATTTAAAAATGATCATGAATAAAAAATTTCTTGTTATTATTAATTCATGGTTTGTGCATCGGTTTTTATAGGTGCTTTTGAAAGTGTGTGTGTGTGTGTGTGTGTGTGTGTGTGTGTGTATGTGTTTTATTTCCCTGGTATTTTGGTTTTTGCCTTTCTATTCAAGGTTTGTTTTTCTATACTAAATTATCCACTTTGTCAATTTAAAAAATACTCTCTGTTCTTCTGTATTTTTAAGGCTTTCCCTTTACTTCTTAATCTTTTGCCTAGGACTCTGAAATTTAATGATACAGCTTAGAAATGAGGATGAGTGCCCAGAAATAGAAGGCCTTAGAGATGTAGGGCCTTGCCTTCAACTAGAGAGAGATTATACCTTGATTTCATGTTATTGTGCTTTATTTTTAAAACAAAAAAGATAAAACCCTATTGTAACCTAAAAGCATAAGGTAAATATTGTGACAACATAAATGTCAACCGTGGCTGAAGATTGACATAGAAGTCCCATCTTTCTAATAAATTTGCATATATTTGGTAAAACTACAAAGCAGTTTTGAACAACCCTCAGAATATATGAATGCATATGAATGTAAATGACATAAAAATTCCTGAATTGGAAGATCAGAACAGTTTTACATAGTTGGATCTCTAAGGATTTACTGAGCACATACTACATTCACAATATGGGGCTATTTCCCCAGGAATGCAAAGATTGAACCATCACAGTACAATGGACTTGGCAGAACTTTGCCACTTACTCACTGGCTCGAGGCACAAGCTGCTTTAATTCTTTAATTGCAAGCACAAGCTTGAAAATTCTTGCTCCTTGTTCAAATTTATATTTGAGGAAACCAAGAAACTAAGTATAAACCATGTAGGACCATGATGAAAAGAAAACCTCAGAGGAAGATCAGATGTGCAAATTCAAACTCTGTAGCCTGGCCAGCTTCAAGTCAAGACTCTGTCACTTATTAGATCTGAGGAATAAGTATTTGTTCTCTTGGCCATGTTTTCTCGTGAAAAATGGTATAATGAAATTTTCTCCCTCATGGAGATGTTGTGAGGAATGAAATCGAAACCCAAGTCAATTGCTTAGGACAGTGACCAGCCAGTGTTCTGAGCTCAGTACATTTTAATATGATTGGGGGTGAAATCCCCAACTGATTTTCCCAATCCCATAGTCCATGTTGTTTCAACATGCTCTAGCTTTGTAGAATGATTAAACAAAATTACCCTTGGCATTTACTTTCACAGTGCCTGACAAGTGGTAAGCACTAAACCAGTTTCTATGTATTTATTAAATAAGTAGGTGCAGCCCTTACTCTTTGGGAACTTAGTGGGAATGAGCAAATACCTATTTGCACCCACTCTTTAAATTTTGATTCCTTCAAGTCACAATGGCATTCAGTTTTCACAAAACAGAACATGTTGCCCTCTTGGTTTAGAGTTCATTACTACCTAATTAAAATCAGCATTTCTTAACGAGATCACACCTCCTGTTCATTTCCCTTGGCTCTGACTTGAACTGTTTTTAAATTGACTGAAGAAAGATCAGGAAACCTTCTCTGAAACAAACTGTTTAACAAGTAGGCAATCACTAAATTGACAAACTAGGTGGCCAATACCCAAATCAATTTGAAGTAACAACTCTTGCCAGGGCTTACTTTGCATCAGACAGCATGATAGGTGCTGGACTCCAGCAAAATTAAGACACATTGATGTCTTTCCTCTTGAAGAAAACTAAGGGTGGCGATTTGGGGAAGAAAGAGGCAAGAATAAAAAATTATGGTGTATTTTACGATAAAAAAAAATCCCCAGGTATTCATAACCCAATGTTCTGTCAGCACCTGGTGGAGGACAAGACTTCTTTAAGAAGTAAAATTTGGTCAATTAATCGAAAATATTTTTCTAATGTTTGTTTGTTTGTTTATTCATTCATTCATTCATTTATTGAGAGAGAGAGGGAGAAAGAGGAAGAGAGAGAGAGAGAGAGAGAGAGAGAGAGAGAATCCTGAGCAGACTTTGCGCTGTCAGCACAGAGCCCAACTGGGGCTCAAACTCAAAAACCATGAGATCCTGACCTGGGGCAAAATCAAGAGTGGATACTTAACTGCCTGAGCCACCCAAGCATCCCAAAAATCTTTACTATTATTTTTAATGTTTATTGACTTATTTTGAGAGAGAGAGAGCAAAAGAATGAGAGTGGGGATGGGGCAGAGAGGAAGGGAGAGAGAGAGAGAGAGAGAATCCCAAGCAGGCTCTGCATTGTCAGCACAGAACCCAACACAGGGCTCAAACTCAAAAAACTGTGATACCATGACCTGAGCCTAAATCAAGAGTGAGATGCTTAACTGTCTGACTAAGTCACCCAGGTGCCCCCTAAATCTTTTACTAATGTGAGGAAATGACTTAAATGATACACATATAGCTTCAAACACATATTATTTTAACTCGAAACTATAAATGCACATGAATTCACTGGTCTTGTGTTGTAGGCCCAGATCCCTGCTGGAGTCCTTCTACCTCTTTCCTGGATATACCTCCATGAATCATCTATAATTTTCAGATGAAGTTTCTTTAAAATGGATCAGATTGTAAAGACACGTTTCAGACAATATGTATATAAATCTAATCAAAATTTTATTTTTCTGTATTTTACAGATGTATTTCACTTCATCATTACATAATTTGGCATATATATATAAATTATATATATTTGTGCATATATATGTTTGTATTTGTATATATATATATATTAGTCAACTGTTGTTTTATGAATCATTCTAAAATATCCGGGTTACCGTTTTTAGAAAAATGAAAAATTTGTTCTTGTGGTTGTTTTATACTTTGCTGGTTACTATAACCAAGCTGGTTGATTCGTTGGTTCATTTGCTTTCTGGAATTCTGCAGGATAAACCCAAAGATTAAGAGCTTATTAGTTAGACTTCAAAAGCGCTGGGGAATTGAACACAGAAGCTGTACAGAAGCTGACCCAAAGAACAAGAGGTATGGAGGGAGTGACATAGAGGTTCTATTATTAGCTTCCTGGGGCAGCTGAAATAAATCACCACAAATGGTGTTGCTTAAAATATCAAGAATTTATCCTCCTGGTTAAAAATTTTTTTCAATGTTTATTTATTTTTGAGAAAGAAAGACTGAGCATGAGTGGGGCAGGGTAGAGAGAAAGAGAGTGAGACACAGAATCCGAAGCAGGCTCCAGGCTCTGAGCCGTCTGTACAGAGCCCAACACAGGGCTCGAACTCACAAACCATGAGATCATGACCTGAGTCAAAATTGGACACTTAACTGACTGAGTTACTCAGGTGCCCCCAACCTTCCAATTTTGGAGGCCAGAAGTCGGAAATCAAGGTTTTGGTGAAGATGTAATAACCTCGAAGATATAGAGAATAATCCCTCCCTCTTTCCCTCTTCCAACTTTGGGTGCTTTGGGCAATCCTTGGCTGTTGTGATTCCTGACGCATCATATTGATCTCTGCTCTCAACTTCACATCATCTTAACTGTCTTCTCCTCTGTTTATCTCAAGTCCCTCTCACTCTTTCTCTTCTAAAGATACTTGTTATTGGATTCAGGGCCCACAAGAATAATCAAAGATAATCTCATCTTAAGGTCTCTAATGTAATTACATCTGCAAAGGCTCTTTTTCCAAATAAGCTCATATTCACAGGTGTCAGGGATCAATGTGGACATATATTTTGGGAGCCTGCCATTCAGCCCATGACTATAAAAAAGCTAACTCCTCGTATCATTCTACTCCTCTACTTAAAACATTTGAAAGGCTTTAATCTCATTTACTGCAGCTGATATATGTACCACAACCTACCTTTCCTGACCTCTTCCCTCATTCTCCATCACTGAACACGCCAGCCACACGGACCCTCTTCCTACTCTTCAATGTCATTGTTCTTCCTACTGGAAGAAATTTCACATAGCCCACTCCTCAGTATGCTGGGTTTAGCTTAGTGTCACCCCTCATTGGGACTGTGATGACTTTGTGTCAATCAGATAACAACACAAAACAGATGGCACACTCAAAGCAGGGTAATTTGAGGATTTATTGTCAAGGAGACTATTTATGACCATGTAGGTATAGGAGAACCACAAGGGATAGATAAATCGGGATCCGTTAGTAACAGTGGTTACCAGAAGGCATAGTAAATAAGTGGAGTGTAGAATCCTAGGGACGTTAACCTTTGTACAGAGCCAGCCCAAGGTGACCCTTTAGAGAGGGAGCAGAGGAAACAAATATTCTGACTTGACTTTTCTCCCTCCTCTAATCTCTACAGGAGGCCAAATGGTTAAGAAAGCTGAGGACACCTAGAGGTGCCTGGGTGGCTCAGTCGGTTAAGCGTCCGACTTCGGCTCAGGTCATGATCTCACGGTTTGTGAGTTCGAGCCCCGCGTTGGGCTCTGTGCTGACAGCTAGCTCAGAGCCTGGAGATTCTTTCGGATTCTGTGTCTCCCTCTCTCTCTGACCCTCCCCTGCTCACGCTGTATCTCTCTCTCTCAGAAATAAAACGTTAAAAAAATAAAAGAATAAAAAAAAAGAAAGCTGAGGACACCTATGATGTAATCTCCAGGAATCAGCTTTCTTCCAAACAGAGGGTAGCATAGAGATAAGTGAATATGTAAGGGCAAATAAAGGACATTCTGCTTTGGTATTTCATCCCTAGACATCTCTCCCTGTTGCTTTTAATTTATAACACGTGTTACTACATGTTACTACATGAAACTACCCATCATGTTGTTTGCATCTATCCCACTCTGGTGTGTAAGTTCCATGAGGTCACTTTCATGTGTCATTTTATCCCTATTGCCTAGACTTGTGTATGGTATATATTAAGTATTTGATTAATACATCATTGAAGTTTAAATGAATAAAATCCTACATGTATTAGTGTTCTGCACAGAAATAGAACCAGGAGGACCTGGTTAGATACGTAGAGATGTGTTTTTAAGAAATTAGCTCACATACACATGTACCCCCAATGTTCATAGCAGCACTCTCCACAATAGCTAAAACATGGAAAGAGCCTAAGTGGCCATCAACAGATGAATGGATCAAGAAGATGTGGTTTATCTATACCATGGAATACTACATGGCAATGAGAAACAATGAAATCTGGCCATGTGTAGCAACATGGATGGACCTTGAGGGTGTTATGCTGAGCGAAATAAGTCAGGCAGAGAAGGACAAATACCATATGTGTGCACGTATAGGAGGATTAGGAGGAGCTTAACAGAGGACCAAGGGGGAGAAGAAGGGCAGAAATGGTGGGGGAAAGGGGGAGAGGCAAACCATGAGAGCCTCTTGAATGCTGACAAAAACTGAGGACTGGTGGATGTGGGGGGGAGGAGGGGTGGGCATGGAGGAGGACACTTGTGGGGATGAGCACTGGGTGTTATGTGGAAACTAATTTGACAATAAACTATTTGTAAAAAAAAAAATAAAAAAGAAATAAAAAAGAAATTAGCTCACATAATTACAAAGGCAGCCAAATACAAAACCCGTAGTTCAAATTCACAGGCTGTCTGTGGGTATAATTCCTTTTTCTTTGAGGCAGATCAGGCTTTTGTTCTATTCAAGACTTTAACTGATTAAATAAGGCCCACCTATGTTTTAGAGAGCAATCTGCTCTACTCAAAGTCCACTGATGAAAATGCTGATCATATTCAAATACACCCTCACTGAAACACTCAGAATAATGTTTCACCATGCATCTGGGCACTGTGGCCCTACCAGGTTGACACATAACAATTAAGTGTCCCAATACCATACTGTATTAAGAAGCCACACAATTCCAGCTACTCTCTTTTCAGATCCCTGAGAACTATATAGGCCATGCTTTCTAATCCCTCTTCTTACATCCTGAATGAAACTCTGATCAGCAAATGGCTTAACTGCTGGTAACCAACTTAAACATTTGATAATGTTTCTACATTATCAGTGTCAATAGGAATATTTTTTAGTATTTTCTATGTGTTTGTTACATGTATCGTCTCATGCATTGCCTCATCCCTTCCAGAATGTATAAGAAGCATCTTCTCTTTCCAGATATGAAAAATAAGACATATGGCATGATTAATAACCCATACATGTAGAACTGGTTATTGACATCTTCTGCCTGAAAATCTGTATTCTCTCCACCAGTTATGGAACAAATTGCCTCAAGAAGTAGAGCCCCTAAAATTTTTTTTTTTTAAAATGCATTGAAGGAATGATAGAAAAAAGTCATGGAAAGTTACCTTTTCCACTGTTCCATCCCCTTGGTTGAATTGAAGACATGAACTGATGTTGTAATTCTCGGCTTTCTTTATAAAAGGGATTACATTAGAAGATTTCTCATCGGTTATGTTTCTGAAGCCCATATAGAAGAATCCTGCTCTTTGGCCTCCTGTTCATGTCATCGAAATACAGATTTTGCAACTGTCATTTGGGAAATATGGCACTGTCCCAGATCTCTGGGTATTAGTGCACATCGATTTAGATTTAGAAACCAAACAACACTATTGCTACATGTTTTTTTTAAGTGTATTTATTTATTTTGAGAGAGATAACAAGCAAGCATGAGCAGGGGAGAGGCAGAGAGAGGGAGAGACAGAATTCCAAGCAGGCTCCACGCTGTCAGTGAAAGCCCAACACAGAGTTTGATCTCACAAATCATGAGATCATGACCTGAGTCGAAATCCAAAGTCAGACATTTAATTGACTGAGCCACCTGGCTGCCCCAATGCTAACTGTTAAGTAGCCAGGTTGGTGAAGAGAGGTAGGTGCATAAGAAAAGAGCGAGTTAGTCATATCCCAGCTGCTTGCACAATTCAAATAAATTCTAATGACAGCAAGTTTAAAGTTATAGGTTTAATATTGCCAGAGGCAGGAAGCAAACTGAAGACAGAGAAGCAGCAATCAATGAATATTCTTCTCCTTTAACTAAAAATGCTAATATGTATATAAATTGCTGACTGCTGGTATTTAGCCCAGGAAAGCTTTATTATATATTAGGTTATTTATAAATAACTGTATATATTATACATTAGGTTATTTATAAAAAACCTAATCATTTTCAAATGATATTTGAAGCAAATTATACTATAACGGTATGTGGGAGAGATTATTTCAATCTCGAGAGCAAGGTATAGGAGAGGAAGTTAAGAGAAGTGGAGAAAAAAGCTTATTTCACACTCAGCACAAATTAAGAAATTTTACTGGAGAAACTTTAATTAAGAAACCTCTCCTGTTCATACATGTACTAGTCGGCTCGGACGGCCACGTCATGATGCTGCAGGTAGCTAAGCAACAGAAATGTATTTCTCAGAGGGCCTGGGTGGCTCAGTCTGTTGAGTGTCCAACTTCGGCTCAGGTCATGATCTCACGGTTCCTGGGTTGGAGCCCCGAGTGGGGCTCTGTGCTGACAGCTAGCTCAGAGCCTGGAGACTGTTTTGGATTCTGTGTCTCCCTCTCTCTCCGACCCTCCCCTGCTCTCTCTCTCTCTCAGAAATAAATAAAACATTGGAAAAAAAAAAAAAGAAAGAAATGTATTTCTCACAGTCCTGCAAGCTGGAAGTCCCAGATTGAGGTATGGAGGGGTTGGTTTCTGCTGACAGCTCCCTTCCTGACTTGCAAAGAGCCATTTGTCCTCACACAGACTTTCCTCTGAGCCAGCAGAGAAAGAAAGAGAGCTCCTTTTCTTAGAAGGCCATGAGTTCTAGAAGATTAAGACCACACCCTTGTCACTTCCTTTAACCTTAATTAACACCAAAAGGCCTTCATTCCAAAGAGGGTCACCTTTGGGATTAGTTAGGGTTCTGGTTTATGAATTTGGGGAGGTGGGACAGAATTTAATCCACAGCAATACTTTTAACATTAAATTGTGAAATATGTTCTTATCCCTGAGTCCTGTGCTCCTTGAAAATTCAGGTTAGGCTTAGTCTTTTTGAGGTCAGTGTTGCACCCTTACCCTTGACTTCCCAGCTCTGGGTTCACCTGCCTCCCCACTAGGCATCCGTGGATCTCTGGTTTACATCTCTCAGACATGTAGCTCAATGTCTCCTCTTCTAGAAACTCTGCCTACAATGGATTAGGAGGTTCTGATAGCAGGGACTGTGACTTAAGTGTCTTGCATGCGTTCACTCAGGCCGTCATTGTCAAATATGCATTGGCTTCCATTTTGTGCCAGGGACAATCCCTCAGATACATCCTTTAACAGATTTTGTACCTCATGGTGTTTATTACATTTTAAGGAGAGGATGCGGTGCAAATGAATACCAGTCAAAAACAATTAAACTGATGCAGAAGAGAAACATCTATGCTTGGTGAGTTTTTTCACGAAGTCGTTAAACCAGTGACTGATGTAGAGTAACAGGGAATTATTGACTATTTACAACAGTAACAGAAGACTACTCTGAGAAATTACACATTAGCTGAAATCTAAAGACGTAAAAACAACAATCCTGTGGATTACTGTTTATTTATGCTCCCAGAAGATGCACCCGCACTCCATGAAAATTCAACGAGGGCAACAATGTGGAGAGATAGTGTTGAATACGTAAGCAAGCTCATCAACCTGCCAGGGGCAAAAAAAAAAAAAAAAAGCATATGACATGGAGGCTGGTCCAAAATAGGAGCTTCTAAACGTGGTTAAATAAACAAAAAGTGTCCAAAGTGAGGGGCAGTGTAGCCCAACAAGTGGTGTGTCAGCCAAGAATGCAGGCACAGGACTAAGTCCAGCACCACTTAACGTCCACAGCATCAGAAGGAGGGCACTCAGCAAACACTTCTTGTTTCTTCTTCCCCACCTCCAGCCTCATTGCTTCGTGCCACCTTTCCCACCTTTCAGAGTTGGAGGGTTTATCTCTCTATAGGCATACTTTTTGGTAGAGGACAAAAAACAGTTATCATTTTACTAAGAAAGCACACTATTCCTTAGAGAGAGGGAAAAAAGAAGAGAAGATGAGAGAAAAGGGGAGGAGAGGGGAAGAGAAGAAGGAAAGGAAAGGAAAGGAAAGGAAAGGAAAGGAAAGGAAAGGAAAGGAAAGGAAAGGAAAGAAAAAAGGAAAAAGAAAAGAAGGGAAGAAGGAAATAAAAGAAACTGTTTAAAACTTGGGCCCACTAGCCCTCCCTGTTAATTTAATTAAGCTAATAATCATTGATCACCTATCATGTGCAAAAGATTTGACTGTTTGCTGCAGGAATTCCAAAGGTGAACAAACCACAGTCCCCATTTAAAGGAATGGACAACACACACCCCTCCCCTGTCCAAAAATCTCTATTTCTAATAAATATACAAATTCACAGGGTCCAATAAATAGCTGTTAAATGGAAATGGGATGGAAGGTGTATAGTGCGATTTGGAGATGTTAATGAGACAACATGCCCCTACCAAATATCCCAGAGCATGGGGCGCTTGGGTGGCTCAGTTCATTAAGTTTCTGACTTCAGCTCAGGTCATAATCTCATGATTTGTGAGCTTGAGCCCCACATCAGACTGTTAGCTCAGAGCTTGGATCCTGCTTTGGATTCTGTGTCTCCCTCTCTCTCCCCTTCCTCTCTGCCCCTTCCTCACTCATGATCTCTCTCTCTCTTTCTGAAATAACATAAAAATTTAAGCATAAAAATAAACTACCCCAGAGCAAGATCACAGTGTCTAACACAAGGAAGGTTTCTAATAAATGTTACATGAATGCTTCTGTCACAGGTTTCAAAGGACTGTATTAGCACCGCAGGAGTGTCCTGGCACCATCTGACCATTTAATTTTCAAATTGTGTGTCTAGGTGAATTTTCTCTTCTAAAAAATTGCATATAAGAAGAATTAGCTGCGGTAATAGCTCTGATCATTTTATGATAGCTCTCAGAGGCTAATAACAATTGAAGTCATTTAATTATTCAAACAAGCAGTTAATCAAGACACACTGACCAGAAGCACAACATATTTGATTTCTTCACTTATCAATAATAATGGTTACATGTGACAAATAATGGCATTACTAGACGTTTTCTTTATATGTAAAGAAAATTGGGACTTTAAGAATTGCCCTCACAAGTTCTCTGTAAAAGACAATTTTGTTTATGTAGCTGTAATTCAGCCAACAATAGTTACATGAGCAAATTTTTTGAAGGTTAATTTTGGCACAGCTTGTTTTAGATTAAGTAAGTACTCTATGATGTTTACACATTATAAAACAGTTATGTTTCTCAGGGACATAAGCCTGGGCTGCAAGATGTCATTTTGTATTTGTTGATAGAGAAATCAACACTATAATTAATTAGATCTAGTAGTGCCATCAGCTGGCTCATTTGCCCCCACAAAACTGGTTCCAAAAATCTCTCTCCTAGTCCTAGTCCTGTTACTGTTCATTATTTCCTGTCAACTGAGCAGGGACAAAAGTCAGGAGTTGTTAACTTTCAACCTGTGGGCATGCCAAGATGGCAGTCAACCTTTTGCGGGTAGTTTTCTACCTGTGTTTTGAACTCCTTAGGAGATCACAGCTCTGTTTTAAATGCTTCATTTTCTTTGAACCTTATATGGTCCAGCCACATGGGTTGGACTAAACACAAAATCATATGCTATTTTACAGATGAGGATGAAGGTCTGAGTGGCCAGTAACTTGTGACTAGTAGATGAGTCCAGAGGGCTTACAGAATGGATTTTGAGAATCCTTATTTTCACCCACTTCCCTCCTGGCAACATCAATTCTTTATTCTCCCCAATTGCACAGCTTCATGCTGTGACTTGCTTTCATTCCTTCTCAGGAGGGCCTCTCAGCCATCCCCTAATTACAAATCCTGCACGTGACCCATTTCAAAAGTCTGGCAAACTGTAGTCATTTTTACATCCAGTGGCAGACATTACCTTCGAAGCCTTCATGAATGATGAGGAAAGAAACTATTAAAAGGAGAAAATAGAGAAAAAAATTAAAGTGGAAAAAAACTCTTCTATCAGCTTTTTCCAGAAAAAATGTTTCAGCTATTACATAAAAGAAGAGGCAGTCTGCTTATTGGCACAGAAGAAAATGGGAGATAGGCTAAGGCAACTGGTGAAAAGAAACATTAGTAGTTCTAGAACAGTTGGCTACACATACCTTTAAATTATTAGCGGGTGGGGAGAAAAGTCATTCACTTTCACAAGAGGTAATGTCACTGAAATGTCTTTATTAATATATATGCTTTCAGTTTTTGTTTTTTTTTTCAGTTTTAAACAGTATCATGAATTGATGAAAATATTTGAAGAACAAACAAAGAAGTAATCACCTATATTCTTATCTCCCAAACATGGATACTTTGATGCCCATATTCCTTTCTTATCTTTGTATACAAATACATTGTTTTATAAAACATTCTTGAAAATTGTTATAAAATATTTGTATGGGCTATGCTTCAGAAATGTCAGTTAATTAAAAATAGGTTATCTTGTCACAATTAGATTCACATACTTTACAACTGACCCAATATTTTATCGGTGGTGGAAAAGAAGACATGAAGTTCCTTATATAGGGAAGAGGGGTGGGGGTTGAGTACAAGCTAGCATTCTGTTAGGGTGGGTGTGGGGTGATTGTCCAAAGGATCTGAGAAGAAGCTAACTGGTTCCGAATGCTTATCATGAGCCAGCAATTGTGCTAAGATAAATGTTTGAGTAGGTATGTGTATATCCAGAGTTTCGCATACTACTGGACAGATGTGTGTTATTAATCCCACTTAGTCACTTTAAATCATAATGCTGAATGCTATGTGCTACTGATAAATATTTTCCTTATGAAAATATCCCTCATGAGAAAACTAAATTTCTTTTTTAAAATTTTTAGTAGTTTATTGTCAACTTGGTTTCCATATAACACCCACTGCTCATCCCAACAAGCTCTGTCTTGCGTATGATTCCTAACCTCCATAGTTTGGTCATGAAACAGAACTATCTTAGGGCATTGACTGTTTCTCCCTGCCCCAATCTAAAAGGTCTTCTTCAAATTTACTCAGCCCCCTGTGACCTTCTAAAGATGGCAGTGCCATACCTTCCCTGAGCTTGGACTGGACTCATCTGAGGTTTCTCCTCCTTGGGAACCCAGTGACCCTCTAAGTTACCCATGACCAGTACACCCGAGAAATCCAGCACTTTAGCCTTTGGGTTTGCCTGAAGCTAGGGCCCTGATTCCAGGTGGTAGCTCTGGTAAGGGTGCTTCATGTTGACTGATGCTGTCTTCCCTTCACAGTGCCGCACCAGAATAGTACTGACCCACGGATAACCTCCGTCCAATGTAACTGAAAATAAGTCCCAAAGAATTCAACATTAAAGAAAAAAAAATCACATACAAAGTACCTGGGAGATTAGATAACATAATATGTATAAAATATTTGGATTTGAATACAATTTAAATGTAATAAACAGAGAAGTATACTGAAAAGTTAAGTTCAAAGAAATTAAAGAGACTATGTTTTTCAAAAACAATAATAAATAAAATTCAAAGAGGAAAAGAAAACATCACTTATTTTAAATATTTAAATATTATTTAAATATTTCTATTAAAGAGGCACCTTGGTGGCTTAGTCGGTTAAGCTTCCGACTTTCGCTTAGGTCATGATCTCGCAGTTCGTGGGTTCGAGCCCCGCGTCGGGCTCTGTGCTGACTGCCAGCTCAGAGCCTGGAGCCTGTTTCAAAGTCTGTGACTCCCTCTTTCTCTGACCCTCCCCTGCTCACGCTGTCTCTCTCTCTCCTAGAAATAAATAAAACATTAAAATAAATAAATAAATAAATATTTCTATTAAAGGGTTACTATTCTTATAAATAAATAGCATTTTTCCTTAATGGAAAAAACAGTGACTACCATAGGTATTTAGTATGTATCACAGATACTTTATAAAATAAGAAATATCAATGTTAATAATATTGAGCTTTACAATTCGTTTAAAGATGACAGGTTAAAATAACACATTTCTCTCCAGCTAGTATACAACAACAAGAGAGTTTTTATATACAGCAGGTAGACTAAGAATCACCAGAGTTGATAGAAAGAGTTTGATGTGGGGGAAAAAATTGTATGCTCAGAGAGATTCATACCAATATTATTTATAGAGCAAAAGCCTGGAAGTATCTAACTGTTGAATAAATATACTAAATGATTAAATTAGAGCATTTCCACATATTATATTATGCAGCCTTAAAATTCTGTTTATAGTGACTTGTCAGTCATGTGATAATTTTTTAGGCAATGTTAGGTGACAGACACAAGATATAGTTGTAAGAAACATGCGTGGAAGAGCCTAGATGGAAATGCTCCAAAATACATTTTTATAAATGGATATTTTTACATCATGTGTTCTTAAACTTGAGTGCAGTTAAGGAATTTGTCTAAAGTGTGGATCCCTGGTCTACAGTCCTAAAATTTCTGATTCAGTGGATCTGATTTTTTTTAAAAAATGTTTTATTTATTTCTGAGAGAGAGAGAGACGGCGTGAGCAGGGGAGGGTTAGAGAGAGAGGGAGACACAGAATCTGAAACAGGCTCCAGGCTCTGAGCTGGCTATCAGTACAGAGCCCGATGAGGGGCTCGAACCCATGAACCATGAGATCATGACCTGAGCCAAAGTCAGACGCTTTACCGACTGAGCCACCCAGGTGCCCCGGAATCTACATTTTTAAACAAGCCTTTGATACTGGTGAGTGCCGACTACACCTGAGAAGCATGGTTTAAGTTAGCAGGATTATGGATGCAAGTATGTACAAATGCATGCCAAAATGTACACAACATGGGACTATATAATATGTACTCTACTGTATAAATATATAAATGTATAAAATATAATCCTTATTATACTTGATTTTTAAAAAATTTTAACTATAATTTTCCAATAGGTATGAGTAGTTTTGTAATCTGCCTTTTATTTTGAAAAGATTTATTAGGACACCACATCCACTGGAGATAATTCTTGCTGTTTTCAGTATGCTTCTTCTGGACGTCGCCGCTTTCACTGGGAACCCACATTTCTCCTTTGCTCATTTTAAATCTCTACCCTCAGTGGAAACAAAATGCAGTCTGAATGGCAGATTCTGGCTCTATGGACTCTTATTAAACTAATAAGAGAACAGAATGGAGCTGACATATGCAAAGTGGTCTAAAAGTTGGTTCTACAGAAGCCGAGGCTCTGGCTGGGGAGAGCGTGAATGAAGAGTGTAAAGTTGAGAGCTCTTGAAAACAAGGATGGTTGATTTTAGCTCCATGGAGTACCAGAGCACTCGGAATATAGAAAGTGGGTCCGCACCCCAGGAAAGTGGTGGGAAGCTCTATATAGACACCTTCCCTTGCATGCAAACAAAAAATGCCTGCTGACTATGATTCAGTTGAAAATGAAGGATCGTGTGATGTTAGAGAGAAGGTCAGCTTCAGAATGGGTCAAATATCACATCCAAACTAACTGCTTCTGCTCTGCAGACTTGCCAGGTAGATCCCCAGCCCACAGGGTGATTCAAAGGAAGGAGCGCAGGCTTCAATGCAAAACCGAAATGGGTTTCTTTGTCTTGTTACCACCAGCTGTTTGCACTTGGCAGTTAATTTACAAGTCTTGCTTTACTCATCAATAAAATACATGATTGGAGTAGGTATTTATCCAAAGAATATAAAAAATCTTGATCCTAAGGGGCATATGTACCCCATTGTTTATAGCAGTGGTATCAACAATATTCAAATTACAGAAAGAGCCCAAATGTCCATTGACTGATGAAAGGATAAATAAGATGTGGTATATATATATATATATATATACATAGATATATGTACATATACACAATGAAATACTACTTGGTGATGAAAAAGAATGAAATCTTGCCATTTGCAACAGCGTGGATAGAACTAGAGTGTATTACGCTAAGTGAAATAAGTCAAAGAAATAGAGATATCATATGATTTCATTCATTTATGGAATTTGAGAAACACAACAGATGAACATAAGGGAAGGGTAGGAAAAATAACATAAAAACAGAGAGAGAGGCAAACCATAAGAGACTCTTAAATCAGAGAACAAACCGAGGGTTGTTGTGGGGAATGTGAGCAAGGGGGTGGGCTAAATGGGTGGTGGGCACTAAGAAGGGCACTTGTTAGGTTGAGTACTGGGTGTCAAATGTAAGAGATGAATCAATAGTTCTGCTTCTGAAGCCAAGATACACCGTATGTTAACTAATTTGAATTTAAATGAAAAAATAAAAGAGGTTGATTAGAGAAAGAAACTTCTCAGGTATGGGGTTTTCTCATCTGGTTTTGGCACAAGAGTACGTGACTAATCCTAGCGTGAACAATGGCATTTCTCTTATTAACGGAGGCTGAGTAAGACTGGCCAGGATGAACGGGGGAAGCCTATGGTGCACAAAGCCCCAAGCAGCTGAACCAAACATCAGTAGGAGAGAAGGTGCAGACCTTGGGGTGGAATCACGGCTATCACAGCAACTGGGGAAGGGAGAGAATCCAGGAGGCCAAAGTGTGAGTTTCAGATGCGAGTCTGGATGGGAAGTCGCCTTGGAGGAGAACTGAAGACGCTATACCAAAGTTGGTCATGAGAAAACAGGGTGTGGTTTCTCTGGAGAAAGACAGAGGTAGAATGACATAATGACATTGTTTTCAAATTGAATTTGAAAGTCAGGTATACAGAGGGAGGTGTCTGTAAACTGTGTATCTCAGTGGATCTGAATTTTACAACCTGTGAATCATAGGTGTGAGGCAAAATGAACGACCTGGAAAAGTGCTACAAGTGTTAATTTTTGCCTTGATTTCATATATGCGTATGTATAAGCATGTGTGCATATAGACAATAATTGTATTATATATTAAAAGTTAGACATTAAAAACTATTTTAACTTTGGCATTGTGTTACTAATTAAAAGTTATTTTAGTATGAGAATGATAGGAATTACACACTCTTGGAACAAAAAATAATCCTTGTGAACACATTTTGAACACATTTTGCTTTATGAAATATACCTAAGCTTCTTCTTTTAATGATCAATGACAACTTTATCATAGACCTGTGCCAGAACTTTGACGACAATTGGGGACTCTTTGATACGTGAAGAAGACAGTCACGGAAAAGTGCTACAAGTGTTAATTTTTGCCTTGATTTCATATATGAAAGAGAGATAAATTAAGAAAGATGAAAGAGAGGTAAATTAAGACTAAATTTGACTAAAGAAGAAAAATATACTTTTTAAAAATAATTAGTGCTCTTCTTTGAAAAGAATGCTGGTTTTTAAAAAGTGCTGCCTTGGATACAGGAGTGCTGATGCATAGGGGCACAGGTACCCCAATGTTAATAGCAGCACTTTCAACAATAGCCAAATCATAGAAACAGCCTAAATATTCATCAACTGATGAATGGGTCAAAAGGATGTGGTTTATATACACAATGGAATACTGCATGACAATGAGAAAGAATGAAATCTGGCCATTTATAGCAACATGGATGGAACTCGAGGATGTTATGCTGAGCAAAATGAGTCAGGCCAGAGAAGGACAAATATTATATGTTTTCACTTATAAGTGGAACAGGAGAAACTTAACAGAGGACCATGGGGGAGGGGAGGGGAAAAATAGTTAAGGAGAGGGAGGGAGGCAAACCATAAGAAACTCTTAAATACTGAGAACAAACTGAGGGTTGATCGGGGTGGGGAGGAGACGTAGAGGTGATGGGCATGAAGGAGGGCACTTGTTGGGGATGAGCACTGGGTGTTATATGGAAACTAACTTGACAATAAACAAATAAACAAAAACAAACAAACAAACTAAAAGAGTGCTGTCTTGGGACACCTGTCAGTGTCTTCAGTGCCTTCAGTTGGTTACATATCTTACTCTTAGTTTCAGCTCATGATCTCTTGGTTCATGAGTTCCAACCCCACATCCGGCTCATTGCTGACCTGTGCAGCCTTCTTGGGATTCTCTCTCTCTCCTTCTCTCTAAGTGTCTCTCCAACTTATACTCTCTCTCTCTCTCAAAATAAATAAACAAACTTTTAAAAAGTGTTGTCTTGCTAACAAGTAGTCTCCATATCCCTGGAAGCTTCCACCAAAGCCTGTATAATGGATTCTGAAATACCCAGAGACATATGACAGGGCAGCAACACTCATTAAATGGTCAGCAGGTCAGACCTAGTACTAAACCCTGACTATTTATTATATTCATAAATGTGAAGAGAGACTGATGAATTTACAAGGCCACAAATGGGAGACACGGAATGAAACCTCAGGCCTTCCTGCCCTTGCTATTGCTTCATTTAGCTCCATGTATTGTACTAGAAACATGGCTGGGAGGCTGAACAGGATCTTCACAAATGTACTAAATAATAGGGATAAAAAAGAATCTCTGTGCTTTCTTCTTTTCCGCTTGCATTTTGACATTACTCATTGTTTAACTTAAATTTTTCATCCTTATACATCCTTGTGGATAGACATTTGCTAAAGTGAGGGTCAATAGACTTTTCCTATAAAAGACCAAAGATTCAATAATTTTAGCCTTGCAAGCCATTGTTTCTCTGTCTCAACTACTCAACTATACCATTGTTGTATGAAAGCAATGCTGATCAAAATGTAAATCAACTACTTTGACTGTGTTTAAGTAAAGCTTTATTCACAAAAGCAGGTGGCAGCCTCATGTGGCCTGAGGGCTGTGGTTTGGCTGACACTGGTGCTGGTGATACTGGAAATTTCTTTCCACCCAGTTTTATGCTCCTTCTCATAGGAATTATCAATTTATCTATACTCAGTTCAACACACCTTGGGCAGAGTAAATGTCTTTATGTGTAATTGTAATTAATTGTTCCTTAATCTAAAGATTGCAACCTAATTAGCTCATGCATTTAGATAAACACAGAATCAAAAGGGGTTTGTTGTTGTTGGATTAATATGATCCTGAGAATTTTGTGGACCTCTACAGTGCTAATCATTGTAACTGTATCTAGGTTTTATTGTATTTCTCCAAGATGAAGTCAAATCTTCCAAAATTGGAATTAAAGTGGTTACCAAAAAGAGGTACAACTAAGTTTCCTGAGTTATCACATACCCCAAAGCAACTGAAGGTTAAGAGACACAAAGCTTTACACAAGTGAGAAGCAGTGCTTTGTGTAGAAACAATGTTTACCTCAATATTATATTATATTATGGAGTAATCTGGGAAAGAATCCAAGTGGAGCCTCATACTTCTCACTGTATAATGACTGTGCCTTTCCATAAGGTCGAATAAGACATATGGAATATAAACTTTGGTCTTTAGGAATGAATGTCAGAGTTTCTGAGACCTTTCCAAATGTAGAATGAAGTAGAAATCTTATTATCTGAAAGGCCCTTGTTTAAAATATATTTGTTTTCCAGTCTTGCTTAGTTTTTTACAGGCATGAACTATGGAACAAGGTGTTCTTTGATATTCCAGATAAGGCAAAATAAATTTATGCATTCAACCAATATCCAAAGTTTCTATCCTAGTAAAAATGTTGACATGGATTGGAACACCCCCTTCCCTGGATGAATCATGCCAAGACTCTTCCCATGGACTTGATATGGAAAGACCTTTGTTTATTCTGTCTCCCGGCTATTGCTGATCAATGGCATTTCTGTGTTCCAAGAACTATTAAGGATTTCTATGTTCAGATATCTGTTCAACTGTATCAAAATAGAGAAGAATATGGAAGCATTAGTTCTTGATAGCCATTTAGATCCCAACAGTATCATGGAACAGATGATACTAAAATTTTTTAGTACATTTGAAGATCTAAGTAATTCTTGTGGATGAAGACAATGGTCCAGTTTCAGTGGTCAGAGATTGTTCGAGGTTTTGGTAATTTGTTGAAGGTCAAAACAATAAAAATCCATAATACTAACTATTTTAAACAATAGGCACTCAGACAAGCCAATAGCATGGAAATGAGTTTTAAAATCATGGTTTTAAAATCAACTGTCCACTGTCTGTTCTATTTACTATTTCCTTTTTTTTTTTTTAATGTTTTATTTGTTTTGGAGAGAGAGAGAGAGAGACAGAGCATGAGCAGAGGAGGGTCAGAGAGAGACACAGAATCCAAAGACAGGCTACAGACTCTACAGGCTAGCTGTCATTACAGAGCCTGATGTGGGGCTTGAACCCACAAACCGTGAGATCATGACGTGAGCCGAAGTCGAATGCTCAACCGACTAAGCCACCCAGGCACCTCTATTTACTATTTCCTAAATGAATGCTTTCAATTCCTTAATTCTCCTAAGTCCGTGTGCATGGGACTCTGTAGATAGAAGGATAGGTGTTCAAGTTAGTTTATAAGTGATTTAGTAGAAAAAATTGTATGAAGAATAAAAACAGGTTCTTTTGGTTTAGATTTTGACAAGCTCATTTTGACCATTTCTAATTAGGTCTTCTCAAGAAGAAATATTTTGCAGAAATATGGGTTTTATTGCCTATTCAGAAATTGGCATCTATTTGAATATAGGCCACTATAGACTAGATTTAAAAATATATGTCATATATTTTATATATGTATAAAGATACATATATCTTATACAAATATATATACAAATATATACATATTTAAAAACATATATCTTTATATATAAATGATATACAGATATATGATATATCTTAATATAAAAGATATGTTAAAAACAATATCTGGGATTATAGGGTAGGATAAAATCCTTAGAGATCATTTAGACCAACTCCCTAATTTTAAAAAAGAAGGAGCAAATTTTGGGGCTTAATGGCTAAGGCTATTGTCAAAAAGACCACACAACTATTTGGTAGGTAAACTAAATTATAAATGCAAGCCACCTGATTTTAATGGAGTACTCTTTCCACAAACCTAATATAGTAGTATCCCAAATTTAAACTTATATTTCAAACTTATTGTTTTTATATATGCAAACTATTCTCTCTCTGTTCTAAGTCACTCATCCACATGTTGAAAGGTTATAAAATAAATCAGTATCTAATGTAGTATAAAACACAGGACAATTTGATCATGTCAGTATGTTCCATGTATTTTATGTTCAAACTATTGAATAACAATTTTTAGCCTCTCAGACAGTTTCTCTGTCCCCTGCTTTCTGTCTTCAGCTACTTATTCCTGTTGGCCTTGCTGGCATTCAAACTAGATTCAGTTTTGCGAGATATAGACATTATTGTCCGACATCTCCTCCATGCAGCTCTTCTCTTTTCCCAGCTACTGCTAGACCATCTCACCCAAGCATAGCTTGCTGCAAGGTAGGTCTGCTAGAGACAGCCCAGAGTCCATGCCCCACACCATTTGACCGTGCTCCGTAGATGAGTCAACTTTGATATGATAGTGCCTAGGTTTGTACAAATTCTTGCCCTCACCTCCAATCTTACAGGGAAAGGCTTTTTGCCTGTGACTGGTTTGACAAGGTTCTATAAGTCTGGGCTTTAATATTGGCAAACATTAAGAAGACTAATTGCCTATAGGAGCACATGTACCCCAATGTTCATAGCGGTACTCTCAACGATAGCCAAAACATGGAAAGAGCCTAAGTGTCCGTCAATGGACGAATGGAAAAAGAAGATGTGGTTTATCTATACCATGGAATACTCCATGGCAATGAGAAACAATGAAATCTGGCCATGTGTAGCAACATGGATGGACCTTGAGGGTGTTATGCTGAGTGAAATAAGTCAGGCAGAGAAGGACAAATATCATATGTTTACACATATAGGAGGATTAGGAGGAACTTAACAGGGGACCAAGGGCGAGAAGAAGGGGGGAAATGGTGGGGGAAAGGGAGAGAGGCAAACCATAAGAGACTCTTGAATGCTGACAAAAACTGAGAACTGATGGATGTAGGGGGGAGGGAGGATGGGCATGGAGGAGGACACTCATGGGGATGAGCACTGGGTGTTATATGGAAACTAATTTGACAATAAACTATTTGTAAAAAAAATAAAAAAATAAAAAAAAAAGACTAATTGCCTAGACATATAAACAATATCTTCAAGCCAGCCTCTGAGGGCAATACAAGGAATATCTTTCCCCTTACCTGTTGAATCCATTGCCTTACTTCTAAGTTGGTTCAGAATCCTGGTAGAGAAGATGGGTCCTTTATTTGTGATTCCATCAACAAAACCAAAATATCAACAGAGTTCTTAGGGGTTCATCTATATTTCGAAATTATAATAATTTATTTTTACATTTTTCATTGTATAAACACACTGATAATATAACACTCGCTCTAGTCCATTATCTCACATTTTAAATAAAACCAATTCGGGGCGCCTGGGCGGCTTAGTTGGTTAAGCGACCAACTTTCGCTTAGGTCATGATCTCGCAGTTCGTGGGTTCCAGCCCCGCGTCGGGCTCTGTGCTGACTGCCAGCTCAGAGCCTGGAGCCTGTTTCAGTCTGTGACTCCCTCTCTCTCTCTGGCCCTCCCCTGCTCGCGCTGTCTTCCTCTCTCTCTCCTAGAAATAAATAAAACATTAAAAAATAAAATAAATAAATAAATAAATAAGTAAATAAAATAAAACCAATTCATTATATAGGAAAAGTAATATGCAATATGCTTGCAAGTCTTACATTACCTGTCAATATTCTACCATGATTTGAAACCTAAGGATTTTTTTCATAATACAGTGAAAGTGCCAGATAACTGGATCTAGTAAAAGCTCTTGCTGCCCATTGTATATTTCAAACAGATGTTCCCCAAAAGGTGACCTGCACAAACTGGATCTCATACATATTTTTGCATTACCTGCATTCAGATTTCTTCTTTCTCAGTAGACACTTTTTAAATAACTCATAAGTCATGTTTATAATCTTTTACCAATTAATAATTCAATAACTACAGCACAAAAATATTGCCAGTAAATGGTTTATTGGTGATGGATTATTGTAGGACAACGTGGTACATGTAAAATGCATAAAGAAATCTTCTCATGGTACCTGGGTGACTCAGCCGGTTAGGCATCGGACCCTTGCTTTTGGCTCAGGTCATGATCTTATGGTTTGTGGGTTCTAACCCCACATCAGGTTCTATGCTGACATCATGGAGCCTGCTTGGGATTCTCCCTTTCCCCACCCCCCCTCTCTCTGCCCCTCTCTTACACACACATGCTCTCTATCTCAAAAATAAATAAACTTAAAAATATATGAAAAAACAGAAATCTCACACAAAAGAGCAGTCAGAGGCATGTGGTTGTAAAATCATATCTTTGAGGATTTTTAAAATCTAAGATATAAGGAGCAACAAAAAAGATAACTTATAGGCATACTTCAATTGCTAAACTCCATAGATATGTTGATATCTTACACTGATAGTTACAATATATTGAACATTTTCTCAGGACAAGTAAAACCAATTCCCATAATTTGAGAATTGTAAGAAAAGTACCCAATTTTAGAGGGAGAGATATGGAAATAACCACATAATAACCATAAAACAATATTCAAGATCCATTGTCTCAAAACTGGACTCACAGAAAGTGTAACCACAGAACATTTAGAGATTGTCAGCTCTTAGCCCCCATTTGAGCTTTTATCTCCATATTTTGTTAAATCAGCCCTCAGATAATCTGAGTGAGTTTTACATCTTCTATAGAAAAACATTACTTGCCCATTCATAATTCTGGCTAGTAGATTCCATATCTGATGAGAAAGGAACATATGGATATCAAGACAAGCTAAAGAGTGATATCATAGACAATCTGTGACAATCTGTAACAGACTGCTTACAAGTTAGATGTAATTATTCCCCTTCCTATATCCACACTCTGTCACAAAGCGGAATCTGTTTCCACTCCCCTAAGACCCAGATTACCTCTGTGACTTGCTTTGGCAAAAGAATGCAATGGAAGAGACAATGTGTCTGCTTTGAACCTTGGCTCTCAATAAGTGGCATGCATCTCCTTTCTTTCTGCTTTTTCTTGGACTCTTGTCACCACCACATCAAGAAGTCCAATCGAAAGTGCCAGAGGATGAAATGTCATATGGAGCAGAAATGGGTCATCCCCACTGAAATGCCACAACAAAACTAGTAGCTGATCACAGCTGCATGAGTGAGACCATGGACTAGAAATATTGCCCAGTCAAGACCAGTCCAAATTGTCGATCTGCAATTGTGAGCCAAATAAATAGTTGTTTGGTTAAACCATAACTTTTAGGAGAGTTTGTTATGTAGCAGGAATTAGCAGATACTCAGTCTACTTTGGCACTAATAAAAAAATGTTCCTGTTTGTTAGTTATTGATCAGTATTAACATGGGAGGCTCTATCCAACTGAACAGTGCTCCTGTAAGATGTCAGCTCCCACTCACATTGAAATCCTATATTAGTGCCACTCAAAATATAAAATATGTTACTCTCTGGTCACCAGCAAAGAATGATCTGTTACAGTTGGGTCACCTCAGTGGTAGAACTATAAAGAGTAGACCCAATAATAAGGAAGCATCCCTTTGCACGCAAGAGTGAACATCAGTGACTTAGGACAACAGGATTTCTTTGAAATTAATCACCAGAGTGCCATTGTCTATTGACCAATACCAATGCAGAAGATGAGATGAGGAGTATTCTTGTTTTCCAGGCCAAGTGACCACTTAGAAAGCTTGATCTGTATTGCCAAGAAGATGAGGGACATAGCAAATGGCATTTGATTCTTGCTTTGAGAAGTCCCTTCTGCCAGCAGCATAGAGGAGGCACAAGTTACACGGAGAACAGCCTGTGATGAGTTACTATAGCAAAAGCATTTTCAGTTGGGCCAAATATGGACCCTGTGGAAGGGAAGTATACAGAGTGGTCCTGAGGAGTTCACTCAAGAGAGCAGCCTAGAGAAGCAAGGTATCCCCAACTATGGGAAAAGTAATAGGAGCTGAGGGATTGAGTTGTTAGTGGCTGAAAGCTGAGTTATTGCCTAGATGAACAAAAGTAGAACCGAGGATATTGGATAGGTACTTCAAATAGCCCCCAATAAAATACAGCATAAAAGAAGGGATTAGCCACATATTTTGATTGTTTGGGCCAAATTAAAACTTTAAATTTCAGAAGAGATTTTTCTCTCTCTAACTCTTCTCCCTTCATTTATTCCTGCTCAGAGGGTACCCCAAACAGCAATTAGGGCATGGAGAAGAAAAGATGTGAAAAAGAGGGAATCAAACTACAGTCCCTCCCCCATTCCATGCTTTCTGGTTTAAGTCAAGGCTAAGCTTTAAATAAGAAACCTTTGAAATTGTGTGAGTAATGTAAGGCTTGATACTATGTTGAGAGGCATTGCTTTTAAGTATATTGGAAAAAAATAGACTAATTTTCATTACTTGAAAGTAACCAGAAAACTTTTTTTTTTCTTTTAATTTCATCTAAGGTTGGAGAAAAACAACTCCAATGAATTTCTTTTTTTTTCTTTTAATATTTTATTTATTTCTAGGAGAGAGAGACAGCATGAGCAGGGGAGGGTCAGAGAGAGAGGGAGTCACAGACTGAAACAGGCTCCAGGCTCCGAGCTGGCAGTCAGCACATAGCCCGACGCGGGGCTCGAACCCACAAACCGCGAGATCATGACCTAAGGGAAAGTCGGAAAGTCGGATGCTTAACCGACTAAGCCACCCAGGCGCCCCACCAATGAATTTCTTTGAAAAGACGTTGGTGGGAAAGAATAAAGTGATACAGGACCAAATCCAGCTCAAACAATAAATTTTACCTGTACATAAGTGAAATTTAAGTACTAATTCCTTTTAGAAGACTCATGTTTAATGCTGATAATGAAATTATCTCAAAGGAAGCAATAATGTTATTCAACCAAAAAAATAAAAAAAACCCAATGAATTATTAAATCTCTAATTGTTGGAAGTTAAAAAATAAAATAATAGAAGTTTCTTTCCATAATTCCTAGCTAGTTTGTATATTATTTTTTCCATGCACATGAAGATACTTGCAGGAAACCAATATTGTTATTTTTCCATGGCTGCAATGTTTGTACACCAAGAATGCATCCCATTTGGGCTTCCCTTCTTCTTGACATTATTTTACCCATTTTATTGTCATCGATAGCTATTTATTGTCCATCTACTTTGCAAAAACATGGGACTGGTTAATAATAAAAGGAGAAAGCCACAGCCCCACTTCCCACTAAAAGTTTATTAAGTGGTAAGGAAGATAAACCAAAAGATGAAGGCATCCATATAATTAATTGAAATAAGTAGCTGGCAATTAGAAACACAGTAGAGGCTGCCTGCCTAAGCCAAGATAGATTGGGAAGAGAAGATCTTTCTAAGCTAAATTGTTAAGAATGAACAGGAATGTCGTACAGAGAGAACCAGGGAAAGGGGGTTGTAACAAAGAAGAACACTGGAGGTAAAAATAGAAAGATACAGAAACAACATGGTGCATTCAAGGAACATCACATGTCTCCTCTGGTTGCAGAGAAGAGCATTTGGTCCAAGATAGAAGTGGTCAAAATAAAGAGGTAAAAGCCAAATCTTAAAGTGCCTTATTCCAAAGGCAGTGAGGAGCCCTGTAGTGGCAAGATTAACTTTTATGCTTACATCCTCCTAAGTAAATGTTCTACTGACTCTCAAAGACATCCTCTACCTGGCAGCCTCACTGCCTTATGCTGCGTGCCCTGAACGGTCGTGGCTTCTGTAAGTCTCCCTTCTTCCAGAAGGTGTGGACTGTCAGGTTGTCCTTATTGTCCAGACCTTGGAAACAAGGTCAATAATTTTGTAGAAGAGAGCTAAAGGAAAGAACTCTGTAAGATCAGCAATCATCTTCTTTTTTCTCCAGTTCTCTCTGTTCATTTATAAGTGCTCTGGGGACATTTTTAAGAGAGAAAAAGAGATGTAGCAAGAAAGGAGAGAGGGGAGATTGCTGTAGATCCAATCCTTTACCCACAGTTATACTTTCCATGGTTTCAGTTACTCATAGTCAACCACAGTCGAAGCAGTTGCTCCTCTTTCTGACTTATCATCAGAAGGTCAGTAGTAGCCCAACAAGACATCACAATGCCTACATCATTTGCCTCACTTTATCTCATCACATAGGCATTTTGTCATCTCATATCAGCACAAGAAGAAGGGTGAATGCAGTGCAATCAGATATTCTGAGGAGAGAGGTTGCAGTCACATTACGGTGTATTGTCATAATTTTGTTCTATTTTATTATCAGCTATGGTTAATCTCTTACTGTGATTAATTTATAAATTAAACTTAATCACAGGTATGCCTAGGCAGGGAAAATAACAGTATATATACGGTTTGGTACTGTGTATGGCAGCAGCTATCACTGGGGACCTTGGCATGTATCCACCGCAGGTAAGGGGGAACTATTGTAATTGAAGAGATGATGAAAGAGACACCAAAAAATGACAGCCTAAAATTAATATAAAAGGGAGTCACAGGTCATGATCTCATGAGTCATGAGATCAAGCCCCGTGCCTGACACTGTGCTGACATTGTGGAGCCTGCTTGGGATTCTCTCCCTCTCTCTGCCCTGCACTCACTCATGACCTGTCTCTGTCTCTATCTCTGTCTCTCTCTCTCTCCTACAAATGAACATTTAAAAAGTATAAAAGGGAGCTAGAACTGAGAAAAGAGAAGAAAAATAAAGTGAGAAAAGAAAGAAGTGAGGGATAGTAATTGAGATATGGCAAGTAATCTGTATAACATTTGTGACCAGGTGGCCGGCAGAAAGAAAAGAATAAAGAAAGCCAGCAAAGGGAAGATTAATAAAGGAATATAAATGTAATGGTAATAAAGAACATTTTATTACAATACATTATTAATTTATACTGCATTATTTAATACTCAGCGAATAGCACATATAGCACTTAGATAGTGTTTCTGTGGATGTTGTAGCTATAACATAACAGGCAAATTGGAGAATTTATACTTTTCCTTGTATCTACAGAGGTCAAATGAACACTGGGGTGAATAAATAGTGTTCGCTAGGCACAAGTGGTCAGTGCTGATATGGAAAACCTTGTTTCCTGACACCTTCTTTATAGTTACACACATGAGCTTCTCAGCAAATGTTTGTGGCTGGGAGCGAAGGGATGGACAGGAAACCACAAAGTAAATCAATGCTAAATATGTAAATAGAACTCTAGACTCATGACTTGCATTTTTAATCATGGCTACACAAAGTCGTTCTCACATGCGTAAAAAGAAGAAAATCACTTGAGGGAGACTTCATCCTACTTCCTCATGATTCAGTACTTTAATCCAGTTTCTCAACTGTGGTACTGTAGACACTTGGGGCTAGATAATTCTTTGTTTGTGGAGGGGTTCTGTGCATTGTAGGATATTAACAGCCTCTCTGAGCTCTACCTACTAGATACCAGAAACATTACAAACAAAAAGGTCTCCAGATATTGCCAAATGTCTGGGGTTAAAATCCCTCCCTACTAAAAACCAGTGGTCTAGTGGGAAAGGTGGTAGATTGGGCTACAGCAGACATCACATCTAGTTCCATAACTAAGTGTGTGACTTGAAGCAAGCCATTTTTTCTTTCATGCTCCTTCCTCATCTGTCTAGTGACAAGCATTCTCTCACTGAGCAGGCTCTACTCGGGCTCCCTGAACTCTTTTCCAACTAGTCCTGACTTTTGGACTCTGCACTGTCCAGTTTAAGCAAGAATCCTGATGAGTCTCTTAACCAGAATTTACACCCTCAACGTTTGATCACTCTTAATATCTTATAGGGTTCTTCATCATCACCATCCCCTAGGTGATGTTTGATCACCCAAGACTACCTTCAGCAAGAACCCTGTTAGATGGCTTGTACCAGAATCCTGTCCTGCCCCTGAAGTTTCCTCTTAATAATTTTCTATTCACTGACCCTCACTTTGCCTCTTGACTATGAACTCCCTCTTGCACATGCTGTAAACTCATGGTAAAATTCCATCACAGCTCCCCTTATAGCTACCATGATGGTCCCCTACCTGAACAAATTCTTCTAAAATGTGCTTTAATGGGTGCCATTGAATAATTTTTCTTTGACACTGGTTCCTTTTTTAAGTTTATTTATTTATTTTCGAGAGAGAGAGAGAGCACAAGCAAGGGAGTGATAGAGAGAGGGGGAGAGAGAGAATCCCAAACAGGCTCCCCTCAGTCAGGGCAGAACCTGACACAGGGCTTGATCCCATGAATCATGAGAACGAGACTGAGCTGAAAACAAGAGTCTGATGCTTAACCGACTGAGCCATCTATGTGTCCCTGACACTAGTTCTTTTTACAGGATCAGGATGCATTAGGTGTGAATCTTAACTAACAAAGATGTAAAGATAAGAGGAGTATCAAAACACCTCAAGTCTGGAAAGATGCTGGTCTATAACAGTCCTTGATGCAGAGAGTTTGGTGAAGCCCAGAATCATGGATGGGAATAAAGGTTATAGCTGGGGGGTCGTTGTCAAGAGCAAACAGCCAGCTGAGTATGGAAAATGAAGAATAAGGGGCAAGACTGATGGTAGCAGGGCCAGTATGGAGTGGAATTGGATTCAAGGAGGGAAGAGGAGAGAGTGTGTGTATGATTCAAGTAAAACAAAGTCAGGGCACCACACATGTGGCCAGAGTAGCCTGCTTATAACAGGTCTCATGCCTGTGCTGAAGGTCATCATGGCAGCGTGACAGAGAGACACACTCCAGCATGCTCTCCCCTATGGTCTTAGATGTCAGGCTTGCATTTCATGGTTCACTGCAAAAACTATGTATTAAAATTAAGGCACTGGCCTGAGCACTTGATTATCTCTGGACATTTTTTTAGTATTCCCCACATTTAATCCCCTTATTTGCAAGTACTGAGATAATATCTTTTGAAGTCTCTGGAACGTGCTACAACAGATCTTGAACCATGATAGGTCTTTGATAAAGTCTATATTACCTCTTTTCTTTCCCCTTTCTTGGGAAACACATGTAAAGAAAGAAAGCAGAATACTGTACTTTCTTCTAGTAAAGAAGGAGGTGGCAGTGGTGGAAAGACGATGCATACATATTCTCATTCTGCCTTCACACACATGTATGAAGTGTTATCATCCTGTGTTAATGTATGAGAAAAGTGAGATTCAGGGGGAGAAAATAAGTTATCAAATATCTATGTGAATAGTTGCATGAGCTGAAAGTCACACCTGGGCAGGTGACACCAGAGTCCACACTGTTTCACCCACAGCACATCTCTACTCTTAAGATCTAGTCCAGTAGAATCAAGGGGGTAAATGTTACTTGTAAAGATAAATACAATATAAAAATAAAAGGTGCTATTATTACTTCAAATTCAGGAAGAGGAAAACACACCTGACAGTTTGGAACAAAGTTGATCTTCCAAATATATCATATCTTGGAATTTTAGTGGAAGATTTGCTATACTGTGAGCTGTATTAGTAGCCAAATGATTCCAAAAGCATAAAATGAAACAGGTACCAAATTATTTGGAAAGTATCCAAACTTGTCAAAGGGATTGGCAAGCATTTTTAAATTCAGACTTCCATTCCAACTTTGCTAACCAATGAACGTAGACAAGATTGCAATGGGTGAAAATACCCACAGTACTGATTTTCCCTTATTTGAACAGCAGAGAATAATTTTTTGAATCCATAATACCTTCACAAAAATCCAAGCAACTATTCTGTCTAATAGACAACGCAATTACTTATTTCTTATGGGTGAGAGAAATGCACTTGCATGAACAGGACAAGATACCCTAGCAGGTGGTGAGAAGCAAAAAGAAATTTTTCTTTATCACAGTTACTATAATATAACATGTTCTGAAATCTTCTTTTCACTTTACCCAGAGCAACCAAAAAAATAAAACTGAAACAGATAATCAGTGGGTCTTTCTTGTATGGAAATATTTGAAGAAGCTCATATATCATAAAGCCAAATGTTTGGTCTTTTCTTCCATTGTCTTCCTTGGGA
Organism: Proteles cristata cristata; assembly: GCA_017311185.1. Taxonomy (NCBI): domain Eukaryota; kingdom Metazoa; phylum Chordata; class Mammalia; order Carnivora; family Hyaenidae; genus Proteles; species Proteles cristata. The sequence goes on from JAESUZ010004250.1 coordinate 1,403,093, forward strand.
AAGAAGGAAAGTTGTATGAATCTACAGTTACTTAAAATCATGCTACTTCAAATTGCCATATCTTAGTCTTTGACATTTTATCAGTGCCATGCATTGGAGAAAAATGGTCCTTAATAGGATAATATTTAAAATAAGAAGGCACAGCCTTGTCATTATTACCAGCACAATGGAGAGGCTCACTGGAATCAACCATCCAAGCTATGAAGGGGCTTGAAGTTAATTACATCACCTTAGACAATAAGTTGGTCTTTGTGGTTCCAGTTATCTCTGCACACAGTTGGCTCTATTTTTTTGTTGTTGTGTAATGTCCCATTAATCACAGTTACATTTGTTCCCCGCTGTGTGATTCATCATCCTCTCCCCCTGAAAGGACTTCCTTTCTCCAGGACTCAAGATAAACCACTAATTTAAAGTGGCAGTGGCCAACCTTGCCTATCACAGTGGCGTTGTCTGAATGAGGAGGGTCAACGGCAGCATGCGCAGACTCTAGAAGCTTCAGTCGATTCAAATTATCCCCAGTGATTGGGTTCAGGCACTGGGACAGAGATCAGGTGTGACAATTACAGGGTGAACTCTCTAAATGGAACTGAAGGTGCATTTGCCTTTGGAACTTTTCCAAGCACCATTTATTCGAAAAAGATGACAAAGTAGAGTATGTGGAGAAGGAGAAAAGTGTAATGGGTGGAAAATCACTGGGCTCAGTGTCAGGAAATGTGCTCTAACTTTCACTTTAGAAGAAAGTATCTGTGTGAACTTGAGCAAGTCATTTCATTACTCTGGGTTCCATTTTCTTAACAAAACTAAAGGAAGAAATAACTTGGAACAGGTGACATCTAATCTGGCATAAGGAGGCTTCCTTTTGATAAGAATCTCAACAAAGTTATCGTATAGCACATTTCGAAATGTTGTTAAAGATTACACATTATTATTTGGGGGAATAGATAGATTTCTGCTGTGAATTATAGCTCCTTACCTTTATAGAGACCAGAAATCAGCGTTCAGCAAGCTGGGTCCCTCAGGAGGAGGGAGTAGCTCTATGAAAGTCAGTACTTATTTTGTTTTCATCTGCTACTAATCCTAACTTTGCCAAATAATTGCAAATCCCTCTTAGCTCTCTGGTTAATTATTTTATGCAATTTAGCAGCCTAAAGAAGAAACTGCTTGTCTGTTTCCCTCAAGGCATTTCTTGATTTTGGATAAAAAGGACCCATTGTATAACACAAGCTGCTAACACCAAAAGGAAACTTCCAGAGACTTGGACTACTGATGGAAATTTTGGAATTGCAAACAAATTATTACTTTAATAAATCAATATTGTCGTATAGATATGGGACATGGATAATTATTTTTACCACCTCAATTCTTTCTGTTGAGATGAGGCATTGCCGACATGCCCTTCTGATTCTGTCCTCTGTACTGGTCTAATTCATTCATTTGTTATAGTTCAGGCCATCATTTTCACTATGTTTCTTTCTACCTTAGTGGACTTCTTACAGACAGAGCCTGAACATCATACTTTCAAAAATTCAGTTCTATCATAATTTCTAGTCAGGGCATTTAATAAATATTCCAGGCAACAATGTTGTATTGTCCAGGGCAGTGTTGATGGAGGAGTACATATTTTCAACCCCTGCAGCTCTTCCCTCAGGGTTTAGGACCATCTCCTCATTGTCACTTCTTTGATTTCAGAGAAATAATAATAGCCACAATCATATATTGTGCTCTGGGCCATACAGACCTCATTTATAACTTCATAACATTTGTGCAAAGCGGTTACTTCCAAGTCCCATTTATAAGTGAGAAGACTCACGCTTGGAGAAGCTAAACCATGTGGCCAAAATCACCACCCGCTAGACACCTGGGTTATCAGTCCCCTGTGTCTACACACATTCCATAACTTAGTGCTTGCTAAAGCATATTAACCTGCAGACTCATGATTACCTGGAATTGTGGACTTAATCTATGTGGGGCTCTGAGAAAATCATTTGGCATGGCTCTTTCTTATAGCCAATATGTCAGGTACCATAAGTTTTTAAATTAAGAACCGATTAAGATGAAAGGGAGCACGGGGAATATTTGGGCCAAACAAGAATGGGCTGTATGTGGCATTTAAAAACCAATCTGTACCTTCATAAAGATCAGTATTTCTCAGCCAGGGGCAATTTTGTGCCTCACAAGAGATTTGGCAATGTCTGAGGGCATTTTTTAAGTTATCGTGATAGGGGGAATGAATGTTACTGCAATCCAGTGTGTAAAGGCAAGGATGCTGTTAAATAATCTATAACGCACAAGACAATTAATTATCTGGCACAAAATGTCAACTTGTGCCAAAGTTGGAAAAACCTGTTCTAGTCAGATTATAATGAATTATAAAATGTAGTTGGAGAAAATTGGGCACACATTAAGAATAACAAAAAAAGCTGTACACATAGAGAAAAATATAAGAAATATGCACTTGTTTTGGGGAAAAATAATATAATTTTCCTACAGGATATAGCTATAAAAAAGAAACAGGGAAATAAATATAGCTTATTCTAGGTTAGAGAAACTTAACACAGGAGCCCCTTCTTATGTGTGGTTTTCCTTTCTGTGGTTTTCCTTTCCACGGCCAACTACCTCACAGCCAACTGCCCTCCAGAAAGAGATGAACCTCCTTCTGAATATATGTCAGAAGGTCAGTAGAAGCCTAACACTACATCATAGTTCCTGTGCATTATTCACCTCATTTCATCTCATAACATAGGCATTTTATCATTTCACATTACCACAAGAAGAAAGGTGAGAGAGGGAGAACATTCATATAACTTTTATTACAATTGTAATCATCAGCTATTTGATGATTAATTATTATTGTTAACTTCTTACAATTCTAATTCATAAATGAAAACTTATCATACATATACGTGCAGGAATTCAACAGAGTATATACAGTGATGATACTTTCCTTGGTTTCAGGCATCCACTGGGGGTCTTGGAAGGTATCTCCCATGGATAAGAGGGGACTATTGTAATGTAAATATGTCACTTTTTATAAATCAATCTCCACAACCAATAAGATCCCATAAAATTGTTCTCTAAAATGGTGAAATAGCCTAGGGCAGAAGTAGGTGTGATAACATGTTCTTATGTTAGGGGTACAACTTGTGGGATCTTGCAGAACATTGTAAAAACTTTGGCTTTTCTGCTAGTGAGAAAAAATAGTGCTGAAAGATTTCAACAGGTATGATTATTTTAAAGTCTCAGTCATGCAACTGTGAGGAAATAGCTTGTGTGTGTACATTGAGTGATGGTGGTATTTGTTCTTGGATGATGACACTCAGGGTTATGTACAGGGGTCTGTGAAGAGAAGTCTAAGATTAAAGCTATAACAACATTTACTTTGTGACTGGTTCTCTACAAACGTGGGGAGACAAATTATTCAGGAATGATTTTAAGTTTGGGGCCTACACATCTGCTGCAGTTTTGACTTGTCATTTAGTGACATGAGGATAACAGGGACAAGAGCAGGTATCAGTGCAGGTGGAAAAGAAACATTAGGTTTGAGGGATGATAAGTTTGAGGTGTATATTAGGCATTGGATAGATGTCACAGACCAACAAATGGGTGTGAAGTTCATGGGAGAAAATGGGGCTTGAAAGCTACATTTGGAATCTTCTAGATTAAGGCAGCATATAAAATCTTGCAGTCAAGGGGTGCCTGGGTGTTTCTGTCAGTTGAGCATCAAGTTCTTAATTTCAGCCCAGGTCATATTCCCAGAGTCATGGGGTCACACCTTATGTTGGGCTCCATTTTGAGTGTAGACCCTGCTTGGGATTATCTCTCTCTCCCTCACAAAAAAAATTTTAAAAATTAAAATATATATATATATGTGTATACATATATACACACAATTTACCATAAAATAATAAGTATTTCTGCTTGCATGTATTAGCAAAATTTTAAAAAAGTAAAAAAGGAAACAATTTATAAGCTGTGAAAGAGGAAATACTGAACATATTATATTATACCAAGCTAATGATAAATGTTAAATAATATTTTTCAAAACTGTTAAGTAATATATACAAAGTCAAACAATGTGGTAGTGGTGAGCAAAGTAATGTATATAATATGATATAAATTTTGTTAAATAGCTATAAACGCAAATATATACAAATTTGAATTAAAATATACATATAATGTCTGGCTATAAAGAGAGAGAAATTGAGATAATAATAAGGAAAATTTAATAGTGAAAATTATGGGTATTGGTATCTTAAATTTTTCATATTTACATTTCTGGTATCTTACACATTTTGATGATCTGAATAAAATTGTATAAGTATTTTAATGTAACAACGTTATAAGAATACAACAATATATATATACTCATACAAAGTATTACTTACTGTTTTATTTTAAGTCTATAAAGATATTCATGCCATCAGCCTTAGATAATTCAAGGCTGTGTTCCACTTAATGCCCCATCTTTGAATCGTCTCCTTATATTTTTTGTGGGGCACTCTGCCTACTGCCGTCAGAGTTATAAAAGTTTCATGCATCTTACACATCTTATGAAGAAATATTTCCTTAAGGGAGTTATTGCCCACACGTTGAGAAATGCCTTTGAATAATGAAGTCACCCTTAGGGAATAAATACATAATGAAAGAGTAGAAATCGGTTTTATATGCTGCCCACCAATACGTGGCTACATCAACTACTCAAGTCCTTCCACTTTGTATTGTTATAAAATTGTTTCAGTGAGAAACTGGTCATTTTCCTATCCTTCCTTCCAAAACTAATTATTGCATTACTGATATGTAACAAGCACCACTAGTTGTTGGTAATAAAACGAAATAAGATTTACTTTCTGCCTGCAGAAGAGAGACAAGCATACAGACAATTACAACACAGTATGGTAAGTGCTAGAATACAGGTGTATACTTGATGCTTGCTATGAGAGCACAGGGGCCTAAAGAGATTTGGGACAGAGGTGAGGGAGATCAAGAACACTTCTCTGAGGATGTGACACTGTAGCAGAAGCATGAAAGGCTAGTTGGAATTAGACAAAGATTATATGAAGAGAATGTGAAAAGACAAGAGCAAGGAGAAAGCTTAGGTGACAGCATGTCCATATTATGTTCAAAAGAGGGAAAAGAAAATGCATATCATGGTGACACAGCAGGGCAAGATGGTAGAAGCAGTCCATCCCACATTCAGACAATAAAGTTGTAATTTCAGAACAATTTTAGTGCAAAGAATTGCTGGAAGTTTTCACTGAATTTTAATAGTATATATGTGAGATTCAAGTCGGTATACTGACACATTATGTTCCTCATAGAGGTTAATTTGGATAACACCGGTTAGTACCATCAGCCCCTTACCACACATACTTAACGAAATGTATTCTATTTGAGAGTAAATACAAAAGTAAGTTCCTAAGGGTGCAGAATAGTTCAAGCTCACTTAGGAGACTTTGGGTCTCCAAGATCTTTGGTACTTCATAATTCTGCACACAAACAAAGTATATTCAAAATAAACAACAGCACACTGATTATAAAATTACAGAAACACCACTTGGCTCATTTCAATCCTATCATTCCATGCAAACATTCAGGATATTTATTTGTATTGGAAACAGTGAAACACAATATGATGTGTAATATTTATTTGGTAAATCCAGTTTTAGTTAAAAAAAATTTTTTTAATGTTTTATTTATTTCTAGAAGAGAGAGAGGAGAGACAGCGTGAACAGGGGAGGGTCAGAGAGAGAGGGAGTCACAGATTGAAACAGGCTCCAGGCTCTGAGCTGGCAGTCAGCACAGAGCCCGATGCGGGGCTTGAACCCACGAACTGCGAGATCATGACCCAAGCAAAAGTCGGACGCTTAACCGACTAAGCCACCCAGGCGCCCCCAGTTTTAGTTTATACAGAAAAATATTTTGCTGAATGTGAATGAATACTACCTCTTCCACTGATGTGTATTATTTTTAAATTAGTAAGATATTTTTTATTAAGTGAAAAAAGAAAATAATAATTTTAAAGATCATTAACTATAGCTGGAAAATTTTTATTGCAAAGAGAAAATATGATGCTGAAAATGATTTCTGGATGATGTCAGTGGAAATGGAAGATTTCTAAAATTCAGTCCTTCATTAAGGTAACACAAATAAATTGTCATAAATTGTCATAATCAAATATTTCAGGACTCTGGACACTAACCAAAAGCATTCAGGAATATCAGATTGTTTATTCAAGAAAAAGGGCTGATTCTTGTTAGAGACCATGAGACTGATGGTGTCTTAACTTGCCTTGTCCCATTATCTGCTGTCCAGTTCTCTGGACCTTAAAAATCAACAGCTTGCTATCATGCTGGTGGTATGGGGTTGGAGTGCCTTCCAACCTCTTTCTCAGAGTATTGATATTATTTGATTAGTCTACTGTTTCCTTGGAAGACCCCATGTGAACTGTCTTCATTTGACCTCACTCAGCGCTTACTCAGTGTGAAAAAGACTTTTCCCTGGGAACTGTCAAAAAGAATCACAGGAAATTGTATAACTTCCTAAGGAAGTGTTCCTAAGTTTAACTGCACAGCTTCCTAAGGCAGCTGGTAACAGTTGAGGCAAACAAAAAGCCAACCAAAAAGCTTAAAAGGAAAGATTGGTGAATGAGATACATGGTGGGGGGGGGGGGACTTGAAAACCTTTGACATATTCCTTGAAATGCCATGTGTAGGGCTGTGTCCATGTCCAGAGATTTCCACATGTCCATCTGAAAAGATTCCAACTCTCATCTTACCTAGCTTTGAGACTCTGCACAAGTAAGAAAGTGAATTATAAGGCAAAAGTGTCAAGTGTCTATCTGAATGTTTAAGGTATGCACAAACATGCATACAGAGCTCTTTGGCAAAGTCTGGGATCCTCAGTGGTTACAGGCATTCAAGGAAATCTCTGTACAACCACTAGGGGACCAATAGAAGAGAAATTTCAGTGTTCATACATGACAAAAAATACAGACTTCAAAGAATTAGCTCAGAAAAATCACTAAACAAACAAAAAAAATCAAACAACAGCAATAACAAATCATGAGGAGAGGAGGGTCTGGTTCACAGAATTGCCATCTTACATTATTATTTTAAATGTCTTTTTCATCTCTTAAACAAAAATGTATGGGCTATGAAAGAAACAACAGAGCATAGTCTATACCCAAGGAAAAAAATCAATCAGTAGAAACTGTACCTGGGGAGGACCAAGCACTGTAGTCATTAGACAGATTTGAAATAGGGTTATTTTAAATATTTTCCAAGAACCACATGCAACCTTGTCTAAAGAACTAGAGAAAGGGTGCCTGGGTGGCTCAGTCAGTGGAGTGTCCCACTCTTGATTTCAGCTAAGGTCATGACTCCAGAAACATGGGATCAAGCTCTGCACTGGGGTCCACACTGGGTATGGAACCTGCGTAAGATTTTCTCTTTCTCTCTCTCAGTCTCTCTCTTTCTCTCCCTCTGGCCCTTCTCTTGCTCATTTCCCTCTCTAAAAACATAAATAAATAAATTACTAGAAGAATGTATGAGAATGATGTTTTACCAAATATAAAATATCACTAAAAAAGTAAAAAATTGAAATTAGAAAAAAGAAAGAACTAAACAGAAATTCTGGAGTTGAAAATACAGTAACAGAATTGAAAGACAGAAACACTAGAGGGGATCCACAGCATATTGCAACGAGTGCAAGAAAGGACCTGCCAACATGAAGATGTTCTATGGAGATTATCCAGTCTCAAGAACAGAAAGAAAGAATGAAGAGAAATAAAGAGATACAGAAACATGTGGGACATCATCAAGCATATCACATTCATAGAAAGGAGTTCCAGAGTCTCATAGGAAATGACAAGGAGAAAGAGAAAAAAGAGGAATATGTGAAGAAATAGGCTATTTTCTAAACTGGATGAAAAACTCCAACCTACATGCCAACAATGGTCAATGAAATTCAACTCAGAAATCCACACTTAGACACATCGTAATGAAACAGATGAATCAAAGGCAGAGAAACTTTGAAAGCAAGAGAGAAGCACTTATCATGTACATGTGTTCCTCAGTAAGATTAACAACAATTAAGATTAACAATGTCTTAGCAATGACAAAAATATGCAGGACAAAAGGCAATATGATGCCATCAAAAGTACTGAAAAGACCATATGGAATTTTCTCCAGAATAGACCATATATTAGCCATGAAAAAAAAAAATGAATAACTGTTAAGAGGATTAAATACAAAGTATATTCTCCTACTAAAGTGGTACAGAATTAGAAATATAAAACAGATGGAAATTTGGGAAATTCACCAATATATGGAAATGAAACAATGCACTCCTACATAACCAATAGGTCAAAAGAGAAATCACAAAGGAAATTAGAAAATACATTGAGATGAATAAAGAAGGAAACATGACATATAAAAACTCATAGGCTATAAAAACATTTAAAAATAAAACTCATGGGCTACTATGAAACAGGGCTTAATGGAAATTTTAGGTATTTATGCTTATATTAAAATGATTTTAAAAATACTTGTATTAATTTGCTAGTGCTTTCATGAGAACATTACTGGGTGACATATACAACTAAAAGTTATTTTCTCAACTCTGGAAGCCAGAAGTCCAAGTTCAAGGTGTTCACATGGTTGTTCTTTCTGAGGCTTCTCACCTTGATGGTGGATGGCCACCTTCTCCCTGTTTCTTCATATGGTCTTCTTTATGGACATGCCTGTGTCCAAATTCCTTCTTCTTATAAGGACATCAGTCATATTGCCTCAGAGCCACTCTGATGATCTCATCTTAACTTAATCACCTCTTTAAAGATCTCTCCAAATATAGTCACATCTGAGGTGGCTATGATAGGATTTCAACACAGAAATGTCTGGCCCAGGAAATTACACAAATCAGTAGTCTAACCTTCCATCTTAAGAAACCAGAGGGGTGCTTGGGTGGCTCAGTTGGTTAAGCGTCTGACTTTGGCTCAGGTCATTATCTCACAGTTCATGAGTTCGAGCCCCATATCAGACTCTGTGCTGAAAACTCAGAGCCTGGAGCCTACTTCATATTCTATGTCTCTCTCTCTTTCTGCCCCTCCCCTGCTCATGCTCTGTTTCTCTCAAAAATAAATAAACATTTAATTAAAAAAAAGAAAACTAGAAAATAAGAATGAACTAAACTCGGGACGCCTGGGTGGCTCAGTCAGTTAAGCGTTCGACTTCGGCTCAGGTCATGATCTCATGGTTCATGGTTTTGAGCCCCACATCAGGCTCTGTGCGGACTGCCACCTCAGAGCCTAGAGCCTGTTTTGGATTCTGTATCTCCCACTCTCTCTGACCCTCCCCTGTTCACGCTGTCTCTCTCCCTCTCTTTCAGAAATAAATAAAACATTAAATTTTTTTTAAAAAATGAACTAAACTCAAAGCAAGCAAAAAGAAGGAAATAACAATCATTAGAATGGAAATACTATAGAGAATAGAAACACAGTAGAAAGAAATCAACAAAGCCAAAATATGATTCCTTGAAAAGATTAAAAAATTGATAAGTACCATAAAAGACTCTTAAATACTGAGAACAAACTGAGGGTTGATGGAGGGAGAGGGGAAAAGGGGTGATGGACATGAAGGAGGTCACGTGTTGGGATGAGCACTGGGTGTTATACGGAAATCAACTTGACAATAAACGATAAAAGAAAAACAAACTGACACATTACCCACACTGCCTAAGGGAAAACAACAACAACAACAACAAGAGATTACTAAAATCAGGAATAAAAGATGATACATTATTTCCTTACAGAAAGAGACAAGATTATAAATTTTTATGAAAAGAAGTTATGTGAGACTTCTTTGGCCATTGTATAGCTGCATAAAGTGAGCCTCAACCTGGAATAACTCCTTACATGGCCATAAGGAACTCTCATATCTATGTTGTGCTTATTGCCACGTTTGAGCCTATCATTTCCTGTTCTGGATTGATGTATACTGCTTTGTTCTATTCGAAGTCTATGTGTCATACAGCACCTGGCCAACCCCACCGATGTATCTATTCTCAGTAGGAGGGAAAGGGCTTCTTTGCCTGAGGGCTTCATACAGTGCCATCTTCTTACACAGCTACAAGATAAAACCCATTGGCCAAGGGAATCAATTCTCATTATTGTCGCTGATCTTGCTCGAGCCCATCTATGTGTTCCATCCAGTGCCTCTGTGAGTCATGTCTGTCTTGGTGGCCCTGACACTTGCAAACCATGCAGTGGGTTATTATCCTGGGGCTGCTGCTCTTTATGGTAGACAACAGGTGACACTTGCTCAACACATATAATTCTATAAACATTTGAGTGTCAAAAAATTAGCACTGAAGTAAAACACATTTATTCCCAGAGAAGTGCAAACTACCAAAACTGACTCCAGAATAAATAGAAAATAAAAATATACTATAACAAGACAAAAAGAGTCAGCTATTTATCAAAAATCTTTCTACAAAGAAAATCCCAGGATCAGATGGTTTCACTGGTAAAACCTACCTAACATTTAAAGAATTAACATCAGTCATTCACGAACTCCTCCAAAATATAGAAGAGAAGGTAAAACTTTCCAACTTCTTCTGTGATACCAAAATGAGACAGACATATCACATAAGAGAAAACTACGGACCAAGAGCCCTTGTAAATATAGACATAAACATTCTCAAAAAAAAAAAAATTAGGAGGAAACCAGACTGAGAAACATATGTAAAGGAGTATACAACATGACCAAGGGGGATTTATGTTAGGAATGTAAGTTTGGTTCAAAATATGAAAATCAATCAATCCATGGAAATCACCATATAAATACCCACAGAATAAACATTTGGCAAAATTCAATACTCATACATGATTAAAATACTCAGTAAACTAGGAATATTTTATTATTTTTTAATTCATTTATTTTGAGAAAGAGAGCACAAGTGGGGATGGGGAGCAGAGAGAGGCTCCGCACTGTCAGTGCGGAACCACACATGGGGCTCAGTGCTACAAACCATGAAATCATGACTTGAGCCAAAACCAAGAATCAGATGCTTAACCAACTGAGCCACCCAGGTGTCCTTCAGTAAACTAGGAATCAAAGGAAACTTCCTTAACTTGATAAGCGGCATCTATGAAAAATCCACATTTAACATCAGACTTAACAGTAGAAGATTGAAATTTTTCTCAACCATAAGGCCCAATATGAGGATTTCTGCTCCCAGAACTTCTATTCCACCTTGTACTAGAAGTTCTAGGCAGCAATTATAGAAGAAAAAAATCTAAGTTGAAAAGGAAAAGGAGAAAACTACCATTTTTAATCTCAGAAGCCATAATTGTAGAGTCCTAAGGAGTCTGCAAAATAACTATTAGTGCTCAAAACAATTTTACCAATATTGAAACCATCAACATAAAAATCAGGTCTATCTCTATATACTAACAATAAACAATCTAAATATAAAATTTAAAAATCATTTACAATAGTATCAAAATGAATTAAATACTTAGAACTGAATGCAACATAAACAGTGCAAGAGTTGTGCCTGAAAACTGCAAAATAGCATTGTGAGAAATCAGAGAAGATTTAAATAGATGAAATAACAGATACCTGAGTGGCTCAGTTGGTTGAGTGTCCGATTCTTGATTTCAGCTGAGGTCATAATCTCAAGGTTGTGGAATCAAACGGCAAATTGGTTTGGAGCATGGAGCCTGCTTGAGATTCTTTCTCCCTCTGTGCCTACCCACCTCTGCTTGCATCTCTGTCTCTGTCTCTCTCTCTCAAAATAAAAAAATAGGTGAAACAACATCCATATTCATGAATTAGAATATTTAATATTATTAAGAAGAAAGGATTTTTTTTTAATTTTAATGTTTTTAAAAAATTTATTTATGAGAGAGAGAGAGACAATGTGAGCAGGGGGTTGCTCAGAGAGAGAGGGAGACATAGAATCGGAAGCAGGCCCCAGGCTCTGAGCTGGCTGTCAGCGCAGAGCCCAATGCAGGGCTCAAACCCACAAACCATGAGATCATGACCTGAGCCGAAGTCGGACGCTTAACCGACTGAGCCACCCAGGCGCCCCAGAAGACAGTATTTTTTAAATTGATCTGCAGATACAGTACAATCCCTGTCAAAATTACAGCTGCCTTCTTAACAGAAAATGGCAAGTTAATCCCAGATTGCCAAATAATCTTTTTACCAAACCAAAATTGTCCAAAGAATCTTGAAAAAGAAAGTAAGTTGTAGGATTCACATTTTGCAATTTCAAAACTTATTACAGAACTACAGCAATCAAGACTGTGTGGCACTGGCGTAAAAATAAGTTTATAGAGGGGCACCTGGGTGGCTCAGTCTGTTAAGCATCAACTTTGGCTCAGGTCATGATCTCATGGTTCCTGGGTTCGAGTCTCACATCAGGCTCTGTGCTGGTAGTGAGTTCAGAGCCTGGAGCCTGCTTCTGATTCTGTGTCTCCCTCTCTCTCTGAACCTCCCCTTCTCAGGCTGTCTTAATAAATAAATAAATAAATAAATAAATAAATAAATAAATAAAACATTAAAAAATTAAAAAATAAGTTTACAGATCAGTGGGATAGAATTGAAAGTTCACACTATTCCATTACATTCAGGGTCAATTAAGCTTTTTATAAAGCTTCGAAGACAATTTACTATGAGAAACAAAACATTTTCAACAAATAATGCTTGCACAACTGCGGATCCACATATGAAGGAACAAACTTGGACCTCTACCTCACTCTATTTTTTAATGTTTATTTATTTTTGAGAGAGAGAGAGAGACAAATCACAAATGGGGCAGGGGTAGAGAGGGAGACAAAGAATCCGAAGCAGGCTCTAGGCTCTGAACTGTCATCACAGAGCCCAATGTAGGCCACAAACTCACAAACTGAGATCATTATCTGAGTAGAAGTCAGAGGCTCAAGGGACTGAGCCACCCAGGTGCCCCACTATATAAAAAAAATTAACTCAAAGAATATCAAAGACCTAATGGAAAGAACTACACCCACAAAACTCTTCAGTAAAATATGGAAGTAAATGAATTTTTAAATATTACACCAAAAGCATCAGAAACAAAAAGAAAAACAAATACTAGGTAAATCTGGCTCTAACAAAATTAAGATCTTATGTGCTTCAGAAGATTAAAGAAGGCAATAAGCAACACACAAAATTAAAGAATGTATTTCCAATTTATGTATTTAATTAACATCAAGTGTCCAGAATACACGAAGAACATTTCAAACTCAAGAATAAAAAGACAAATCACCACTTAGAGAAGTGGGCAAATAGTTGAATAGACATTTCTCTAAAGAAAATCCACAAATGCCCAAGAACTATATGAAAGGATGCTTAACGTCGTTATTTGCCACAGAAATGCAAATCAAAACCAAAATGAGATACCATTCACGCATACTACAATGACCACAATTGACAAGATGAACAATAACAAGTGTTAGAGAGGTGTAAAGAACTTGAAATAAAATTTGTAAAGACTTTTGGAATGAAAAATTATGCAGCTACTCTGACAAACACCTTGGCATTTCCTCAAAATACTAGGCATAGAGCTTCTCTCTGACAAAGCAATTGCATCTCTAGATATATACCCAAAACACATGAAAATGTACATACACACCAAAACCTATACACAGATACATAGAAGCATCATTTATAATATCTGATAAGTGGAACAATCTTAATGTTTATCAACTGAGTAATAGATAAACAAAATATAAAAGTTCCACAAAATGGAATATCATTCCATTATAGAAAAGGATAAAGTACTCATGCCAGCTACAATGTGCATGAACAAAGAAGGTATCATGCAAAGTGAAAGAAGTCAGACATAAAAGGTCATATCTGGTATGACTCCGTTCACGTAAAATGTTCAGAAGAGGCAAATCCTTTTTTTTTTTTAATGTTTTATTTATTTCTAGGAGAGAGAGAGAGACAGTGTGAGCAGGGTAGGGTCAGAGAGAGAGGGAGGGAGATACAGACTTTGAAATAGGCTCCAGGCTCTGAGCTGGCAGTCAGCACAGAGCCCGACGCGGGGCTCGAACCCACGAACCGCGAGATCATGACCTAAGTGAAAGTCGGACGCTTAACCGACTAAGCCACCCAGGCGCCCCATAGAAGAGGCAAATCCTTAATGACAGGAAGTAGATTAGCTGTTTCCAGGAGTTGGGAGAGGAAGGAATGGGGTGTGACTACTAATGACTATGTAGTAGTTTCTGTAGTTTCTGTTTGGAGTGATGAAAAGTTTCCAGAATCAGATTATAGTGATGGTTACACTTTAAAAGGGTGAATATTATCATGTAGGAATTGAAAGAGAAAGAAAATAAAAGATGTGCCCTACATGCCAAATACCCTAGGAATGCCATGGGTACCTCCACCTGCTCTGTAACATCCTGCCCAGACTTGCTGGTCTCACTTCTTGCTTCAGTCAACTTTGGACTCTGAAAAGACCGTCATGATGGCAATTGCCACTTACTTACGGAATACACCATGTGAAGACACATTAGTAGATACACAATGAGTTGCCCAGGGAAAATGTATTTATTTTTATTGGAAACAATTCCAATTGTCCAAACCATAAACATGAGTGTGTGAGATCTTCTTTGTTGAAACCAACTTGCTCCTATGCCCCCCAGCCTATCATGTTCCATGAACTTGGTTGACCATCACAAGCCTGTAGTCAGATAATCTCTGCTCATCCTTCTTGAGATGACACAGCAAACCCTAACCATTGTTCTTAACTTGATGTTCACAGTTATCAAGTTTAGTTATTAGGCTAAAATAATCTGAAATAAATACCACTATAATATAATCCATAATTATATTGGAATTGAGGATAGGAGATAGAAATTAAGTTTAAAATCAATATGAAAAATACAGCATAAGGAATATAATCAAGGGGTACCTGGATGACTCAGTCACTTGAGTGTCCGACTTCGGCTCAGGTCATGATCTCACGGTTCGTGGGTGTGAACCCCGTGTCGGGCTCTGTGCTGACAGCTAGCTCAGAGCCTAGAGCCAATTTCAGACTCTGTGTCTCCCTCTCTCTCTCTGACCCTCCCCTGCTCACACTGTCTCTCTGTCTCAGAAATAAATAAAACATTAAAATTATTTTTAAAAAAGGAATATAATGAATAATATTGCAATAAATTTGCATTGTAACAGGTGATAACCACACTTACCATGGTGGGCTCAACTACATCATATATATAATTGTCAAGTCACTATCTCATACATTGGCAACAAATCTAATATTGTATATTAACTATGCTTCTATTAAAAATGTTTAAATTGATGAATTTCCTATTATAGGTGATGCTTCTTTTTAAAAATTTTTATAACATTTATTCATTTTTGAGAGACACAGAGAGACAGGGCATGGGTGGGGGAGAGGCAGAGAGAGGGAAAATACAGAATCCAAAGCAAGATCCAGGTTCTAAGTTGTCAGCACAGAGCGAAACGCGGGGCTTGAACCCATGAACCGTGAGATAGTAACCAGAGCTGAAGTCAGACACTTAACTGACTAAGCCACTCGGGCACCCCTATGTGATGCTTCTTAATAAATAACAAAAACAATTTACATGGTACCAGCACAGTCCACAAATAGCAAAAAGCATGTGAACGTGAGATCCCAGCAAGAGATCTGAATGAAGTATTCAAGAAACTTAGCTTGTGCTTTTACTGCACATCAGTTCCAAAGCTCATGTGTGTGTTGGAGAGTTTTCACACTCATAATGACAGCTACAGTGTACAGAATCATATACTTAGAGTGATCATAGCCATTGGCAATGTAAAGTTTAATCATTTTGATGACTGCTTTTGTAAGCTTTCTTCAGGTTATACTGTGATAATCCAACAGCAATCCTGATCTCAATGACCTCTAATAACAAAAGTTTAGTTCTTTCCCATTTTATATGTCAGCAACTGCAGGTTGCTGGGATCTGTTCAGAGCCTCTTTTCACTTCACAACTCAGCTTTAAGAATCCGCCCTTACCTCAACCTTACAATAAAAAGAAAGGAAACAACATCCAAACCACACAAGGATCTTAAAGGTTCTGTTTGAATAAGATAAGGTCACTTCCTATTTCCTTCTCCTGCCAGCAGCAAGTCATAGAGCCAAGCTTGACATCAGTGATGTACAGCCATCTCTATATACTGGAGAGTAGCACCAGAAGTCACCTGGCAACACACGGCATTGAAAATTCTTACAGTAGGAGAGAAGAAAATAAGAAAAATAAAACAACCTGCCACATTCATGTTATTGTCTCTGCAAGAATCGGTCTCTTACTTATCTTTCTGCCTTTCATATACTGCCTGTCTTTCTAATATCCTCCTGTGCCTTGACACCTGGCATCTTCTTTGAAGTCCTTACAATCAAATTTCTCAATCTCGTTTGCCCGATGAAGGTATTTGGTACCTTCTTTGTCTTTCCATAAAGTTCTTCCCTAAGCCTTTATTATTAAATTAATAAATTGCCACCATAATTTCATACTGACTGATTTTCTATTACTTCTGTCTAACTGTAAGGTATTCAAGACTGGAACTATCAAAAGTTCTCTTTGTTAACTGGATTCTGAAACTGTAAGCTTTCAGTATTTGATGAATTAGTGACAGAACACTCTCAAAATCTATTATTAAGTTGGACATTTTATGTCTTATTTGATGACATTCTTTTCCATCTTTTTCCCTCCTTCCCTGCCTTCTTTCTAACTTTAACTAATATTAGCTGAGTGCCTTCTATTTGTTCAACAATGCAATATGGAAAAAAAATAATGAATAAATCGTTGTTTGTTATCATTCAGGAAACCACAGTTTACAGAAGACAGAAATATTTGAATAAAGAGGCAGATTAATTTAAATCATGCCCAGATTGATGTCACCAACATGAAACTGAAAGCTGACAGCCTCTATATCTTACCAGCAATTCAATTGCAGAGCTTTTGCTACACCAATTCAGGGAGATTTGAATGGCATTATCTTAATTGTAGAATGTCTCTGGGAATTCTGAACAAATTATCATTATGTCAAAATTCCTTGGTCATGTTTTATGGTTAACACACTATTTTTCAGACAGCTGTCCTTCATGACTCATACAAGGAAATCATTTCCTCCTAAGTCTTTATTTTTATGGTTCTTAAACTGGTCTGCTGATTTTTATTTTTTTTTTAATGTTTTATTTATTTTTAGGAGAGAGAGAGAGAGACAGCGTGAGCAAGGGAGGGTCAGAGAGAGAGGGAGTCACAGACTGAAACAGGCTCCAGGCTCTGAGCTGGCAGTCAGCACAGAGCCCGACGCGGGCTCGAACCCACAAACCGCAAGATCATGACCTAAGCGAAAGTCGGACGCTTAACCGACTAAGCCACCCAGGCGCCCCTGGTCTGCTGATTTTTAAACAATTTTGATCTTATTATTACCACAGCATTCATCAAATCACTGTTATCATCTTGTCCTCTTGACCCCAATGTATTATAATTATCAGCAATGTGTTGGTTGTTAATTAAATAATAAATTATACTATAAATGTTAGCAATGTGCTGTTTCCCAGCCTAGTTCATTTGGATGTGATTAAAATAAGAACTAGTCATCTGAATTAAAATACTTACTGACTGGGGTGTCTGGGTAGTTCAGTTGGTTAAGCATCCAACTTTGGCTCAGGTCATGATCCCACAGTTTGTGAGTTCGAGCCCCTCGTTGGACTCTGTGCTGACAGCTCAGAGCCTAGAGCCTACTTCGACTTTGTGTCTACCTCTCTCTCTGCCCCGCCCCCCCCCCTTGCTCATGCTGTCTCTCTTTCTCTCAAAAATTAAGATTAAAAAAAATTTTAAATACTGGTGGAGATAAGGAGAAAAAGTAGAAATCCCTTTTCTAGATAAGTGAAGTTCTATGAGCACAAAAATGCCTTTGCAGTAATGTAGTTTTTGAGGGAATGAAATATCTACAAGTTTTGGCATTCTGTTCAGAAGAGACAAATGCACAAGAAATAAGGTAAAGAGCTAATTTGTGGTGGTATAACAAAGTTTGGCCTATTCTTTAAAATAGGCTTTCTCCAAGATGCAGGTTGATTGAGTTAGCTGATATCCATTCATCCAACATTTCAGATGCTTTTGAGGAAAACAATGGGCTCACTTCTCAGAAACATTATTTGACTGTCCAGGGAGGAAACTCCACTCTTTCCATAACTATTTTAACTCCTTCTGATTATAGAAAGAATGTTGCTTAGATTCTTCATGTCACACTTCAGAAGGAAATTTAAGCAATTGTCACCTCCCAGAGTTGGTGAATAAACAGTGAGGAAACTGAAAATATGGCATTGGAGCAGGATATTAGCTACTAGTTGCTGCAAAACAGGTTACTAGAAAACATAGAAGCCTGAGACAACAATACATTTATGATGGCACACAGAGTCTCTGGGTGAGGCATTGTTTTATTTATATATTTATTTGATATATATCAATATATATCAATATATATATATATTTATTATATCTGAGCTGTCAGCTCAGAGCCCAATGTGGGGCTTGAACCCACAAACCGCGAGATCATGACCTAAGCGAAAGTCAGACGCTTAACCGACTAAGCCAACCAGGTGCCCTGAGAAAAATAAAATTATTAAACAGAAAGAATTTTCAACAACACACTTAACCATACTATACTATTTTTGTAGCCCAAATTCAACTCTCATAAACATTTTTATTAGAAAGTTTTTATACCTTACCTCAAGATTCAAACTATAGTAAATAGCTTATAAACATCTGTACAATGGAATAAAAAAGTGAAATATACAAGAAAGTAAAAAACCAGATAATTTTGTCAAAACAACAAGAATAATGATAATAATATTAATGTGTCCAAAGCCAGAGGAAGGTAAATAATTTAAATATATTAATTATAATGCCTTAATTGATTGCTAAATATACATTCAAATTTTAATTTGAACTTCATGAAACTTACAGCAAAATGGGAGATATGACCAACTCTATTAATTTCACAGAAATATTCATTTTGTGTAATTATCATCAGTGATTTCTTTCCTCTTTCATCCCCAAACTGTTGATAAAAGTTGAAGTAGAAGGGGAGAAATTAGTTTTCTGAGTTAAAAGCTGATGACTGTAACCACCATTAATTTGAATTTGTGCACTGGTCTGCTACTTACTTACATTGGAATTCAGTGTAAATATAAAAAGGTATTTAGACTTGGAAACATGCCTAGTTTTTTATGACAAAGATTGATAGAAAGTTTACAATTAAAGTTTTACCAGTAGGAACCTTGAAAATAAAGTACATTGGTTGCTAAAAGGTAGGTGAAGGGGACGATGGGTAGCGATGTTGATGAGTATCGGTGTTTTGGGGGATTGATGAACATGTTATGGAATTAATGATGATGGTGGTACAACTATGTGAATGCACTTAAAAACTATGGAATTGTACACTTTAAAAGGATACATTTTGTCACATGTAAAGTATATTTCAATTTTTAAAAATTAAAAATGTATCAGTAATATAAATTCTTTAAATTTTATCTTAGAGAGAGAGAGAACATGAGTGAGTAAGTGGGAAAGGGGCAAAGGAAGAGAGAGAAAGAATCTCAAGCAGGTTTGATGCTCAGTGCAGAGCCTGATTTGGGGCTGGATCCCATAAACCTGGAATCATGGTCTGAGCCTAAATCAAGAGTTGGACATACAACCGACTGAGCTCCCCAGGCTCGTCAGTAATATGAATATTTGATTTGAAAAATAATCAAATGAGGGGCATATGGCTGGCTCAGTCAGTAGAGTATGTAATTCAGGGTCATGAGTTCAAGCTCCATGTTGGGCAAGGAGCCTACTTAATTAAAAAAATTAATAATAGTCTTGTGAAATAAATTAGAAAGTTCTTCCACTAAACTTTCAAACAATAACAATAAGTTTTGAGTCTTATACCTGTGTAATATTTATGAAAACAACTAGTCCTTTGTTTTTAACCAATATAAAATTAGGACTTGTTTATTAAGTTTATTTATTTGCTGGATGAATTGAATTATTGTTTTGTATTTTCATAGACCCAACACAGCAAACTTTGCAGAAGGTGCTATGTAACATAATTCAGTTGTACTCCTTCAAAGTGACTAGCACAGTTTGGGGAGCAGAGGGATTAAATAATAAAACTCAGTGATTGACAACTGATCTGATCTTAGTGATTTCTAAAGTCCTGTTTCAGGATGTTGAGCCAATCCATTTGCACATGATATAAAGATGGAAAGAAGCCTAATTATGTTCAATTCAATGACAGATTGGTATATAAAAATATATCAATAGTGTATGAAGCTGAGTTGAGTATAAGATGAATTTTAGAAATACGGGAAAACAAACAAACAACAACAACAACAACAACAAAAAACAGGTTCCAGGATGTGTGTTCAAAAACCAAATTGGTGAAATAACCAAGAAAGAAAACAAAACTTAGTTACTGTACTTGTGAAAATGATGTGAAGAGTCAGTTGGAGGCCAGCATGCTTTAAGAGCTGTGTTGAACACTGAGAGAGAGCCATGTGTGAATCTGAGCTCTCTCACTTCATTTGACCAAGTTACCAAATTCTCTAAGGCGCAATTTCTAAGAACTCATTTAAAAATCTTTTTTCTTCAAATTCTTCTCTATCTCCTTTTTTTTTTTCTTTTTCCTTTTGCAACATCTGGCAATTATATGTCATGTCTCTTATTCTATATCTTTATCCCATTGTGCTTCATTCTGGATAATTTCTCTGATTTATCATCTTATTTATAAACATTTTAGCTAGTTCATTATTTATAAATAGCTCTATCTAGTTGACTTTGAGTCCACATATTAGGAGCTTTTCTGCTTTTTTCAGAGGGCAGATGACCTCTGTGTGTTATACGTCTACTTATGTTAAGAAAACATATCACTTAAAGGGAAGAGTCTGGAATCAGCCACAGATTCATTGTAGTCACAGAGTCATTGTAAGGGTTTGTATTAGTCTGTGTCCTCCAAGAGGCAGATGCCACAACTAGAATAAATGTCCAAGGATTTAGCAGGTGGAAACTCCACCAGAAAATAGGAGCTGGAAACTATGGAGGCTGATCTGGAACAGCCCCAATCCTAGTGGAGGTAAGAGGAGGAAAGGAAAGTTATTGGAAGCATCCTAGACTACCAGGCAGTCTCAGGAATGTTCAGCAAGGCCATTGTCAAGGAGTCTTCCAGTCAAGGTCAGCCATCAGATGAGAGCCATGTCTCCAAAAGTGGTCTGATCTTTGTATCTCTACCACACTCAGCCACTGGCTGAAAGTGTGACCACAGGAAGAGTGGCCTTCATGCAAAGGTGACAATAGACTTCAGAGCATGGGAGGTAAGGCCTTTCATAAAGGAAGTGCCCTGTTTTTGAAGGTCTCCAAGTCACATTTTCATGACTGTTACAATGTTAAATAATGATATATAACGAGTGCTCACCATAGGATCTAATACAGCACATTTTACTAAGTAAATGATCAATGAGTGGTCACTGTTGTTATTATTTCTGTTATGTTATTTCATGTTATGTTATTAGCATAGAGACATCATGTTGGATATGGTAGCTCTGTCCACTGCTGAGCTTGACACTCCCCCCAAGCCAAAAATCAACACCAAAATATCATCCTAACTGGGGTGTTCCACAGATGTCATTAATTATTTTTGAGATAGAGTGTGAGCAGGGGAGGGGCAGAGAGAGAGAGACAAAGACACAGAATATGAAACGGGCTCCAGGCTCTAAGCTGCCAGCACAGAGCCTGACACAGGGCTCAAACTCACAAACTGTGAGATCATGACCTGAACCAAAGGTGGTTCTGCTGCCATCCATCAAAAGTGAAAGTCATGAACTCCGGGATGAGCAAAGGCCAACAGTAATATTGAGAAAGCAGTGATTCACAATATATCCTCATTAAATACGCTGCTGGTGACTTCCTTCCACAGAATGTGAGAAAAGTACCTTTCAGAGAAAGAGCTCACTGCAGGCATTTGAATCTCCCAAAACAAAAGAGACAACAGTGATCCTTAGAAAGACTTCTTGTGGGCTCGGAATAAATACTACTTCAAGATTCAAAACCTACCCTTTTCAATGGTGTCAAAGAAGTTCTACCTGTTACCTACCAAGGAGGCAGCCTTCTGGAAAAAAGGAAACTCAGTGATGGAGGTGGAGAATCTCAAGCTTTCTAGTTCAACCATAGTTCTTCCCTCACTGTGTCTGTGACTTGGAACATGTCACCTAACTCTGAAACTGCATTCTCATCCTTTATGATGGATGCTAGAACTGCTTGTTCTCCAAGGCCATTCTCAGCCGGAAAAATGCTACAACTTTGCCCTAAGTAATCACTAAAACTGGTAGACACTGAGGATTTCTGATCCAAAAGCTATTTTATCCCTTTCAGCTCTCTGCTTCTTATTTTACTCCTGGGGGGAGAAAGGCAGCCACCGCCATCCATCAAAGGTGAAAGTCATGAAATCGCTAATTGGTTTTGAATTTAGTCTCATCAGGGGGTCAAGAAAAAATGTGGATCAGAGCTGACAGTTTTGAGTTTGTCCTTAATTTATTGTCTTTGACAAAAAGAAAAGATGAGATACATTTTTCAAAAGTAGAAGAGAAAATGATCTCCCAGGTATCTAATTTGCATGTAAGAAATATGCCTTGGCCATCAAGGTTCATGAAAGTTTGAGTTTGTGCTGAAAGTGATAGTTGGCTCTCAGATAACAAAGGAATGAAAGGGAACCAGGCATGGATAACCCAAAATTATGGCAGCAGGGGGTACCACGGGGATGAGGGAGCTGGCACCAAACCTGATCTAATTGTTGATAGCTCTTTCCACTCACCCACTGTGGGTGTGATTTTCTTATCTTCCTCTTTTCCTTCTAAGGACCTCCCAATGTCATGCCTGTCATCTATGCTCACAAAGCTTAGAGAAGAGGAAACATATGGAGAGACCCCTGTCAATGAAGGCTTCTTTGACCTGATCCCAATCAACTAAAATGCCAACTTCTTCCCTCTAAACTAATTATCTGGAAAACCCAAGCCCTTTATCTACTAATTACTGTCCACCAGACCCAGCATAAGTTACTTGATTTAAAGTAGCATATTGAGGGGCTTCTGAGTAGCTCAGCTGGTTGAGCGTCTGACTCTTGGTTTCGGCTCAGGTGATGATCTCATGGTTCATGGGATGGAGCCGGAGATGGGTTCCACACAGCATGGAGCCATGGAGCTGGGGATTCTTTCTCTCCCTCTCTCTCTTCTCCATCCCCACTCGTGCTTTCTCTCTCTCAAAATAAATCAATAAACCTTAAAAAATAACAAAGCATATGGAGATGAATAATGCAGGGTACAGAGTGCTGTGTATTGAAGTTAGGGAGAATAGAACTGAGCAGTTGCTTAATCATGACTCTACCCACCCTTTTGCATGGAAAGGACATCTCTCTGTTAACTACAGAGAATTTGCACACCATTAGCTAGACACTGGATAACTGACATTTGACTACTTATATCAGATATTACCAAAGTCACTAATCATAGGCCCTAGAGGTATGCAGTGGATATATACCTGCCTAGAGAGTTGGATTTCCACAAGCTTTTATAAAGCTCTTAATTTGAGAAGGACCCCTTTTCCCAACACCTCTCATGCCACTTCAATCGAGTTCAATTTGACAAACATTACTCAGATACCTTTTACATATCGGGAACTGAGTTAAATGCTGAAGATATGAATACGATGCGGTCCCATTAGCTCATAGACCAGTGGGGGAAGCAGTTATAAATAGATTATTTCAGTGTGATAGTATAAATTCATTGATAAAGGGAGGCATTGGAGGCTGTGAAGTCAGAGGAAGTCATGTACCCTAAATAGGAGAGAATTTCCCTTTCCATCTATATAAAAATGCATTCGAGAATTTCACTGTTCAGCCATATCTCTGAGTAGCCATAAGTCACAAAACAATAAATTTTAAGCTGGATTTAAGTTTGAAGTTCAAGCAACCTCACCAGCATGATAATCTCTAGAAATAGTTACGAGTGTTCTATTTCAATTTAGGGTGCTAATTATCTCTTGAAGATTTTTAGCTTAAGGAAACAAACTCTGTTGACTTGGTCTCCTTAGAATAAAATGTCTTAGTTACTGAATCCTCGTGTTTGCTCGTTTTCTACACTGAAGTATTATTCGTTCTCACTGGATTCCAGGGAAAGAGTGTAAAGGGACTTCTGAAGCTGGAGGCGGAGATGGAGTTGGGGGGTGTTGGGTATTTAGAGGCAAAGCGACATAACTAGGGAAATAATGAGACACTATGTCAGCCAGAAAGTTAGAGTTTTAGTTAGGAGGTGATTAATATCAAGAAAGTTTGATTGTCAACCTTCTTCTCTCTTAAAGCAAGGCAGTCATGTGAGTGACCCGGGTTGGTATTCTCTTCGCAGCCTGGATTAATGATAGAAACTCTGTTGATAATCCCTGCTCTAAAAGTTAGTCCCCCTGGCCAGGAAGTTGGTGATCACCTTGACTTCCTCCACAAGGATGGTTGATATTGTATTACTCCCCACCTCCACGACAGGAGATAACACAGATCTCAACAATTTGGTTGTGCCGAGTTGGTCCTCAGAGGTTATTTATCAAGAATGAATTTAGAAGGGGCGCCTGGGTGGCTGGTTGAGCATCCGACTTCGGCTCAGGTCATGATCTCACGGTTCGCGGGTTCGAGCCCCGCATCAGGCTCTGTGCTGACTGCCAGCTCGGAGCCTGGAGCCTGTTTCAAACGAGTCTGTATTTCCCTCTCTCTCTGACCCTCCCCTGCTCACACACTCTCTCTTTCTCTCTCTCTCTCTCTCTCTCTTTCTCCTGGGGAAAAAAAAAGAAGAATTAATTTAGAAAAAAGCAACATGCCAGGGATAAAACGATAAGGTCAGGGAACATGGTGAAGGGTCGTGAACCAGTGGACTGAACTCTTAGATAAAAAAGACTAGAGTGTCTAAGAAGCTGACACAATGAAGCGAGAGATATTAAGGAACAAACACAGACAGGGCAAGGTACAGGAGAACTGGGGGCTGATTCCAGACTTACTTAATGTCAAATATTGAGATTTATGGATGTGGAGTCTTTCTTACATGTGTTGTGACTTGTCTATATCTCAGTTTCCCCCAAAGTGAGCTGGGATAATGATAACACCCATCATAAAGTTCTGTGAAGGGCTAATAAATGCATGCAACGTGCATGCATACGTGCACAGAAATGGGTGTATGTATACACATAGACCTCAACTTGGCACATAGAAGTTTAGAAGGAATTCCATGAATACCTATTCTTAGTATTGTTTTTATTATTGTGGTTGTTTCTGTTATCTTTGGAATCACATATTCTAGAGTCTGGGAATAGACCTTTGATCATCTGATGGACATTCTTAAACATCCTTCAAGGCTCTTGGGTCATATGATGAGTGACAACTTTTTGCTCTGGCTCAACCATTTCTCTTCATCCCCAATAACCGAGAGGGAGGGATTGAGGCCATTCTGCAGTTTCTAATTCCCTCTTACTGAATAGGGAAAGGGTTAATATTAGGCAGGGAGAGATAAGGGACCTTCGGGGAGGTAGACTGCAGCTGCCAAGTGGGAGGTAAAGCAGCGGTGGTATTTGGGGGAAGAAACAAAGGATGTGGGTATTCCGGACCCGCCTGGGCTAGGTGACAGAAGTGGAGTTTCACAAACTTTCTGATAAGGTCTCAATAAAAAGTCAAGGACAAAATTCCTCAGTAGCTACTCAGTTGCAGCCCCTCTCACTCTTGAGAGCTTTATACTTTCTCTCAATAAACGCTATCACTTTGCTCACTCTCATTGTCCCCAAGATTCATTCTTCTACTCCTTGACACAAGGGCCAGCATCTCTGCTGCCCTCCTGAAATGTTACCCTTCAAATTTATGACCTGAATCTAAACACTGTAAATTCTGTTTGGATACAAACACGTATCAAATGTGATCTGTGGCTCCAGATTTCTGATGATCGTTAGCCTACTCTCACATGGTGACCAAAAGCAATATTCTGATACTTCATTTCTTTAATAACAAGGTGCTAGGTGTCTGGCATAGGGTACTTAATTTCCATGAAGCTGGTACAACTGCATCTATTTTACAGAGAAGGCAATTGAGTTTCAGAGAGATTAGCTCACTTACAAAAAATCGAACCACCTGGGAAAACTGGAAACCTTGGATTTGAACCAAGGGCTGTTTGGTGTTAGAGTTCAATCTCTTTATCCTTCCTCCCTCTGCCTCCCCATAACGCCATCATTAGTAAGTCATAAGTGTGATTCAGTGGCCCCTTTTCTGCTTCTTGCCTTGCACTGCACTCTAAGAGGCTTGACAACCCCTTATGCTGAAGCCATCTGCTTTTTGTTTAAAGTTTATTTGTTTGTTTGTTTGTTTAGAGAGCACATGAGGCAGGAGCAGGGAGAGAGGGAGAGAGAATCCTCGCTGTCAGTGAGGAACCTGATGCGGAACTCGAACTCAAGAACAGTGAGAAATGCTTAACCGACTGAGACTCCCAGATGGCCCCTGAAGCCATCTGCTTTTAATCTTGTGATTTCCAAAGGAGGAAGGCACATTTCTGATGCTCTCTGTTGCTCTGCTCCTTCTTATCTCCATTATCTTCTGAGTGTTCTCAGGTACCTCTGCCCTTTCCTTTAGCGCACCCACCAGCTCTGTGTCTTGGTCTCCTTCAATCCACCAGTGGCTGACCAGCCCTCCCCGCCCCCACCCCCCACCCCCGCCCAGGGTGCTACAGCCTGATAGTCTCAGCACCAGCACATCTCCTAGGAACTTGATAGAAATGCAAAGTCTCAGGCTCCTGCCCAGACCTCCTGCATCAGAAATGCTTGAAATGAGGATCTCTAGATGATTCTGAAGCACATGCAATTTTGAGAACTACTGTGATAGTCTAGTAAGGTGCACCCACACATTGTTCCCTATGAAACCTCTAAATGTATCTTCTCTTGCTTCAATCCATGAAATGATACAATGTAAACATCTCAAAAAGTTCTAACTCCCCTTATATGCATCCACCTTCTTATGACTTAGATGGTTACACTAAAACCAGGCACATGGCAATCAGGCCTGTGTATATGGGTGTGGGGTGGTGCACAGAAGAAACAAAGAAATCCCATTTGAATGCTAGACTTTAAAGGACATTAGCTGGAAAGGAACCTCACAGACTCTCAGTTACAAAAAACTGCAACAATGACATTTTGAAAACCTGTATGTTAATTTCTGGTGCATGCGTCTATCCATCACTTAACTCTCTACAGCATAATCTGGCATTTGTTTTCCAAGTTCTTACGGAAAAGTATAAAGCAATGCAGGGAGTGGGGTAGAGGTCATTGCCCAAAGGTAAGAGAGAAATTTAATTATGACACAAAGGATATGACCTGAGGTAGCAATGCTTATAAGGAAAACTGTCCTAACAGGAATAGTTAAACTTGACTGAATTCAACCAACTGAACTTAGCTTGAAAAAGCTAATTATGGTGTTTTTTTTACCCCACTTTGCAGAAAGAAGCATCTGTTTTCTTGCAGAACCACTGGTTTAATTATGTGACCCTGTCCAGAGCCATCAAGTGTATCATGCAGCAAAAAAAACCCACTGTGTTCCATATTATCTTTCAAAGATCTGAAAACCTCCAAATTCCCAAGCACTTTTGGGCCCCTACATTGCAAAGAAGGAAGGATGAGCAATGAGCCATGAACCTGTCTCTCTGCAGCCACACTTCCGCCTGGTTCTCCTCCATTCCTTTCACTTGTAATTCCCTTCCTCTCCTCCTCTTCAGCAACCTCCTACACAGCGGCAAGAACCTCAGGGAAATGATCCTTTTTATGATTTTGCGAGAGAGAGAGAGAATTGCTTTTCCTCTGGGCTCTCATTTTGCACCTTCCTTCCCATAGAAGTGGAGTGATTTTCCTAACATCACACAACTACACAGATTTGGGAATCGAGCTCAGATTCTGAATCCTTAGAAAGGGTGAGGAGAGGAGAACAGAAGTATAAGAAAGAAGTGTCAAGTATAAGCAGGATATCCATCTAGACGCTCAACTGTCTGAAAATGCCTGGTTCCAAAAATGTCAGAGAAGCACGTGTGTTCCATTCTGTGATCCCTGTGCGAAGTAGGGCTCCCTGGAATCATCTGCCTTTACACAGGGAATGTTGGCCAGTCTCGGCCCCTAAATGGCTCTTTAATCTTTCATTCAGAGGCACAGAAAGAGGCAGCGTATTTCTGTTCTGTTTCTTTATCCCTTTAACTGCTCCTCTCACCCCAATTTAGCTCCTCCTAGAGTCTGCTGTCATCACACCTCACCTAAAGTGCATTGGAGCCTTAATAAGTTTCTTTTTACTACAGGGAGCTTATTGCTAAGATTTTAATGAGCTGCAGATTGCATTTTCTTCTCTTGTAAATTGTTCATTACCCTTGCAAGGAAGGACACATTTTTGCCATTTTCATTATTTGAGACACTCATGTCAAATCACTGTATGTGCACTTTTATTTTATTTACAAATTGTATATATCCATCCTTCAATTTCAATTATAAGAAGAGTAAAATATTTACAATGTTCTGCCACCTTTAAATTTCTCAAATGAATTTTCTGATCATTTTTAAGTTATAATAATTTTCTTCCAAAGACTGTTTCAATTGAATTCATAAAATGTCACAATACATGATACGTGGACACCCCAATAGTGGAGAACTCCTGATTTGGGCGACAGGATGGCTTGCCTTTTACAGGATGTGCTGCTGGCTGTTAGATGTGGTTTATTTAAACTGTTCCAGAACAGTAACAGTGGTTAATATTTGTGCTAAGCCCCCTTAGTGCAAGGTACTGTGAGTACTTAACATGAATTTTCCCTTTTCAACTCTATAATAATTGTACGGGATGAATACGATTATCATTCCCATTTTACAGATCAGAAATTTGAGGTATAGAGAGGTCAAGCCATTTGCTCATAATCACACAGTTACAGGAGTACCTGAGTGGCTCTGTCAGTTGAGCATCCAACCTCAGCTCAGGTCATGATCTCATGGCTCGTGAGTCTGAGTCCCACATCAGGTTCCGTGCTGACAGCTCAGAGCCTAGAGCCTGATAGCTCAGAGCAGGACAGATTCTGTGTCTTGCTTTCTGCCCCTCTGCCGCTTGTGCTCTGTTTCTCTCTCTCTCTCAAAAAAAAATAAACATCAACAAAAAATTTTTTTAATCACACAGTTAGTAAATAGGAGACTGGGATTCACCCCCAGGCAGGGTACCTTCAAAGTCCACTCCCAAGGTCATGTTCTTTTAAATTCATGTTTCCTCTTTTGTAAAAGGGGGGTAATGTTATGGTCTGAGGGCTTCTTGTGAGAATTAGGGGAAAGAATGTAGCTAAAACACACAGCACAAAGCCTGCTTGGCACCCAATGAAGACTTTTTCTAAAGGCTTCCCAAGGTTTCAAGCAAGTAAACAGTTCAAAGGTATTCAGGGACGTTAAGGGAAAAGTTACACAAATGATCATGAATTTAGGGGAATTTAGAAGTTGGGAACACCTAAACATGAACATTGACAGTTGGGAAAATAGGACCCCATCTCGACTTCCAGAATCCCTGATATATTTAAAAACATAATCAAAAACAAAACCAAAAAAGCTCACTCTTCTCAGAGACAAAAAAACAATTGTAGAACTATTTACATTGATTTATCTAATTTCCCCAGGCTATTTTTTCACCATTTTTTGCTTATATTCCCCTTGTTCTTTCTAAAAATTTTCCAGTAATAAAGCAAAACTGTAAATGCATTGTCATGGTTTATGAAAGGAAAGAAGCGTCTTTTTAATGCCCTTGTCATAAGAACGATGCTATTACCCCAAACTACAGATGAAGAAATTTGCCTCAAGTCCATGAAACTGACCTTCCCCTCTACCTTGCCTTCAATCCTGAGATAAGCTCAAAGGAGTTCACTCTCACATGGACCCATCAATAATACAGTCTGTATCAACAAAGAATATCCTAGAAATCAGTTTTAAAGAAAAATCCTTCCATTTGTTTTCCTTTTATTTATTAACACAGCCATTGCTCTCCCCTTGAAGCTCTGTGTCTGCTCCTTCAGGGAAGAGAAAACAGTCTTTGC
Source organism: Proteles cristata cristata (assembly GCA_017311185.1). Classification (NCBI taxonomy): domain Eukaryota; kingdom Metazoa; phylum Chordata; class Mammalia; order Carnivora; family Hyaenidae; genus Proteles; species Proteles cristata. The sequence continues at coordinate 1,433,258 of JAESUZ010004250.1, forward strand.
TCATTGTTTTTGTGGCTGCAGATTGACCATGGGTTTAGCATACCTCCTGCTCAAGTACCTGGGGCTCCTTGCTGTATTTAGATTTTGACACCCCCTCCCCTCCCAGCATCCATTTGTTAACTTTTGATTCTCCTGATTAGACTAGACAAGAGATACAGATGCCGTGAGATGAGCTTTGGCTTCAGCTCTCTTCCCAACACAGGCCACGTGCTTGCATACAACCGAAATCTCCCCTTCTCTTCCTTTGCCGTATCAGCCTCTGCTGCAGAAGGATTGTGCTGACTTAACCTTAATTCTGAGCCATCATTATGCTGTTCTTGCTGCAGATTGTGTTCTCCTCCGCCACCTTGCTTTCCCCTTCCTCTTCATCTTCTTTTTTTAAGTTTATTTATTTATGTTGAGAGAGACAGAGACAGTGTGAGTTGGGGAGGAGCAGAGAGAGAGAGAGAGAGAGAGAATTCCAATCAGGCTCTGCACTGTCAGCACAGAACCTGACTCTGGACTCGAACCCATGAAAGAAACTGCGAGATCTGACCTGAGCCAAAACCAAGAGTATATTGTTCAGGCGCCTCAAGCTTTCCCCTTCTTAAGATAGAAATGAGCTCACTTCTTTCCAGAATGGCGTGGTTTTATTTTTTTCCTCTTTTCTTGACTGGTAGAAAATAATAAAAGCTGAGGTCCTAAACACAAGAAATAGGGGGAAATTGAAGTTCTCTTTTTATATCAGACATCTAGGCTCCCTGGAGGCACTCTCGGACCTGCCTTTCCTTCACTCTAAAGCTGTCTCCTGGCAAGGCATAGAACACACCATTCCTTTTGGTAGGGTTTTTTTTTTTTTTGGCCTTATTTTAAAACACAGTAATGTAGGTAGGTTGATTTCCAACTCTACAGGTGAGTTAGTTTGATGATATATCCCTGAGGCGATATTACCACAATGGAAGAGAGTCAAGACGGGAGCAGGTACTTAGCAAGTAAGTAGATAGGAGATTGTATCCAGTCATAAAAACCCACATGAAATAAATAAGCAAAAGAAGAGCTTGGATCTGACTCTTTAAAGTGAGACCCTTGGGACCCCTGGGTGGCTCAGTTTGTTAAGCATCTGACTTTGGCTCAGGTCATGATCTCACAGTTTGTGGGTTCAAGCCCTGCGTTGGGCTCTGTGCTGACAGCTCAGAGCCTGGAGCCTGTTTGGGATTCTGTGTCTCCCTCTCTCTGACCCTCCCTGCTCATGTTTCTCTCTCTCTCTCTCTCTCTCTCTCTCTATATATATATATATATATATATATATATATATATATATATATATATATTTGGTTTTTTTTTTAATTAAAGTGAGACCCTGGCTTGGTCACGGTGTCCAAATAGGATTCAGCTTCCTTCAACTGTGCTAAATGTCAATGAGATGCTGGTTTATATTTAAAACTTCTACTGAGAGAGAAGAAGCTGATGTAATTACTGAAATCCACAGCCCCCTTGTCTCTTCTCCCAGCCTCACTTCCCTGTAACAATGAACCCTCCTCCTGGACATGGGTTTCTAACACTTCCTCATCTTGAGGACATGTCAGCTGATGACAGCCTTTCCCCAATTCTGACTCCACTCTCTCTCCAATATCTTTAGCATCTCTTCCTCTACTGTTTCTTTCCATAAAGGAGTTAAAGCACTTTGGTCTCTCTCAGTGTAAAACAAAAACAAAAACAAAACAGAAAAATAAGATGTGGTTTTCAATTGGCTCCATGACTCCTTCAGGTATTGCTAACTCACTGACCTCCTCCAAGAGCCAGCCATGCCATTTTTTCTAGATGTTTCCCCACTGTATCCGGTCTTCTACCTGCCTCATCATCTTTATTCTCCCTTCTCTTTTCTAGTTTTCCCTTTTAAATATTTTTGTTTTTTTTTTTCTTCTGGGAACCACCACTGTATTGTCACTACTACTTTTAGTCAAAGACATTATTTGTTGGCTTTGGGCATAAACGGTAAGAATTTAGCTAACATCTTTTTCTTTGTTCCTTTGCCATTTTGATAGTTACTTCTCTCCACTTCTTTCCTAAGTCATCGATTTTATGTGGTCTTTGTGGCCACCCATTATTTACAAGAAAATATGAGCACACCCTTCTCTCATCTTTACCTACTCTGCGGTGCCTCCCATTTTCTGTCAACTATACCTTGATTTTACATTGTAAAAATGCATAACATTTATTTTCTGTTCTCTAAACACTATTCCATCTTCTGGTTTGTCAAAGGTTGATCCCTAAATTTGAACATAAACCAGTGTTATTTCATTTACCTTTTTTATTTGCATAGTTGAAATTAAAAAAAAATGTTTCTTTACACTCTTGAGAATTTTTTCTACCTTTTTAGTAATTTTAATAGTTGGGATTCACTGCATACCTCTTTTTGCAGTTTATAGGTTTAATATTGTGATTTAGACAACTAGCTTTCTGAGTGTGTTTTTCAACAGTGACTTAGTGCTCTAATATCTACCTCAAGCCATATTTTGATACTGTCCATCCTGTGAATTTTGTTGTGATTTAATGTAAGCAACTGTGTATAATATTAAAACAATCTCTATAGTTATGATAGCAGGAATATTTGGGGAAGGAAGGATTGTACTAAATTCAAACTATAAAACACATGTTGTTTGAGAAGCACATATTCATGAGAGATTAAATATTTAATATATTTTTTATTTAGAGGGGAAGATGATCTTATACTTGGCTAACAATACTTTTTAAAGGTAGTAATAAATAACAGTATGTTCAGCCCTAAACGGTTCACCCTATTTAGAGTTATCTAAAGAACCAAGGTGAGTGGAAACTTTCATATATCGAAATGAAATTAGAAAGACACATTTGAAGACGGACTATGACCTAATAGAAACACTCCACACTCCCATTTCTCTACCACTGTTTTATTATATATAACACCCTATAAAATCATAGTTGCTTTAATCACCCTCTTCATAATCATTATCATGGTTGCCGTTTTAGTATTTTAAAAAAAGATCAAATTAATCTACAGAAATCTCTGTGTCTCCCTCATTCCCAAACCCATTAGCTTTATTTTTTTAAATTTCAGCTTCATTGAGGTATAATTGACATATAAAATTGTAAGATATTTAAAGTGTACATCATGGTGATTTTATATACATATATATTGTGAAGGTATTCCCCCCTGCCATGTAGTTAATTAACACATCTATCACCTTACAAATTTGCTTTTTTATGCGTGTGAGAACACTTAAATTCTACTTTCTTAGCAAATTTTAATTATACAGTATAGTACTATTGACTATAGTCACGATGCTGTACATTAGACCTTCAAGACCTTGTTCATCTTCTCGCTGAAAATGTGTACCCTTTAACCAACTTCTCCCTATTTTCCCCAAAATGCAGCCAGCCACTGGCCACCACTTCTGGACTCTGCGTCTGTGAGTTCAACTTTTTCCCCCCAGATTCCACACATAAGTGATATCATGCGGTATTTGTCTTTCTCTGTCCAACTTATCTCACTTAGATTAACACCCTCAGAGCACATCCATGTTGTGGCAAATGGCAGGATTTCGCTTTTTCTAATATATTCCACTGTGTGTGTGTGTGTGTGTGTGTGTGTGTGTGTGTGTGTGTGTGTGTAATAGATCTCACAACTTCTTTATCCATTCATCCATTGATGGACTTTGGTTATTTTCATCCCGTATAAGTAAAGTTGCAGTGAAAATGGGAGTGCAGATGTGTCCAGCTTTTGTTTCCTTCTGATATACCCAGAAATGAAATTGCTGGATCATATGGTAGTTCTATTTTTAATTTTTTTGAAGAACTCAACACTGTTTTCCACCATGACTGCACCAATCTGCATTCCCATCAATAGTGCAGAAGTGTTCCCCCTTCCAACATTAAGGAGTTTATCTCCTGTTTTCCTTTAAGAGTTTTATGATTTCAGATCTTACATTCCAGTCTTTAATCCATTTTGAATTAACTTTTGTGTATGGTGTAAGACAGGGATCTGGTGTCATTGTTTTGCATGTGACTGTCCAGTTTTCCCAGCACCATTTATTAAAGAGATTGTCCTTTCCTCATTGTATAATCTTGACTCCTTTGTTATAAAATAATGGACCATATATGCTTTGGTTTATTTCTGAGCCCTTTATTCTATTCCATTGATGGATGTATCTATTTTTAATGCCAATACCATGCCGCTTTTATTAATATAGCTATGTAATATACTTTGAAATCAGATAATGTGATGCCCCCAGCTTTGTTCTTCTTTTTCAAGATTTCTTTGGCTCTTTGGGGACTTTTGTGATTCCCTACAAATTTTAGGATTGCTTGTTCTGTTTTTTATGGAGGGCGAGGGTGCCTTTGGAATTTTAATAGGGATGAACATGACTGCTTGAGTTTATGCTGAAAGTGATAGTTGACACTCAGATAATAAAGGAATAAAAGGGAACCAGATTACTCTGAATAGTATGGGCATTTAAACAATATTAATTATTCCAATCCATGATAAATATATTTCCATTTATTTGTGTCTTCTTCAAGTTATTTCAGCAATGTCCTAGAGTTTTCAATATACAGAGCTTTAACTCCTTGTTTATATTTATTCATAGGTTTTATTCCTTTTGTTGCAATTGCAAATGGAATTGACTTCTTAATTTCTCTTTCTGATAGTTCATTATTAGTGTACAGAAATGAAACTGATTTTTATATATTGATCTGGTATCTTGAAACATCATTGAATTTGTCTATTCTAACAATGTTTTGATGGAAACTTTAGGTAGGGGCATTAGCTTTAAATTCATTGTGCATTAGTTTCTAAAAGTAAATTAAAGAAGTTTAGTCATATTCTAAAAGTTGGCTTCAATCCCAGTTTTTTCCCCCAACTCATTCACATGTGTATAAACTCTGACATGAAAAAATAAAAAAGAAAGAAAGGAAAGGAAAGGAAATGGGAAGGGGGTGGAGAAGCAAAAAAACATACTAAAACTTCTCTTTGAAAGTCGAATATATGCCTTATACCTTCAATGATTTCAAGTTTAGAATCTTTCAGTGCTCAGATGCAAGTGGAGTGGTCATAAAAACAAGGTTTGGTCTATAAAAGAAGGAAAGAGCTTGCCGACCTATATTTCAATCCACTTGATCTCACCACAGTACCAGCCCATTTTTTTTTTAAAATGTCATTTACTCATGGCAGAGGCAAACGGTCTCACCTCCTGAAGGTGTTACCTTGTTAAGAAGCATAATGCCTTCCTAATAAAATCTAGGTGATTTATAGCTTGTACACAGAGGAAGCAGATTTGGGGTAAAAATTGACAGTTATGCAAGTATCAGAAATGCCAGCTGCTGCACCGTGGTTCCCACTGGAAAGAAATGTGCCCTCTTGCTGGGAGCCATCTGGATAGGAGAAGGAAGACTCACTCCCAGGAAGTTTCACCATATCTGTGTGCTAAGCTCATCTAAACAGACTCTTTTATGTTTCTCTTTCATGTTCTTAATAACAATCAAATTAATAGTACATATTTTCATATTCTTTCAGATAATGAGAATAACGGAAAGATCAAGTAATAACTAAACATTAGGAGTGCTGTGTTCAAAATGAAGTTTGAGTAGTCCTTCCTTTAGACACTGCTCTCTGATCATGCCTCACCCCACGTGGGCTAAGGACCCCTCTCATGGGGCCCACCATGCATCTTTTGCTCAACCTTTGTAAAAACTGATGTTCTGTGTCTTAACTATTGTATTCCTTTCTGTTGTTAACCAAAGTAAGAGATTACGTCTCTTTTGAAGGCATAACCCCAATACGTGGCTCAGTTCCTGGTGTATAATAGGCACTTAATAAAATTTAATGAATGAAAAAACTCACACAACACTGCACACAGTTTCTCATCTGATTAGTACAATTATCCTGCTGAGTAAAAGCACAGACGATTTTATTAGCACCCCCTTTTACATGTGAGTGGGAGCCAAAAAGCTTAAGGGTGTGATTTATAAAGGTACACTGTGAATCAATGGCAAAGCGGGTACTCCAAGCTCTGCTCTCTCAAGCAGCTGACACCTCTGCACAAAGGTGATGGTGAGTGACAGATCTAGTGCCCGCGTGTCCTAGGACTCTAGATTAGAAGTCAGGGACCTAGGCATTACTAATCTTATGGCTCTGAGCAAACCACTTAGGCTCTATTTCTTCATATTATCTGCCTAGAGAAAGTGAGTAGATAAATGTGAAGGTGTATTCCAAAATAAAAACCCTAAGTAAACTAATGCTTTACTCAAAATCATATTACCTAAAATCATTTTTAATCCAAATAGCCAAACATGTAAAATCCAAACAGCCCAAAGCAGCCATTTCTTCACTCCTAATATCCAGTCCCCTACAATACATCCTCCACATTGTAGCTAAGTGACCTTACCAACCGGTGAAGCTTGTGTCTCATAATTTAAACCATCCAAGGGCTCCTGGAATCTCAAACTATTAGGTCACAACATGATCCTTCAGGAGATAAACCCTGCTCACATTTCCAGTCTTATCAAGACCCATCTCTCCCTGCTGGGTGTACTCTTGCCTAATTGGTCTTTTACACAGCCTCAAAACAAATATGTTAGGGATGGCAGATAAGTGTGTTTGTGTGTGTGTGTGTGTGTGTGTGTGTGTACATGCATATATGCATAGTGTGTGAGAACTCTATATGTAATGTGAAGGTCTTTTGCAAAAGGAAATGACATATCATGGGATTTTATTCTAACCATTTAAAATGTCTGTTTTCTCATTTAGAGAGTATCTATTAAGATCTACCTATATCAGTGGCGCCTGGGTGACTCAGTCAGTTAATCGTCCGACTTCAGCTCAGGTCATGATCTCATGATTTGTGGGTTCGAGCCCTGCGTCGGGCTCTGTGCTGATAGCCGGTGTAGAGCCTGGAACCTATTATGGATTCTGTGTCTCCCTCTCTCTCTGATTCTCCCCTGCTCACGCTGTCTCTCTCTCCCTCTCTCTCTCTCTCTCTGAAATAAATAAACCATAAAAAAAAGATCTACCTATATCTATTATCTATATCTATTCTTTATTTGAGAGAGCCTTCTTGACCTCTTAGACTAGTTCTAGACTAGGGCTTTACCTCTTTGTTCTAGGCTTCTAGAAATCCCTATAACCTTCTATTTCTGCTCTCATAAAACTCATCACACCTGGGATGCCTGGGTGGTTCAGTTGGTTGAGTGTTCAAGTCTTGATTTTGACTCAGGTCATGATCTTACAGTGGTGGGATTGAGCCCTGCATAGGGCTCCATGTGCAGCCTTGAGTCTGCTTGAGATTCCCTCCCTCCCTCTCTCTCTGTTCCTCTCTCTCTCTCTCTCAAGTTAAAAAAAGAATAATAATCACTTTCTTTCCATGTCTGTCTCTGCAAAAGCCTATAAGTTCTATGAGTACAGAGAACATGTTTGTTTATCTTATTCATCACCGAGTACTATGAATTTAGTATAGTTCCTATTATATAGTAAATATGAAGTGAATATGTGTTGGATGGATACTTGATGAAGAGATACAAAAATGTAGCTTAATATGCTGGGTTAAGTCAAGGAGATAGAAAATTGAAATACGTGGTGATAAATGTTATGAAAAGGCATCAATAGTTTTGTGTTTTAAGTATTCAAACCTTTTTCTTTTACTTATGTTGGAGACCCACACCATCTTATCCCCGCTAATCCTGACACCTTTAATCCAGGCAAGCTGACCCCAAAACCTTGTCCCCTGGATATGCATATGGCCAAAGCAAGGACCTTCAAGGTCACTACTGGCAGTTGGACAGGACTAACAGGAAACTGAGATCTTGCCTCTAAGTTGTTGAGCTTGGTATAATGTCAGCCTTGATCAGCAGGGGGCTATCTTTGCACCACATGGGGGGAGTCCACTTAAGAATGAAATCAATATCTGTGAAAAAGGAGTTGAGTTAGCAAAAGAAAGACCAAATTCCAAAGATACTGTTGGAACATTTTTCTCAGATCATGACTTGATTTTGCAGTGTCTTGACTTTTCCTTTTAATGAAATCGCCAATTTTCATCTAAATTAAATTAAGTTTAGCTTAAGTCAGTCTGAATTCAGTTTCTGTAAACTGCAATGGAAAATGTTTGAACTCATTTTTAGAGGCAAGTGCAAGAGGCAATGATAGACCCCTTGCCCAAGGGGAGACAGAGTTTCAGAGAAACCCACACGGAAGAGGATATCCCTGAAGCTAAATCCAAATTAGAGTTGTTAATACTCAAGAGAAATTTGAGAAAATTAAACCTGAGCTTGGTACCAATTGCATTTTAGGCAGTCATGCCCTTGATAAAAGACACTGAGTCATACGTAAATGCAGGACTTTGACACTCGGAGCCAAATATACCTATAGTTCATACACACACTTAGCCCATAATCTTCCCTTTCCTAATTCCTTACTATCCAGATTTTTGCAGGGCAGCCTAATTTTCCAAGATACGCACCTACCAGAATAGTGGCTAAGGCATCAGATCTTGAACCCACTATAACTTCATCATCTACAAGTAGTATTCAAATACCACAAGAAAATTTCTCAGTTTCTCTTAATTTCACAGATTTGCTCTTCTTTACCCATAAAATTATGATAGAAATACCTACTTAAAAATGAGAAAACATATAATAAATGCCCAGCATAGAGCCTAGTACATAGAAGGTTATGTTTAGTTAGTTAAAATGTTCTGAGATAATTCTGTATCCTGACTTCTCATGAAAAAAGATGTTACACTATTTCTGCAATTTAAGTATAATATCCAATACAACTTGTACACTCAAACTCTTTGTGGAGGAAATAAAATAAAGCGGAAGACCATCATTGGCTCATGGACCCACTTTGTCTTCAACTTTTTTCTCTGTCCACTGTAGCCACCATTCTATGTTCACTACCCCATGCATATCTCATCTTCAAATCCAACAGATGTATCTCTTACCAGACTTGACCTCTATGTATCATTAAATCCCATAGGCCATTTTTCTTTTCTTAAAACTATCTCCTCTGAGTTTCAAGGAATTGCTCCCATTTTTACTCCTTTGTGAGAACCTCTCTCTCTGTTGAGTTGGTTAGCCTTTCTATACTTGATCATTAAAAGTTGGTGTTTAGATGGGGCACCAGGGTGACTCAGTCGGTTAAGCATCGACTTTGGCTCAGGTCTTCATCTCATGGTTTGTAAGTTCAAGCCCCGTGTTGGGCTCTGTGCTGACAGCTCAGAGCCTAGAGCCTGCTTTGGATTCTATATATCTCACCCTCTCTGCCCCTCCCCCACTCATGCTCTGTCTCTCTCTCTCTCTCTCTCTCAAAAATAAATAAACATTAAAATATTTTTTAAATAAGTTGGTGTTTAAGTGATTACCATGGGGAGAGGGAAGTGGGGACTTAGTGTTTAATGGGAACAGAATTTCACTTTGAGAACATGATAGTTTTTGGAAATGAATGATTATGATCATTGCACAACATTATGAAAATATTTAATGTCACAGAATAATGCACTTAAAAATAGTTAAAGTAGTTGGGGCGCCTGGGTGGCTTAGTCAGTTAAGCGTCCGACTTTCGCTTAGGTCATGACCTCGCGGTTCATGGGTTCGAGCCCCGCGTCGGGCTCTGTGCTGACTGCCAGCTCAGAGCCTGGAGCCTGTTTCAGTCTGTGACTCCCTCTCTCTCTGACTCTCCCCTGCTCACGCTGTCTCTTTCTCTCTCTCTTAGAAATAAATAAAAATATAAAAAAAAAATAGTTAAAGTAGTAAATGTTACATATGTTTTACAACAGTGAAAAGATTGATATTTATCCAAATTTTGTCCCAGTCTTCTTATTGTTCAATATTTTCTTTTATAGTAATCCCACCCAATCTCAAATTTTCAACTGTCATTTAGACTCCATCCCTTAAACTTAATTTTAAAATCTATTATCTCTAGTGTCAAATGATGCCCTGGACCCATCAATTTGGTCATTCAGAAATCATTCACTGCATGCCATTTACATATCCAGCCCTGAGCTAAGAATTAGGTGTAAACCCTGGTGTGGGTTCTGTCCAAATTAATCTTGAAACCAGGAGTTGGGTACAGATCATTTTGGGGGGGGAGGGTTATGAGAAACACAAGAGGAGAGGAAGCAGGGAATGGTGTGGTAATGAAGAGTCATGAGTCATTGTGGGGTAGGGACATTTCATCTACTGAGGACCCTCTCCAAGCTGTATGGAACTACCTCAGGGTGATCCCACCAGAGCTTAAAAAGGCTGGCACATATAGCTACAACTCCTACCTTGCACTGTCTCCAGGCTGTCCCCATAGTCATTAACTACCTCACACTTCTACACTGTGCCTACTTGAAGGCAAATAAGTCCCCATGATGCTGGAAAAATTCCTCGAACAAGAGGGACTTGCTTCCAGACTCTTGAAGTAAGGAATTCTGAGTGTGCTGAAAACGGCACTCCCCAATTACCCCCAAGAATTCATGTGGACCAGGACAGTACCAGCTCTTCTTTCAATGTCTCCTAAGCCCCTTAAATCAATAGTGTCCACTAACATTCAGCCATCTCTCTCACTCTTATACCTCAGCCTGTCTCTGCGCAACAGTCAATGGCACCCTGGTACACCTCATCAAATGTGAAATACAGTATCCCCACTTACTGGGGATGGCAACCGGGTCACCTTGGAGCGAAGCGACGTCAACATTAAACAGGAGCGATGATGGCACCCAATCTGTTTTGCCACCTCTGACCCTGGAGGGCCCAGGCAGGGAGTCCGCTCCTCCAGTGACAATGAGGAGTCCGAACGACATCTCGGTCTTCATCCTGACAACACTGGCACCTGGGCCTCAGCCTGCCTTCTTTGTGGACATTTTTGGCCCCCTCATGGGGGAGGGAGGTACTGGATGGTCAAGTCAGAAGCACAGAGGGGAACTGAGATGACTTCTAACGTGTGGATGCCATCCGCCTCAGCAGTCTTGGGCTGGCCGCCTGCCGCCCTGTGAGAGCCGTAGAAGGCTGATGGGGCGAGAGGGGGGCTGCCTCGGGCTGCCTGGCCCTGTCCGAGCAACGCCAGGAGCTCTGGCTTGTGGCCCCCAGTCCACGGTGCTCTGGCTGCAAATTACTAAAGCTTTTAACTGTGATGGAGCCGAGCGCTCTTCTCAGATATTTTGAGTGGTGATTTTTAGTTTTGTTCTGAAAAAATAAACAGAGATGAACCTGCAAAAAAAAAAAAAAGGCACTGAATCAAGATTATTTGCTTTCTCTCATATGTTCAACAATGCTGCAGGAATAAAGCATGTTCCTCATGCTAGAAATAGATAAACCTAAAGATCACAGTCTTCAAGTAATTCCCCCCAAATGGCATAGTTGTGGTATAATAGAGGCAAGTTTCAAACCTACATCTGATGGACTTCCAAAGCTAGTCTCATTTTACTCTTCTGTAAAGTGAAGCTCATGGTATTTCTTTAATATATTGATGAAAGAGTTATACATGTTATCATATATATAATATTTGGCATAGTGCTTCCTGGGGTAGATATTTCATACATGTTGGTACCCTCCCATGGCCAGGACTGGTTCATCTCTTTCTTAGTAGAACACCAAGAAAATTAGGTCTTCTTTTTGCTTTCAGTACCTGAAACAGTAATAGAAGTTCAATAGATGAGTGCTCAATCTCACATTTTTTCCTGACTTCCATTATCTTTCATTCCAATTCATCTTCCATATATTCACTAAAATGAGATATCAAAAATAAAAAGCCTTTAGGGATTTTTGTCACTTACACTGTAATCCACAATTGTTAAGCATGTCACAGAATGTGTTTCATGGTCAATGCTGTTTTCCTGTGCACACAACACCAAACTATTCAGGGTCCCCTGGTCATTCTGTGCTACCTCCTTCTAAAGGCTTCTGTGCCCTCACTATGCCTGGTATCTTATTCTCAAACTGGTCTTCCTCCCCAGATCAGGTCACTCACCCTCTGTGAATGCTTCTTTCCTTAACCACTGAGCTCCTTAGCTGCCTTCAGTTTCATTTATAATATACTCCTTAGGACCCTCTCCATACCTAACACATACTCTGCAGAGCACTTATTGAAGCCTTTTGCAGAAGCTGCACACCACAAGAGAAGAGATTATATTGTATTTATTGTCTTTAACCCCAAGATCTAATCAATGAGATAATAAAAGAGTGACTATATTGTGTTTAATGGGTTAATTGAACACAACTGTAGCTCATGCTAGCCTTTCTAAAGGTTTTCAATGAAATTGTCTCAAATAGTTTTATAAGCAGAAGTTTCATTTTATTAAGTCATGGTATAAAAGTAAAGAGAGTTGACTGAGCAACATTTTTGCACAAATTGATGTGAAACTATAGGGAGATGAGAAAACATAGGTTTCAATAACTAGTGGAAAGCTCCACCAAGTCACAGTTTATATTATGCTGTCTCTTATACTCTTATTAGTGAGGACACTCCTTACCTGTACATTTAGCAATAAATAATTAGTTCAATTACTGGGTATGGGGTGTGGGAGTGAATTACAGGTGAAGGGACCAGTATTAATAAATACATGAAGATCTTTACTCATTGCACAGATATTTGTGAGTATGTGCCAGGCAATAAGTAAAGGATACAGCTTCTGGGCTGGGCCTTGCTCTCATGCCATGAGGAAGGATCTCATGTGGAATCCTGGTGACCCACCTGGATGCCTTTTGGTATTCCCTTCCCCAGTTGTAATGGTAATAGTATAGGCAGAGCAGCCTGTGACAGAGAAAGGAATCATGACCAGAGGGTCAGGTCCCTCAAAGATGAGGATCTGGGTCTGTAGCCTATCAAGGCCAGCAGCAAGAGTAGTCAAGGAGAAAAGGAATTAGAATGGATAATGCAGTAGAGAGGTGATAAATGCCAGTTGCAGCCGTCAGACCTACAATAGCTGGATGAACATGGTTTATCCTTCTGGCTTTCAGGTTACATGTTCCCCTTAAGGATAGAGTTCTCGGTGGCTCAGTCGGTTAAGCATCCGACTTTGGCTCAAGTCATGATCTCACAGTTTGTGGGTTCGAGTCCCACCTCAGTCTCTGTGTTGACAGCTCAGAGCCTAGAACCTGCTTTGGATTCTGTGTCTCCTCTTTTCTCTGCCCTTCCCCTGCTCATGCTCTGTCTCTATGTCGAAAATAAATATATGTTAAAAAAAAGAAAATGAAAAAGAAAAGAATAGAGTCCCACCAGAATCCTGCAGAAACTGTTTCTTGACTGTATATGGGTAAATTCATCTGAAGTACACAGGGGTAAACAATGGCAGATATGGAAACTCATTGTCCGGATCCACATTCATGAAGGATTTATTGCCCAGTCCAGAGAGTATGGTCAGGAAAGAGTCTCATGCTGTTATTTCCATCAGACTCTGTAGAGAACTGTCTCATCTAAGGTCATGTCCTTCCCAAAGCAGGATGCATCTTTGTGACTGAGTAAAGTGAGGTGGGTGTAAATCTGAGTGATCAGAAGCCTCAAGGCTCAGTGTATGAGCATCAGCTCATAGTGGGTTTCACCAGAACTACAGCCCCCTAATGGATGGCCTTGATAGATAATTGCAAGACAAATTTCTCCCAATGGGTAGAGATTTGATTATCCACTTTGTGTTGAAAGAGAAGTTCCCTGAAATCAGCCTATATATGAAACTTGGGCAGTGGCAGATAAAATGTCCTGAAGAAATGTAAAAGGAGAAAGACTGGAAGATAATAGAAGGAGGTCTGGGTTAGGGGAAGGTGGGTAGGCAAGGAGATCAAGAAGAGCAACAAGTAGGAAGATCTTTTTATGTTACTTTCCACTACTGCACATTTAGTGGGAAAGGCATACTCACCAATGAAGGAGAAACAATGCCTTGGCCACCTCCTTTCTAACAGAATTACAATAAGGGCACTGGCTGTGATGATAAAGGTGAAGGATATGCATGAGGCCCCAGTAGCCAACACTGACCTCGCTGCTGCCACCTCCACAGTTCAACCTGCCAACAACAGAGCTCAACTCTTGGTCTCAAAGGGGGCACCATTGCTTACAGAGATGATCGTTTGATTGAAAGTGACTGCATTGAGTTTCTTCCAACCCAGAAATATAAGCAATTCATTTTGACAAAAATAGATGTATGAGTGCACAGATACACATGCATTGTGGGTGTGGTCATGGGTTTCCTTCCCTTTTTGCAAGGCCTCAAAGGCATCTTTGTGTGGACCTGTGATTACAAGATCCACTTTCCATATGTCACTACTTTGAATCAAAGACCTATATATGGCGCAGTGTCCCCAATAAGATGACTATGTGGGACAGGAAACCCAAAAGTGGAAGCAGGAGAGTCCGTGCTTGCCATCTCTCCTGTGACTCACTTGGGGAGTGTATGCTGCTTGTCCCCATGCTGTGAGTGGGAGTATAATTAGCTTTTTCTACACCGAGGTCTTTCTCATGACCTGCTGTGCCTCTCTGGACCACAGTAACCACCTGTCGCATACAGATTTCTGAAAGGTATGAAATACACATCAGGCTACTGTAGCCCCCAGATTTTAGTTTTGCAAAATGTCCTTTTAAATATTTTTAATGTTTTTTATTTATTTTTGAGAGAGAGAAAGAGAGAGAGACAGCATGAGCAGGGGAGGGTCAGAGAGTGAGGGAGACACAGAATCCAAAGACAGGCTCCAGGCTCTGAGCTAGCCATCAGCACAGAGCCCGATGCGGGGCTCGAATCCATGAACCGTGAGATCATGACCTGAGCTGAAGTTGGACACTTAAATGACTGAGCCACCCAGGCACCCTGCAAAATGTCCCTTTAAATACCTGTTCATTTGGGGGCGCCTGGGTGGTTTAGTCGGTTAAGCGTCCGACTTTCGCTCAGGTCATGATCTCGCGGTTCGTGGGTTCGAGCCCCGCGTCGGGCCCTGTGCTGACTGCCAGCTCAGAGCCTGGAGCCTGTTTCAGTCTGTGACTCCCTTTGTCTCTGTCCCTCCCCTGCTCACGCTGTCTCTCTCTCTCTCTCCTAGAAATAAATAAATAAATACATACATACATAAATAAATACCTGTTCATTTGACTTGAAGTGAGAGAAAAGCATGACTCTCACTGTCTCCATGGGGGGAAAGAAGGGAAATTTCCCTAGAACTGAGCTTTAAGGAAATGCTCTCTCTCGACCCCTCAGAGACAGATCGTGAGGGCTAAGGGACTAGAGACCGGTTTTGGAATAGCAGAATATTTTCCACTGGCCTTGATTTTGTTCCTGGCTTTTGGGAGCCTCAGAGAAAAACAAAAGCAGGAAAAAAAAAGGTCCCATTTAAAATTCTGTTACACAAGGTTATAAACATGTGCTATAGATAGCACAAGAGGGACTTTGAATGCCAGGCTAAGGAGATTGGAAGACATTAAAAAATCTCCAAACTAATTTTTGGTGATGTTTATTCCTGCTTTTATAGGTATTTCTTTGTCTCTGCTTGTAGTTTCTGCTAAGGCTCAAAAATGCCAATGGCAAAGGCACGTTGGAGCCGGGTGAAAATTTGGTTTTCATTATATGCCTCAGATAATATAGCAGCTCCCATTGATTTCAAACTGGACCGAAGTCTTCTAAAAAGACTTAAATTTCTTTTCTGGGTTTTTAGATTGGACCAATTTCACTCAATTTTGAATTTCATTACAAACTGCCTTCTGAATTCAATGGAAAGCCAATTTCCCTTGCAAGCCCACCAAATGCATCTCTCCAAATTGCACTTGAACTTTCTTTAATGGGATATCAGCAACCTCTATGATAAATATTGATCTTGTAGTCAGCCATTCTGAAATAAAACATTTCCCATTATCATGTGTTTCAGCCTGTGGAGGCAAACCCTCCAAAGAAGAGGCTAGTCTTCACCTTTCATCAAAATACCTAGTACAGCTGGTTTCTCCTGAGCCAGGAGGATCTGAACAGGCTTTCAAATGCCTTCTCCTCAAATCATCCATTAGATCTTGAAGCCCAGTAGTCAAGGGCTTGTTGAAAATATGTAGTGTCAGTAAGAGAATTATAAGGATACTCACGTATAATATATACACATGGGAAAGGCAGTTCTCTTTGTTCATAGAAAACCTATCATTTTGCCCAAGATTACAAATGTAAATACATAAAAGTTTTACAAAATTAAACTGCGGGGGGAAAAAAGGAAAGTATTATCTGTTTTTGATGAACATATCAGAGTTCTCTCTGTCTCTCACCTGAGTCTTTCTAAATCCATCTCTCTACTCTAGGCATATAGTCTTCTCCCTAAAAGCTTGATATTATCTTGGAATATCTGAGCCCCTGCAAAAAATTTTTTAGCAGTTATCCATGGTTTAAATCCATGGTTTAAAAGTCTTAGTCTAGGGATCTAGAATATTTCATTCTGGTTCCAAATTATTCCTACATCCCTGTTCCTCCTGACTCCTACAGGGATGAATCCTTTCCTTAAGAACCATGACCCCATTAGGACACAGAACATTCTGGCTTCTTCTGCTTGTATCTCAAGAACACACATTCCTCTCAAATTGTTTTCCAATAGACAGATTTCATACTACAAAGTCCTTAGAGAAGAACTTGGGGACAAGTTTCTTTGGGAGGTAGCCCTGAGAAAAGGAGTGAAAAATGGGGACAGTGGGTCAAGTAGAGGAAGGTACACTATAAATCAGGTTACTGTTGTGAACGAATGGGCCTCAGTGCTTGTGGGCACATTCTTTGCAACCTACCAGGAAGAGTGTCAACATTATTATGTCCAAAGCTAGAAGCATGGAAGGCTACCTCTATCTACCATTCCTCAACAGTGAGAGCAAGAGGAGGGGGTTCCTGGAAAGCATTTGTTCACCTACATTTCTGGACTGCACCAGGTACATAAGCTAAGTTGCCTTCAGTAAGAAGTCTCTGCAGGAGAAAGTAGAATCTCATTGTGTCTGTTTGGGGTGGGGTGAAGTCAGGGTACAGGGAACTGTCCAACAGGATGTTACTCAAATCAGAGGTGGGCTGGGGGACATGGTTTGTGGCATTGCTAGGATTGGCCTATCTTCCACCGATACTTCAAAGTGAGCCCAAGAAGGACTCTTGTTTGCTTTTTCCTGGTCCCTGACTTCAAGTACACTACCTGGCTTCTGCTTTTATAGTTCCACAGTGACCCAGATGCTCTATTTAAGGCCTTATGAATGACTTCTCAAAGATGACGTGGTCCCAGAACCTCTGGTTGTTATGTGCTTTCATGGTTAGTATCTCAGCGTATAGGGCGATATAAACATGACGTACACCACTAACCTCCAAGATGCTCTATTCAACAACTACCGCACATGACTTTGACTTTCACAAATGCTCAGAAGCCCCTTTCTACACAGTTCTTCCCACTTCTCCTATTTAACCATGTTAATACCTCTTTAGCCTCAAGTTGACATCCTCTATTTAACATCATTTTGCCTATCAGAATATGGCTTATTCTTCAAAATCACACTTGGCTGTTGCATCATCTACAAAATGATCTCTGATTGGCCCCACATAAAATGATCCCTCCTTTCTGTTAACCCCTGTGATAACAACTAAGTCATTATTTCGCAATGACATGCAAATGTCAGCAGAGATACCCCATGCTTTCAGATTCAAAAGCAACAGAGAAATCAACCTTCTCAAACATTCAGGGATTCTGCACATGGAGGGTGGGGTGAGGGGTTGGAGATAACCTACATTTTTTTTTTTTACTGAATCTTTGTTGCTATCTCCTCTGAATTCATTCACTTTGTGGACTGCCTCATAGATGATGTCTCTATTCAGGCACATGTCAACATAGACCTGACATGTAGCTCTCTTCTCTTAAGCCCAGCAACAGCAATAGCAATAACATAGCTATCAATCTACATGAGTCTTCCTTTTTCCCAGAAAACTGACAAAGCTTCTAACGTATCACTGGAATGTAAAAGTTGTATTGGCCATGTGTGACAAACAGAAATTCAGCTTTCTTCCATAATAATGAGGGTCCTTCAGTTTCCTGTCCCTCCTGTCTGTCATGCCTCTCTTTACCTCCCTCCATCTTAAATCTCTGTTCATTTTTTTCTACACCATGCTATCAACCCTCCAACATCAATCCTGATGTAACTATCATGGTATTTGCCTAATAGAGTCAGTTGCTTCCCTGAAAGAAACACTGGTACCACTTGTAAAGTAATACTTTTGGCCTTTAAAGGGTGGCTATCACTAAAAGATGGATATGAACCTAATAATGGTAAAGTAGCTTCTAAGAGAGATACTCACTGGGTCTGGCTCTACTGAAGGGACCAGACACTGTTTCACTGGCACCAGGTAATGATAAGAGGCTGAAAAATGACTCACCAAGTAAACAAAACAAAACTGATGTGTCCCCAAAGTGTCATTTTATCCATACACAATGAGAATATAGTCATCTTGTAAGACAGAGATGTTCAGATTTTTTCTAAGTCTTTTCTTTCTCTGAAGCCAATAATCATGGGGTCCCAAATCACTAACAGAAACTCTTATCAGGTAACCATGAGGAATCATTGTAATAGAGTAGAAATAACCAAAGTCTTTGCCATCAGTGCAGTATCTCCTTGATGCCCTTTGGGAAGCATACAAATGAGGACTGTAGGAAGAATCCCAGAAGAAAGAACAATTGGACTGACATATCCGAATGATTGGACACTGTTAATATACACTCCTCTGCTCCTTCTCTTAACAAGCATACCCAACCCCTTTCTTATTGACACACTATTTTCTAAGTACATAAATATATTCAAAACTGGTGCTCTGGTGTCTAGCTATCCCAGGAACTGTGTTCTCCTTCAGATAATTCTGCCTGCCTATGCTCTATCTTTTGTATATTGTCTTAATAACTTAATTTTCCTCTGTTTCAAGTTGTATATTTTGGTTCAGATGCAGCAGTGATATTCTACAATTTGTAGCTCTAATGTCTAACACCCACACTACAAATTACATTTCTTTGTACTCTATTTTATAGTCTATAGCTTGTCCTACTCAACTGATATTTGCCACATTAAAGATATGTACATAGGCTTCAATCAATATTTTTCTCTTAAGTTGTGAGCTCTTTAAAGGCAGGGGCAAAATTCAGGGTCAGTAAGAGACCCACAGAGGTGTTAACTATACTATATAAAGCAAGATGCAGAGGAGAAATGAATAGCATGTAAACAGGCCAAAAAAAATCCGCTTAAGTATTATTGATGAGGATTCATGTCATTAGATTGAAATTTGAGGAATTGCACATGATTTTTTTCCTAAATATGATCAATACTGTCCTTCATTAATGACCATGAGCAATCCAATGAAGGACAATGGGATGAGACAATACTGGGCATCTTAAGAAAAGTCATTACAACCCAGGGTGACAGAGATTGCATGCAAGAAGAGGGATGTGATTTGCCAAATGGGATGAAAAACAGATCTGAAGTTACATGACTGATCTACATCACCATTACCTGGGTACTTGCCATTAAAACAGAAGGATGGTGGTAAAACTCAGTTGTTAAGGCTGTGGGTCCAGCACTTGAATGTGAAGAGCAGCTCTTCCACTTGCAACTGAGGTACCTCGGTAAGTTTCTGTTTTCTTGTTGTTATAATGAAGTTGATAGTGCCTACCTTAAAGAGCTATTATCGAGCTCTTTATTTAATTATTATTTATTTTAATAGCTCATAGTTACTGAATACATGGAGTGGCCTAGACACCACCTAGGAATGTGGTTGTGTCATCTCATGCAGTCCTTTTAACAATAGTGAGATAGGTGCCATGACTTACCAAGGAGGGCAAAATGGCAGGCTGCTCAGAGTCAGCGGTAATACAAGTCGGAGCTACAATTTGAGCCCAAGTGTTCTGACCCCAGGGGCACCCTGGTCTTAACCAGATATCTTCCCTGCCTCCTCAATGGCCCATTCTACCATTAAAATTCTCCTTCTATGAGACAATGCACAGAAATTCTTTATACCAAAAATTAAAACATAAGTACCATTTCTTACTACTTTATCAGTAGTACATGTATAATTATTAAGTTCTACTGGAAAATATCAGACTGGGTTTCAGGCAACCTTAATTCTGGGGTTAGCTCTGCCACTAACTTGATGTACAACTTTGGGGAAGTAATTTCCTTCTCTGTGACTTGTTTTTCTTGCCTGTAAAATGAAGCCTTGTCTTGATACCTCCTGACTCTTCTCCAACAGCCTATGATTCATAGGCAAGGGTTATTTATCAAACACCGTAGAGGCTCCACTGAGCAAACTTTAAAGACCTTAAACTTTGTTTCCTAAGTGCCTGCTTTCACTAAGTATTTTAGAGAAGATGCCAGATTGGAGGGGAATTAATGAGGTCAGCAATTTATTTGCATTCTGTGTTTCATGCAAGAACTGAGAAGAAAAAGAAAAGAAAGTAGGGGCACCTGGGTGGCTTAGTCGGTTAAGCGTCCGACTTTCGCTTGGGTCATGATCTCATGGTTAGGGGTTCGAGCCCCGTGTCGGGCTCTGTGCTGTCAGCTCAGAGCCTGGAGCCTGTTTCAGAGTCTGTATCTCCCTCTCTCTCTGACCCTCCCCTGCTCACGCTGTCTCTCTCTCTCTCCTAGAAATAAATAAGAAACATTAAAAAAAAAGTAAAAAAAAACAAAAAACAAAAAAAAGAAAACCTTCGTTTTCCAGAGAGAGGCTCAGAGCCACAGAGGTGGAGAGATTTCATTGCCTGTCCAGAGTGATCTTGGATGTCCCTTGAAATAAATTGATCTGGGGTCCTAACATATGTAATTTCAATTTCAGTAATGGAAGGTCTGCAGCATTAGCTGCAGTTGCCAAAAAAAGGGTTGACATTTATTACAGGCTCAGACATGGAAAAAAATGATTCTTCACATGAATACATTTGCCTAAAGCAATGATAGTCTCAGAGGGAAATCATAAACAGAAAGAAAATGCTACTTGACTACCCTCAAATCCAGGGAAACCTAGAGAGGCTGAAGAACAAATAATTAGCATTCAGGAGAATCCGCTTCCCCTTTTTCCTCAGCTTACTGTAACGGATTCTGCTAGTGTTCCGCCATATCCCCTTGGTAATTTCCATTCCGTGTGTGCCAATGGCCTCCCGCTCAAGCATCTGCGCTTCTCTGCCTGGGGGCTCTCTCTGGCTGAGCATGGGACAAGCGAGAGGTGCCAGGTGGCTGCCTCTCCTGGGAGCGGTCCTCAAGTGATGCCACGTGGCACTGAGTGGCTAAGAATCTCAGCTTCCTTGTCTCTCAGGTAGGGCAACTTTGAAGTCTGTTCTCCTCAGGCATGGGAGGTCATGAGCAAGACTGAGCCTCAATGCCCATGTCAGTGACACACTCTTTCACAGCACCTGCACCTGGAATTGGCTTCTGTGATGATTTTGAGAATACACCTGTCAGATCTCTGACTGCAGGGAAGCAGCTGACTGAGAGACCAAGCTTCTTCGTTTTTACATCCAACACCACGTTTGCACTAAGGCCATTCTTCCCAAGAACTTCTCTCAACCACCGACTGAGAGACAGGGACGCTGAGGCACGTGTGACATTTCTCCGAGAGCTTCCTAGATTCAACGGTTCCATACGGGCCATACCAAACTTTTCTTGGCAGTCTAAGATGCTTCTGCCAAAAGTTCCTACTTCCCTGTCTCCTTCACACCCCCACTGACATCTGACTATTCTCCAGGCTTCTTCTAGTCCCTTCCCATTTTCTCATAACATAGACGCTTTCACCCAATGAAATCCATATACGTGTAACCCTGCCTTGGTGTCTGCTTCTCAGAGGACGTGGAATAACACAGCTTTCTTTCCTTTTTCTGTCTTATTTCCCTGTTGTCTACCAGTGTATCCTGGGATCACCCAATACACTGATTGCATTCAAATATTTATCTCACACTCTGCTACTAGAGACACCCAACTTGAGATGATCCTTTAATTCATGACACCCTGTGTCTTGTAACTGCTACGTTTCTTCCATCACCTGCCCATGTGTGCATACACACAGACACATACTACATGTACACACAAGCACACACACACACACACACACGTGTAAACACTGGCAATAGAGTACTTTAATATAAAATCATTTGAGACAATATTCTTACACAAGTTTAAACCTAAAGTGGGTAGTGAATGTTAACTCCGGGCTTCAGAGGGGGAAGTGCTGACATCACAGATGCCTAATGTTTGATTAATGTTCAGTTCAACTTCATACATGGGATCTATATAATGGTGGTTCACATCTGGGTGCATAAGCAGGACCCACCAAAGGATCCAGATTCTACAAAGATTAGAAATGTTCTAAAAAGTTTCCAGGACAAAGGGTGAAGGTAATGGTAGCAAACTGACAAAGCCTTTCTCTTTGATAACGTTACCATATATAATAAGGTTAGTGACCATGCTGAATTGGAAGAAGGCTCAAATTGGGAGAAGAATGAAAAGCCAATGTGGAGTCAAGGGGCTTATTATTATCGATTTGAGTCTTCTATGAAAACATGCCCATTTGAAGCTATCTTGAGATTTTATCTTTCTTCTGGTTGGCTCTATCTGGATAACACATTTTCACTAGCTAATGCTTATCAGATGAAACCTCATCTTCTCTCTTGTTGCCTGGGAATGAGAGAGTCCTGGCACTGATAATATAGAGGAGTTTTTATCCGGGGTTCCATGACCTCATCACCTTGAGGAACGTGGACACAGCCACATGTTAGGTAGCTTTTGTATACTAGCTCCTATCGATTCCACTCACGTTTTTATCCGAGCCATTGCTATGATGATCATTTCCAAGTGCATATATTCTTAAATCACTTCCTTCTGTTGCACTACACATCTCATGCTGTCACAGGAATTCCTTGTAACAATTAGATAAACCATTTTTGACACATGGATACACCTGGAATTATAATAAAGTTAATACTCCATGGGTCTCATTATAGACCAATGGGATATTGATGCCAACAGTTAAATACAACCTCTTCCTGTCCCTCAGGCAGACAAGTTTGAGGATCACGACACGGATGAAAGCCTTCCCAGCAGAATTTAGCCGAAGAGATCCAGAGTGACCATCCCAATAATAAACTCTAGAGTAACTCTTCCTCTTTCCTTGATTCCTTTTCCTTATACCCTATCTTTCTCCTTGGGGCTACTTCCCAAAATACACTATAGGATGCAAGCCTTTGCCTGAGATTCTGCTTTTTGAGAAATCTTGCCTAACACTAGTATCTAAAACTCATGGGAGGAAGAACAAAGGAATAACTAGAAAAACCTGGAGAAAAGAATTTGATATGGGTAAGAACATATCATGGGCCTGGGTTTCAGTTCAGAAGCTCAATACACATGGCAAGAACGTTGGTTTTATTTGAACTGAATTTGGTGTATGGAGATATGCAATAGAATAGATCGGGTCTAGGGGCGCCTGGGTGGCTTAGTCGGTTAAGCGTCCGACTTTCGCTTAGGTCATGATCTGGTGGTTCGTGGGTTCGAGCCCCGCATCGGGCTCTGTGCTGACTGCCAGCTCAGAGCCTGGAGCCTGTTTAAGAGTCTGTATCTCCCTCTCTCTCTGACCCTCCCCTGCTCACGCTGTCTCTCTCTCTCCTAGAAATAAATTAAAAATATTAAAAAAAAAAAAGAATAGATCGGGTCTAAAATACTAAAAGAAGAAGTTCTCGGTAGGAGACGGGTCTATAATTTCAAGGAGTTGGAGATGAGGTGTTTCTCAGTGGTCATACTTTTTAAACTAACAGTGTAGTTAGGCCTGGAAGACATAGCACCATCAGGAAGGAGAGAGAATTGATGGCTAGGGGTTGTCCAGAGCCTCATGCCCTTGTATGCAGGTGAAGCTCATATAGACATGACAGAATTACCCAATGCACTTAAAGTCACCTAAATAAATGAAGAAACTGTCAATTGTGTACATTCTGCAAAAGCATAGGATGGCAGCAAAAATAATCAGCATAAAAATGTTTAAAAAACAAGTATGAATAGCACCACTTAATTTGAATCTCAGTGCTATTTCAATGCCATTGTTTCATGGAGATGCCACCATAATCCTATTCAAAGAATACAATCCCTCCCCCAATAATTTTATACATACAGCATCTATGTCAGTAGCTGAATATATGGAGATTTGTGACCAAGGTTCCTGAGGGGTGAAGATGATTCTAAATGAAGAAAGATGCCAGAGGTTCAGCCAGGTGACCTGTGGTTTATGGCAGTGCTAGTGGGAAATGTGACTGCTAAGCAGGACCCAAGACAGAAGGCTATTTGGATAGATTGGGCATGCATTTGGGGGACTGTGACTCAGTGGGTGAATCATTCACCTAAGACAAACCAGATAATGGACTTAAGGCAACAGAGATGGTTAGAGACCCCAAAACTATCCAGGAAAAAGATGCTAAAACACCAACCGTTGTGTCCAGGACTTCTCAGGAGCTAGGTGATGCAGGGGAGGGCAGTCAAGGGTTGCTGTGGGTACTGTAGCTCATAAAGCTTGGGAAGGGAGGATTTAAGAGAACTCAGCCAGGGAGCAGCTGTGTGGCCACGGTGTGCAGCACAAATGTATTAGAGAGAGACATTTCTCATCCATCTGTATCAATGAAGCAAGCACTTTTTAAGGTACCAGGACAGTGACTTGCACCTCCCAGAGACATTTGGCAACGTCTAAAGATATTTTTGGCTGCCACAACTGGGGAGTTAACCCTTGCATGTCTTGAGTAGAGGTCAGGGATCCTGATAATCATCCTGAAGATTCCTACAATTCCCATAACAAAAATGTATCTGGCTCCAATGTCAATAGCCCCAAGGCGGAGAGATTCTAGACTAGAAGGTTGTTTACAATCTTCTCAGAGATCCTCAGTTGGGTAAGAGGAAAGGGGTTTACCCTCCATAAAGAGTAGGGAGGGAAATTGCGATTTCATAGCACCTAACATGTGTCAGGTCTGGCACACCCCAAGATTCCTCTGAATTTCACAAACAAGGGTAAGTAAAGTGACATCACTTTATGGAAGAGGAAACAGAGTCTCAGACAGAGAAGCAACAACCCAATAAATAATTCATCTTAGCTGGGACTTAAATCTTTTCTTTTAATGTTTTTTTTTGTTTTTTTTTTTTATTTCTAGGAGAGAGAGAGAGAGACAGCGTGAGCAGGGGAGAGTCAGAGAGAGAGGGAGTCACAGACTGAAACAGGCTCCAGGCTCTGAGCTGGCAGTCAGCACAGAGCCCGACGCGGGGCCGAACCCTCGAACCACGAGATCATGAACTAAGCGAAAGTCCGACGCCTAACCGACTAAGCCACCCAGGCGCCCCTGGGACTTAAATCTTTTATAGACAAAGCCCAAAGCTGAGAACTTACTGGAAAGAAAAACAAATTGTTATTTTTTTCTAGTTTCAAACTGAAAATCATTTTCATCGATCGCTTATAATTTTTAACAAGGCAGGAAAATGTCACTGTGCTCATGACTGGCTTTATGTGCCAATAAGTTCAGTCTCAAGCTAGTAGCTTTTAATAAATGTAGACATCATGCTATTAGATGTTTACTTAATCATTACATTTTACTTAACAGTGAAATATTAGGAACAGTTTTATCAAGGAGGTAGGATTACAGGTTATTTTTATGATTGCCTAATTATTTTCTCCAAAGTTTATAGATTTTTTTATAATAAGCCCATATTGAAAACTATAAAGTTGCCAGATAGGTATATGTTAATGTGGTGTAAATATATAAGTAGTTCAAGATATAGAATAAATGGCAGATAATATAGGTGTTTACTTGAGGATTGTTTGGATTACTTGGCCATGAAATTCAAAATTCAATTCCATTGCATAGGACTATTCTTTGTCTCCAAGGAACTTGCAAAATATGGTTTTGTCCAAACGGATTCAAATATTTGTAATGCTTTCTCCTTGGAGAATATTTGTAATGCTTTCTCTCTTCTTGCCTATAAAGTTTCTGCAAATAATCCCACAGCTTATTTGAATTACGTCTTTCCACAAATATTCCATCCACCGTTATTGGGTGTAATATCCTCTACCCTTCTACCTTTAGAGTGCCTTCTTTGAATTTGTGATGCTCTGGCTACATCATTATTAGTTTCCTCCTCAAAATTATGAGCTTTAAAGGCCAAGTTTCATGCTTATTATGCTTATTCAGCTGTGTATTTTCTTATCACCAAATGCAGTATCCTGCAAATAGAAGGAAGTCAATAATTGCTTGCTTTGCTGAAATAATATTAGCCCTTGAACCAACGTGTTAGCACAGTATCAGAATCCCGGAGAAGAAACAGGTGTGGGAGTTGCAGAGAGTCTATGCTTAGCAGGCATGTTTATATTCCGGGTTAGTGGCCTTTATCTTTAATTTACCTGATTTTTCCACAGTATTGACTTTTTTCTTAAATAAGTTCTTATTTAGATCTGAAGATCAAAATCTTTCAAGTTGAAGCCCTGCCTACACAGTCAATTATGAGCTGTACCAAAACAAACAAACAAACAAACCGTCAAGGAACATTAAAAAATCTCTGACATGAAAAATGTGTCACAACACGAGGTTTTAAGGTGAACCAAGTAAAGAAATACGAAGCTCTACATTTGTGGAGCAGTGCTATAGGAAAGGTCTGGAGCGCTGTGACCTGAAGTTCAGCCACACATCCAACAGGTGTTGGTGAAATGCATCGGAACAGTGAGTGAAGTCTGCCATCTACAGTCTCCTAGGTGTATTACCGCGTAGGTACCGGTAGACCCTGAATCTGAGCCCACGTGACCCTTGGATGATAGAAAACTATTCAAGTGATCAGATCTCAAAGACACAGTCCTCTGACAATCCTCAGACTATCCTATGCTGAATTATTTGGAGTCCACATTTTTTGTCCATCCTTCAATATAGGTATGTAAGCAAAATGTTGAAAGCTAGCTAAAAGAAAATGCTCCCATAGACCCCCTTTGCTGCAAAATCATTACCAAATTAAAGATGTGAACTTTGTGCATCCCCATATTTATTTTGATCATAGTATTCTGACCTTTCTTTGCATTGTAATTGACTCTCTATATGTCTATCTACCTAGGAATCAATTAGCTCAGTGCAGGAAACCCCGAGAACTGATTTTGGTATCTTGCCTAGCACAATGTCTGGCCCATAGCAAATATTCCACAAAGATTGAATGCATGAATAAGTAAGGAAATAAAAATACATGAATAAGGAGGTAAGTCTCTAAACTAATTACTTCTAGGTAGTCTTATTCCAAATTACCTATGAATTTATGAATAGAAAAATGAATGCATGAACACATACATACTTATGTAAAATGTGAATATGTGTGCATATATGTATACGTACACATATATACTCTTGTATCTCTATGGGTATCTATGTCAGTTGTTTAGCAACTTCTGTAATAAATCCTAGGGTTTCCCACTTTTTCTTAAAATCCTTAAATCCGTATGTTTAAGATTTTATAAATTCAGCTTGGGGTCCCAGTTATGTCATGTCATCAGACAAAACGTTCTGAAACATTCGTTTTACTTATAAAGTAAATGTGGTGCCAAGGCCGTAGTTATTACTCCTCATTTATTTTATCCTTTCCGCAACTGACTGTCTAGCTCTAGTCAGAGGAAATGAGAGCCAAGGAAAAACGTTTAGATAAGATCATTACAGACAGAATGAAAAAGAAAGTGGAAAAATAAGGTAGAAACTGTTTCTCCTAAGAGATCGGGATTCTCTTCCCAGGGCTTCCTAACCAACACAACCTTGAGGGACCTTTTTGGGTTTTCAATCTTGAATTATTTTTAAGAGGAAGGGGGCAAATTTCATTGGTCACTGCTGTGTGCCAGGCGTTGGGTTTAGTATTTCTCATATTGTTACATTTAATATATCTGGCAGCCCCAAGTCTGAGAGATACTGACAGATCAACCTCTGATGGGCATGAAATTGAGTTTCAGGAAGATTATTTCTGCAGGGTCACCTTGCAGGTGGTACCATGGTGCACTGGAACCAGCTCACACCAGCCTGTAAGAGTCCACTCCCCGTTCAGAAATGCCCTGTTGGTCACTTGAAGTCAACCACAGTGGGATTATTCATGACACAGAGATCAAGGATTCCTACAAATCAGCCCTGACTCCTATCCCAGGAGCTGACTGTTTAGTATGGACCAGCATGCCCTTGGTTACAAAGCAATAATAAAAGTTTAAGAATAATTGACTCCAAATGCATGTTCTTTCAAACAGTCCACAGTACCCTAGAGTTAAGGGATTGCCCACTTAAGATCTATATAGCAATTTATAGTGGTTGAAACAATACTTTTATGTATATGGAGGTTCAATTAAAATGAAGCTAATCTCTGTTTCTCCTTTCTTCCTGTGTCCTCCCTCCTCCTCCCTTCTTCCTCTCCATCTGAGCCCCAGCTACAGCCTGAGGGCCTGCTGTGTGCTCAGTGCATGACAGAAACTACCAGATTTACACCACTGAGGGAAATAAGGCCTTGGTAGGGTAAGGGATTTAGATAAAACCACGAGTTAACTTAGTACGAAGCCCTGAATCCAGAATGAAGTTTCTCTCCCTTTTATGTGCTATGGGAGTCCCCTGGTAACTCCACAGACCTAGCCCTCAAGGTCCGTCTTCTGACACGGTCTGGAGACCCACACTTCTCCCTTGATTCATTTCTTCAGCAAATACCTGAGCACAGAGTGTGTGAGACACATTGTTCCCTCTGCTCAAGATGCAGTCATGAAGTCGGGAGGGGTCTCTGCCCCTGGGCACTTCCCTTCTGGTGGGGAATGCAGAAGCTTCAGAGACAGAATAGCAAGACAGTTGAGCCAAAGGGCTTGGGTTTGAATCCTGGGCCCACCTCCTTCTGTGTGATCATGGGCGGGTTACTTCACCTCTTTGTACCTCAGTTTGCTCTCATACATTAAGTGGGAATAAGAATAGTCCCCATGTCTTGGGGCGCCTGGGTGGCTTAGTCGGTTAAGCATCCGACTTTCGCTTAGGTCATGATCTCGCGGTTCGTGGGTTCGAGCCGCGTCGGGCTCTGTGCTGACTGCCAGCTCAGAGCTTGGAGCCTGTTTCAGTCTGTGACTCCCTCTCTCTCTGACCCTCCCCTGCTCATGCTGTCTCTCTCTCTCCTAGAAATAAATAAAAATATTAAAAAAAAAAAAAAGAATGGTCCCCATGTCTTAAAGCCCTTATAAGGATTACATTTTGTAGGTTTCTTTTTTTAATATTTATTTATTTTGGGGAGAGCATGAGTGGGGGAGGGGCAGAGAGAGAGAGGGACAGAGGATCTGAAACGGGCTCTGAGCTGACAGCAAGATCCAGTCGCAGGGCTCCGACTCCCGAACCTCCAGAACTGAACCCAAGTCAGATGCTTAATTAGCCACCCAGGTGCTCCCATTTTGTAATGTTAAATAGCATCTGGTACAGAGTAAGTGCTCCATGCATGTTAGCTAGTACTTTTAAAGGAAATAACTAATGACATTCTGTAGGAAGGTTTATGAAGAGTCCTGAGGTTGGCATGAGGGGACAGTTTTAGATGAAGCAATCGATGAAGTCCTCTCTGATGAATTGATGAGAGGCTGAAGAGGAATCCATCCAGATGACATGTCTGGCACTGGGAACTGAATGACTAAACTCTGAAACAGGGCAAGTTTTTAGCACTCAGGAAGAGTTAGAAGCCAAACACAGGCAGAGTGCAAGGAGGTGAAGACTAAGTAACGAGTGGTGAAAATATCCTATGAGGCTTGGGATTCTCTCCTCCTCTGTTCATGTTCTCTCTCTCAAAATAAGGAAATAAACCTTATATTTTAAAAAAGTGGCAGTGACCTGCCTCTCCAAAGACAGTATTATTACTGTTATTGTTGTTGCTGTTGTTTTATGAATGGGGAAACAGCTTTAAATTCAAGCTCACTGGGAAAGGCTTGTGGCCAAAATCCTGGGATTATCTGCTTGCCCTGATACCCCAGGCACAGCTCAGGGATCCAGAGCCCGTAGCCAGACCACCGGCAGGCCATCTCCCAGTCTAATTACTCATTGTACTGGAAAGGAGCTGACTGAAGACTGTTGTGCTGAGTTTTTGAAAGAGAAACTAAGATGACCTAGAAAATGCCAGGGCTTATGACAGTTTCCCTACAGAGTCATGTTAAAAAAAAAAAAAGTTAATATTCCAAAACGATGAATTCGGGTATTCCAGTGACCATCCATGTCACTCAAGCAAGTAGGAAGAATTTTCAGAATCCAAATTCTCCTGTATCACGTGCTTGCCATTAGCCTCACCAATGACCCCATGCATACACTCTTATATCTTCCTCCCAAATGTAATTTGTAACATGTCTGGCTTATTTTAGAATTCTTTGTCCATGTCCCACATTATTCAGATGATCTACAGCAAAATAACAATGAACAGGAAAAAGGAGGGGCTCTGCCTGAACTGGCCTGGAGTGTTGGCTCCTCCTGCATACCCACACCCCTCTTCCCACCTTCTTCCAGAGCCCAGAGCCCAGTAAGCGGATCCAGTGCTCTCCTGGGGATGGGGGAAGGGGGTAGTTCTAAAGGTCAGTTCTCCTTAGGGGAAGGAGGGAAGGAAGGCAGGAAACACCTGGGGCCCCTTGCCTATTAGTGAATCCTACTCTCACCTCATTGAGGTTGGAAGGGCAAAATCTCCATAAGGTCTTGGGCTGCATTCACATCCTTAGAGCATTTATTTTCCAGAATATTCCTACTTGCTGCCTTCTTTTCCTCCTCCTTCTCCACTATTGTAACCTGCTATCTATCTAATAAAAATAGAAGTTGGTGTTTTTATTTTATCTTCTTTTTATTATTGAAGCATCACTGACGTATGACATGATGTTAGTTTCAGATGTACAGTGCATGACTCCACCTCCTATACATTACTCAGTCTTCACCATGGTAAGTGAGGTCTCCATCTGTCACCGGACAACCCTGTTACAATGTTATTGACTATATTCCCTACGCTGTGCTTTTCATCTCCGTGACTTATTTATTTTATAACTGGAAGTCTGTACCTCTCAAACCCCTTTATCTATTTTACTCTTTCCCCCACCCCATTCCCCTCTGGCAACCACCAGTTAGTTCCCTATATTTATGAGACTATTCCCCCTTTTTTGTTTGTTCATTTGTTTTGTTTTTCAGAAAAAGAATGCAAATATCACACAATTGCCCTTGTATGCAGGTGTTTTTATTTTCTTTGGAAACCTAGGGATAATCTTTACTGTCACTGAGATCCTGTTTTTGAGGACCATTTTCATGAAATGGCTTTTAGAGGCAATTTGGGGGGAGGGGCAATTAGGATTTTTTTCAGTAACCATGGTGGAATCCATGGGCCTGGGTCTCAGAGGTGGAATTGCTGGGGAAGGTATCCACTCCAGGCTGCTGTTGTCCTGACCTTGAAACATGCGTGCTGAGCCTGTCTCATCGGCCAGCTCAAATTGCTGCCGAAGGAGGTGATGACAGTTTGCTTTCACCCAGTCCCTCGAGTTATGAGTGATTTTGCTAGACTCTTTTCATTTTCTGGCAGACTTTACGAAGTTGTGCTGAATTTGCAAACAAAAGCAAAAGGCAAACAATGGTTTA
Organism: Proteles cristata cristata; assembly: GCA_017311185.1. Classification (NCBI taxonomy): domain Eukaryota; kingdom Metazoa; phylum Chordata; class Mammalia; order Carnivora; family Hyaenidae; genus Proteles; species Proteles cristata. Next base: position 1,464,824 of record JAESUZ010004250.1, read on the forward strand.
AGCTGCCTTGAGATTGCCTCATTAAACCACAGCCTGCTGGAAGCTTTCCGCTTTTAGCAATGAACACATCATCTGAGCTCTACATGGATGTCACCATCTAAAACTCTGCTCACCTTGCTTTATGGGTGATAAAGCTGTCCCACGAGCAATGAACAAAATAACAATTAATGATAATAATAATAAATTAAATACACAAGAGAGAACAAAAGGAAAGAGCAGAAAACTGTCCCAATTATCAGGAAAGGTGAATTTCAGACCTACTATTGCTATAACAGCCCTGTCACCAATTAGCAATTTCCTTGAGTTTCTCAAGATTCAGTTTACCTCTCTGGAACTTGGAGATCCTGATGCCCTTTCTGTTTGGGCATTCCACTGAGCTCCATACTTGTTTCCTATCCAGAGACGAGGTTGTGTGCCATGCTCTCCAGGAAATTTCATTCCAGAAGTGTGCCTTTTTGAGATTCTGTGAGAGCCCTTTACACACAGCGAAGTCCTAAACGCATTATGTAAGATTCTCCAGAGTATTTTCTAATCCAGTCAATTCCAGCACAACCCACAAATAATAGTAAAGTAAAAAGAATGGCACGCTGAGATGTAGGGAAGAATCTCAAAAGAATACAGTTTTATTAAAGCTGCTGGACAAACTACCTGGACCAGGCAGATATTGTGAGATAGGTGCCCTGGTCTAATTCTGTCAGGGCAAGTTTTTGATAAGACTGAAGTTCATTGGTGCTGCTGGTTGTGAAAATTCTCTTGCTATGAGGAAACACCCTTCTGCTTCCAAGAACAGTCTCTCACAGTCTCCCACCTGTCATTTCCTTGGGCCCAAGTTACCCTTGTCCTGTGGGTACCCATACTGGTCCATGTTAGGAACATCTGTTTCCTTAGATACACCATCTATGTTTCTGGCCATTGATCCCAGTCAGAGGCAGATGCAGGCTCTCAAGCAGCCAGGGAGAGTTCCAGCACCGGCAGTGGAACTTCCACGTGCCAAGGGGATCACCATACCTGTGGGAGAAGGCTGATCCCTGGTAGCAGGCTGAAAGGTACCCCCACTTAGGTTTCCTTCCCCTTCCATAGCCCACAACCCTGTCTGAGAGGAGTGTTTTGCACACTGCTTCAAGTACAACCATGTCTTGCACCAGTTCATGGCAATCTAAATGTTCTTGCCAAACATAAACCAAACACTGGGTTGATCAGCAACATCCCTGACTCCCTGTAACGGCCTGCCCCTTGCAGAGAAAATCCACTTTGCCAAATGGAGAAAACAGCCTTCATTGGCTGCTTTCAAAGTCAGTTTGTGTGGAGCAGGGTCCTACAGATGAATGGAAAACTACTCCAATGAACACTCTCTGGGAAGTGTGGCTCTGGTGGTCAGAGATCTGGGCAGGACACTGGCCAAAGAGAACAGGTTCCAATTCAAGAAGCAAATGTCATTTGCATCCCACGGCCTAGGAAGGGTAAGTCACAGCCAGAGAAGTGCTGGTCAGATGGAGAGGAAGTCTTCGTCACGCTACTCCACTCCCCTCAAATACTCACCACAATAAGCTACTCTTGGACAGACCATTAGGTTTTCAAAAATATCCAGTATTATGCATTCTTGAGGAGAATTTAGAAAGAAACAACTAGAAAAAGTGTCTTACCAGTACAGTGAACCAAGATTTCATTTGCTATGATAATTGTGTCTTTAGCTATATTGGAAATCTCCAAATATCTTGCTATGATTTCTACCACCTCCCTTCCTGAAAACAACACTTTCCAGTAGGTCCTTGTCACCATGATCCCATTTAGCTCATGAAAAATCCAAGGTGTGAGCATTCTTTCCAGCGAAGATGGGTAACTGAACTGGGATGAAGAAGCCGCAGCTCACAACCTTAGCTCTCATTGAAAATGAACTTGAAGACCAAGCCCCAGGCAGCATGATGGTCTTCAATAACCATTTTTCAAGATCACATTTCTTATGTTCCATTCTTCATAGTCAGCCCATGGAACATTCAACCTTTGTCTATTTCGTTACTAATTTCTCAAAGACTGTAATGGTTACTTATGGATGGGTTGGACAAGATATCATTGTTTTCTAAAAAGAACAACAGCAACAGCAACAACAACAATAAAATTTAGTGAGTTCTTTGCATCCTCCTGTATACACCCTTTGAAAATCTACCTTTGAGGACATTAGAGAAAAGCAACTTGAATAGCTAGACACAAACAACAGGTCCTGTGAAACAGCACATCTCAGCCTTCAGTGTAGAGAGTAGAGATCTAATTCTTAGAGAAAAGTTAGAATATTTTTCCTGGGAGGTATTAATTCAACATACAGACTATTAGAATAAAACTGAGGTTTTATTGCTGAGTGATATTCCTTGTCTACACATAAAGATCCCTCTGTTATTAGGAGGATATTATAACTTAAATCCATAATACAAAATGAGCACACATTAAAGATTGGTAGAATAACTGAGTAAATTAATAAGCAATGAAAATCAGTGATTGAGTGCAAAGTACCCCATGGGGCACCCAGGTTGGAAACTAGAAAATCATGAACTCAGTACTCAAGCTGAGAAAATTCCAAAAGCTTTTGTCAAGAATGAAAGGAACATTATGAGAGAAATCAATCAAAATAATGGGAATTAAGGATGCAGAGGGCATCTGGAGAAAGGAACACAAGCTCTGGGTCAGACAAAATCCAGGACTATTACTTATAAATTCCAGGCCCTTGGTAGGTCTACTTACTCTTTTTAAGATTAACGACTATGAGATTCAGTAGATTTCCTCATCTGTCAAATGGACATAGTAGTGATGATTGTCAGTTGAGATGAAGTTGAGATGATACATTTACTTCTTTTAACACAATGTATGATATATAATAATTTTGAAAACATACATTAATTTTATTTTTACTATTAATCACATCAGTTGAAGAGCAGCAATGTGCCAGTCACTACGATGAGTTCTTGACACTCAGTACTTCCTTTATTCCGCTGATAGTAGCCATTTTCCTCTCTGATATTGTTTTAAACAGGACAACTATACACATTTGTTGACTTAACCTATAGGTAAGCAACTTGCCCCAACTCACCCAAAGCTTTCCGATTTTACACTGAAAGATCTATATCCTTGGAAACTCTTCCTTCCCAAGCAAATCAGAAGAGTTGGCATGTTAGTTTTCTATGGTTTCCATAACAGTATACCACAGACTGGGTTCCAAACAATACAGTTCTGGAGGCCAGAAGTCCAAGCTCAAGATGTCGATAGGTTTGGTTTCTCCTGAATCCTCTCTCCTCCTTGGCTGGTAGATGGAAACTATACTACTGCTCACTGTACCCTCACATGACCCTTCCCTTGTGCACACATGTCCCTGGTGATTCACTGTGAGCCCAAATTTCCTCATCCAAATTTTCAGTGGAGTGGATTAAGGCCCCACCCCGAGGGACTCATCTTAAATTAATCACTTCTCTAAAGGCCTTATCGCCAAATATAGTCACATTCTGAGGTACTGAGGATTAGAGCTTTGCCATGAATTTTGGGGAAACAAAATTCAGCCCACAATTTATCATCTTAGTTAAGCCCCATAAGGTTTCTGTCTGTCAGCAAACATTCTTTATGAAGTTTCTTTGAGCCAGGAGGTATGCAGAAATATTCTACCCACATTCATGAACCTCCTCTTCTCATTACCCAGTGAGAAACGGAGATATAAGTGCTTGATGACAAAGTAGTAAGTAAAATGACCCCTTTCCCTGTGGTGGCCTGAGGGTTCCATGTGGAACTGAATCTCTTTGGGTAGCATTGTCTTTGAACATATGAGAAGAAAAGAGAACATAGATACATTGACAGCCAAGATGCCCATTTATTTTGGATCGCACCATAGAAATATATGATGCTCTGTCATTTTGATCTATAGAAAGAGAAATGTCATCTATTTCATAGAGTAGAGTCTTCTTGCAGTGACTGCTCAGTTCATAATAATTCTGCTTTCTCTGGAAATAGCCCTCATATGCCATATGTTGGTGGTTACGTTACTACTTAAACTGGATCACCCCCTTCATGGCAATAGCTTATGGATGAAGGATAAACACTTAATCCCATCTGATTCACTCAGATATCCAACAAAGGCAGGGAGGGACAGAGAGACAAAGAGTCATCATGCTGAGACACATTAATGGAAGCCTTCCAAGGTAGAAGATTCAAGTGCTTCAGCTCTTCCAAGTTTTCTTGGTTATTTTTATACCCAAGTTGTTCACTCCCCACTCTTATTCCACTAGATACTTCAACATCTTTCCAAATATCTTTCTTAAGCTAACTATAATCAAATTTTATCACTCAATATAAAGTAACATGAATGAATACAGATATCTGGTACTATAACAGGCTTCTTGCCTGAGTCCTCTGAACTTTTTAAAAAAAAATTTCAATGTTTTATTTATTTCTGAGAGACAGAGAGAAAGCATGAGCAGGGGAGAGTCAGAGAGAGAGGGAGACAGAATCTGAAACAGGCTCCAGGTTCTGAGCTGGCTGTCAGCACAGAGCCCGACGTGGGGCTTGAATCCACGAACCGTAAGATCATGACCTGAGCTGAAGTCGAATGCTTAACCGACTGAGCCACCCAGGTGCCCCTTGAGTCCTCTGAACTTAAGAATCCTTCATGCTAGCTCACCATTAATATCACTACCACAAGTTAAGTCATATAGTATGAGTTTAACAATCATTGGAAGGATAGACAAATAAATTAATGAATGAGGAAATAAAAGATACTTATATAAACTAAATGCAAATTTTGCTTTTACTTTGTTATCTTCACTTGGAAGAAGAAATATGTATTGCTTGTAGTTGATTCTAAAATTGTCCCCTGACCCCACAAACCTGGCAAGCACTCTATGGAGAATATCAGAAGGGGATAAGGTCAAATGTCTCCAAATTAATTGCTACTAGTCTCAGATACAGGAGATATTTGTGAAGCTAACCCTACCCTTGAAAATTCTAGCACTAAAATTTGGGGGAAACAAAGGCTCAAACACCTGAACAGGGCACTTAGGACTCTGGCTTTTCTGAAATCTCTTCCCACAATTATTTTGTTTTCCATATGGGCAATGAAACATCTATGTCTTTGCATGTCATTTTAAAAAGCCAGTGTTGCCAATGATCTAGGAAAGGACCCAATAAAATAAATATTTCCCAACTAAATTTGAAACTAACTTCAGTAAGAGTCAGAAATAAGGTAAAAAAATGAAAACCATGGGGCGCCTGGGTGGCTTAGTCAGTTAAGTGTCTGACTTTCGCTTAGGTCATGATCTCACAGTTCGTGGGTTCGAGCCCCGCGTCGGGCTCTGTGCTGACTGCCAGCTCAGAGCCTGGAGCCTGTTTCAGTCTGTGACTCCCTCTCTCTCTGACCCTCCCCTGCTCACGCTATCTCTCTCTCCTGGAAATAAATAAAACATTCAAAAAAATTAAAAAAGAAAAAAGAAAACCTTTTCTCTGTTACTGTTAAAAGCTGTTCAGGTGGATATGATGAATTGTATAGAAGCAGCATCAAACAGGACCAGTCAGACTTTGCCCAGCAATCACAATGATTCTTGTTCCAGGGTGAGATCTTTACAACTAGACTTTCTGCAGGGCCTCAGTGACACCAAACCACACCTTCTTAGTCACTAGGTGGGATCCCAAAAGGATGGAAGAATAAAGGAATGACCTAAAACTGCTCTCTGTTTTTCCATAAGTCACTAATAATGGGAAAAGGGTGTGGAAAGTGAAGACAGAGTGTTCACACTAATGGGTTTCCCTCCACATGGAAACAATAAACATGGGAAAAGGAAGTTCCTCATTAAAATACTGTTACTCATGTGTTGATATTTTTTGAGAGATATGGTGTAGAGAGGGTGTGAAGGCTTTAAAATAAATTAGATGTAGAATCAAATCACAACCATGTCACTCAAATCTTTCATAAGTGACCTGAGCTCTCTGAGTGCAGCTTCTACATCTGTAGAAGCAATCAGCCTGCTCCCTTACGGAGGATTTGAGGAAGTATACTGTATAAGCATGTTTCCTAGCACAGTAGTCAAGTAAATCATTGGAAAATTAAAGTCATAATAATAATAATAATAACAATAAAAAAGTTCTAACATCCAAAATGCTATACTATAGCAAAGAGAAAAAGGAAAACTCAGTTTCCTATGCAAAGTTGCTTTTAATGATAACTAACATTTAGCAAGCAATCGTTGTGTGTTGGGAAATGCCTTGCACAATTTATATACCTTGCTTTATTTGAAAACAATATAATAACTACATGGTATAGGTATTGATACCTCTTTACACAGAAATGAAAACTGAGTATGGGAAAGGTTACCTCACTTAATAAAAATCAGTCAAAATCAGTCAACTGGAAGAGCATGATGTGCACACCTAGGTAGTCTGAGTTCAGAGATGATACCCTTAACTAATATGGCATAGAGCCTCACCACAGTCAGTGGGCAAAGAAAAGGTGTATAAATGAATGGGAAGAAGGACCTCCAGGAAGCAATGGGTCATCAGCTTCAGCTCAGGGACCAAGAAACCTTCATCATCTCTATCTATATTCTCACCCAAGGTTGATTCCATATTTCCACATGAAAGTTTCCTTTTCTCTTTGACCCTGGCAAAGTTATACTTGCAATGATGGATTAAACTTTGTACATTGAAAGACCTCAACTAACAGCTCCAGGAATAACAGGTCAGGTAAGTAGAAAGACTGATTCATAATGGTAATTTTAAAAAGTAATGTTTCAAAGGCATTTCAAGTCTTGGCCAACGGACAAGAAAAAGAAGACCTGATTGTAAGTTGTGCATATTGAAAAGCCCAAAAAAAGAAGGATGAGTGGAATGTATAATACTCATTTCTCTTTTTTTCTTTACTTTTTTTTTTTTTTTTTTTTTGTGGTAACTTTCAAGTTACATTTAGAAAGCAGGGGTAAATCCAGGAGAGAGATCACAGAGGGATGAGGCTGAAAATACCTTCAGATATTTGGGGCCAGACCCAGAGCTAAGATTTGGTGAATCTCCCACAGAGAAAAGAATAATGATTCAAAGGCTGGGAAAATATCTCTCAGTTTTCTCTTAAGGATTTTGTCATGTCCAAACTGGATAAAGAAGGCTAAGTCCTAAGTCAATAGCAGGCTTATGTAAATAGTACATTGTTGGCGTGGGTGAGAAGAGAGAATGGCTGAGCCATCCTGAAAGTTATTCTGTTTCCACTGAGGGAACAGGTTTAAGTGACAGAAAGTGAGATTGACTATAATACCCAGTTTGAGTAAACTAGTGTGAATTCATTATTATGGGAATCAGGGAAATTTTAAGGTAAATGCTTCTCCTGGGTGTATCTGGGAAAGGAAGAATGGCAAACATCTAGCAAATGGATGAACATAAACTTAAGGGTCTACATAATGTTTGACATCGTATTATTTGTTCAAGGATAATAATGATCTTCTTGTGGAAATTCAATTTCTACGTAGTGAAGTGGGAAATAAATAAGAAATGCAGAACAGGCAAAGCGATATTCTTAGTTTTGCAGTCACTGCTGTGTTTTCTAAGCCTGTCAATTATCGGATGGGTTACTTGTCAGTTCCCGTGCAGGAAAATAAACACTATGTTAAGGAATCTCAACTCCGAGCTTGAGGGGCAGTTTGGCCGCTAAATTGGTATCTGTAGCAGATAGTAGTATTTTGCTCAAAATATTAACTGATCTCCATCTTCCCCAATCCTACAAGATCCCTCCTATGTGGCCCTCCTTTAGCAAGAGCAAAACTCTGGGGGAAAATCCATTATTTGGGAGAGGTAAGCTTAAATATTACATATTACATTGTTTACAGCGGGTCACTAGGTGAAATCTCAGAATCTACAATGCAATTCAGAAGCACTTTCAACAAAATACTTGTATTTTTGCCCCAGACAACATTAAATGATACCCAGATATCAGCTTTTATGGTTTCCTCAGAACCTTGATTGGTGAGATTTTTCCTCTTAGACAAGGTTAATGATTTAAGCAGGATTTCTAGTCCCCAGACATAAGGAAGTTTTAAAAGAAAACAAAGAAAACAAAAAACAAAAAACATGTTCATTATCCACAGGCAAACACAATGTACAACATCTGGTCACTTCTTTTAACTTGATCTAACCATTCCCCACCCCCTGATTTATTCTTAAGATAACAAATGATGATGAAGAAGTAAAATTACTCCCTCTTTCTTTAGAGCTCTGATATTTGGGCTGTTAATAGTCCCTAAAAGAAATATTACAAACCATAAAAAAAATAAAACTTCTCAAGGGTACAGATACAGAGATATTATATCTCTTATTCTAAAAGTTCTCAAGGAGATGGAATGAACCTTTGTGTTTTATGGTATGCATACCTCAAGATAGCCCCCACTTGTATTTGTTCACAGATGAGGAAAGAAAATGTATCCTGATAAATGACCAAGAAGCAAAATTATCCCAAATACCTTCTAGCATCCATTATGAATAAGAATAATCATCAATTTAAGCCAAATTACATTCAAATGGCATTTTTATTAAAATATATGTATTATATCATTCAAAAGCAGTAGGTTATGCTGTCCAAACAAATAACCCGAAATTTCGGTGGCTTAAAGCAATGAAATAGTTGCTTCCTATTCACAAGCCATTGTGGGTTGGTGGGAGCAAGATCTTACTCCATTTCTGACTTAGTCCAAATTCAGGCTTGAATAAAGTCTCACTGTTTGGAAGATCACCTCGCTCTATAGCGCAGAAAAGGCCAATATAGATACCTGTATCCCAGATCTTAAGTTCTTTCTCCCACAGAAGATACACATATTTTATTGATCTAGATGAATGGCTTGATCATGCCTGAACTTAAATGCAAAGAGGAACTAAAATCTGACCATGTGTCCAGAAGAGACCCAGAAATAGTAGTGTGCAGAATTAGTACCTTACAGACTAAAAGAATGCTACTCAATAGTTTGAGGGCAACTATAGCACTTTCTCCTGTGTAACATTCATATGGTTTGTGACAATGTCCCATTTAGGTTGTTGGCTCCCCATGTATTTACTGCTCTTTATTTATTTTAAAAATTAAGCATCTTCTTGATTCAGATTCACCAAAAATCTCCAATTCTACTGGCATTAGAGATTTTTAAATATAAAACTGCTGCTCTCACTTTGCTCTAGTTTTTTAGATAAGCTCAGAGTTCTCCGTAATGAATAAGATATATCCAACTCGGTCTGGAAGAAGAAGTAATCTGGGCAGGCTTCCTGAGGGATGTAACATCAGAGTCAACTTTTATAGCATGGGTAAGTGTTACAGAGTCACCTGGATGGAAAAGTGACAAAAACATCTATATTACCGAACAGAAAAGCAAATAGGCCCCGCATGCTTGTGGTAAGCAGATTGTTAGGAGATATTAAATAAAAACTCACCTTTTTTCCTCTCAAGCAAAACTTGAAAAATGTTCAAAAGTTGCCAAGATATATATACTGTTTTAGTGGTCAGAGATCTAGATGTGTCTTTCACAAATGTGCACAAGGGAGCATAGAGATAGTGGACATTCATGACTAAACCACGTACCTAAAAGGACTGCGGATGGTGTCTTGCAAGAGGTTTTTGATATGCACAGGGATTTCAGCAAGGAATGTAAACCAAATCCGTCTAGAGAACTCAGAGCTTGCCCTGAGGCCTTAGAAGAACTTTCTCCTGTTTTCAATACTTCCTGCTTTTCTCGGATCTACTGTCAGAATATTGAAAAGTCAGATTGCACTTGCAAAAGGGAAGAAAATATAGATGGTTGAGTGTAAGGAAGTCAATTTGATGAGGATTTATTTAGATAATGATTATTCCATTTTACAACCTTCTAAACACTGGTCTATCTCCTTTTTACCATTGCCATATTTAAAATAATTGTTGAGTATTCCAAAGTGCTACTTAAGCACCCCTGCATTTTTTTTCACCACTGAGAACATACACATTGTTGAGAATAAATGGAAAGTAGTCCAAAAAAAGACTTATTTATTTATTTTATTTTTATTTTTAAAATATAATTTATTGTCAAGTTAGCTAACATACATCATATATAGTGTGCTCTTGGCTTCGGGGGTAGATTCCCATGATTCATCGCTTACATACAACACCTAGCGCTCATCCCAACAAGTGCCCTCCTCAATGCCCAACACCCATTTTCCCCTCTTCCCCGTCCCCATCAACTCTAAGTTTGTTCTCCCAAAAAAACAAATAATCCCGGGGCGCCTTGGTGGCTTAGTCGGTTAAGCGTACGACTTTCGGTTAGGTCATGATCTCGCTGTTCGTGGGTTCGAGCCCCGTGTCGGGCTCTGTGCTGACTGCCAGCTCAGAGCCTGGAGCCTGTTTCAGCCTGTGACCCCCTCTCTCTCTGACCCTCCCCTGCTCATGCTGTCTCTCTCTCTCTCCTAAAAATAAATAAAACATTAAAAAAATTAAAAATAAAAACAAATAATCCAGTGAAGAAATGGACAAAAGACATAAACATTTTTCTAAAGAAGACATCCAGATGACCAACAAACACATGAAAAGATGATCAACATCACTCATCATCAGAGAAATGCAAATCAAAACCACATTGAGATACCATCTCATACCTGTCAAAGTGGCTAAAATTAACAACTCAGGGAACAACAGATTTTGGTGAGAATGTGGAGAAACAGGCACCTTCTTGCACTGTTGGTGGAAATGAAAACTAGTGCAGTCCCTCTGGAAAACAATGTTGAGTTTCCTTAAAAAATTAAAAACAGAACTATTCTACAACCACTAGTAGGATAGTAGCTATATCATTACTAGAAATTTATCCCAAGGGTACTGAAGTTCTGATTGATAGGGGAACACATACCCCAATGTTTACAGAAGCACCTTCAACAGTAGCCAAGTTATGGAAAGAGCCTAAGCGTCCATCAACTGCTAAATGGATAAAGAAATGTGGTTTATACATCCAATGGAATGCTACTTGGCAATGAGAAAGAATGAAATGCTGCCATTTGCAATAACATGGATGGAACTGGAGGGTATTATGCTAAGTGAAATAAGTCAGCCAGAGAAAGACAGATATCATATGTTTTCACTCATATGTGGAATTTCAGAAACTTAACCATGGGGGAAGTGAAGGGGAAAAAATAGTTTCAAACAAAGAGGGAGGCAAACAATAAAAAACTATTAAATACAGAAAAGAAAAAAAGTCTTTTAAAGACCTTCTAACTTTGAAGCCAGTCACTATAAGAGAAGACTATTATCCTTACTGGAGGGAGGGAAGGAAGTGCTTTAGTTTTTCAACTACTATATAATGAAATCAATAACTTCATTATAAATGTGTAAGGATTAAATTAGATTAACCAGAGTAGAATATTTTGCATTGGTAATAATTTCCTCAGTGAAACTTAGACATTATTCTTTGCTGAATTCCTCCAGAGGGAAGAGTAGTACCACTTAATTTAACATGCCATTTTATTCACTCAGCGGCATGCTCTCCAACAAAGAGACAGAATCTTGCATGCATTATCTTCTTTTCATGACCTTGACCCTTACCACTCTCTGTGGATGACCTGTTATAATCAATCATTACCTCCATTTACAGTTGCACAAATGTGCCAGGCTCACAGTTATTATAAGCAACAGAGCTGGATTAATCAGAAAACTTTGAATTCAGCTCCATTCTGACATAGGTGGCTATGGAATCTTAGAAAATTCATTGGTTTCTTGCTCTCAGGTTTTTCATCTCTAAAATGGGTGTAATTACGACTTAGTCATCTCATGCAGTTAATGACAGGATTAAGCAATAAAATATAATAAAGTCTCTCGATGCATATTGGTTCTCTTCTCTGAAATTTTACTTTTGCTCTGTAGTCTACTATAAAGTCTGTCATCTTTTTTATGTGTCTGTTATGTCCAATTTGATTGACCAAGGAAGGGACTATACATAAAGTAAAAAATTATTATAGATAAAGTATTTTTATAACCTTATATAAAAACATTTAAAATATTTCTTGTCTCTTTATAAATTACCATTGAATATATTTTAAGTCTGTTAATTCACATTACTATGAATGTAATAATATTTATGTTATACATTAGGGTGATTATAAAATATATCCATGACACAGATTACATATAACAATATAGACTGAGAACATAATAATGCATATTTGAATATAAAATTTTTATATCCTTTGTTAAGTATGTGACATGCACAATATGCTCCTATATTTTATATACATGTCAGAGCAATTTGGCAGAATTGGACTTGAGCAGGATTTAGTTTGTTTATGCAGAAAAACAAACATGGCACTGCCCTAACTTTGGAGTTGAATATCAATGAAGGGAGAGGAGAAAATCATCCTCCCTCACTTCCAGACACTTATACAGAGGTACACATGTTTACCTGTGAACAAAGCTTTATCTGAATGCAGAGGCCCTTCTGAGATAAATAGGACCAATGTTCAGAGCCTTCTCTGACCAAATGGCAGCTCAATGGCCACTTGTCCTGTGGGTTCTTCAAGGTCCAGGTTCTGACAAGGATGACTGAGCATGCTTGTGGTTGGTGGAATAATCATTCCCCAAAGATGTCTACATTCTAATGCCCACACGTATGAATATGTTACCTTTCATGGAAAGGGGATTTTGTAGATGCAATTAAATTAAGAATGTTGAGATGGAAAAACTATCCTGGATTATTCAGATGGTCCCAAGGTCCTGACAAGGGTCCTGGTAGGAAAGAAGAGGGAGGCTGGAGAGTCAGAGTTTTAGTGATGCAGACTCAAGCCAGGGAACACAGGCGAAATCTAGAAGCTAGACGACAAGGAATATTCTCTCCTAGAGCATCTGAAAGAAGCACAGCTATGCCAACACCTTCATTTTAACCCCATAAGATCCATTTCACACATCTGACTATAGAAATTTAAAGATAATAAATTTATTTTGTTGTAAGCCACTGTTTGTGTAAACTAATATTGTGTTGTTTCCTGCAGGCGACAATGTTGCTTGACTAGAGTCTCACCATCACAGAAGTTGGTCTCAGAATCTGCTCCAATTATGTGTTGGTCTAAACCAAAGTGTGTCAAACCTTTCTTGCCCTTTTGTGGCCTAGAAAACACTAGTCCTTTGCCCCTAATATTTCACACACTGTGAGCGTGTGCATCTGTTGTTGCCCATTTCACTCCTAGCTCATTGCTCCTAGGTCTCAACATGAACCTACAGGGAAAGTGGCCCAGGGGTAATCTGCACAACAGACTCCATGCTCCATGTAAAATCAGTTTCTCTTCTCTTGTCCCACTCAAGGCCAGGGCTCACATCCATTTGTTCACCAAGACATCATCATAATATCTTACTCATGGTGAAAAGTGAATCATATTTGTTGAGCAACAGCTCAATCTTGGGCCAGCCTTCTGCAGATACATACCTTCTTTCCCAAGTTTCCCCTAATAGCACCCAGTGGCTTCCTCCTTGCCTCAACCACTACTCTTCCATGCTACTCCATGTTTACTCTTTGTCACAAAACAAAGGAATGTGAGTCCTCTTTTTCCTAGCTTCCTAAAATAAACATGTTGTTATGGGTTCAATTGTTTACCCCAAAAAGATGTTGAAGCCCTAACCCTGGGTACCTGTGAATGTGATCTTATTTGGAAACAGAATCTTTGCAGGTGTAATCAATTCAAGATGAGATCATAATCGTTAGGGTGAACCTTAAGGTAATGACTTGTGTCATAATAAGAGGAGGGAAACTTGGACGCAGATGTCAAGGGAAAACAGTCACATGAAGGCAGAGATCCACAAGCCAAGGAATGCCAAGACAGCCAAAAATCCACCAGAAGGGAGGTAGAAGGACAGAGGCATGGGACAATTTCTTTCTCAGAGTGTCCAGAAAGATCAACCTGCCCACCATCTTGATTTTGGATTTCTGGTGCTCTGCACTGTGAGAAAATGTATTTCTGTTGTAAGCCCTGCTATATGTGTTATTTGTTACAGCCACCCTAGGAAACAATACATATGGCTAGGGTAAAGCCAAGTGCTTCCTTGCTTAAACATAAGTCTGCATCCAACCATCTGTGTGTGTCATGTACTACATCCATCTACATGCACAAGCCACTGAGTCTTTTGTTGATTTGGGTTGACAGTGATAGATCTATTTTTGCCATCCCAGCAGGAGGGAAACCCTGCACCCTCCTATGCCAGGCAGCGTCCCCACTGGGGTAACCTGCGCTCATCGACATCATCTGGTTATAAAGTGGAAGTTAATGTGTCAGCCCAGCAGCGCTCCTGTTAACCACTGATTTGTTTTCTCATTTGCGTAAACATGAACTGAACTACCCGCCAAGCCAGGGGAAGGAAACCTCATCAGGGAGTTTTATAGGTTGTATAAGTGTTTCCGACACCTGGGCCTCTTTGTACATACAGAATCCTACATCTGAGCTGCTTGTTTTCTTTGTAAACAGAGTTCAAAATTCTGGGCACAGGCATTTCTCTGAATCCCTCAGGAAAATACACATAATGCACTAAAAATAAAATAAGCTGCCCCCAACTAAGGAACCCAACTAACAGGGAACATCAGAGTATTCTGTGGTCACACCTGCTGGCCAGAGAGAGTGTGCTTTAGAGTTATCCTAATCTACATTTAAAGTCTCAAAACCAAGTAGTAACCATGGCAATCTCCAATACCTAAACTGTTTTCTGAAGTGTATTTTCGAAGGCTTCCCTGTTTATTACAGCTATCTGTCAGCCCGGAGACCTTATGTACTTCTCCCCTGCTCTTAATTGAATTCAGAAAATTAGAGATTACCAAATAGCAGGATTTCAATCTCATGAGGAATGACTGGAACTATATAAAGTACACGTCTTAGGAAAACAACGAAGGTAATATTTCTTCAAACTGAAATAACATTTCTTAAAACGCAGAGATTCCAGGAAAAACCTCGTATCATCTTTGCAGGCCACCAAATCCAACTTCTGGGGGGAATTGAGTAGATGTTATTGAAAAGTACAGCCTTGCAAGCAGTAGATAAAAGCTCCTGCTGATCTAAAGCACAGAATTAGTGTTCTTAGGTAGTACTGTATTATAAGCTTCAAGTTGCTAAGGGACTAGCGCTCAATTGTTCCCACTACAAAAATAATAGTAATTATTACTATTATCTGACATGATAGGAGCCTTAGCTAACAAACACTACAGTGGCAACCATAATGCAACATATAAATGTAACAAAACAACATGTTTACACCTTAAATTTACACAATGGTTATGCCAATCATGTCTCAATTAAAAACAATTTCCTGTGATCATTCATTCAAGATAATACTTGAATGCCTCATCCACTATGAGTAAAAGAAGCTAAGCTAAGATGCATAGAATGCTATCCCTCCACTCAGGAGATGATAGTGTCATGCAAAAGCTATAATTTCAGAAAACTGACTTGGACTCTGAGAGATAGGGAGGGACGGGCAGCCAAAATATGTGTACCTATGTTTCATCTTTGTGACACCGCTTGCCATCTGTGTGACCAAGGTGAGTCTCCAAGATTCTAAAATTCGGCTACCACTGGATCAAAGTGGGGCACCATAGCCTCTCTTACATTCTTGTGAAAAAGATAAATTACTTGAGATCATTTTGAAATTCAAATCAGCTAATGAATATAATCTATATTTGTTGCAGGTTTTTGATTGATAGTGTTTCGGTATCATTCTGTGTTCTTAGATTCATTGCCAGACAGCCCTGTGTGTTTTCTATCCTCTTGTTCTTCTTTTACAGCTTGGCTTTCCTTGGTGGGTAGATAATATTTTTGTGCCACACAAACTTTAAAATTAGACTGAATAATGTTACAAGCATCTGAAAAAGGAAAAAAAAAACTGTTAGTGAGAAATGAAGATTTTACTTAAAATTGACCAGGGAAGATGAAGAGGAAATTCCTATCACTTGCTACAGAGCAAACAACTGAACAATTGTTCTTCAAATCCTTAATTATTTCTGTTACCTACTAAAACTTCTCTTTGGACATAAGGTTAAAATTCACCCTCTATATGCTCAGCACTGACAGTCTCTTTGTTTCTCTTGTTTCCACTAAAATTCATCCTTTTTCTTGTCTCCTGGTGAGCATCCTTTTAAAAATATATCAAAATATAATTCACATAGGAGTGCCTAAGTGACTCAGTTGGTTGAGCATCCATCTCTTGATCTTGGCTCACCCTACTTGGATTTCCCGTGGCGCCTGGGTGGCTCAGTCAGTTAAGCTGGCTCAGGTCATGATCTCACATGGTTAGTGGGTTCGAGCCCCGCATTGGGCTGTGTGCTGACAGCTAGCTCAGAGCCTGGAGCCTGTTTCAGATTCTGTGTCTCCTTCTCTTTCTGACCCTCCCCTGCTCACATTGTCTCTATCTCTCTCTCTCAAAAATAAATAAAACATTAAAAAAAAAAAAAGGGATTCTCTCTTTCCCTATCTTTCTGCCCTGCCCAGCTCATGTGTTCTCTCTTTCTCTGTCTCTCTCTCTCTCTCTGTCTCTTAAAGTTAACACATTATATAATTAACTCATTGAAATCACTCACACAATTTACAGCTTTTCAGTATAATTACAAGATGATTTAATCATTACCACAATATATTTTAGATTATTGACTATTACAAAAAAGTAATTGCATTAATAATCATGTTCTATTGGGGCAGCTGGGTGGCTTAATCTGTTGAGTGTCTTTCTTTTGGTTTCAGCTCAGGTCATGATCCTGGGATCATGCTCCCCCTTGAGGTCCCTGCTGAAGGTGGAATTTCTCTCTTCTGCCTGTCTCCCCCACTCACTGTTTTTCTAAATTAAAAATAATAAAATAAAATTTTAAAATGATCACTCTCTATTACTTTACCATCCATGCCCTCAGCTCCTGGCAACCACCAAACTATGGTCTATCTCTCTAGATTTACTTATTCCACACCTTTTGTATAAATGGACTCATACAGTATACAGTCTTTTCCAACTGGCTTCTTTATTGTCAAATAATATCCCATTGTATGAATGTACAAGGTTATGCTGGGCCATTCTTCCTTGATGACCATTTGGGCTGTTTCCACTTTTAGACTACTATGAATAATGCTGCTACAAATATTTACATACAAGTACAAGCTTGTGTGTGTGTGTGTGTGTGTGTGTGTGTGTGTGTGTGTGTGTGTGTGTACATATGTTTGCATTTCCCTTGAATATATACCTAGGAATGAAATTGCTGGATCTTAGGCATTTTGAGAAACTGCCAAACTATTTTCCAGAGTAGCTGTGCCATTTGACATTCCTACCAGCAATGCATGGGAATGTTATTTTCTCCAAGTTTTTGTCAACAGTTGTTTGCCTTTTGACATATTAGCGGGTGTGAAGTTGTTTTTTATTTGCATTTTCCTAATGATTATTGATGTTAAGCATCATTTCCTGTGCTTATTAGCCATTTGTAAACATAGTTTAGAGAAATTCCTGTCCAAATCATTTGCAGTTGTCTTAGTCTATTCAGGCTAGTGTAACAAGAATACCACAGAGTGAGTGGCTTATACAACATTCATTTTTCACAGTTCTGGGGGCTGGGAAATCCAAGATCAAGGTGCCAACAGATTCAGTGTCTGGTGAGAGCTTACTTCTTGGTTCATAGACTTTGACTGTGGCCTCACATGGTGGAAAGGGGCAAAGAGTGCCCTGACGGCTCTTTTATAAAGGTACTAATCCCATTCATGAAGGGTCCCCTCTCATGACCCAATTACCTCCCAAAGACCCCACCTCCATACAACATCAAACTGGGGATTAGGTGTCAACATATAATTTTAGAGGGACACAAGCGTGTAGTCCATAACACCCATCATTTCATTCATTTATCTTTTTATTAAATTGTAAAATGTTTTTTGAAATATTCTCAGTAAAATCCTTTATCATACATATGATTTGCAAATGCTTTTTCCCACTTGTAGTTTTTCTTTCACTTTCTCAATAGTACTATTTTCAGAACAAAAGTTTTAATATTAATATAGTCCAATTTATCTGTATTTTAATCATTTGTGCTTTTGATAATATCTATTAAATTATTGCCTAATTCAAGGTCACAAAGATTTTCTAAGTGTTTTTTAAGAGGGTTATAATTTTAGGTATTAGTTTGGTCTATAATCCATTTCAAGTTAATTTTTGTGCTTGGTATAAAGAAGATATGCAATCTCATTGTTTTGCAAGTGGCTACCCATTTGTCCCAGGACTATTAATTTTAACAACTATTCCATTGGATATACCTTCCTGTTTTGTCAAAGCTTAGTTGCCCATGCATTTGTGGGTCAATTTCTGGGTTCTCTATTCTGTTCCATTGATCTGAGTGTCTGTTTTTGTGCCAGTAGCATACTGTCTTGATGATTACAGCTTTGTCATACAGCATGAAGTCCAGAAATGTGATGCCTCCAGCTTTGGTTTTCCTTTTCAGGGTTGCTTTGGCTATTGGGGGTCTTTTCTGGTTCCATATAAATTTTAGGATTGTTTTCTTTAGCTCTGTGAAGAACGCTGCATTATTTTGATAGGGAATGCATTCAATATGTAGACTGCTTTGGGTAGTATCGACATTTTACCAATATTTTTCTTGTTGGCTCTTCCAATCCATGAGCATGGAATGTTTTTTCTTCCATTTTTTGTGTCTTCTTCAAACTTCTTTCATAAGCTTTCTATAGTTTCTGTTTTTTTTTTAAATATTTTTATTTATTTCTAGGAGAGAGAGATTGAGAGACAGCGTGAGCAGGGGAGGGTCAGAGAGAGAGGGAGTCACAGACTGAAACAGGCTCCAGGCTCTGAGCTGGCAGTCAGCACAGAGCCCGACGCGGGGCTCGAACCCACGAACCGCGAGATCATGACCCAAGCGAAAGTCGGACCCTTAACCGACTAAGCCACCCAGGCGCCCCATAAGCTTTCTATAGTTTCAGTGTATAGATTTTTCACCTCTTTGGTTAGATTTATTCCTAGCTATTTTATGGGTTTTGGTGCAATTGTAAATAGGACTGATTCCTTGATTTTTTTTTTCTGTTGCTTCATTATTGGTGTATAGAAATGCAACTGATTTCTGTACGTTGATTTTATATTCATGACTTTGTTGAATTCATGGATAAGTTCTAGCAGCTTTTTGGTGAAGTCTTTGTGTTTTCCACATAGAGTTTCATGCAAAAAGTAAGCGTTTGATTTCTTCCTTGCCTGTTTGGATACCTTTTATTTCTTTTTGTTGTCTGATTGCTAAGGCTAGGACTTCTAACACTATGTTGAATAACAGTGGTGAGAGTGGACATCCTTGTCATGTTCCTGACCATAAGGTTAAAGTTTTTAATTTCCTCCCTCCCCCATTGAGTTTGATATTAGTAGTGGGTCCTTCGTATATGACTTTTATGATCTTAACGTACAATCTTTCTATCCTTTCTTGAGGGTTTATCCTTTATTTCTATATTTTCTTGAGGGTTTATCAAGAAAGGATTCTGTATTTTGTCAAATGGAAAAAAGACAGTCTCTTCAGCAAGTGGTTCTGGGAAAATCAGACAGCAACATGCAGAAGAATGAACCTGGACAACTTTCTCACACCATACACACACACACACACACACGCACACCTCATAATGGATGAAAGTCCTAAATGTAAGACAGGAAGCCATCAAAATCCTAGAAAAGAAAATAGGCAACAACCTCTTTGACCATGGCTGCAGCAACTTCTTACTCAACATGTCTCTGGAGGCAAGGGAAACAAAAACAAAAAACTATTAGGACCTCATCCTTCAGCTACTCTGGAAAACAGCATGGAAGTTCCTAAAAACATTGAAAATAGAACTACCCTATGACCCAGCAATTGCACTACTAGGTAATTATCCAAAGGATATAGGAGTGCTGTTTTGAAGGGGTACATGCACCCCAATGTTTATAGCAGCACTGTCAACAATAGCCAAAGTATGGAAACAGTGAGCCCAAATGTCCATTGACTGGTAAATGGATAAGGAAGATGTGGTATATGTGTACAATGGAATATTACTTGGCAATCAAAAATAATGAAATCTTGCCATTTACAACAGTGTGGATGGAACTAGAATGTATTATGCTAAGCAGAATAAGTCAGTTAGAGAAACACAAATATCATATGACTTCACTCATATGTGAAATTTAAGATACAAAACAGATGAATATAAGGGAAGGGAAGCAAAAATAGTATAAAAACATAAACCGTGTTTATGTGACAAACCATAAGAGACTCTTAAATATAGAGAACAAACTGAGGGTTGCTGGAAGGATGTTGGGTGTGGGGTTGGGCTAAATGGGAAAGGGGCATTAAGGAAGACACTTGTTGTCATGAGCACTGGGTGGTATTTGTAAGTGATGAATCACTAAATTCTAATCCTGAAATTAGTATTGCATTATATGTTAACTAACTTGGATTTAAGTTTTAAAATAAATAAATAAATATCCTATCTCCATTGAATTATCTCAGCTTCTTTATGTAAATTAAATAACCATAAATATATGGTTTTAAATCTGGATTCTCAATTTTATTCCATTTATCTATATGCATAACTTTATGCCAGTACTACAGTTGACTAATTATGATTGACTTATAATTAGGAAGTATGAATTTTTTGGTCTTGCTCTTCTTTCCTAGTTTCTTAAACTAGAAAGTTAAATCACTGATTTGAGATTTTTAAGAATATAGACATTTATGGCTATAAATTTCCCTCTGAACACTAGTTTAACTGCATCACATAAGTTCTGGTGTGTTGTTTCCTCATTTATCTCAAGGTATTTTCCAATTTCTCTTGTGGTTTCTTTTTTAAGCTATTGGTTATTTAGGATTGCATTTTTTTCCCCCCAAGTATTTATGAATTTCTCAAATTCTGTTATGTTACTTATTTCATTCCAGTGTGGTTGGAGAACATATTTGTTTGATTTTGATCATACAATGTTTTTTTTTTTTTTAATTTTTTTAATGTTTTATTTATTTTTAGGAGAGAGAGAGACAGTGTGAGCAGGAGAGGGTCAGAGAGAGAGGGAGTCACAGGCTGAAACAGGCTCGAGGCTCTGAGCTGGCAGTCAGCACAGAGCCCGACGCGGGGCTCGAACCCACGAACCGCGAGATCATGACCTAAGCGAAAGTCGGACGCTTAACCGACTAAGCCACCCAGGCGCCCCAATCATACAATGTTTTTAAGTTGAATAAGGTTTTATGACCTAATATATAGTCTATTCTGGAGAATGTTCCATGCTTAAGAAGACTGTACATTATGCTCCATTGGATGGAGTTCTCTACAGATGTTTAATAGATTTATTTGATCTATAGTGTCACGTGAGTCTTCCATTTTCTTGTTTAGCTTCTGCCTGGTGATTCTATTCATTGTTGAATGTGGGGTATTAGCCAGGGCCTAATAGCTTGGTTTCCTTCACCAATAATCCCTAACTGGGTAAATTTTCATGCACACAGTCTTCCAGACTCCCAAGGATACAAGTGATTTTATTTTTATGCCTGGTCCCTATGAGTCAGAACAGCTTTTTGCTCACCCAGAGTTTGGTGAGAGGTTGTGTGTAATCTTTTGTGCCACTAAGGTTTTCGCCTTGTGCTAATGAGTGTTCATATTTTGGTTGAGGATGCTTTTAAATCTTTCCCACATCTTGCAATGATTCTCCCTGAGTAGGCACAGCCTAACATGTGTACACAGACTTCATGCCTCCCAGTGCTGATTCTGAACCACGGAGAACCCTTATTAGCTGTCTCTGTTCTTAGTTGTCTTTATTGAATTTCTAGCTGATATGATACTTTGCTCAGATTATGGAACAAAATTGTTCTCCACTAAACTCTCCGTTGTTTTTAATGATGTCCTTAGGCATAGAGTTCTCCAAGCTCTGTTCTAAATACGGAACACAAGGCACAGCTGTAAAATCCTGTATGAGTCTTAGTCAACTGCAGAGTTTGAGACAGTATAGTCCAACACAAGACTACCCACATTTCTGACAACAATCACAATTTGTAGGATCCTCAAACCACCCTCAATTTCTATAGTTTCCAATGAAGATTCACAGAGCTTACTGAAAATTATTGTATTCCCAGTCACAGTTTATTATAGAGAAAAGATTCACACTAAAATCTGCCAAGGGTCAAGACAGATAGGACAGAGTCTAGGAAAAGTACCAAATGTAGGGCATCCATTGTCCTTTCTCCATGGAGTCACAAACATATTAATTTCCTGGCATCAGTGCATGACACCACAAACTGTGGTCTGAATGAAAATGACAGAAATACAGGCTTTTGGGGGTCTATTGTCATTTTATGGCTAATTTTAAAGAAAAATTCCAGGATCAGTGAGTCTGAGACCCTCATTTTACAAATAGGAAAATGGAGTCTCCAACAGATGCCACAACTTGTTCATGATCCCCTGAAGCCTTATGACAACTTGGGACTGAGTTTGAATTCCTCAGGGTTCTTGTGAGCCCTGGAGTACAATATGCCAGTCTGGAATGGTTTATGTATTTTAGAGAAAATGCTTTTGTGTGGTAAGAAAATACTACCTTTTTAGGACCCCTGGGACTTTCTCTTAAGATAGCTTTCTCGTCTATTACTCCACTCTTCATTCTCCTTATGCACCATCAGAGTACATATTTCCAGTTTTTTATGTTCATATCTCTTATCCCTGTGAACTTTACTCAGGCAAAACCCCATCTCACATATGTGAATCCTGAAACTAATAGCAGATGTTGATCCTCTAACTGTTACCTATCCTGTTACACAATTCAGATCAGAAGCTACAATTCTTTATTTTCAGTTTAGGCATCTTTCTGGTATCCTTTATTCTGCTGGCTGTCCTTTTCATCAGAATCAAAGGAAACTTCCTGCCCTCCTCTCTTAAGCATCAGCATGCAACATCATAGCCCCTCTGGTTAATTATTCCTCCCTTAGGTCTCCAGCTTAATGCAACAGCAAAGCCCTCTGTCACCCTCCATTTTCTTATTTATTAAGTAGGTACATGCTGTGATAACTTGACTTTCATTTTTCTGAGAAAGTCATGCTTTTTGTTTTTCTCCTTAGTTGATATTTAGGGTGCATGTAATTTTGGAATTTTTCCGATCTACGTATTCTGGAAGTGAGAGAAAGGTTAAGTGCTATCTCCAGTGCCAAGCTGCTGAGAAGAGCCCCAAATCTCTCATGTTCATAAGCAGGTGCAAAAGATCAAAAGTTGCCAAAACTCATAGGAAAGATACCTCTGAGAACAAACATGTCCAAACTAGAGATAAAGACTGAAATAATAAGCAGGTTCCTTCCCCAAATATCCCACCAGTGATCATGGGATGAAAAGTGACTCAAATCGGGAAAAGATTATGCAATCTTGCAGAGGCTGAAGGGATGTTTTGTTTTGGTTTGGTTTCCTTGTGATTTATATGAATGTTGTTTAAGTGAACATGTGGAAAGTAGATTGAATATATCCCCCACCAGTCTTGCTTATATGAAATGACAGACATGATATCAATATAATACCTTAAGTCTGTGAGCTAAAGCATAAAACTTCTCTCTTTATGTTACCACGTTGGCTCAAAGGCCACAACAACCGAAGAGTTTTAATAGTTACACTGTTCCCATGCCAACTTGGCGCTATCAACAGAGAAAGTTTCACGTGGATAGAGAAAGATGTATCAAAAAGGTGATGGAGATTAACTTCAGGGCACCTTACTTGCATGAATTTCTCTAAACATTCTGGAAGGAGCCTTAATATGAGTTTATATGATTATGTTTCTGGGTGTTTTTTTAAGATAAACCCTTCTAATTGCAATAGGTTAAGATGTGTCTCTTTATACTTTATGGTCCTTTCTGCTCTACTTTTCTTCATATTGGATGAATGTAAGTAACCATCCATTAGTGGGAAGGTGCCTGGGCACCTGGTTGGCTCAGTTGGTTAAGCGCCAGATTTCTGATTCTTTATTTCAGCTCAGATCATGATTTCACAGTTTGTGGGTTTGAGCCCCGCATGTAGCTCAGTGCTGGTAGTATGGAGCCTGCTTTCAATTCTGTCTTCTTCTCAGTCTACCCCTTTCCAGCTTGCTTTCTTTTTAAAAAAAAAAAATGTTTTATTTAACTTTTAGAGAGAGAGAGAGTGCACGGGGAAGGGGCAGAGACAGAGACACACACAGAATCCGAAGCAGGCTCCAGACTCTGAGCTGTCAGCACAGCTCTGCTCTCTATTTGTCTCTCAAACAAACAAATAATTATTAAAAAATAAGTAACCATAAATACTTTAGGATTCCATATGTGGAGTAATCTAACTAAGGATTCATCCATTTTTTAAATTATCATATCTATTTATATCACTGTCAAACAATTATGTTGTATCAGTGAAGGCACAGCTTTCAGGATTACTACTATATTGCCCCAGTGCCAATCACTCAAAATGGTGGCATGGCCATTCATGGCCAGAAGTTCACTTCAAAATAGATGTGTCTTATGATGCCCAGAACGAGTAGTGTGTGGGTGGTATAAGAGAAGGGAAGGAAAATTGTGAAGCCAGAATTGAATCTGTGGAAAACTCTAACAATCATCAGGCAAATTATGATTATTTTCACTGATGCCTAATTAAAACAGATTTGCTAGTACAAGGAATATGCTCAATAATGTGGCATATATAATTAAAAACACACCATGAATTTTTTATCTTTTTATGGAAACAACATGACATAGAACTTATCAGAATTTCTGTGTTTAAAGGGCATGTCTGTAGCAGAGAACTGCAAAATGTAAGCATGTTTGCAACAGCTCAAGGATGAAAGAAACTCAGTAATGGCATTGCCAAATTTTACAGCAATCCTAAATATTTATACAGCAATACCTCTAGTGTGTTGTTAAGCTGAAATGTTTCTAAATTATCGTTCACAGAGATGTTGAATGTTGAACAACCATGGTTAGAAAAACAAAAAGAGAGACACTTATCTTTTGATTCCCTCCATGGAAATTATATCACCAAACTCTTGTAATATTATCAGGTAATGTATACGCAGCCAAAAATATAGAAAAAATATTATATTAACGAGTTAAATGAATGAACAAAAGCAATGTTATTTTCCTAGACATTGTGATATTGTCAGCATTTCATAGCTTGCTAAAATGTGAGATTTGTTGTGATTTTTTAAATCTTTTTAATTAAATTCGTAACTTTTCAACTGATTTTGTATTCATAACTTTATATTGATTCTTAAAGTATCCCTCCAATTTTTATAACTATTAGATTCCTCCAATCCTTGATCTGCCCTTTCATATGAACATCATATATCATTTTCACTCTTCAACATTGCTCATAGCCAGGAAAAATTAGATTCACAAAAGCACTGTGCATGGCTTAGAGTTTAACTTGGAAATTCTTCCTATGCTCTCCCTGAGGGCTTGTTAAAACACAGAACACTGGGCTCTAACTCCAAATATTCTGACTCAATAGGCTCAGATGGGGTTGAAGATTTGCTCTTCTGTACATCTTCTGAGATCTTGTTGCTGCTGGAAACAAAGCTTGAGAAGGAGAAATAAGTCATCCAAGAGCAGTCAGGGATCTAGTCAAGAGGTGAATTTAAATCTGCTTTCTTGATGGGGAAGGTACTCGTCAGTTCATCAATAATAATATACTAAGATAAGCAAGATAATAATAATAAGAGTTGTGTTAACTGACAATACAATTCATCTTAGCAGGAAAAAAATAATAGGAGGCCGAGATTTAGGGAGGAAACCATACACAGGAAGAGAGCTAAGTTGAAGCACATAAGACTGTCATGGTAATTTGAAGATAAGGGGCAAAAAAAAGAAAAAAGAAAAAAGAAACAGAAGAAGGGGAAAAACTCAGACAAGAGAGAGATCTAGGAAAACGGACCTATGGAGAAGATTGACCCAGGAGAAATTTCTGATGAGAGAAAAATGTCTAATATTCCACTTTAATTTGTTTACATTACTGTGTTATAAATGCCCTCTATTGACTTAAGTATTCAGTAGGTCTCCTTTATATGTACAGCCAGCCTTGTGATATAGGAAATAAAGGGATTAGGAAACAGAAATATATATTAACATAAAGTGATAAGTCCTGTTCAACTATTATTCATTTGCCAAGGGTTGTGTTTAAAGAAGGTTTCAATTCAACAATTTCTAGGTGGAACTAAGAACAGACAAACTGGGGTGTGTTGTTGTCATAACCACAGTGCAAATGAATGCTGAAGAGCTAAGCATTGAGCAAAATAGAGTGGACAAAACCAGCTTCTGAGCACAGTATTCAACAGCAGATGGAAGACAAACCCCATTACTTGCAAACTATACTAAGGAAAGTGATTACATTTGTCTGTGGGGCTACCATTATAAAGAGCCACCGATTAGATGGCTCAAGAAAACAGAAATGTATTTCCTGACAAATTCTGGATACTAGATGACCAAGACCCAAGGGGTCAGCAAGTCTGATTCTCTCTGCAGTCTCTCTCCCTGGCTTGCCAATGGCTGTTTTCTCTCTATGTCTTCACATGATCTTCCCTCTGTGTGTGTCTGTATCCTAATCTCCTCCTCTTATGAGGACATGAGCCATATTGGAACAGGGGCTACCCTAATGACCTAATTGAACTCAATTGCCTCCTTAAAGAATAGTCATATTCTCTCTTCTTGCAGTCACATTATGAAATACTGGGAGAAAAGTTTAATATATGAATTTGGAAGGACATAATGCAGTCTCTCACAGTGTCCTTGAAGAGAAGAGATTGATTTCTTGGATAACCAAAGTAACAAAAATACTAGTAGTCATAAAAATCATTCAACAAATATGTATTGAGAAAAGTTAATTTCTAGAAGCTGAGCAGTGACCAAAATAGATTAAAGAGTCAGTTCAGATAAGCTGGTAGTATAGGGAGATAAATAATAAATATATAAGTGGCATAGTGGATGCCGATAAATTCTACAAAGAAAAGTCTAGTAGAGATGGGAACAGTGAGTGCGCAGGAGAGGCTGGTCAGACACATTAAATGTGATATCCAGAGATGGCCTCATTAATTAGGAACATTTAAGCAAAGATCTGCTTAGGGTTGAATTATCAAATGATGATAATATTAATAATATATTTATTTATTATATGTGCTATTTCATCAGCTTTTAGTGCCTATTGTATATTAGTATAGTTCTAAATAGTTTATGTTTACTATGTCCTTTTTAGTTATCTCAACGGCTTAGAAAGAGAGGGACTTCAACTATCGTCTTGTGATACATAATAAAATTGAAGTTCAGAGAGGTTGATTAATTTTCTCCAGACCAGACAACATGAACGTCTCATTTTTTGATCGTGACTCATTCTAGATCCAAAGTCAGTGGTCTTCTCATGATCTTACAGGAGGCATTTAATATATCAGAATCTCCAGGCTTTTTCAGTACCAGCTGGCCGAACAACTCTGCTACCTCATTTGAAATGTCACTGAGCTCCAGAGCTGTTTGATAACTGTAGCCTCAGGTGAATTATTTTATCCAAGTTTCAGTTTTTTCTTTGAAAAAAATCTGTGAAATGGGGTTATCAGTACTCAGCAGAGGATTATGATGCATACGATGGGTGAATCTTTGTTAACCATTGAACACATTGTCTGTCACATATCAGATACACAGAAATAGAGTTGCTAACATCATCATCATCATCATCATCATCATCATCATCATCACTGTCATCATCTATCATTGTCATGAAGGCTCTGGATAACTTCCGATCCTAGAAAAATAACCCCATCTGTGAGATGAAAGAGTTAGACCAAGTGATCACCAAAATCCTTCTTACATGTAACGTTCTATGAGTGTACTTAATGTGCTCATGTGTGGGAAAAAGCACTATTGAAATGCTGAAAGTGTAGACTTGGTTCTAAATAGGACATAGGTATGTCAAAGGGCATTTGACATATTTCCCAGACATGTGCAGAGAAATTATCTGCAATGAGGCTTTATGTCAATGAACACTAAAGAGATTGATGATTTGTGCTCTATTGCCTGTCCTATTTATAGTCAAAATTGAGAGTTTTACATTTCTAACAGGAACATTCATTCACAAATCAAGCTAGACATGACACAGAGCTCATTCAAAATGGGACCTTCTTTACTCTTGACAACCACAGACTGCAGCAGATGTCCCTATAGAATTTTCTCATCCATGAAGGGGAAAATAAGAAAGTTTTCAACAGTTCTCCCTCCAAGTTCTAGTTTGAATCTATATTCTTCAATCCAGTGTTGTTTTTCTTCTAAACAGAAAAAATATAATCTGAGTGTTAGGGGTAAAAATCATGAAAAACAAAAACAAAACAAAACAAACAAAACTAAGACACCGTTTAGCCCTACATTTTACTTTATGTAAAAATGCTGAAAACATAGTCACCTAGTTCTGCCTGTATTTATTAGTGGCTGATGATTCATTATCTTAAAATAGCCCTTTTATGATTTTCTAATTGTTAGACTCTATTTGGATGTACAGATGATACAAGGGAAGGTGAGAAACTCTCTTCTGCCCCTCAAAGGTAACAAAGACTCAAAGTAGTCCCACGTGGTAAAAGATTAGAAATAGGATCATTGTGTGCAATAGGGGGCCGAACCAGTCATGAACAGATTTGGATGACTGCTGGCGCCATGTCCAGAAATCCAGTCATAGTGGATTGCTTACTTGGGATTGTGAGGAAGTCAAGCAATGGTTCAATAATCAGAAAACTGTAAAACTAGCTAAACACATTTCATTCCTCTGTGTGATCAATGGCCTTTAAAGATGGCTGCGAGCAATCCCATGCCTTCCTTCTTCCTTAATGTAAACAAACTTATATAAACTACTGGGGAGAAATTCAACAAGAGGACAACCAAGGTGATCTAGAAAATAGCATGTATCATTACCAGATATACAGTGAGGCTGTGATGGTGGTTCTGGTGAGGAACTCCCTGCTATGCTCGCAGCTGAATGCAAATGAATGTACTCAGCCCATATCACATGAGGAGAAACAAGCCACAGTCAAACTCAAATGCAGAATTAGGAGCAAATAAATGATTATTGTTTAAGCTACTAATTTGTGGGATAGTTTGTGAAGGATCAACAGTTAACTGCAATACAGTGAAACAAAGCTAAAGCCACCAAAAAGAGGTAAGGTTTTCAATTGGAGAAATCAATGAACAGGACAAAAGCAATCCCAAAACCTCTACAGAAAGAGGTAGGCATTAAGTTAAAAACATTGCTAAAAAACCTTTACCCTCAATCTGAAGTAAAATTTCCAAATGATTCTGCACCGAATGCCAACAAACCAAAGGACATGGAATGGCAATTACTTCTGAGGAATCGAAATAATAGCACAATTTCAAGGGACTTAAAAATAGTTATATTCAAAACTTCAAAGATATAATAAATAAATCATCCAAACAAAAATTAATAGAAAAAAATAGAAGCAAAGGAAGGTGGATATAAATTAAATCCTAGTAGAACAAGAATCTATTAGGAATTTTTAAAAATCAATGCCTTATAAAGTCATTGCTCACTTGTGGAACACTTCTGTGATCTAAAAGAAGGAATCAGTTATGAGGTGGTGCAGAGAAATTCACCAAGAAGGTAGCATAGAGAAATAAAAAGGTAACAAACTAGAAAGGAAAATTAAATTATATGGATGCGTTGATTGAGAAATCCTAATAAAATATTGTGATAGGCACTGTACAATGCTGTCCAAATTTACCTTTAATGAAGAACTTGCTGATCCAGCTTCTGAGAATACTTTTGGCAGACAGTCTATAGTTGTCAGCTTCTTAAGGGATTACTTCACTTAAAGAAAGCTGCTTTTTGCAAAGTCAAAATTCTTACAGGAGTGGCCCTCATCCAATAACTGGTTAATGTGGGAGGCATACCATCTTGTCTCATTTAACTCATAACTCATGATAGCATCTCTTTCTGCCTTCCCACGTTTTTTTCAGCTCCCTTCAAAGGTATTGATCCTAAAGACACTGCTTAAAGAACATTTTGGATACTAAATTTCAACTCAGAGTTTGCTTCCTGAGAAACCCAACTGGAGCCATTTTATTCTAGTAGTGATTCATAAAAATAGATACTAGGGTGGGGTTTTAGAGCTGGATTTCATGATCTGGCCACCAATGAGAAGCATATCTGTGGCTTCTGGCAGAGTGAGTAGTCTATTTGATATGGCGTAGAGGCAAATGAATGAGATAAAATGGAATTGTAAAAATAATATGAAGAAGGCAGAAAAAGAGGAGGAAATGGTTCAAAGAACCAATGAGACAAGTGGAAAACAAAAGCCAGATAATAGACTTAAATGTAACCAGATCAATTCTCATAATAAATGTAAACATTTTAAATAACTCAACGAAAAAGCAGAGACTGCCAGATTGTAGCTGTGAAAAGACCAAGACCAAACAATATTGGTTCTGTATTGTAATCCTATATGCAATCTTGAGTTTTGTGCTATAATGCAGATAAGTTACCTGGACACGTTGGATATTTTGGGTTCGCTTCATGACATGCTGTGTGTCTGTAGCAGTGCTTAATTTAAGGTTTACATTTCCTACTACCGAGAGAAGACTTTCTCATGAATTATGAAATTTTCTAGTCTGACTGATAAAAATAGGCAATGTTCCTTATCTGATTGTTGTACAGCAGATACCTAGAACTTCTTCATTGTTTTTACCTGAAACTTTATGGCCATTGAATGGCAACTCCCTGTCCTCCGCCCCCCACCCCTGCCCCAGCAATCACCATTCTACCCTCTGTTTCTCTAAGTTTGACAATTTTAGAAACATCACATAAGTGGAATCATGCAGTGTTCATCTTTCTGTGATTAATTTCATGTAGCATAAAATCTTCCAGTTTCATCCATGTTATTACACATGGCAGGAATTCTTTCTTTCTTTAAGAAGGCTGAATAATATTCCATCGTTTGTATACACTGTAATTTCTTTATCCATTCTTCTCCCGATAATCATTTAAATTGTTTCCATATCTTGACTATAGTGAATAATTCTGTAAAAAATATGAAAGCTAATACATCTCTTTATGATCTTGACTTCAGTTTTTTTTTTATATGCTAAGAAGTGGGCTTGCTGGAGCATAAAGAAAAATAATTTTTGAAATGTCTCCATAGGTTTTCCATAAATTCCTATCAACGCTATGGAAAAAAATCTCGATTTCTCTACATCCTCAACAAAACTTACCATTTGATTTTTTTAAATAATAGCCATTATAACAAGTGTGAGGTGAGATGTCATTGTGGTTTTAATTTGCATTTTCCTGGTGATTAATGATGCTGAGCATCTTTTCTTATACCTGTTGGCCACTTGTATATTTTCTTCGGAGAAATGTCTATTCAAGTCTATTGTCCATGTTTTTACTGGGTTACTGGTTTTCTTGCTATTGAATTTCTTGTATATTTTATTTTATTTAAAAATTTTAATGTTTGGGTGCCTGGGTGGCTCAGTTGCTTAAGCGTCTGACTTCGGCTCAGTTCATGATCTCACGGTTTGTGGGTTTGAGTCCCGTGTCGGACTCTGTGTTGACAGCTAGCTCAGAGCATGGAGCCTGTTTCAGATTCTGTGTCTCCCTCTCTCTCTGACCCTCCCCTGCTCATGCTGTCTCTATCTCTTTCTCTCAAAAATAAATAAAACATTAAAATGTTTTTATATTTTATATTTTAGATACTGACCTCTTATCAGATGTGTGGTCTGCAAATATTTTCTCCAATTCTGTTGGCTTTTACACTTTTGACTGTTTTCTTTGCCATACAGAACCTTTTCTTTTGATGAAATCCCATGCATCTATTTTTGTTTTTGCTGCTTGTGATTTTGGTATTAGATCCAAGAAATCATTGCCTAGACCCATGCATGAACTTTTTCACCCATGTTTTCTTCCAGAGGTTTTACAGATTCAAGAGTTAAGTTTAAATCTTCAATCCATTTTGAGTTTATCAAACCTTCTCTCATTGAGATCATCCCCACTTTTAAGTTCCTACACAAAGACATCCATGATGTGCATGGTCAGAAGTAACTTCTCCTTTCAAGGTGTCCATGGTATTTTGCTTGGGCATACTTCCCTCCTTTATGTCCTTCATCTTTTCTCCCAGTACCAAAAAAATATTGAGCATAAAAATTAATTGTCTCTATCTCTTAAAACAAGAAATGACAAACTTGTTTTAAATTAGAAGCTAGATGTGGGGTGCCTGGGTGTCTCAATTCGTTAACCATCTGACTTGGGCTTAGGTCATGATCTCATGGCTCATGAGTTCAAGCCCCACATCAGGCTGTGCGCTGATAGTACAGAGACTACCTGGAATTCTCTACTCTCCCTCTTTCTCTGCCCCTACCTCATTCAGACTCTCTGTCTTTCAACATAAATAAATAAACTTTAAAAATGTAAATTAGAAGCTAGATGTTAAATAATTAATTTTTTTAACTATACACAATCTCTGTTACATATTCTTGTTATATCCTTCCTTATTTTGTGCACCACTTAAAAAGAGAAAAATCACGGATTGTATTACAAAAGGGCTGTAGGCTGAAGTGGAACATGGGCTAGAGTTTGCAGCTTTGTTATAGAAGGTCACAGTTTAGTGGGGGAAAAAAAACAAAAGCAAAGAGCAACCATAATTAGAATTCAAAACACAGGGGACTAACAGCATACATACAATATTTTGGTAGTGCAAGGGGGAAATAACCAGAACTATACTGAATCTATTAAGTGTCAGTCCCTGTTGTAAGCACCTTACACATACTAATTTATTTAAACTTTACAGCAAACTTATGACACAGGTATTATTATTAACCCCATTTTATGGATGAAGAAACGGAAGCATTGACAGACTGTAACTTACCCAAAGTCAAATAAGCTAGTAAAAGGAAAATCTTGGAAGTAAATACAGGAAATGTGTATTTAGTTCCTACCTGTTAGACTCTAATCTAGTTTCTTTATCTCTGTATTGCAAAAAGTATTTATTGCAATACTTGTTGAGATGGATCCTTGTGAACTTTTCCTTTTATTTATTTTCTATCAGCCAAGGGAACGTTGAGAGAGGTACTTTCTGAGAGTCTTGAATTAGAGGACTTTCTTGTTTTGTCAGTAATATGTCTTTGAATGGATATGATCCAAAAGAGAAGAAAAGAAGGAATTGGAAGCTATAACACCTAAGAGTATGAGGTTTCTAAAAATCTTAAGAAATAAAATCTGACTTGTCCATATACCTCATCTAATGCAGAAGAATCCTAGATTCTCATCGATGGCCCTTAGTAGCGGTGAATATCTATGGGGGATGGGAGAATATGCAGAAGCCGTCTAATTCCCTATGTATATGTACATAAGTCTTTATTTTGACATCTGAGTGATTCTCCTGGCAAAAGTATTATTGGTTTTGGGAATTTTCAGCCAAAGCACAAAAAACATCACATTCTTTATCCAGTTTCCATCCTTCTCATTTTATTCCATATTTTTCTCATAACTTTCTCTATTGCATTGCTTTCCATGTTTATACAAAACACGAACTAAAGTAGATATGCTTGCCATTATAACAATAAACACAAGCCTTTATCATGTATAGAGTACTTATTTTTTATTTTTTTTAATTTTTGGATGTCATTTTTCCCAATTTTTATTTAAATTCTAGTTAATTAACATATGGTGTAATACTGGTTTTAGGAGTAGAATATAAAATACTTAAATACATGTTCTTGTTTAATATTCACTTTTTTGTAAGGATAACCTCAAAGATTACAGACATTAAATTGTGCAAGATGACACAGTTGATAACTGTCAGAGCCGCAAATGAAAGCCCAGTTCTGGACAGTCAGCCTACATTTAACAGTAACTTTTGTGTGATGTTGTGAAGTAAATATCACTCTCTCGTAGCTTGAATGTCAAGTGGATTTGGCAGCAAGCCGACTCTGTCACTGAAAGGCATATGACATCACACAACTTATTTTGTCTCCTTCAACCTCAGGTTTTTCATCTGAAAAGGTAGGGTTATTATAAAGATTTTATTCCATTACATAAAGTATATACTTAGAATTCACTTAAGAGAAAGTTTATCTTCTTTCCTTCTTTTAAGAAATGTAATTTATCACATTTTACCCACAAAAAGAAAATGAGTCAGTGAATGAGATCTTCTTATTCTAAAAATTCTTGCTCTGTCCACTAGATGGTGGTACCTCTATAATCCGCAGAAAACCTGCAATAATGGACGGGTACTGTTATTGGATGTCGATGCCTGGGCTCATTTCCTGTGGGACATTATTATGTAATGTGGGGATTATGTCCCTTGATCTATCTCTTGTCTTAATAGCATCTTTAAGTGAATGTGGAAATATTTGAAGAATATGCTGAGAAAATCACTTTATAAACTTATCAAGATTTTTCTGTGCATTCCTGGCACGTGTTGGAAGAGTCATGAACCCGTCAACATTGCAAATGTCCCTACAGATTTGAGATTACTCTTGACTCTCACACCTAGTGCATTATTTCCTATTGTAGAGTTCTTGGGAGTCAGTTGGTGGGTTTTGCAACCAGACATGACATTTTTCCTGATATTAGGATGGGTCAGGTCTTGTCTTTAACACAACCCCACCCATTATCATTGCTTGTTGCTGTCATGAATGCTAAATATCTCTTTTCTGATAGGCTCATGACTTCTCCAAAATCCCTATAGTCATGTTTACCGAAAAGCAGTCCACTCAAGCAAACAACATTTATCTGCTACCTTTGTTGTTCCAATGCTACATATTTCCACATTTATTTTTAATTTAACTCTAATGCCAGTCTTTGGATAAAATCAAAATCAGGAAAGATAAGTGACTTGGCCATGGTCATGAAGCTAGTAAGGAGAAGAGCTAGGATTCGCCCCACCCCATAAAGCAAATTTCAGCAACATACATTCTATAGGACACAAATAGATACGTTGAGTATGTGATTTGGACAAATTGTCAAAATAAATTGGGGCAAAATTCTCAGATGAACCATACACCATTTGTGAATGGAACAAATCTTTTGACTAGGTTTTGCATACTATCGAGAAATACGCTTTGATATTTATATGTCCAGCACAGTGTTGGACTCTGATGGCACAGAGATGAATCAGATTTGGTCATGAGCCTCCAATCAGAAGGCCAGAATGCTACTGGCACATTCATCCACCACCTGCCCAGAGGATGGGGCTACTCTTCTTTACAGAGATTTGGGGACAAAATAAAATACACACAGGTTGAAGGACTAGAGTATCAATGACTAGAATGTACTCTTGTCGATAACATGTTTCCTTCAACGTCATACTCTTAATTGTTACTGCCATTATTGAAAGCCATTGTTTGCAATTGACTTCAGATTCATTTTAATTTTTATTTTGATTATCTAATAAATATATGATCAACTTTTAAACTTGGAAAATAGATAAACTCATTAAAAACTTGTTTTAAAAACTTCCTATATTATATCAAGATGCTCATTGTTAAAATGTTTCTGTGTTTCTTTCCAATTTTACATACATAATCAAAACTTTTAAGTGGCCACATTTTCAAAAATAATGGCCATATTGTAGTTCATTGTATAGATCTATCACAAATTTTTCTATTCCCCTAAACTGAAAAATTAAAGCCATTATTAACTTTTTGCTATTATACATAATATTGCTATTAGGATCATCTTTGTCTGCATTTTAGATTTTTCAATTTAAAGCTTGATCCTCTACGAGTGCTTATTAAACAGTCAAGGCAAATGTTAATTTTTGGAGAGTGATCAAAAGAGGTTTTCCTTTAAGAAAAAATTGGGCCAATTGCTTTGGGACCAAATTCTGATGTGAAAATTTAAAAGGCAAAGACAGTTGACAGTGATTTTATTCCAAAATCCAGAAAAAGAGATTTTGCTGTGATTTTCCAGAAAAGAGACATTTTATCTTGTGGAAGGCAAATAAACAATACCCACTGTCTTCTGAATAAAGCCCTCACCCCTTAATCTATTAGGGGAGTCCCACCTGTATTCCATAATAGACTGAGGCCAAATTATATCATATCTGTATCCAGTTCCCTATCATTTTCTAACTACTGCCTTATCTTTCTGTTTTTATTTCCAACTTGCCTTTTTCACACCCACATTACGCCCGCT
The DNA here is from genome assembly GCA_017311185.1 of Proteles cristata cristata. Taxonomy (NCBI): domain Eukaryota; kingdom Metazoa; phylum Chordata; class Mammalia; order Carnivora; family Hyaenidae; genus Proteles; species Proteles cristata. Next base: position 1,500,935 of record JAESUZ010004250.1, read on the forward strand.
AGTGTCTTTGGCTTGTATTTAGCTCATAATCCTCCTCTCCTGCTCACTTTTGAATCAGAAAATTCCTTTAATACCCTGGAAGTTTCAGCCATCTTGTCACAACTGATCATGTTAGATAAAATTGACTCCTCATGATAGAGAAGCAGGAAATGCCTAAAACATTTCCACATAAAACAATTTAAACACTCTTTAGAATTCAATGTCTTCTTACCTGTTTTTTAAGTGTGTGCACATTTATATTGTCTTGCCTGACAGAGCCCCCCGAAGTTGTGATTTTATGCCTATGTAATCAGTTTTAATGGAAACCAACAGAATCCCATACGAGTGAAATGTGCTCATAAATGTGAAGCTTGGAATGGGAGACAGTACAAATGAACTAAGTAATAATAATACTGGTATTTTCTACCTCTGGACATATCTGTACTAAGATCAGATGAGGTAGCCTATGTGCAAGTGTGACACGACACATCTGTCAAAAGTATCTGCCCTTCATGATAAGTTATAGACTGAATGTTTGTGTTCACCTCAAGTCCATGTGTTGAAACGCTAATCCCTAGTGTGATGATATTTGGAGATGAGGCTTTGGGAAAGTAATTACATCATGAGGGTAGAGCCCTCATGATGGCCTTAGTGCCCTTATAAGAAGGAGCTAGGAGAGAATTTGCTTTCTCTTTCTCTAAGATATGTGAGGCTAGAATATGGCCATCTGCAAACCAGGAGGAGATCCCTCACTAGATAACCAGATCTGCCAGCACCTTGACCTTGGATTTCCTGGCTTCCATAACTATAAGGGGGAAAAAATCTGTTTAAGACACCCAGTCTGTGGTATTTTTGTTATAGCAGCTGGAAGTGACTAAGACCTGGACCAATCCAAAACACAACATCATTTAAACAGGAAACCCATAATCCACAAAAGCTACTTAAAATTTTCTGAACTTGAATAAAACACACTTGCATCAAACTCTATCAAAGTCATCATGACAGTGCCACATAATGCCTAAAGTGAAACATCCATTCTTCAGGCAAAGTTTAACATCATTTGAGCAAAATGCTATCTGTAGCAATAGCTAGTCTGTAGCAACAGCTACATGGAGTCAATTTGTCCGAATGTTTGGGGAGAGATGAACATTAGTATTTTGAGGTAGAATCCCTAGAAGAAGCTATGGCAGAGGGTGGAAAAGACACTGGGCTGGTTATTAGAGCTTTTAAGTGTCAAAGACCTGGTATTAAATCTTAGTTCTGTCACTTATCAGCTCTCTAACATTGGGGAGGATACTCAGCATCTTTATTTTTACTCAAAAATTTGAATAATCATACAAAATTTTTACTCATTCTAAAAAAGAATCCATATAAATATCTATAATGGGCTGAATTATGTTCCCTCAAAATTCATATGTTGAATTCCTAACCACCCAGGACCTCTAAATGCGTGTGTGTTTGTAGGCTCTTTCTAGAGGTAAGAAAGTAAAACTGAGGACACTAAGTTGGGCCTTGATCCAATCCGATTAGTGTCCCTTTAAGTAGAGGCTCTTAGCACACAGACACACCCAGAGGGAAGACCATGTGATCACCCAGAGATAAACCAGCTATTGACAAGGCAAGGAGAGAAGCCTCAGAAGAAACCAATCCTGCCATGGCAACAACTTGATCTCAGACCTCCAGCTTCCAGAACCAGGAGAAAAATACATTCCTGTTGTTCAAGCCTCCTGCTTTGCTGCTTTGCTCTGGTGGCCCCAGGAAACTGAAAATGTGAACTTCACCCCAATATCTATCACATGGTAGGCTTCTAATACATGTCAGTTGTTTTCATTTATACATTAATAATATAGCATGAATAAAAAAATACATGTAAGGTATTACTTGTATGATAAATTGCTAGATAGGGCTTCTTGCTTAAAATGCTCTAGATGATGGGGGGGTTCAGCCAGCTCCGGTCATGATCTCCTGGTTTGTGGGCTTGAGCCTTGCGTTAGGCTGTGCTGACAGCTCAGAGCCTGGAGCCTGCTTCGGTTTCTGTGTCTCCTTCTCTCTCTGCCCCTCCCCAACCTCCCTCAATCAAAAATAAATAAACATTAAAAAATTTTTTAAACTGCTCTAGATGAAAGTATCCTCAAACTAGCTGCTTAAAGAAATAATACAGGGGCACCCAGGGGGCTCTGTTGGTTAAGTGTCAGACTTCGGCTCAGGTCATGATCTCGCCATTGGTGGGTTCGAGCCCCGCATCGGGTTATGTGCTGACAGCTTAGAGCCTGGAGCCTGTTTCATATTTTGTGTCTCCCTCTCTCTCTGCCCTTCCCAGCTCATGCTCACTCTCTCTGCCTCTCAAAACTAAATAAACGTTAAAAACTTTTTAAAAAGAAAAGAAATAATACATATGTTTGCACTGAATATCTGTTTCAAAATACTGCCGAGGTAATGGAACATATTTTACTGAACGCTCATCTTCTAAGAAGGAGAAAGGAAAACTTGGGGAGGCCTCCAAAGCCAAGAGCCCCAGCCAGGTATGAAGGTGTAAACAGTGTCAGGCTCTTCCTGTCAGAAGAAGCTGGTGCCTCTCTGTCAACAGAAGTGATGGATAGAGTGACCAGGTCAGCACATGGAGTGAAGAAGTCATAATGGATAGGTCCAGAGAGGTGTCAAAAGAAAAATATTGCCTCGGTAAAAACAAAAAAAAAAAGAGAAAGAAAAATAAAACAAAACCCAATTCAGAATAAACAGTCTCTGCTAGGACACAGCTTTTACCATACCCTTGGCTAATCCGGTGTACTTCACGCCTAGCTCCCCATCTGATCCCAGAATTTAGGCAGTACCACACCTCCATTTCTCATCATGCTGGCTCTGCAGCCAGTTTGGGCCTGACCAAATATCCCTTTGATGTAGTTTATTTTAAAAAAATTTTTTTTATAGTTTATTTATTTTTGAGACAGAGAGACAGAGCACAAGCGGAGGAGGAGCAGAGAGAGAGGGAGACACAGAATCTGAAGCAGGATCCGGGCTCTGAGCTGTCAGCATAGAGCCCAACATGGGGCTCGAACCCACGGATCGCAAGATGATGACCTGAACCGAAGTCAGACGCCTAACGACTGAGCCTCTCAGGCAGCCCACTTGTGGTACAGTGTAAAGCATGTACTTTGAAGTTGCCCACAGTGTGCAGAGAACGCACTCTTGAACCTCAGAGAGAAATCTCCATATTAAATGCCATAGAAGGAGGCCGAATGGAGATTCACATCTTCTTTTTTTTTTTTTTAAGGGCAGCTTCTTTCTTTCTTTCTTTTATTTTTTTTTATTTTATTTATTTATTTATTTATTTTTTGAGAGAGAGAGCGATCAGGGGATGGGCAGAGAAATGGAGACAGAGGATCTGAAGCAGGTTCTGTGCTGTTAGGCTGGAGCCTGGTGAAGGACTCAAACTCATGAACTATGAAATCATGACCTGAGCTGAAACCAAGTCAGACGTTTAACCAACTGAGCCACCCAAGTGTCCCTCACATCTTCTCATTCCAAGTTCTCTCCCTTTTGAGGAAGACTGACAATGGTGTTTGGGTGATGGTCCACATAAGGTGTATCTGGAAGGTCACGCTTGAGGGGTTAAACACAAAATCCAGTAAGAAGGCATCCTACTTAGAGATAGAACAGAGAAAAGTGAAAGCCTTTTATTTCTTCCCTTTTCTTTCCATTAAGGGGATATAATAATTACCCTTGCCATTCCCACAAGATTGTGATCAGGTTTAAGTGAGAAAATGTGCACAAAAGTGCACCAGTTTATTTTAGGAAATATTAGAATTAAATAGATAATTAATGGACTTTGTCCTGTGTTCCTATTTGGGCATCTGAGCCCTGTAACCACCTTCTTCTTCTTCTTCTTCTTCTTCTTCTTCTTCTTCTTCTTCTTCTTCTTCTTCTTCTTCTTTTTAATGTTTGTTTATTTTTGAGAGACAGTACACGTTCAAGGGAGGGGCAGAGGGAGACACTGATTCTGAAGCAGGCTCCAGGCTCTGAGCTGTCAGCACAGAGCCCAATGCCTGACTTGAACTCACCAACCGTGAGATCATGACCTGAGACGAAGTCAGAAGCTTAACCAACTGAGCCAGCCACCCAGGTGCCCTGACCCCTCTAACCTCCTAAATCTGTAATCATGGCCTACTTTCCCAAGGTCTAAAAGCCTCAGTTTTCTCGTCTGTAAAAAGAGAGGTATAACTTTTTTTTTTTTTAGCAAGGTTTTGTGAGGATTAAATGAAAGAATTGATGCAATGTCTGGCATATAGATACTACTCAGTTATTCTAATGTCCTCTGTCCTCTGCATGCTTGGACTCTGTCTTTCTACAAGGAAATATGTCCGCACAATCACTTTCTCATTCTTGTCCTCCTCCATCCGCTCCGGAGGGGACGCAGAAGTGCCGCGGTGATCACTAACGTTCTTTGGAGTGAATCCTGGAAAATATTAACAGCTACTTTATGGATTCAAAATTGACCATAAGAGGTGTTGCAGTATTTTGTTGTGTTATTTGGCTTCATATTTTCCCAACTGCGTTTTATTGCCTACCGTGTTGGCAAGTGATATGGAATAAGGAAAAAATAAATCTGGGGCCAAAGCATATACTGGAATCCATCACTCATTTTAGGCTGCGTCTGTAATGTGCCAAAAAAAACCAATCTATTCAGAAAGAAAATCTCTCCAGCTCCTCATTTGCCATCAGGTGCCTAACAATTAATTTGATTTGATGAAGGCAGGGCCTTCAGGTCTTTATCACCTTTCTGTTATCTGTTCCTGGATTTTGTATGGCAATGACAAGCTCTGCTGAGTCATAAAAAGGGGAAATTTACCTGGAAATTTGATTTCCATTATCTATGTTTTTAACAAGGTGGCTTAGAAGAACCAATAATTTCACTTGTGTGTATATATTAAGGATTTAATATGGAGCCACAGTCTAATTATTTCCAACACGAATTTAACTGTGTTACAGTAAATCAGGGAAATGAAGCATGCTTCATAAATTTCATCACTATTAAAATAAAGGTCACGTTCAAAGGAGGGGGGCATGAGCTGGAAATTAATGCCTGATTTTAAATGTTTAGGGATTAAAAATTTAAATTGCACAGCTCAATTCTGTTAATATTGAAATGCATAATTCGAAACACTGGCAGATTCAATAAAGAGGATACAAATGAAGGAGTAAAAGTTTTAAAATTTCCTCCAACTGATGGTGATTGTAAATCACTTGGAAAGCTCTTTAATAATGCAGATTCCTGATTCTCATCCTTAGATTCTGATTCAGTAATCTGGGCTATGGCATTTATAAAAGCTCCCACGGATTTCTGAGGATTACAGTTGGAAATTAAATTGCTAGTGCTCATGTGGCTTGTTCCCTGCCCTCCCTTCTGGCTAAGGCCAACATCTGTGGACTCAAAATCTTGTAACATACCTACTGCTAGTTATAAGGATTAAAAAGTATCTACTGTCTGCAGCATTTATTGTCCAGATACCAAATCACCTGTGTGCTTGATGCCAAATACAAATAAAACCCATGCATGTAAAGAGGGAATTTATTAAAAAATATTCTTGCAGAGGAGGAAAGCAACACCAAGCAGGAGATTACTTTAATGATTACTATTATAATATTATAATAGTAATACCCTATTACTATAAATGGATAATTATTGGACTTTGCCCTGTGTTCCTATTTGGGCATCTGAGTCCTGTAAGCTTCTTCTTCTTCTTTTAATGTTTGTTTATTTTTGAGAGAGAGAGAGAGTACACATGCAAGGGAGGGGCAGAGAGAGGGAGACACAGAATCTGAAGCAGGAGAAAAGAGTATGTAGCATAACTTGGTAGTTTGGGGATTCACAAGTCTCCTCCACAGATAAACTTCTCCATCTCATCTACAATAGGGCTTCAGGACAATCTGCCCTTTTAGCTATTGATCAACTATTTGCATTATTATCAAAGTATTTTTAAAAAATCACTGAGGTTGGGATGAACAAGCATGGGCTTCAGAATGAGAAAGGTTATTTAGTCTAACTTTCCTAGTCTATAGATGGAATTGACATCTACCTTGTAATGTTGTCACAAATACCACAGAAATTAATTTAAGCATCTGGTGTATTAATTGGAACTTTTGGTTGAATTGACAGAAACATGGCTGAAACAGGCTTATACAAAGGGAAATTTGTTAGAACGATACATGAGTTGCCTTTCAGATGAGCTGACCAACCAAACTTCCAAGAGCAAGCTGGAGACCACCTGACTGGAAACACACCTCCTTTTTCACTATCTCCATATTGACTTTTGGGCTAGGTTAACCCCTTATCTCCTGTCACCAGCTGCTTTTTCCATGAAACAAGCTGGGTGTGGCCACAGGCAGCTCCAAACTCACACTGGCATCATGTCATCACACCAATGAAAATGTCTTCTGTCTTGCATCTGCAGTGTGAAAAATCCTAGGGAAGCGTTCTTATTGACTCATTTTGAATCAGGTGCAGTCATTCTGGACAGAGAGGTGAGATAGGATATTTTTTGAAATATACTTTAAAGAAACAATTCACAGAAGAAGTAGATGCAAAAAGCAAATCAGTAAGTGTTTACCACATCTGGAATATATTGTTAAACCTCAACAATAGGTGATATAATATATGCAATCTTTTGAGAACTTCATGTTCTTATTAAATGTAGACCCTGATTAATGGTCCTTGTTCTGATGCCAGTACATTTATCATAAATAAGTTGATTAAATATTAACAGTTACCTCCATTAACAAAGGGGTATCATCATTCTACCTTAAAAACAGTGTTGGAAATTTAGCGCAGAAACAAGCTAAACTTACCCCTGTTTCCCACTGAAAGTTCAACCAATAAGGAGAAATAGGAATCACCATCAAGGAGAGTTCAAAAACTCAGGTTTATTAAGTATTGAACAAGAACCTAGTCATTCTCAGGACACCTAGGTGGCTCAGTAAGTTAAGCATCTGACCGTAGATTTCAGCTCAGGTCATGATCTCATGGTCATGAGATGGAGCCGTGTGTTGAGTTTTACACTGGAGCCTTCTTGGGATTCTTTCTCTCCCTCTCTCTCTGCCCTTCCACCTTTTCTCTCTCTTAAAAGAAATAAGTAAACACTAAAATATTTTAATTTTTTATTTTTAAAGCCTATTTATTTTGGGGGGATAAAGAGAGAGAGAGAGAGAGAGAGAGAGAGAGAGAGAGAAAGGGAAGCATGTACAGTGGAGGGGCAGAGAGGGAGGAAGACACAGAATCCCAAGCAGGCTCCAGGCTCTGAGCTGTCAGCACAGAGCCTGACACCGGGCTGGAACCTATGAGCTATGAGATCATGACCTGAGCTGAAGTCAGACGCTTAACCAACTCAGCCACCCAGGCACTCCAACATTAAAAATTTTAAGGAATCAAATCACTCTCAAATATACAGTTCCCAATAAACTTCATCAGAGGACAAGCTTTCAACATGAAAACAAAAAGACATTTTCACTCTCGGCTCAGAAGCCCCTAGGTGAATTGTGCAGGTCTTATATAACTTTCCTGCCAACAAAATACTGCAAAGCTTCAGAGACTCTGGACTGATCAGTGTAATATACAGAGAAAGAAAATCATAAATGAGGTCAAGGAGGAAGTCAAGAAAGTGTAGACAGCCCGTGAGTCCAAGTTCAGGCAGGGATGAGAGGTAAGGAGGCCGGGAACATGGTCTTTCTACACTATCTCTCTTCTCTCTTTAAAGGTTTCCCAGTGCAGGCCAGTTTATTTGCTCCTCCTGCCTTGGGAGCTGAGAGAAGCAGTGTCTTCCATAGCCCTTCCTTGTTGGGTAGATGGATGGCCAAAATGTCCTTCCTCTGTGTTATGATTTAGATACATGAGCAAAAAGAGGAGAGAGGTTCCTCCCAAACAGGCTGTTGATATTTACTTTTATCCTAAAAGATCGAAGAATTCCTGACCCCTCTTCCCCATCAAGTTCTCTTCAGCCAGTTCAGGATGTTCCCATTGATCTCTCTTCCACTCCCTCAAGATTGGCTACCCATATTACTCATATTACTGTGAGGAGTTTTTGATCACATGCCAAATGCAGAGGCATCCTTCCCATCTAGTCTCTTCTCCTGAAGTAATTGGGTTCACCTCACAGGGCAGGCCGAGGTTTCCTGTGCCACAGTTCAGTGCGCCCCAGAGATCACCCCACTGTAATGATATGTCCTTTCTCCTTATTTTTACTTATTGCATCATCAAAGAAGCAAGACTGCCTTTTGTTCCCACAGGCTTATCAAAGTTTGCAGCAGCTCTCCACCACAGAATGAAGAGACAGCACTACGACATTCTTTAGAAAAAACTTCTAACTGCTTCTTGAGAACAACAGTCAGGGCTTATGCAACTATTGCTTACTTTGGGTTTTTATCAGTGGAAATTTGCCTTCTTGGTGACTGAGTTGGGCTTTCAAAAATGGTCATCCCAGCTTTGTCTGAAGTGGAAACTAAGATTGAAACTAAGACTGTAGAGAGAAGATTCTAAATGTATGCTTTAGTCCTTTCAGGCTGCTATAACAAAATTCCATAGCTGGGTGGCTTATAAACAGAAATGTATTTTTCGTAGTTCTGGAGGCTGGAAAGTCCAAGATCAAGGTGTGGGCAGACTCAGTGTTTGGTGAGGACCTCCTTCCTGATTGATACATGCTGTCTTTTCTTTGTGTCATCACATAGCAGAAGGAGGGAGGGAGCTCTCTGGGGCCCCTTTTATAAGGTCACTAACTCCACTTATGAAAGCTTCACACTCAGGACCTAGTCACCTGCTAAAAGACTCACCTCTTGAATATTGTCACCTTGGGGGTTAGAATTTTAGCATTTGAATTTTGGAAGTTACACAAACTTTTGGTCAGAATTCAAGGAATGCATTGTTAATGACCAAATGTTTGTATTCCACCAAAATTCATATACTAAAATCCCAAACCACATTCCACTGTACACACATACTTGGAGAAGTATATATTCTGTATATTTATTATATATATAAATGTTATATATAAATATAAATATATATATTATATGTGGAACATATGTCTCTCCAAGTTGTAATTGTTTATAACTGAAGATTTTTTTTAATGTTTGGATGATTTATATCTTTTGGATAAATTAAAAATATATTATGCTTTTGGTATTCATTAGGCACAACATTTATTCTGTAAAACAGCAACATAAGCAAATATAAGAATTACGAAGAGGTTTACAATGCATTCTTCAAGGGCAGTAGTGAAGTACAGGGGACATTTTTCCATAGTATGAAGTGAAATATTTCCTAGGAGAAATTTTTTTAATGTGGAAAATGAATCAAAGATGATATGCATGCCAGTTCAAAACATGAATTACTTTTTAAAAATTTCTCCAAGTGTTTTAAACAGAATCTTTCTTTTTTATTACAATTACTAATGCAAATATTCTCAGTGCTAAGAATAGGAAAAATCTAAAAACATAAAAGAATCCCACATTACTTTCCCTTACACCACCAGACCATAACCACGACATTTTAGGATTATAATATATTTTTCAGGATTTTATAGAATCTGAATTTTCCCTTGCCTTTGATTATTTGTACTTCTTTTTGTACTGATTTTGAAAGTACATAGCCAGTTTTTTTACTTTTTTTTTTAAATAGGCTTCATGCCCAGCATGGAGCCCAACACAATGCTTGAACTCATTACCCTGAGATCAAGACCTGATGTGAGATCAAGAATCGAATGTTTTAACTAAGTGAGCCATCCAGGCACCACACCAGATTTTACTTCTGCTAGTAGATGTGTTTAGCTTTAACAAAGTCCTTCATCTTTATTTGTCTGATATCAACATTCAGATGAAATTATACCAGGACCCAAACTAATTATTATTAATATAAATGGAGTTAAGGAATTAAAATATAATTTTAATTTAATTTATTTTATTTTTAATTATGAAGGAACAAATGATTGTAATCATTGTTTAATACACTTAATGTTTTCATTTATGTGTATTGATCCTATTTTCATATTACACGGCTATAATTTGCACTCACATTTTATTCTATCAATAAACATTTTTAATATAACCATTAGCCCCTGTAAATTATTTTTTTATTTGCAATTTTGATTATTTTTCAAGAGTTCCACTCCAGAAATAAATTCAATCATTTATAGTCAGTTGCTATTTCACCAAGGAGTCAGGAACCCATTGAAAAGACAGTCTTTTTTTTTTAATTTTTAAAAATATTTTATTTATTTCTGACAGAGAGAGAAAGAGAGAGAGAGATGGAGACACAACTTAATCGGGGGTGGGGGGGGAGGTGAGAGAGAGAGGGAGACACAGAATCGGAAGCAGCCTCCAGGCTCTGAGTTAGCTGTCAGCACAGAGCCCGATGCGGGGTTCGAACCCACAAACTGCGAGATCATGACCTGAGCTGAAGTCGGATGCTCAACCAACTGAACCACCCAGAGGCCCCAAGGACAGTCCTTTCAATGAATGATGTTGACAAAACTGGCTTTCAATATGCAGAAGAATGGAATTGGACTCTTATCTTATTCCATACACAAAACTAATCTGAAATGGATTGAAGAGTTAAATGCAAGACTTGAAACTATAATACTTTTAGACTAAAGCATAGGTAAAGAGCTTCTTGACATTGATCTGGCCATTGATTTTTTTTGGATATGAGCCCAGAACATGGGCAACAAAAGCAAAAATAGACAAGTGGAATTCCATCAAACTAAAAAGCTTCTGCACAGAAAAGGAAATAATCAACTGAAGGAAGCAACAACCTCTGAAATGGGAGAAAATATGTGTAAACCATTCATCTGGTAAGGGGTTAACATTCAAACTATATAAGGAATTCAAACAATTCAATAACAAGAAACAAATAACCCAATAAAAATGGGCAAATGATGTGAATAAAATTTTTTCTAAAGAAGACATACAATGACCAACAGGTGCATGAAAAGATGTTCAATATCACCAATATCCAGGAAATGTAACACAAAGCCACAATGAGATATCACCTCACACCTGTTAGAATGGTCAGTATCAGAAAAAAAACAAGCAAGTGTTGAAGAGAAGGTGGAAGGAAGGGAACTCCAGTTCTTTTGGTGGGGATGTAAATTGGTGCAGCCATTGTGGAAAACAATATGAATTTTCTTGAAATTTTGAAAATAAAACTACCATACAATCCAGCAGTATGTACAAGAAATTAAATGATTATCTCTAAGAGATATCTGCACTCCCATGTTCACTGTAGCATTATTCACAGTAGCCAAGATATGAAAATAATGTCTTTTAACAAATTAATGGATAAGGAATACATACATAAAATATTTTATATATATTGATATAGAAAAATATATTGTCTATAATGGATTGTATTTAATATAAATAAATATTACATAGTTATATATTATATTATTATAAAAATTTTATATATAAGTACTTATATATACGATGGAATATTTTTCATCTATGGGAAAGAAAGAAATCTTGTCATCTGTGACAGCATAGAAAAAACTGGAAGACATTCTATTAAGGGAAATAAACCAGAAAAAGACAAATACTATAAAATCACTCACATGTGGAATCTATGATTGCTTATATGTAGAATCAAAACATGTTAAACGCATTGAACCAAAGTGTAAAACAGCGGTTACCCAGATATTTGAAGTGAGGTTGGGGGAAATGAGAAGATGTTGGTCAAAGATTACAAAATTGCAGTTATAAAAGATGAATGAGTCTAGAAATCTAATGTACAGATATGATGACTATAGTTAATAATATTGTATTGTATATAGAAAGTTGCTAAGAGAGTAGATCTTAAAAATTCTCATTAAAAGAAAAAATTAGGGGCACCTCGGTGGCTCAGTCGGTTGAGCATCCGACTTCGGCTCAGGTCATGATCTCACGGTCTGTGGGTTCGAGCCCCGCATTGGGCTCTGTGCTGACAGCTGATAGCCTGGAGACTGCTTCAGATTCTGTGTCTCCCTCTCTCTCTGACCCTCCCCTTCTCACACTGTCTCTTTCTCTGTCTCTGTCTCTCTCAGAAATAAATAAAACATTAAAAAATTTTTAATAAAAAATTAAAAAAAGAAAAGAAAAAAGAAAAATTATAGTTATATGTCATGATGGATATTAACTATACTTATTGTGGTAACCATTTTGCAACCTATACAAATATCAAATCATTATGTGGTACACCTGAAACTAATATGATGATATATATAAATTCCATCACAATAAAAATGTCTCATACTGGCATATAAATTAACAGCTATATCAATGGCCCTGCAAAGGACCCAGAAATAGACCAACACCTATATATCATTTTGATTTCTGACAAAGGTGTTAAATTAATCAAATGAGGAAAAGCAAAACACTTTAGCAAAAATTCTGGAACAACTGGATATCCATGTGGGAAAAAATGAATCTTCCATTTATTCTCAAAATTTAATCTGAGTGGATCAGTTATCAGAAAATAAAAGCTAAGGTCATAAAGTATTTAAATAAAAAATCTATAGGAGATTATCTTTGGTAGGAAGGGTCGTGGCTGACCAGGGCCTTGGAGGGACAATTGACTCCACAACTTCATGAGTGAGTAGCTGCCATGCTGGGGGATGGAATGACCACTCCTGCCCTTCCCTTAACTAAGTGGAGTTCACAGTTAGAAAATGCTCCAGCTGACCGTTTAACTTAAGCATGGATGGATCCATGAAAATGAGAGCTGATGGGGTACACTGGACTGCTGCAGCCATCTGCCCCAAGGAGCTTCACCTTTTGGCCAAAACTGGATAAGGATGCTCTCCCCAGTGGGCTGAACACTATGCAGTAAAGATACCTGTGGAGGCCACTCCTACAGCAGCCCCTGCTACATATTTACTGCCTCATGGGCTACTGAAGCAGACTAGTCATATGGTCTGGTGACTAACAGATTAATGACTGGACCACTAAGGGCTCCCCTGTGTGGTAAGAGGAACAATGGAAGGAATTTGTACACTGAGAAGGAAACTTATTTGTCACTCACATTGGTGCCCAGGGGAAAAGACCATTAGTGAGGGAACATGACTGGAACTGGTGTAGCATGAGGTCAGCCATGATTGTCAATAAGGTCCACCACAGAAAAGAACATAGAAGTTCATCTCAGATCCAAGAATGGGCCACATTATGGGGATTGACCCCAGAAGAAGGTGCATAATTGCAGGAATTCTGCCATTGAATCCAGGCCATGAAGCATGGTGAACTGGGCCACTTTACCTGGGTATAAGTGACAAATTGACCACATCAGACCATTAGTCCCAAGTCACAGATTCCAGTGGTGCCTCACTGCCGATTCCAATCATATTCAAGATTTCAATCTTATCAAGGCACCCCATTCACAGCCCTGACACACAGAATGGGCATGCTCCCGTGGCTTTCCTGTAATGGGGAAGATCCGTGTTCAGGCAGGATGGCTATCAGCTGTGCATCCACAATTCCCCATCCCCGGATTCATTTTGTAATCTCTTTAGTTGGCTTAGTCCAGGAAGTTGGGGCTTTTGATAGAAAACCGTCCTCTAGGGAGGCCTGATCATCCTTCTGCCTCTACATTCAGGGTGAACAGTGATCTCACAGGATTTGAAATGCTTTACCTGCTATTTCAGCAGCCTGGCAGGTATGTGTAGAGTGACGGATGGGAGAAGTGGACAGCTTACCACCCTCTGCATGGCCATGTGAGAATCATCTTGGGCCCGGAAGATTTTCTTACTCAGAGATAAAGAACTGTCACAGCCTATGCTAGGCTTGTAGTATTGAAAGGGAATATCTTTACCTCTTCCAGACTTGATGTGTGCACCTGTGTTTTACCTAAGTGCATGCATCAATGGCCCTCAGGCAGGACCCAGTTTTCTTCATTTCAGACCCCACCAGAGAGAGATGGGGTCCTTCTACTGCAACATGAAATGGAGTCAATGCATCCATACTGTCCACATCAGCTGTGGAGTGGATGCTGGGCATGGGGACCATCATATTTCAGGGCCAGGGTGTTGTACATTCTCCTCACCTATTCTAAGTGGCTTAGACCACCTGAGTCCCATGTGCTTGTCGTCTTTTCTCAGTGACCTTGAATCTTGCACTGGTCTCTTCCCTGGGTGGCACTGACCTGCCTGTTAACTTTGGCCACCCAGCCTAGCCACCCAGTGAATGGTAAAAAACACTCTCCACGGGGCGCCTGGGTGGCTTAGTCGGTTAAGCATCCGACTTTAGCTTAGGTCATGATCTCACGGTTCGTGGGTTCGGGCCCCGCGTCGGGCTCTGTGCTGACTGCCAGCTCAGAGCCTGGAGCCTGTTTCAGTCTGTGACTCTCTCTCTCTCTGACCCTCCCCTTTCCTCATTTCCTAGAAATTAAAAAAAACAAAACAAACAAAAAAAAACCACTCTCCATGACTTAGCATAGGCTTGGACAAATTATAAAAAATAGTATTCATAAAATAAAGAAATATAAGTTAGTTTTCATTAGTTTAAAACATATCTGCTTGTCAAAATTAAAATATCTGCTTGCTAAAAGATATTTATAATAAATAAGAAGCCTCAGATTTGAGAACAGTATTTGAAACTATATATCTTATTCATAAAGTACTGGTTTCCAGGATTTATAAGGAACTCCAAAACTTAGTATTACAGAGTCCAACAATCCAACTTAAAAATAATAAGATATTTAAAAAGGTAAAGAATAATAAGATATTTTAACAAACCCTCCATAACTCCATTACCCATAAGTTGGTTTTTGATAAAATCAAATATACAACTACTCTGTGACTTAGGAATTTCCTCCTGAGCATTTACCTGTAAGAAATGTAAGCATGTTTTCACAAATACACAAGGAAATTTGTACACAAATGTTTATGGTAGCTTTAATCATCACAGACCAAAACTGGAACTCAGACATGGAGAAGCAAACTTCTTTACTTGAACAATGGAATGTCCCTCAGCAGTCAAAAGGAACAAACGAATGATACAAGCAACAGGGAATGATCTCAAAAGACTTGGGGAGTGGAAGAAGCTTCCAACAGCAGCGACATACTTTGTGATTCCATTTATATGAAATTACAAAACAGGTAAAGCAAACATAGGTTGGAAAAAATCAGAGCAGCAGTCAGTACAGGGAGGGAGGGTGAGAACAGGGTTTGAAGGGGAAGGGTATGAGGTGTTGGCAATATTCTACATCGTGACAGGGGTTTGAGTTAAACCCTCAGTGCACGCTCTTGTCAAAGTCAGTAAAAGTATCATAACATTTCTTCACTTCATTGAAAAGAAATCGTATATCTAAAGACAAAACACTCTGAGCAAATATTGAATAGTAGTTAATAATATGCATTCTGCAGTATTTGGGGGCATGCACATAAATGTCAACACTTCATTTTGAAATGCATCCAGAAAAGATGGGTTGATGGATGGATAGGGAGAATAGATGTACTTATGTGTGATAAATATAGTACAATTCCAATGATAGAATCAAAGTTACAGTACGTGCATTTGGTGTGCACTTGAAATTCGATTAATGGTATACATGGTAGAAATGTTTACAAAAAATGTTGGAAAAATTCAACAAGTTTTTAGGTGTTTGATTATTTTTCTCTTTAAACTCAGCAGACTTTTTTCAAATATAAATATTTATTCATTTCTGAGAGAGAGGACACGAATTGGGGAGAGGCAGAGAGAGAGGCAAACAGAGGAACCAAAGCAGGGTGCCCACCGACAGCAGCAGAGCCTGCTGTGGGGCTCAAACTCATGAACTGTGAGATCATGACCTGAGCTGAAATCAAGAGTCAGAGCTTAACCAACAGAATCACCCAGGAGTCCCAAGGATAAGACTTAATAATGCAGAAAATCAGGGAACCTGGGTGGCTCCGTCGGTTAATCTCTGACTCTTGACTTCGGCTCAGGTCCTGATCTGACAGTTTGTGAGTTCAGGGTTCACTTGGGGCTCAGCACTGATGGTGAGCGTGAAGCCTGCTTGGGATTCTCTCTTTCTCCACCCCTACCCCACTTGAGCTCTCCCCACGACCTTTTTCAAAATAAATAAATAAACTTAAAAAATATTCTTATCCTTGCTGGTACCAATGCCAATTCAAATTTAACTCTAATTTTAATTTCAGGCTTTCTTTTGCTTACTCAGCTCCCTTTTCAACTCAGCCTGCTTGTCAGCCGCCTTTCTCTTCAACACAGTGTGTTTTTTTCCCCCTACAATTTTCTAAAATATTGTTTCTGAGTTAACTGACCCCTGAAAAACAAAACAAAACAAAAATCTCTTACTGTTCTTTAAGAATGCAAAGCAGGGGCACCTGGGTGGCTCAGTCGGTTAAGCGCCTGACTTTGGCACAGGTCTTGATCTCATGGTTTGTGGGATCGAGCCCCATGTCAGGCTCTGTGCTGACAGCTCAGAGCCTGGAGCCTGTTTCAGATTCTCTATCTCCCTCTCTCTCTGACCCTCCCCTGCTCACATTGTCTCTCTCTCTCTCTCTCTCTCTCTCTCTCTCTCTCTCAGAAATAGAATATTTTTTTAAAAAATTCAGAATGCAAAGCAGATGCTTTTAAATCTTTCACCTCATGTATAGAATATTTTTGAAATGGTATTTGTCCTGCATCATGAGTTGAGTAACACTTTCCTTTTCTCATTTAATACACATTTTAAGAACACTGTGGGAATATTTAAAGGATTCACACAAATGTTCATAAGAGTTGTATCTAATGCCAATATGTATCAATAACCAATATGTTTCAGAGCCAGCACAATGACTTCCACTCCCCAATGTAATCCTTGATGTATGCAAAATAGTGCAGTGTCCTCTTTGACACTGATCATGGCTCCAGACCCTGACTATGTTGCACCTGGAACATCATCTCCTAAATGGCTGCCTTCCCATGAGGCTTCCTGCAAAAACCCCACTGGCTAAACCTGGCTGATAAAACCTGCAGCAGCCGTCTCCTACAGAATGAAGGGACAGCATTAGGGTATTCTATAGGACGTTCCTTTAAAGCATTCCAAGATCCTAAGTGCACCTTGAGAACAGCTGTCAGGCCTCATGTAACTAGTGCTTACTTTGAATTTTTAACAGAAAAAAATTTTTTTCCTGCTAACTATCATCTTGGTCTTCAGGTAGAATGAGAGGTGTCAAAGAGCACATAGTGTGTGAGACAAACAATATTAGTGCCTGCAATAGTGAAGAGCCTGAAATTGAGGCCTCCATTAAGAGCAACCTCGGGCTGCACGTAGCCCCAGTCCCAGTTCCAGGAAAAGCCTCAGATTGTTCAAGGCTAAAGCCATCCTCGGACCGCCCTCAGATCAGCTAACCAAAAAACATTCCTATGGTCTGAGCCAAGGCTGGGAACTGCAGAAACAAACTAGCCAATTTCTCACCGCTTGCCTGAACCCCACGTGGGCCCTTTAAACTCACCTCATTATTGGTCATTTTCAAAGGATTCTCAAAAGTTATGATTGGGTCCCACCAAAAGTAATGAACACCTCACAGATACTGAAACAGGTACTGAATGGTCAAAGCTGTTACCATGGGTGTTGCTGTACAATTGTAATTGGTGCTTATGTGATGATGCCATACACACATGTGCACTGTAACACCCCCGTCTCTTACCCCATAAAAACCCTGCTCGCTATTGTTCTTCGCTTCACCTTGCTGCCATGACACCGGTAGGCGGGTGAGCCCCTACTCGAGCTTGTAATAAAGACCCTTTTGTATTCGCATCGGTGCTGGCTCTTTGGGGGTCTCTGGGACTTGCAATTCGGGCACAACAATGTGCAGTGTATGCAAATATACACAGATGGGTATTGAGAAGGTTAAATCAAGCCCCACTGGCCATCTGCAGCTCTCATATTCCAAAAATAATAGAGTCAGTGGCAGGGGTACTCCCTCAAGGGATGTGTAGTAGTAGGAAAAGTTATCTGCACTGCCATGTGCATTGCAGCTTTACTTACAAGAACTAAAACATGGAAACCACCTAAGTCCATTGATGGGTGAATGGATAAAGAAGTTATACACACACACACATACACACACACAGTGGAATATTATTCAACCATAAAAATTAGGCTATCCTACCACATGTAACAACACGGATAGGTCTTGAAGACATTACGTTAAGCAAAATATGTCACACAGAGGAAGACAAATATTGTATGATATCATATGTAGAATATATTTAAAGGAAAAGAAAACATAAAAACAGAGATCTTACTTATTATTACCAAGATGTTGGATGGGGAAGGCTGAATTGAAGGAGGATGGTCAAAAGTTACAAACTTCTTATTATAGGATAAGCATGTACAACATAATTAGAGCTAACACTGCTGTAAGATATATAGGAAAATTGCTAACCGAGTAGATCCTAAGAGTTCGCATCAAAAAAAAATATATATATATATAAATAAATCAATAAAAAGAGTAGTTCATATAACATAATAAAGAACTATGTTTTAATATACTGAGTGCTAAGTGCAGTTGAAACACAATTCATTTAAATAGTTAAATGTAAAGAATAAATTAAGTAATACTGTAAAAGGTAATATGTGAAAAGTAGAAATTATGTCCCAGAGAAGAACGTATGAAAACGTCACATCCCACACTCATGAAACACTGGACTAAAGTTGTATCAGTTCAGCCACCTAGTGGACCTTTCTATCCATCTAGAGGCCCATGGTCAAGTTGTCAGGCCTGATCTAAGGACACTGGTCTCTGATCTGGATTTGATCTCCCTCTGGGGCCTGCTCCAGACATCATTCTCACATTGGTACTTGGAAAAGAATCTGCGTCTCAAGTGAATTCCAAGATATTAAATGATCCATAGAGTCTGTGTTCTATCTAAATACTATGAATGCCCTAGCAATTAGGGGAATCTTATCCCAAAAAGATTGTGATATAATCCTGTTGTCCGTAACAGTCTTAGACATGGACAGAGGAGAACGTTGCCTTCAAAATTATGATTCGAAGAGATACATGAACTTCTGATCTGAATCTCTTTCATTTGTTTAGGTGTCATGGTGTTTGAATTTCCTCCACCATGTTACAAGCGGGCGTCAATCACCCCCCACGCATGTTGCTCTTTTGTCAGAGGCAGCACCACCAAAGGAACCAATTTCCTTTGTGCCTAGTACCTTGATTTATTTATCGCTAAAATTTATTTATTAAGTGATGGTAGGGCCAATATGGAAAGATGGGATCACAGAAAGGGAAAGAGGTGAGTGCAGAGAATGAAGACAAGGGAAGGAGAAACGAAGTTTTAGAAAACAGAGCTGCTGTTAGCGGCGGTCCCGAAATCACAGCTACGAGGAGCCGTGCGGTGACAAGCAAAAGACTCTGGATGTAAGACTGACAGTCCAAATTCGAGTCTCAGCTTTCTTAGCAATCTCCGGAGTAACCTTGTAACAAAGTCACCTTGCCTCTCTGGATCTGTCTTTTCCTACCTGAAACCAGACTAATAATAACCCCCCTGGTCATCTGTGAAGACATGGCCTGAGCAGCCCTGCAAGAACCTTCCAAATGTAACATTTTCTGGCAACCAAAATAGCTCTGGCCAAGACATACTTCTCATTCCCCTGAGATGGCTCCAGTGCAAAAACAGACAAGAAGAGGAAGAGCAACGGGAGAATCAAAAGCATAAACTTTTGAAATACAAAAGCAGATTAAATTAACAAGAACATTAGCATGCCTGGTTGGCTCAGTCGATTGAGCGACCGGCTTTGGCTCCAGTCATGATCTCGTGTCATGGTCTCATGGTTCATGAGTTCTAGCTCGTTGGGCTCTGTGGTGAGAGCCTATTTCAGATTCTGTCTCCCTCTCTTTCTGCCTCTCCCCTGCTTGTGCTCTGTCTCTCTCTGTCTCTCTCTCTCTCAAAAATAAATAAACAGGGGCAATTGGGTGGATCAGTTGGTTAAGCATCCAAGTGTCTGACTTCAGCTCAGGTCATGATCTCACAGTCAGTGAGTTCGAGCCCCGCATGGGGCTCTGTGCTGACAGCTCAAAGACTGGAGCCTGCTTCCGATTCTGTGTCTGCCTCTCTCTCTGCCCCTCCCCCACTTACAGTCGGTCTCTCCTGTCTCTCAAAAATGAATAAATGTAAAAAAAAATTTTTAAATAGAAACAAACATTAAAAAGTCTTTTATAGAACATATTGACCAGCCACCGTGCCCCCTCCTGGTGCATTGTGAAAATCCTAGGTAGAAGATGCAAGCCCTGCCCCAAGAAAGCATTAAACCACATTATTGTGTTTGTAGCTTAATGTGTATCAAGGACTCACCCATGGCAGAAACTATGCTAAGCACTTTATCTCCCGCAATCCCTACCACTGCCTTAGGATGTGGATAATATCTCCAAAGATAATAAACTGTATACAGAAGTTCTATTAGTGGTTCCCAAATTTGGGTGTGGGTGAAAGTCACCTGGAGAACTTGTCATCAAAGTGCACCATCAAAGTGGTTGTTTTCGCAGGGATTCTGATTCAGCCCGTCTTCAACAGAACGTGGGAATTTGCATTTTTATCAAACTCTGCAGGTAACCTGAAGCGGGTGGAATGCGGACCCCAGGGGACACAGAGATCCTGGGGGCCAGTATCCCCTCCAAAACTAACCTGATTGCAACGACCCCCTGAAACACTGGTGAAAAATACTACAGAGCCCCAGAAATATCCCTTGGAGGCTCTGATGTAACAATCTGAAGAAAGATTAAGACTCTGTATTTTTTTTTGACAACCAATTGTCCCAAGTGATTCCTCTGCTCAGGCAAATTCGTACTTTGAGTGAATTGTCTGTGGTTGCCTAGTGACATCCTATCAGGAAGAGAAGAAAAGCCCCAGCCCCAGGCTCCCAGGGTTCTTTCCGTGTGTTACCTCCTTGAAAGAAATATTCCTGGGGTCAGCCCACATTGTGGTCCCGCTATGATTCGGAAAAGGGTAAAGGGTATGTTGAACTCCCTCCTGTGGCTATTCCTGGTGTCCTTGGCTCATTCTCAGAGCCATGATCACAAAAGCACTTCCAGCAAGGAAACAGAAGAACAGAATGGCTACGTGTCAAGCCTGATGAGGAGTAAAAACAAATCCAGGGCCTCCGTTGTCACAGCCACCAAAACTGCTTAGCCAGCTGCAGGAAGCAAACAAATCCACTGAAACATTAACTCAGGCAGAAGGTTCCAGCTCACTGAAAGCAGGCTCATTTGTTTTCCCATTACGGCTCCGCAGCCTCTACCTGGGCTGCCATCGCAGGGTTCCACAGCATCCTGACAGAGCTGGGGAAGCTGATGGATTTATGACACACTGCTTCGATGACATATTTACCAAGCCTTGCTTGCAGGATTGCAACAGCTCCAGGAGAGGCTTGCTGGAAACGGAGCCTGCTGGAAAAATCATAGGCAGAGGGCTTCCGAGGAGAGGAGCCTATGCTGAAGTGGACATTTAGGACCAGCTCTTCTTACAAATAGAGGTTGCAGAGATTGGGAAGTGCTGTGGGCCCAGCGGGAGAAGGGGTCCCGGTTCTCATTCCCGTGATTCCTGCCTATAGAGCCAGGAGGAAGCCACACAGCTCCTCTGGGGCCTCAGGTCCACCATTAGGAATAAAATAGAATTAAGGCCCTTCCAACTCCCAGGATTGTTGGGACATGGCACATCATAGATCTAGAAGGGTATACTGTTCTACATTCTAGTCTTAGAAATATCCCTTATACATTCTAGAAGCGTATATGTGTATAGAAGTGTAGAAGTATGTAAGACCAGACTATTTTTGAGAATTAATTTTCTTCTGGTTTTCTTCTCACTGAAGAGTAGGAAAGCATGTAGTGCTAACTGGAACAGGAATTGTGTTTTGCAATTCGATGGATTCTTGGTTGTTAGACAGAAAAGCAAGGAAGAAGGAAAATATCAAGTGTTGAGCAAATACTATGCTACGAGCTCTATGTAATTTGCCACATTGAAAGTTCCCATTCAGGTGCACACTGCAAATTGGAGACCTTTATCTCCACTTTACAGATGAGGAAACTGAGACTCAAAAGAGGTTAGGTGTTTTGTCTAAAATCACACAGACAATTAGAAAGGAGCCAAGACTTGATCTAATATATAGATAGATGGATAGATAGATAGATAGATAGATAGATAGATAGATAGATAGATGATGGATAGATATATTATGTGTGTGTGTATGAGTGTATATATATATATATATGTATATATGTGTGTGTGTATATATATATATAAAGAGAAGGAATATATTTATATATATTTTATATATATAAAAGAAAGGAATATATATATATATATATATATATATATATATATATATGAAGGAATAAATGTCCCCAACACCAGAATTTCCCCCCATGGTGCACACTTACATAACAGTCTGTAATCTTCCAATTATCTATTTATGCTCATTAATCCATTCGGCAGGCTCTTCTTTAACAGCTGCTATGTGTGCAAATCTCTGTAGGAAATATAAAGGTAAATGAGACTAAATGGCTTTCCTTGAGAGTTTAATAGTTACTGGAAGAGAATGGACTTGCACAGAAATGACTATCCCATAAGCATGAATGTGCCGAGCCAATGGGACATTCCAGAAGGGAGATAGAGAAGATGTATGGGGCAGACCCATTTCAGTTAAGACTGCAGGGATGTTTAGAATTTGGTTCTGCAGAAATGGGAAGAGGACAAAAATGCACCAGAAACAGTCTGACCAGGGGGAGCACTGAATGAGGCAATTTCAAGGAATGGTGGGTGGTAAGTGACAAGGATGACTCGAGGAATCCCCAAGTTTCTGCATCCATTTGTAGCCACCTCTTCTGTACAGCAACCCTAAAAGCCTTCACTGTAGAGAGAGCCCCTCCCCCCCAATGCACTTACTGCAGTTGTTGTCTGCAGTCAAGTGTCAAGGAGGACAAAATGAGCCTGCAAAATCTTTACTCTAAGAGTGTTCATTGTGGCTAGAAAGCCACTTTGATCTCAAACCAGTCAGAGAACCGTCAGGTTTCCTCTACCAATTGGAGTTCACGAGATGTCTGTGTTGTATTCCTACACGCCAATAGCATCACCAACTGAAGCATTAGAAGTTCTAATATACGGATAAAAGGATAAAACTTTAGCTTGCCACTACAAGTTTTATTTAGCCCATCACCCCCACTTTGTTATAACAAGTGTGTAGGAAAGGTGAAAAAAAATGCAATAATGTCAGTGATGCACTTGGCAAACTGAAATTAAAATTCACCTCTGGAAAAATATTCATTTCCTGCCTCAGATTTGTGCAAACATTAATGACAAGACTATCACATTACGCATGAATATGATTAGCATAACTCTGCCTAATGAATTAATTCCTTCTGTGGAACTAAAGGTAAAAATGTTTTCCTTTCCCCTTAATCTTCTTTAATAGATGCACATTTGCTAATAGAAGTTATTTTTTCTACATTTTGATGCATTTATTAGTTGGATTCTCACCTTATGCATTGATGAGTGAAGAGAATATACTTAATTGCAGTCTGCAAATAAGGAGTTTCCATTTTCAGAACAAGAGAGAGCAAAAATGATTTTTTTTACTTTGTTCTCAGGAAATTTATGGCCATATTAAGATGATCAGTTACTCTGAGATGTTTGATCCAAAGAAATAATTTTTTTTCCTATGCCCTCATGAGTCTAAGTAAATATTACTTTCAAAAAATTTACTTTAAAAACTTTGAAAAGGACAAAACAATAGAAATAGTGTGAAAAGCACTCAGTCAATATGCATCAAGAAATGTTATAATGTTTAATGCTTTGACCTAGAAATTTCATCTCTGGAATGAGTCTTAAGGAAATCATCCGAAACATAGAAATCATAATGTGTAGTCAGTACCATATTATTTAGAGTGATGAAAAAACTAGAAAAGACTTAACAGTTCAGAAATAAATGGGTGGCTAAATAAACTATGGTGTTACCTTTAACGGAAGTGTATACAGGAGTGCCTGGGTGGCTCAGTTGGTTAAGTATTTGACTTTGGCTGGGGTCATGACCTCATGGTTCATGGGTTCGAACCCCACGTTGGGCTCTCTGCTGATAGCTCAGAGCCTGGAGCCTGCTTTGAATTCTGTGTCTCACTCTCTCTCTGCCCCTACCCTGCTCATGCTCTGTCTCTCTCAGCTTCTCAAAAATAAATAAATATTTAAATAAACCCTAAAATACAAAAATAAAAAAGAACAGTATACAGATATTTAAGATGATATTTATAAACTGATATTTATAAGATGGCATTTATAAAATATATAATAATATAGACATCCTCATGGTATAGTAATTATGATAGTAATGAAAGCTAATATTTATGATCACTAATTATAAGTTCAGTGTTTTATATGAAAGGTTGAATCCTCACAAGACCCCAATAAGGTAATCACTATTATTATTATTACCCCACATGATACGTGATATAACTAGAGACTGTAGGATTTGAGCTTTCTGTCCATTGTCAGAATTACAGAATTAGCTTGGAAACAAGATTCTGTGCCATGCTGGGTCCGCAAGGTCTCTTTTAGGTCAACAACTTACTAGAAGGACTCACGGAACTCTAAAAAGCCATTGTACTCACAGTTATGATTTACTCCAACAAAAAGATAGAGATTTAAATCGACAAAGGCAAATAGGGTGAACAATCTTCCGGTTGTCCTCTCCAGTGGAGTAATACAGATGCCACTTAATTCTCCCTGAAAGAAGGTGTGGTGACGCATATGAAATATTGTCAAACAGGAAAGCTCACCTGAACCTTGATGTCTGGAGTTTCCCTTGTCAGTCAGTCACGTAGAGATGGACATCTACTTGAATGACATTAGTTTCTCCACATTCAACCCCTCCTGATTATCAAACTCCTACAAATTGGTCCTACCATAAATCACACTGCTAGCATAAACTATCTGGAGTGGCCCAAGTCCCCAAGTATACAAAGACATTCTTATCTGGCAGGATTTTCCAAGAGCTTAGAGGTTATCTTGAAGAAACCTCTTAAGGGCCAATCTTCTCTTTTGAATGTGCAGAGTTTGAACACCCCAGATGCTGAGTTAACCCTTTGTTACCTAAATACCAATTAGATAGAATTCAGAGCCTGAATGCTTGTAGCCATTGTAGATTTCTCCACACATTAATCCACAGTTATTTGCTGAGTACTTTCTATGAGCCAAGACCTGACCCATAATTAAGGTTTATGAAACTGAAAAAGAAATGACCCTGCCACGCCAAGTGGACTATCCAGTCATCCAACTTTGCAGTTTGCATGCAAAGCCAAGGATATGTAGACAGTGATGTAGGACGGCAACACTGAGGAGTGAGAGGAGAAAGTGAAAGTTGAAACAAGGAGCAAGTTTTGGGTAAGAGGCAGATAGATATACCCCTCGGGAAGGTTGAAAGGGAGGTAGAGGCATGGCAGATGTCAGAGTGAAAAGTGGTTAGGGTATTATTTCTTACAACCGTAGGTAAACCTGCACCTATCTCAAAATAAAGAAGTCTAATTTTAAGAAGTTGTGTTGGCTTGAGCAAAGAATGGAGAAGTGAGGTCAAAGGTAAAACTGGATGGGCAAATGGAGCAGATCATTAAGAGGCTTTGTGTTTCTAAGAAATTTAACACGTCTCCTAAAAGACACAAGGAGTGACTGAAAGATTTCAAGCCCTGGAGCAAGAGTTAGCTTGTCTTCTTCTTGTCTTCTCCTTTTCCCTTGTCCAAATTCAGAATTATATTGTCCAGCTGCAGAGTGGACCATAGCCTGGCAAAGTCTCAAAGAAAGTAGTCAGACCAGGTAGGCGGTGACCAGAAACATTCCCACAGGGTAAAAATGAGTGTCTAAACCATGACAGTGGTTGTCACAGCAGGAAAAAAGGACATGGGTGGAAAGGGATGTCTAGGGGATAGGACTTGGTGAGAGACTGGCTGAGCAGCCTTACTTCATTGCCTTTATCTCTGACTCTATGACCACATAAATGATGTCATTATTCAATGAGATACAAAATGAAGAAAAGAAGCAATTTGCACACTGTGACTGAGCATAAATGATGTGTGTCACTTCTGGTCCGTCCCAGCCCCTCACGCCACCCACATGAACCATCTTCATGTTTCCTTCTCCTGGTTGCCAAGTAGGGACTCCAGAATTGAAGCAACCTGAGACTGTTAGTCACTGCTAAATGGAAAGTCACCATGCACACCTTAGACAAATAGTCGTCTTCAAGGAACAGCAAGATCTGGTGAAGTTTCTCACAGAAGTTTCCCTACTCTGAGTAAGTCATAAATTGGTACCTTGAAGTAGAGGGTTACTGTAAAAACAAAAATGAACAAACAACAGGGGCACCTGGGTGGCTTAGTCGGTTAAGCGTCCGACTTTCGCTTAGGTCGTGATCTCACGGTTCATGGGTTCGAGCGCCGCGTCGGGCTCTGTGCTGACTGCCAGCTCAGAGCCCGGAGCCTGTTTCAGTCTATGACTCCCTCTCTCTCTGACCCTACCCTGCTCACGCTGTCTCTCTCTCTCTCTCTCCTAGAAATAAATAAAACATTTTTAAAAAAGTGAACAAACAACAGAAACTAAACAGAACAAAATAAACTTAACTTAGGTGTCATTTTCTAGACTGATTAGCAAGTGACAAGGAAAGAGTTGATTGCAGGTGACAGGATGTCCACTCAATGGCCAAAGACCCATGTTATACACTAGCAATGACTTGCTAAAATTATAATTGCTTGAAAGGCAGATCTTGCTCCTTTCTGCAGAACAAATGTTACTACTGTGTATTCGTTGTTATTGGGTGACTTTGGCAGATTAAATGAAAGGAAAGAAATAGCTCAGGAAAGACTTGGCAAGTCAGCAAGCAGAAAAGAAAGAGAATGCCAAAGTCCAGAATTCAAAGTGGTACAGGTTTAGAAAAGCTAACTATTCTAAGCCCCAAGCATAAGAGATGAAATTTAAAGAAGCTTCATGTGAAAGGCCTAGTACAACTTTTCAACTGAACAAAAGGACAGCCCGATGGCAAAGATCACACTAAGGGTGTGGCCTTCCCCAATGCTGTTTCGGAATGCCTCAAGATAGCTCTTACCCTTCCCTAAAGAAAAAGGTCTGGCAGCAAAAAAGGAAAGAAATAAATCAGGCTGGCAAATCAGGACTTATGAAAGAACACTGGGTATGGTAATGACGGCATGAGACTGACTAATGAGAAATAAATCAGAAGTTTGCAAAGTTTGTAAGGAAAGTGTTTTTCCAGAGAAAATATGAAACTGGAATAAAAATAATAATAGAAGGGGGGAAATAATTTGTTCAAGACTCGAAATAACTCTACAATCACCAATCTTCCGTGAGCAGGAACAGGGCTGAAAATCCAGTGCAGGAAGGAAATACTGCCCATCCCCTTCAGAGGTGGCCAAGGAGGATTGTAGATGCAAAGGAACCCTCGAAGGTAGAACAGGTAATTTCAGAGTGCAGTGGGCCATCGCACAGTGGAGTTTCTGCCTGCAAGAATGATGGCCCAAGTCAGAATCTCTCCCCTCCTTTACAGTAGAAAACTTTCAAAATTTCTACCCAGTAAGAATTGGATATGAATGGCTATGGATCAGAAGCTGATATGTGTCTTCTCCTTTTTCCTTGTCCAAATTCAGAATTATATTGCATTGTTCCCTATTGGCTGGCAGTGGAGCTTGAATTTTCATTCACCAGACACTGAGCCACAAGGAATAGTATCTGGTCTGATAGAGACTGCACATCACCCATTTACCCAGGCTTTGGAATGGATGTGATATTTAGATGAGGCTGGGAGTTGTCACCCTTAGATAGAAGATAAAGTTGGCCCCAGTTTGGGAGGATATGGGTTGACCCTGAAAACCCCCAAGTCACCTCCATGTTCCTTTCCGTTTTCTGTCAGCCAACACGGGTGAAGAGGGAAACACAAAACCTTGAATCCACCTGTGAAAGATAGTTGAGCCATAGCATTGAAAGAGTGTGGGTCCCTGAATGCCTGCCTGGAGGAGTGGTCCTCCCCTCCCATGACCACATTGAATAAGGTAGGCAATTACATTTTCAGGATTTGCATGTTATAACAGCTAGCAGGACTTATTCTGACCAATACGTGGGGGGAAATATGAATCCAGTGTTGAACAAGATGAGTTAGAGATGCATGTGAAACATTGAGGCTAAGATATTAATGAGGCAACTATGATCATTTATGTGTGTGAATCTATCATCTAGGAAATAGGCCTAATATCATCATTTTAACTCTTCTCATTTTTCCATAGGGAGATCAAGTTTAATTCCTTTGGATCCTGGTTGGATGTAATACACTGATTGACAAATTAACATGATATGTCAAGGTACATCATAAGAAGCACAGAAGCTTCTACCTGGGCTCCTGCAACAGTGACTCTAAGAAACTTTGGTGGTCATACATGAAATTTGACTAACCTGAGACCACCATGCTGGAGAGACCATGTGTACGTGTTCTGATTGACAGTCCTAGCTGAACTTTCTGATAAGTTGTGAATCTGTATATTGTGCCCCTAAAGTGCCAGACATGTGGGTGAAACCTTCTTGGACCCTCGAGACAAGCCCACCACCGGCTAAATACTAACCGCTGTCAGGGATATGCCTAACAGAAATAGTGGTATGTAGGTAAACTGACACTCTGGGAAACATTTTTAAAAGATTCTAGTGTTTGCTGATATCTATGGTGTAAACATCCCCTCCATAGCCACTTTCAAGCTATTGAAGAGCCCACAAAATTTCTGAATATTTAAAAATTGTCTCTCATCAGCCAATGCAAGCCTACTCCAGCATGTCACAGTAGTCTCCTACCTCATCCTTGCTTGAATTCCTGAACTACCAAATCATAAGATATGACATAATGTTTGTTGTTTTAAGACTAGGTTTTGAGTAATTTATTTTTTATTTTTAGAGAGTGCGAGAGAGTGTAAGTCGGAGAAAGGTGTAGAGAGAGAGAGAGAGAGAGAGAGAGAGAATCTTAAGCATGCTCCACACTCAATGCAAAGCCCAACATGGGGCTGGATCTTACAATCCTGGGATCATGACCTGAGCTGAAATTAAGAGTCAGATGCCTGACCAACTGAGCTACCCAGGCTCCCTTGAGTAATTTTTTATATAGAGATAGATCATTGAAACAAAAGGTATAGCAGTATATTGAGTGAGATTGTCTTACTGTCTCTAATTCAGAGATGGGGAGCCAAAGCTGAAGATAGTCATGTAAAGCACTTATCAAATCCTAACTATGACTGGAAGCATTTTGGGGAAAAACTTTCTTCAAGGCAATAAAAACCCAGTACTTCAGTTATCATCCTTGGATTTCTATATCTATAAGAAGATACCCAAGGGGAGAAAAAGAGTAAGTAGCGATTTTGTGACTGTGGTGTCTTACACACTCTCTCTAACATGCTAGGTCCAACCCCTATGCTAATCTCAATGGTCCAAAGACTGAGGTAAGTCTAGTGTCTATGTCTTTAGTTGGTCACCTTCTGTTAGGCAGCAGTTGGCTCACCTGCTCCTCTTCCTATAAATGCAGGGGGAATGAGGGAGAAGCAGCGTATTGTCCGTTCTTTGTCATAAGGAGCTTACTGGTAAGTTTGGGAAGAGCCATCATGAGAGAGCCTGATATGCAGAAAACTTGTCACAGCATGTCAGGGACACAGGGGAGGCATCAATGTGGATATCGATGTCTTTTGAGAAGGAGTAATTGGATGGATCTACACTTAGACCTGAGTTTGCTTGTTTGGGGACAGAGGGTCTAGGAGGAAATAGGTCTCAATCAAAGTTGTAATGTGAGAGAGGAGCCTCCATGCTAGTCTGCAGAGTGACTGCACCCGTTTGCATTCCCACCAAATGTGTGAGAGGATTCCCCCTTTTCTACGTCCTTGCCAACACCTGTTGTTTCTTGTGTTGTTAATTTTAGCTCTTCTGACACATGTGAGATGGTATCTCATTGTGGTTTTGATTCATATTCCCTGATGATGAGTGATGTTGAGCAACTTTTCATGTGTCTGTTAGCATGTGCTAACATGTCTATTTCATGTGCTGACAGCTCAGAGCCTGGAGCCTTCTTTAGATTCTGTGTCTCCCTCTTTCTCTGCTCTTCGCCTGCTCATGCTCTGTCTCTTTCTCCTTCAAAAATAAATACACATTTAAAAAATTCTATCATCTTTAAAAAAGAGAGAGAGAAGTTGCATAGGTCAATGTCAAGAGGTTGATGAAGGGACTCTCTATGAGGTTGTTGGTAGGGTTAAGGACACCAGCACAAGATGAGGAAGCACCCAAGGACCAGCAACTCTAAGAAAGGGAAAAAGTGTTGACAGAACCTGACAAAGAGTATAACCACAAGAGCTGTGGCCTTAAGTGGGAAAATGCATTGACTGCTGAGAATGCAGAAGGGGGTTCTCAGAGTCTTCCCCAAGGAAGTAACTATCAAGGTCCTCAAGAATATTCTAGATCTCCATCTTCCAGGCAAACAGTAGGACTCCTCTTTCTGATCCCATTGTTGTTGAGCGGGACCATGTCAGTATTTCCAGCTAAATGGTTATAAATTGACATGAGGTAAGAGACTTCCACTCACAGCACTAAGTGATGGTTCAAAATGCTCAGTGTTCTCCTGCCTTCTGTGTAAGGACAAGAAACCTTCCAGACCATAGGTGCTTCATCAGCCTGAGCCCTGGAGTGAGGTACTCAGAGCAGAGCCCTGAACTGGCCTTAAGTAGGCATCAAGTATGATCAGGAAGTGATGTGGTTTTTTTTGCTTTAAGTCACTAAGGTTCTTTTTAACCATAGTGTGACCTATCTTGTCATGACTGATAAAGATATTTAAACTGAGACTTGAAGAATGGGCATGAGCCGTGGGATGGAATTTAAAAACTAAAGACAGTAAAAGGGAAAGCATCTTGACTGAGAATTGCATTGAAATTGTTTGATAAACTATTTATACATATATAATGTATATGTGTATATATATGTAAATGTATGTATACACATATATGTATATAAATTATATCACACACACACACACACACATACAACCTCAGGGTCAGGGCACTTATATTCCCACCACTTTTTGTCACTGACTTACTGACTTCAGGCACAAGACGTAACCTCTTAGGTTTCAATTATGACAACTGTGACATGAAAGAGATTTACTTAATGATGCTGAGGAATCATGTGTGTCTTAGGGACTTGGCTCCAAACCAAACACACTGGAGATCAAGTGCCAAGTCTGCCAGTTGTTATTTTCTGATGGATGGCACGTGCCAAAGCTTTACCTTCCTCATCTGAAAACCAAGACACTATCTAGTTTTTTGTAAGAATTAAATGAAATAGTATACATACATATTTTAGCTTAATGCCTGGATTCTGCACAATTCAACAATTAGCCCTCATTATGATTAATCACCTAATGGATTCACTACCACCACCACAAGTGGCATCATCATCATCATTAATACTGCTCAATAGCTCTGAAAATCTATAACTCACTTTGCTCAGCAGTTATAATGGACAATTGTGTTTTTAAAATTATATATATATTCAGGGCACAAAGACCTGGAACATGTAGGGATGGGCATTGTGAAGCAGGATATTAGACACAAGGATATTAAATTCCTATCACTTTTTACAACTATAAGATTAAAGGCAAGTAAAGAAGCTCTTCCACTCATAAACTTGCTCATTATAATCTTCCAACTTTTGAACTTTCAACTTGAGAACATTCTTCGGTCTACCATCACCTACCATCACATAGCAGAGCTGAAACTTGTCAACAACACTTGACCAACACTTGACTTTAGTGGACACATATGTGAGGGTGAATTTTGAATTTATAAACTAAAAGCTTTGTTTTTAAAAGTTTAAAATTTAAGTTTAACCATGTTTTTAAGTAGAGGTTAACCTGTAAGTTTGGCTCTTTGAGCTTTATATGATTCATTTGCCTATACCATGGCTACTGAATGAAATTCAAAATAAGATAATGCAATATAACAAAACTAAAAGCACTGTTTCAATTTGATTCCAAAGATACCTGGATCCCACATCAGGAAGTGTTTCCACCCTGAGTTCCTAATACATTATAAAAATGTTCCTTTGATAGGACTTACTACTGACATTCTGTTCCTAAGTGCCTTGTAAAGTACCTGCCATATGGTAGGTGTTCCTTACGTGATTTCACATGAATAAATTGATTTGATGGCCTGAGACATATAATGATATTCCTAAGTCCAACATTTATTAGCTGGGTAACCTTGATCAAGTTTGGTACTGAAGCAGGGTTCTATTTCAGTGATGACTGTGCTAAGCTAAACAGCATGTGAACTGTGTTTCTAGGAGGCTTGAAGATAGTGGAACAAAGCTAGGGTATGCTGGAAAAGACTGATAGTTGGGATTTTTTCCAAGCCATGTTGAAAAAGTGCTTAAAGGGGAAGAATGAGAATAAATGCTTCCTCTCCTTCTTTCTTAGCCCTCCTTTGAACTCCTTGAATGTATATGTTTGCTCTAAAATTGTGTGATGGTGAAGTAAGTTGGGCTGGGTCAGGTGATGCCACCAGCAGATGGCAGGACCTTAGGAGCATAAAAACCATGAGCTCTTACCATCAGGTTGGCAAGGAAATGGAGAGGCACTCCCACTCTTGCACAGGCAAGCAGTTTGAACAAACAACCCAAGGAGGGCTTAAAGATTTTCCATAAGCTCTTCTGAGACACGTCTAAAGAACTATTGTCTGTCATTCTCTCCAAGAGAGTAATAATTGCATTATGCTTTATTTGCATTGGTTCATTTCATTCTCCCACCAGCTCCATGATGTAGATACCATAACTTGTCCTGTGTTGCAGAAAGAAAACCAAGGGGTAGAGAGTTGAAACAACTCAACTAAAGATACATAGTCGGTTGTAGATGGAAAATGGATTGCAATTGATGCTAACTTGGCTCCAAACACATCCTCTCAACCACTACCTCACACTACCACAAATTCCATGCTTCTGGAGAAAAATAGGCAAAAATTCACAATTTAAAATCCCTTGAGTCCCATGTTCCTTGTCTACAAAATAATGAGAAAGGACAACTTTTCACAGCATTGGTATTATAAATGTTCATAGTCAGGTATTATAAAGGTCCATTTTTTTCAAGAACAACCATTTACAGCCAGATATTATGAAGCCTTGCTTTAGCAAAACATAACGTTTTGCTAAATTCCTTGTATACACACCCTTTATCAGTAGCTGTCATCTCTCCTGGGGAATTACTTGCTAATATCCCTACTGGGGCCATTTGGCTTTGAATACACTCACAGATGCTTCATTTCCCTTGTTGTCTTTGTCTGCACATTGCTAATTAGCACCTGAGTCCCAGCAAGTTTCTGAGAATCGATGGAGGGCTTGCTGAAGCATCTTCTAGACCCCAAGGACCACCAGATCAATGATCTGTTCCTTCACTTATGTTGTCCCTTTTCTTCCTGGCTTCACCTCATCAGACAGATACTGGTATTTCAGCTGACCCTTGATGTTTGGGCTCACTTTCTACTTTCAAAAGGTATAATATTGCCACCAAACATTACACATGTTCTTATCTAACTATTTAATAAACGTACTTCCAGTGCCTACTATTGGTAGAGCCCTATATGTCAAGAAAACTAGATGATTCCATTAAAATCTCCACCTTCATATATCCCACAGTCCTGTAGGGGGAGACAGAGATAGTAATAGAGAATTATAATATGGCATGAAAAAGATAGTAAGAAATATCTGCAAAGCGAAATTTTGGAATCACCAAGGAAGAGACTTCATCCAAGGGCCAGGAGAGTGACCTGGGAATGCTGCCATAAGATGTGTCTGGACTGAATCTCAGTGCATGACTCTGAGTTAGCAGAGGAAGGAGGGGAGCAAATAGAATGGCAAGAGAAGGCACTGCAGTGAAAAGCATGGGTCCCTTCCTTTTCTTCTCATGTATTTCATGAATATTGGCTGGCTCAACAGCTACTCTGTGTTGATGCTATACCAGGCACCCAGAATATGACCCTGAGTAAGAGACTCTAGGTCCTTCCCAACTCTCAAAGATCTTATTGCCAAATGGTCAAGTTTTAGACTATGATAAACACAAGTTATCCTTGGAACACCATGTATCACTGGGACATGGGCAGGATGGGCTTGGATGTGGGGTTCAAGCAGTTCTAAGGAGCTCCAAGAGGTCAGAGGCCATGTAAGGAACAAAAAGAGAAGAATGGAGCCCCCCACAACGTCATATCCCAGCAGATGCCCCCTGTCAGGCCAGGCAGGTGGGTCAGAACTTTGTTTCAGGAAGATCCCTCTGCCAATGATGGGAAAGCCTGGAGACAAACAGACCAACCACTTTGTCTCCATTCATCTCAGCAAATACTTACACAGCCTACACTGTGTAAGCGCTAAAAATACGACATAAAGAAGCTATGTCCTTTGTGATAGCGCCCTGCTCAGCAGAAGAGACGTTTACACACCAAGCTCTGTTCTAGATGGCTTCTGCTGAAATAGCAATGCAACGATGCTCTCTTCCCTGCTGCAGGAGGAGGAGAGGGTTCTGACGGAAGTCGTCTGAATAGCAGATGTGAAAGCTAAGATGAAATAACATTTGTGAAATGCCTAGGTTGGTGTGACATTTCACCCAGTAGAGAAAAGGCAAATCTACTGCAAAGAAAAAGGAGAGGATTAAATGCTCATCAAAATGATTGTGAAAATAGCCTGATTCAAAATGAAGAACAAGTGACCTGCATATGTCACCAGACAATGCACTGTATTTGCTGTGTGTGGAGGTGAGTGGGCACTGGTTGAGCAGAGACGTTCTGACAACAGGGGCCTCTGAAATGTGTTACTACTTCTATATGATCCTGCAGTGGAGATCCAGGATTATCTCTTGGGGACAAGAGATTTTCCTTGTCTCCCTGCAGCAAAATGGTATTTTTGGACAGAGAGATGATTACCAAGGGGCTGATTAAAAAGAGTTTGCAAGCACAGGGCAAGAATCCAAAAGCTGAGCAGTCAGAATTCTGGAAGGTACTTCCCCAGTAATGTCTTCATCAAGAGAAACAGGAGGTGGTTTTCAGGAGGCTGAATAGTCAGGTTCTTGAAGGAGCAAACCACAGGGGCCTAAAGAGCTCCCTCTTTCTCCATAAAAGGTCACTTGACTATGAAGGTCAAGATGAACAATGATTTATATTGTCTCTGAGAGCCAACTAAATTCCGCCAAAAATCTACTTTTAAGTTAGATCAGAATAACAGGATGATGCTCTCAATGCAATAGACATTTCAAGACTTTATTTCAACAGTTACTTGAGTCTTATGCAAAATGGATACAAAGAGGGACCTGAGTTTCTGTTCTCATGCAGGTTTCTATGAAATAGAGAGACTCCGTTCAGGTTTAATAATGACTTCTCGAACCGAGTTCTGGGCTAGGATGCTGACCGTAAGGAGGAGGAAAAAGAAAATACAGATCCTCTTTGCAGGAAACCACAGCAGGTAGTTGTACTAGGATGTGGTGACAGCAGACCTAGAAAAATGCATGTGGTGGTGGGTGACACTAGCAATTTTGCCTGGGAGGGGAGAAGGAGAGCTCGGCGAGGGTGTCTCAGAGGAGCTGAGGCTGTGTGTGTGTGTGTGTGTGTGTGTGTGTGTGTGTGTGTGTTAACGGGGAGGAGATAAGTGAGGACAAATCCAGAGGCACAAAGCAATAGAGAGAAGAGTGGTCCAGCCCCAGAGGGCAGAATTAACAGAGACCAGAAGCCAGAAATCACCCAGCAGATGGGCATGAGCTCCAGCCAGCAGGTCCAAGCTCTGCAGGACAGAATGTGGTGAAAGATGGGACAGAACAGGGGCGCCTGGGTGGCTCAGTCAGTTAAGCATCAGACTCTTGGCTTCAGCTCAGGTCATCATCTCATGGCTCCTAAGTTGTTCAAGCCCCACATTGGGATTGGGCTCTGTGTTGAGAATGCAGAGCCTGCTTAGGATTCTCTGTCTCTCTCTATCTCTCTCTCTCTCTAAGTAAATAAATAAACTTGAAAAAATGTTTTAAAGTGAAAAGATGGGACAGAACTGGGGAAGGGCCCACCCCAGCTGGTCTGCCGCGGTCTCTTATACTGTAATAAAGTATGTGGGCTCCTTCCTATAAGCTTAGCACAACATTGAAGGCTGTGAAACAAGGATTTTCAGCATTCAGAACTGGAGGGAACACCAGAGAGCCTGGGGAGGAGAAGAAGAGCCCTGGGCCAAAGTGGGGTCTGTCACCCAGATGCTACTTCTTATCCCAGACCCTTCCTCTCCACCTGGGCTCATTACTGAAGCTCTGTGACTCCAGGGCTCCCTTTCATAAGAGATAATCAGGGGCAGCTGGGTGGCTCAGTTGATTGAGCCTCTGACTTCGGCTCAGGTCATGATCTCATGGTCCGTGAGTTCGAGCCCCATATCGGGCTCTGTGCTGACAGCTCAGAGTCTGGAGCTTATTTCGGATTCTGTGTCTCCCTCTCTCTCTGTCCCTCTCCTGCTCACACTCTGTCTCTCTCCCCCTCAAAACTAAACATTAAAAAAATAAAAAATAAATTAAAAAAAAGAGATAATCATACTCACCATAGATGTTACTGTAATGACTCAGAAACAATGTAGACTGTTCAGTGAGCTATAATATGAATGTATGTTGGAAGGACCAAATCAGTGTTTAGAGAATGTGCAACACATTCCACCAGGGATGTTTGACGTGACATGTTTCAGGTGGCACTTAAATTAATATTTTTCATGTTAATTGCATAGTAGACAAATTATGACTAGTATATGACAACTGCTTTCATTGATATTGTAGCTTATCAAAAACTGAGCTAAATTTAAAAAGAAAGTCAAAGTCAACTTTTCATAACATGAAAAACAGTAGAGTTGCTACGGAGATGTGATCCATATAGCCAAAGGACATTCTGAAGGTGGTCCACAGAAGCAAGACATTTGGGAAACCAAACTAAAAAGGGCAGCTTTATATAAATACTATTCCAAGCAATGCTGATGGCAGAAGATGGGGTCTGAAATATGTCCATAGCATATGGATCCGATGAGGTGACAGAGAGATTTACAAAATACTTAGTAGGACTATCAGCATGAATGGCTGATTATCTGAATAGAGGAGAAGAAGGAGAGGAGGAGAAATCTCTGATGAATGAGAAACCCTGCCTGATGGCTCTCCAAGAGGGACCACGGGGACCCAGAGCCACTTAGCCATTTAGAGGATATAGGGATAAAACGTCTTGTCTTGTGTGGTCAGCATCCTATGAGCACGAGGTTGCCGGACAGGAAGTGGCAAGTCAGGCATTTGGGCTAAGAGTTCACCAAAGTGATGTGCTGTGGACTAAAGATGACTATCTGGTTGTTTGTTTCCATGTTGCTTTCAACAAACACTGATTTAGTGCCTACTGTGTGCAATGGTCAGGCCAGGGGATGGATAGGGAGTTTTCAGCTAAACAGATACAGTCTGTCTTCATGGAACTCAGTGTGTGGAAGAGGAGAAAAGTCCTATGCCAAAGACCACGTGAGTTCTCTAATTTTGCATCATATTCAGTGTAGGGTAACGAGGTACAAGTTTGAGCAGACATGCTAGCCAGAGAGCCAGGGAGGATGCTTAAGGCTGAAACCTTGAGTAGATGGCTTCTAAGACTTGTGAGGAAATGTAGCCTCTGGCAAGGGTCGGGGGCCTCTGAGGAGGCTGAGATGGTTCTTGGGAAGCATAGGAAGAATGAAGAGAGGTGGGGTCTACACAACCCAGGCAGCTGAGAGCTGCAAAAGGGCGGAAAGAGCTCACTGTGAGTTGCTGGCAAATAGATCGATACCATAAGGCCCCTTTTGACTGGGTAGAGTTATCCCCAAATAACTTTGCTTCAGAGAAGATTGAGTGGAGGTGAGATCCCCTCCCCACCTGCCAGCCCTGACCCAAGGGTGACAGGAGGGGGTGTGGGACCTTGCCTCTGTCCTTACTTGCTCTGTCATGTTGGAGGCTTTGTTTTTCTTCTGACTGTCTGCTTCCTTATCTAGAAAATAGGGACAAGATATCATGTGCTTAATACCAAGCCCAGTAAAAGCCTTAGATAAAGAAAGGAAAAAAATATGAATGGATAGCTGAGATAGGAAATGAGGACAGATATGCTTGGAGGCTGGTGTTCAGTAGAGGTCAAATAAATGTTGACTTCTCTCTCCTGTTTTCCTCCATCATATTCATATCGCAAGGCTCCTTAAAAAATCAAAAGTAAAACCAACCAAATAACCAAGGCTTCCCCCACCTCAAAAAATCAAAAGCAAAACCAAGCAAACAACAAGAACGCTTCCTTTGATGCCCAAGGGCACAACGAACATTTTCTTCTCCTGGGCTCCCACAACAGTTAATAAACACCTCAGTTACAATACTGATCACATCCGACAGTAACGTTTTTTAATGCAACTGTTTTCTATTCAAGAAGGGGATTTTTTTTCCCCTGGAGATACAGTCTTATTTGAGTTGGTGTTTCTAATACCAAGCATGAGAAATATGTGATGGTCAAGAGCAATAAAAATCTACAGTATGTAATTGCATATTAAATTAATGATCCCCATGGAAACATTATTTCTGGCATTTTACATCAATAACCTGATGGAGCCCAGAGGAACGATGGGATTTGCCCAAGGTCTTCTAGCTCATTCACAGCAGTGCTAGGACCATAACCTACGCCCTTCGAATTTAAGTAGCATGTTGCTTTCTGTGCCAGCAACCTGGGAAATGAGAGCTCAAAAGAAAGATGGGGTCAGGCAAACAGCTGCATAGGTCTTTGGGGCTGGGCAGACGAAGGGCAGGTGAATAAATTAATCTACGTCTGTCTGATTCCCTACCTTTCCAAAGCAGAGAAAGTATGTGCACGGCACAGAACCCCCTCCGTACCCATTAGATAAATAAGCAGCCAAAGAATCGAAACGTGCACTGCAATACTCATTCCCAGGTAACATTTCTCTCTGGGGAGAGAAAAAAGGAAATAGGATTGTGAGCGGTAATGTCATCGGTCTGTATTTCTTTTTTTAAGAGCTGAAATAAATGATGAAATTATAACATTTGTAAAAATGTAGGTGGTAATACACAGGTATTGTTGTATTCCATACTTTGCTAAGTGTTTTAAATATTTCTTTAGGAAAAAAAAAGGAAATGAGGCTCTCCTCGTACCCATTTCCTGCTCAGTACCTGAGTATCTGAAGCCCTCATGAGCTCATGCAGCAGAAGAGCTCAGTGACTGTCAACCTGGACCAGAGGACAGGGAGAAAGGGACAGGGTCCCCGCAGGGAGGGGACTCTCGTCGAGAGAGGAGAGCTTTTCAGTGGAAAGAGTTTCTAAGGATCAAGAGAAGGACCCCTCTGGGAAACCCCAGGAATTGGGGACAGAGGATGACCCAGTCCCCAGGAGCCATATCTGCTCATCTTCTATTTCTCAGCTGCGCAAAGAACTGGGACGCAATTCTTCTGATCATTCAGGGACCCATCTTTATGGGAAAAGCCTTTTTTTGTGCATTGGCAACATTGAAACATCCTCCCCGATAAGGAATTTGAAAAAGTTTCCCCTTCCCCCTATGAAAACCTAATCATTCCCTGATAAATGTCTCCGGGCTAGGAAAATGAAAACATCTTCATTCCCACTGCGTAATAAAAATAAAAATAAAAACTGAAAAAATAATTACAATAAAATCTGTCAATGGTGAAAGCTTTCAGAAGTCTTATAAAGCAATCATAATGGAAAGGTACAGCACACAGGTCTTGCTGTTATAACACACGGACTGCATAATCTTTAGAAACTATCTGTGTTGTGATCACACTGGATAAATAAAATTTTAAGACTTTCAGAATTGACATCTCCGTGTGCTTTCTGCCAGGAAAAACGTTGATGTTGACTCAATGGTGACACCTTGTGGTCGTATGCCATAAGTCGTCTGAGCCTGAAGGTTTATTTTTCTCCTTTCTTGGGTGAAGCTGTAATTGCCCTGAAGAATTTAATGTGTATAGAGAATGACTAATATTTATTGAGAAATTATTTTACTGTGTGAGGAAACCTCACATACTTTTGGTAATTTTATCCATCTAATATAGCAACCCAGTGAAATCTCCCCGCACTTCCTATTTTCAGGACAGTGGGGAACTAGCTGGCAAAGCATAAAACTCTTGCAGAAAGTCTGTAGCTGGTACTGGGGAGATGATATTTAGACTCAGAACTTCTGATTCTGCAGCCTCTTGCCATTGTAGGTCACAGCTGGAGCTATACTTGGCTGTCTTACCGGGAAACAAATCAATAAATTGCTGTTTCTGAAAATGAAGAAGATATCAGAAAGAGTATCCCGATTCATTCATTCATGAAGCATCAGCTGCGTCTTGTCAGATCACTTTCTTAGGTGATGCCATGTTGGGGATAGAAACGAATCATATAATATCAGTTATTTAGCAGCTAAAAGTCTAGTAAAGGTGACCTTAGGACTAAAACATCCTAAGAAGGCACAAAGAAGTCATTATGGCCACGTGCAAAATTCACAGTATAAAAGCAACCTTCTGAAAATAATTGGGCAGTGAATTTAAATTATCTACGCAACAGCCACGCTTGTCTAATTTGATGTGTGAAACACTGGCGAGAGAGCCGGATGTGTCCCCTGCCCAAACCATTTGGGCATTTGAACCTGCTTTTTTGCAAAGCTGTGTTAGTCAAGTTAATTAATGCTGACGTGTGCAATGTTGAAACCCTGAAGTCTCAGTGGCTTAGTACAATGATAGCTTATTGTTCACATGTATCACAGTTTGATAGGGTTCAACTGCTGTTTTTTTTTTTTTAAATTGTACTTCTTTCAGTCTTGAACCTCCATCTGAAAAGCATGATCCTCAGGGTTGCGGCAGCCGGGGCAGATAGGGATGGAAAAGGCAGGCGTGTTTGCCAGTCACCTCTGTTCTCAATCCATTGGCCACAATTGGTCGCATGAGCTAGCCTATGTGCCGGGCAGACGAAATGAGAAGCACAGCACGCGGAAACATGAAGGGGCCCGAGTGTCTCTGATCCGGGGTCAGAAAGCAACAAAAGTGAGAGCTGGTCTATGAATCCAAATGAATGGGAAAAAAAATTTAAGCAAGTTCAACTTACTGGAAGGCATTTTTGAGACATATATTTCTCGGAAAACATTGGTTAAGAAAAAATTTGGAAAGTCAACCAATCAAAAGAAATGGGATATTGTCCTACTGGGGAAAACTAGTTGTGGGTATCGGGTTTCTATTTGTAGCAAGTCTTCTTTTGTCACTGCAGATTAGGCCGCGTCCATTAGCACAAGGGAGACCGAGCACAAGGTGCTGTGAGATAGTCACCACGTGGCTGTTACTTCTGACTTCTGAGACCACGGAGTATTGTATAGTGCCTTCTTCAATAGTTTCTTAACTATGTTTTATCACTTCGTGGTTCTTGTTATAACAGTGTTCCCTCTATGTCACACG
Organism: Proteles cristata cristata; assembly: GCA_017311185.1. NCBI lineage: Eukaryota > Metazoa > Chordata > Mammalia > Carnivora > Hyaenidae > Proteles > Proteles cristata. The sequence goes on from JAESUZ010004250.1 coordinate 1,542,407, forward strand.
TTAGTAAGTCTGCTGGGTTGTGGCTATATGAAAGTGGCAAGATCGACTGTATTTCCTGCCCTCTCGTACTAGCTGATATCAAGGAGAGAGACAAAGAGAGAGACCGAGAGATATGTTGTGTATAACGCCATCCTCAAATTTATCAGCAGAATAGATATTCTGATTCTTTAGTTTTACAAGTAATTTCTTCTAAAGCCAAATGGCTTGACTTGGCCTCACTTTCTCTGAAGCACTCACAAACCGGACACCCTCTGTAGCTCAATCTGGAAGAAAACCAGGTGTAATTAAATGACCATCCAGCCTGGGATAGAGATAGGCCTCCCGCTGAACGAGGATCAATGAGTCTGAGGGACAATGCACGAGAGGGGGAGAAATGGATTTTAGGGCAGAGAGTTTCTGAGGTCCCAAGAAAAGGTAACTCTTGGACAGCCCCCAAAGTCATAAGCAAGCCCACCATGCCTTATACTGAACATTCTTCTGGATCCCAACCAGACAGGAGCATTCTTTTATTTGCTTGCTTTTGAACTTTGGTGTTGATAGCAGTGCTTTTTCTAGTAGCTGCCCAGGATGCCCTGCTTTTCCAAGATCAAAGGCATAGGAAGAACCTTACAGCAAATAATATAAAATACAACAAGCAAATGACATTGCAATATGTTACATATGTGTGGGGCGCCTGAGTGTTTCAGTCTGTTAAGCATCAGACTTTGGCTCAGGTCATGATCTCACAGTTTATGGGTTCAAGCCCCGCATCGGGCTCTGTGCTGACAGTTCAGAGCCTGGAGCCTGCTTGAGATTCTGTGTCTCCCTCTCCCTCTCTGCCCCTCGCCCACTCATGCTCTGTCTCTCAAAAATAAATAAACATTTAAAAAAAGAAACAAAACAAATGGACAAAGGGGAAAAAAGAAAAACAAACCAAGAAGCAGATTTTTAACTATAGAGAACAAACAGATGGTTCCCAGAGAGGAGGTGGGTGGGGGGATGGGTGAAATAAGACGGTGGGGATTAAAGAGTACATTTATTATGATAAAGTTATTATTTTGGAAATATACATATATATAAAATATGTCCATATGTGTGTCTATATATATATATATATATATATATATATTTCATTTTGGGATTTGAATTTAGAGAAAAACACCCTGGGTATGGCACTGAGCCATTTTCCTGGCTTCATTGATGCCTTTTACTTAGAATCTAAATGATTCAAACTTGAAAATTCAGAAAAGCAGATGACGGGGCGCCTGGGTGGCTTAGTCGGTTAAGCGTCCGACTTTCGCTTAGGTCATGATTTCGCGGTCCGTGGGTTCGAGCCCCGCGTCGGGCTCTGTGCTGACTGCCGGCTCAGAGCCTGGAGCCTGTTTCAGTCTGTGACTCCCTCTCTCTCTCTCCCTCCCCTGCTCACGCTGTCTCTCTCTCTCCTAGAAATAAATAAAAATATTTAAAAAAAAAAAAGAAGAAGAAGAAAAGAAAAGCAGATGCCATCACTTCTGACCATGCCCTCATCCCCCTTCCTCCAAACCTGTTGTGTTTCCCCCAGAGGAACTGGAGAACGAAGCCTCTGGTAAAATCAGCTGAGGTCTCGGTTTATATCAACAGTTTCAAGCAGCGTTCAGCAAAATGCTAACTGCTCAGGCTGGGTAGGACTGCTTTGAAGGTAATAAAATACTTGTTAAGTCCACGTACCCATGCATGCCCTCCGGGTTTTGCTGATCTGTGTAATGAACTTGCATACCTGGTCCAGAAATAGTTCAGTTGGTTGGCACTGCAGAGAAACGTGCCAGAATCGCTTCTAAAATAATTCCTCTACTTGGGGCGCCTGGGTGGCTTAGTCGGTTAAGCGTCCGACTCTCGCTTAGGTCATGATCTCGCAATTTGCCGGTTCGGGCCCCGCGTCGGGCTCTGTGCTGACTGCCAGCTCGGAGCCTGGAGCCTGTTTCAGTCTGTGACTCCCTCTCTCTGACCCTCCCCTGTTCATGCTGTCTCTCTCTCTCTCTCCTAGAAATAAATAAAACATAAAAAATTAAAAAAAAATTAAAATAATTCCTCTACATGTGGGGACTGGGTGGCATGAGGCAGGTAAAGAAGCTTAGCATGTTCCCCGGGGGCAGTTGCGTTCGCAAGAGCGATCATGTCCTCGAGAGTGCCGCAGACGGAGATGGAAAAGAAGAGAAAATAGAAATCACAAAAGTCCAGGCGTTTCACATGGATTGTTTTGCTAACAAGAAAGAAGGGGGAGAGAAAGGAGGTGAGTGAAAAAATCCCTACAGTGTCAGAATTTTTCAGTAATATGTCAAGATACTCTTACTTAGACGTGCTGGCTCCAGAATACCCCAGCTAGGGAAGCAATGCTTTCTCTCACTATCCCAATGATTTTTATTAGCCAGGAGGCAGAGGGTGCAAGAAGTTGCAAAATGGCAAAATAAGGAAAAGCTCTCTGTTAACTAAATTGATTTTAGGCTCAAAAAAAGGACACACATGGTTGACTCATGACTCTACTGTAATTGCAAACACGTCAGCCACGAAGAAGCTTGGAGTGCCAGCCTCAGCCAGATGCCCAGCTGGTTATTAAGAGGCAATCCAGGGGCGCCTGGGTGGCTTAGTCGGTTAAGTGTCCGACTTTCGCTTGGGTCATGATCTCGCGGTTCGTGGGTTCGAGCCCCGCGTCGGGCTCTGTGCTGACCGCCAGCTCAGAGCCTGGAGCCTGTTTCAGTCTGTGACTCCCTCTCTCTCTGACCCTCCCCTGCTCACGCTGTCTCTCTCTCTCTCCTAGAAATAAAAAAAATAAAAAAAAAAAAAGAGGCAATCCAGACCCTTCGTACAGAAGTGTAGCTCATGAAACAGCACAACTCGGGTCATCTACAGGTTTCTTAGAAGGGCACAATGTCAAGCCCTACACCAGAACGAATGAATCCCCCCGCATGTTAACAAAATGCTCAGGTCTTCAAGTTTATGGGTTAAACTTTGAGAAACATTGACTTAGATGAGCCCTAGAATCCATCAAGCTCACCATTTAAATGCTGTGGTTCCTGACTTTTCCAGAAGCTGCCATTCTCGGCCCCTAGGCCTAGAACATGGGGGCCACTTCTCAATACCTGAGACAAAGGTAAACATCAAACTTGCAATCCCTGAATCCTTTTTGAGCTTTGCTTTTTTCCTCCCAGAAACCCTGAGAAAAACTCTACTCGTTAATTTTTCTGCTGTTCATTTGAAACAGTATTTGCCAACCTTGTATCAGCCCAAAAGGCTTCTATTAAGCTCTTCATCGTTTGATGATTTCCTAAATCTCTTACCTGTATCTCTTCACATCCGTCCACACTAGTACATGTTCCTCTTGAGCAAACAAACTCTCAATGCCTTTCATACTTTCTCGACCACCTGTGACCCCACTCTTTCATTCCAGGATTTGGTGTGAAGGTCCTTACCAACCTAGGGCAGAGCTGGGTTGGTTTGCCCCAGAAGCCAACTTGGACTCAGGTATTGAGTTGGAGAACCTGCTGGCCACTCCTTTGAGTGAGATTTTAATCAAGGTGTCTAACTTCCTGTACCACATTTCCCTTAATAGTACGATGGTGGTAATGAGAGTTTATTTTTCACTCCACTACACCAACTCGTAAGGTTCCTTGTAGCTATGCCACTGTTTTTTTTTTTTTTTCTGTCACCTTAATCCTATACTCAATCCAAGTCTTTAATTGTTGGTATTCTTTCTGTGCATGAGCTTCAAGTCATTCACTCATGTAATTTTTACTGATCACCTATGGTGTAATGGGCATTGTGCTATGCTCTATAGCTTTGTGGGAGAGTGCACACACATCCTTGCAAATACTTACTTATTTATAAACTAGTTATGCATGTTACAAAGTATTCTTCTTTGAAATAATTTTGTTACCACCAAGGTGACCTAAATTAAAAAAAAAAAAAAAAAGATATATACAAGGCATTTTAATGACCCAGGTGTCCAAAAGCATTAAGAGCCACCAGCAGAGGGCAGAACACCCTAACAAAAGAGGAAAAGCTGTCTCCTATAGTCCTGATACTTCCCCCTCTGAATGGTATTATCTGGTTCCTGCTATTCATGATTCCAGTACCCTAGAGCAGCTTCTTGGGATCCCAGGAATACTCTTAAGAGACCTCTGGAAGAGGCTCAGTCTTTGGGGTCTCCTAACTGATTGCCCATTCCTAGAAAGCCAGTATAATGGGTAGTAGCTCAAACTCAATACAGACTTGAATTTGAATCCTATTAGTTCCACTTGCTGAAATGCAACCCAGGTGGTAAGTACCTAATCATATTGTTACGATGCTCATATTGGACCATGGAAGTCACCGTTGGGATGGCCCCTGGCTGCCTTTGTCCTCATAAGGGAAGAGTAGGGAAACAGATTCATGCTCTTCAGCAAGAGATGGGGTGATTCAGTTCAGAAAGAAAAGAGGTAGAAGCACACAACATTAAGAGACATTCCTTTGTGTTCCAGGATCTGTATCAGCCAATTATGGGTATCCTATCTTTAACCCTCACAAAAAGCCATAAGGTAAATGCAGTCTTCATTTTATGAAAATGAGAAAAACATGAGAAAACTGAGTCTAAGAAAAAAAAAAACGGGTTTTGGGCCAAAGATACAAACCAAATAAGCAGTTTGAGATATGATCCAAATAGAGGACTGTCAGACTTGAGTATCCAGGGTCTTTCAGTAACACCACTACAATTATGGTAACGTCACAATCATTTTCTAGAGAATGACTCTAACCATTTAAGCCTTATGCCACCCGTTTATTGATTAATTGATTGGACCGTCCATTTATTCATGCAATAATTATTTGCTGAATCCCTACTTTATGTTTGGCTAGACGTTCAGATTTCAGAAATAAGTAACAATACATGGTCTTCTTACTCCAGAAGCTAAACTTAGTGGGGCAAATGATATAAATCATTATTATGCCAGCATGCAAAAAAGACAAAATATACTAATAATTAAAATAATTTGTCAAATTATGAGTTACTTTTTGAAGGCATGGGGCAGCCTTTGAGGTGTACTATTTAGATCTTTTAAACTACCATGAGAGTGTAGCTGGCTGACAGACTCCAGAGACCTCACCTTTGGGATGGCTGATGGCCCACCATGTTTGAAGCAAGGTCACACTATCTTCAGGCTGTGCTGGACCGGACCATTCCTACCAACTGCAGGACTCCTCTGGTGGGTAGTCCCTGCTCTAAACCCCCTTGTATCTGACATGTTCTCGGAGCTGCACTGTGGTCTGAAGTTCTTCCAACCCCAACACAATCTTCTCTCTCCTTGTATAGGTGCTAGACCTGCACTATCATCTGAAGACTCTCCTCACCCTTCCCCTCTCACTCCACACTTATGCTTAATCAGCATTCCCTCCCATAAATTCTTGCACCTTGAATTCCATCTTAGTATCTGCTTCCCAGAAGACCTAAACTCACAAACAGGAGAATTGGACAGCTTTTCTTGGGGAAAGGCAAAGACATTGTGACAGAGGGTACATGAGCTTTGATGGCAGGACTCAGGAACTAATGTAGCCTCCCCTCTGGCTCATAGCAGTGAGAGCCAGAAATCTGAGTTCTGAGGTCATATACATATACATATACACATATATTATATATATATGATCTCCTTGGGAATACAGTACATATAGTACTTGTTCACCATACATCTCTTGAATGAGGAAATGACTAATCACAATGTCTGTAACGGACTCTGCCTCACTCCAGCAGTGCCTTTTACCTGACTCACCATCCCTATGGCCACATCTCCAAAGCCCATGCCAAATGAAACCACTTGACATTTTCTTCAATCTCACAGCACTGGGTTTGGACTGCCCTAGACCATGCATTTACTCTGCCTCATAGTATACTTTTTAGGGCACATACAGATCAACCACAGTATCCACCTCAAAGGGAAACAGCCATGCTCCAAGCTCCAGCTGGAGGTACGGATTGGTAGGCAAGGAGAAAAGAAAGGAGACTCAGCCTATATATCACATCATCATGGACAACTTCACTTGATAAGGATGTTAGACCAAGAGGACACCCCTGACCCACCACAATATGGTGGTCAGTGGCCAATGAAGGGGCCTGGCATTTAAGGCTCTGCTCAAACAAGGTCAAATCAGGTCAATCATATTATTTCAGCCACAAATATGAAACAGGAAAAACAGGAAATGAGGGGGTTAGCAATGGTGGTATTTCCACCCACCTCTCAGAGGGTAGAAAGTAAATCATGAGGGGCCACAGTTGTCCTGAAATTATGAGACAGCTGAATCTATAAGTAAGAAGAAACCATAAAAAACAAAAAGTCTGTTTAATCAAAAATTTTAAGATAACTAAGTGGTTGACAAAGTGAGTCCTGAAGTCAGGTGTGTATGCTTACATTCCAAGCTTCATTCTTACTAGCTTTATGACTTTGGCAAGCTATGACTCTCTCTCCTTCAATTTCCGCATCCATGAAAAGGAGAGAACAGCTTTCTCCCAGTGGGCTCTTACAAGCCTACCCTAATTAATATATCTCCTCTCCCAGTCCACCTTAATTGGATAAGTCATTAACATGGGGAATAACTTGGGTCACTCCTAACTAGAAGAAGACAGTTCGATCCTTGGGGAGAGAATCTGCCCTCCTCCTCACCAGACAGAAAGTCTTCAGTGTCAACTACAGCATTTTAATGCTATGGAGAACATATGTCCCAGAAAGAAGCCAACAAAATAATAAAAGAACCAAGTCAAGAATGGAGAAAACCAGGTCTGGTGCCAAGAACGTCGGAAACCAGTCCTACAGATGAGCTTTTCTGTTATGTGAGCTGATGCGATTTTCCTCATATATACATGGATTGGGGTTTCTGTGTCTTACAAACAGCAGAGTTCTAACTGATACCCCCTATTTGGAGACTTTGCTGGATTCCAAACAGCTTCCCATGGTCAGTTTTAAGGAGTATCAGACTTCCTGCACTACAGCCTCTTTCTCCCTCTCCTCTTAAGTGCCTCTTGAACATTTTCTTTTTCTTTTAAGTCTATTTATTTATTTTGAGAGAGAGAGAGAGAAAGAGCACAAGCAGGGGAGGGTCAGAGAGAGAGGGAGAAAGAGAGAAAATCCCAAGCAGGCTCCACAACATCAGCGCAGAGCCTGATGAGGACCTTGAACTCACGAATGCAACTGAGCCACCCAGATGCCTCCCTCTTGAATATTTTCAATAAAATCTCCATCCTTATATGCAAAAGTACCTGATTGATGCCTTAACATATTGGTTTGCTCTCCTAATCTCATTAGGATAAATACTATGGATTATTTCTTTCTTAATTCCCTACCACAGAGGTTTCCAAATTAGGTGGCCTATCAGAATGACTTGAGGAATTTTTTAATAGCCAAGGCCTGTGCAGAGCCACCTTCATGAGCATGTAGACCATGTCATCTGAGCGGGCCCCACACCCATAAGGTCCCTGCATTTGACTCAACACTCTGCTGCCACCATCTTGAAATTCTTTTTTTTTTTCATTTTATTTATTTATTTATTTTTTTACAAATAGTTTATTGTCAAATTAGTTTCCACATAACACCCAGTGCTCATCCCCACAAGTGTCCTCCTCCATGCCCACCCCTCCTCCCCCCCACATCCACCAGTCCTCAGTTTTTGTCAGCATTCAAGAGTCTCTCATGGTTTGCCTCTCTCCCTTTCCCCCACCATTTCCGCCCTTCTTCTCCCCCTTGGTCCTCTGTTAAGTTCCTCCTAATCCTCCTATATGTGCATACATATGATATTTGTCCTTCTCTGCCTGACTTATTTCGCTCAGCATAACACCCTCAAGGTCCATCCATGTTGCTACACATGGCCAGATTTCATTGTTTCTCATTGCCATGTAGTATTCCATGGTATAGATAAACCACATCTTCTTGATCCATTCATCTGTTGATGGACACTTAGGCTCTTTCCAGGTTTTAGCTATTGTGGAGAGTGCTGCTATGAACATTGGGGTACATGTGCTCCTATGCATCAGCATTTCTGTATCCCTTGGGTAAATTCCTAGCAGTGCTATTGCTGGGTCATAGGTTCCTAAGGAAACTAACAATAGAACTCCCCCATCTTGAAATTCTTAATAATTTTAACAAGGGGTCTTCATGTCCACTTTTCACTGGGCCCTATAAGTTATCTACTTGGTTCTGCCCCTGTGCCTCAGATTGAAGATTCTGACTCAGAAGCACTGTGATGAGGCCGGGAATTAGCACATTTCCCACCATAACTGCCAGAGTCTAACACATAACATGTCCTCAATCTGTTTAAATAAGTTTAAAAGTTTCTCTTTTTTAAAAAATTTTGTTTTTTATTTATTTCTGAGAGAGAGAGAGAGAGGGAGAGAGAGAGAGAGACAGTGTGAGCAAGGGAGGGTCAGAGGGAAAGGTAGATGTCGAATCTGAAGCAGGCTCCAGGCTCTGAGCTAGCTGTCAGCACAGAGCCTGACACGGAGCTCAAACCCACAAACTGTGAGATCATGACCCAAGCCAAAGTCAGATGCCTAACTGACTGAGCCACCCAGGTGCCCCTAAAAGTTTCAAATAAATGGATTTCTTTACATTTGCCAAAGAAGAATCCCATTCTTGGAAGAGAAGTTAGCCTTTGAGAAACCTCATAGATACAGGGATTCTGGGAGATAGAAGGGCATCTGAGATGGCCCTTTCCAATGGGTTTTCCATGTGGGTGCATGTTAAAGTCCTCTAGGGCAGGTAAAAACAAAAACAAAAACCACCAGAGCCAATACCTAAGCCCCTAGACATTTGAATTCCATTGATCTAAGTTCCACGGGTTATCATTTTTACAAGCCTCTCAGAGAATTTTAATGTGCAACCAGGATTGAAGACCACTGATGTAGGCTAAGATTCTCATTTTACATCTGAGGAAATGAGAATCTGAGAAAGGAAGTGACTTACGCAGGGTAATACTAAACACCATTACAGGTCAATAGCAATCATATACCTTGGCCTGCGAATGAAAGGGAAATCAGAAAGCAGACTTCAGGGTCTTCTGTTCCTTCCCCTTCCAGACACCTGTGATGAGAACTAGCAGTTTGTCTGCTCTGAGTGGGACTGCTGTCCTCAACGAGTGATTCTGGAAAATACTGGCAACAGATTATGTTCTCTTTCCCACTCTTACCTACTCGAAGGCGATTGTTAGAACGGAGTCACATCTTATTCAGCAGACACTAAGACATACGCTGTTAAAAATGATGAATCAGAGCAAAAGCAATAAATGCATTAATGATTCCAAGTGCCGTGAGAATGGAATGCACACAGAGAAGATTGCATTGCACAAAGCCATCCCTGTGATCCGCTCTTGATAAACATAGCTGAACTAGGGCTCTGTCCACACCGGTGTTGGTCCCTCCCAGGCGTAGATTTAGCCAGGAGGTAGGTCATGAAAGGTCAGGGCAAGTCGGTTCAGCTTCTCTAGAGGCCAATGTTAGTCATCTAGAACTTTGAGGTCACAGGTGCAGCACTGAAGAGAAATCAAAACAAATACCCAGGTCAGCGTCCTTGTCTTCTTTACTGTGTGAATGTACAGAAAGTCAGGAACAGAGAGATTAAGAGAGAAGGCTCGCTTTTGTCATAGTCCTCATGAGCCTGTATTATAACTATTCATTTGCCGGTCTGCTTTTGTCACTAAAATGTTAGCACCTTTCAGACTCTATAGCCCTAGTGTGTGCAGCTGTGAATGGAACACGATGGAATTGGCGAATGCTTGTCAAATTAATGAAGTGAACCCATGGATTTGTATACGTCTTCCATGTCCATGCGATAATGTTAAACATCCCTTTTGAGTACTATATACATTCTTCATAGACTTTATTTTTTTCCAGCAATTTGTAGGTTCAAAGCAAAGCTGAGTAGAAAGTACTGAGAATTCCCATATGCCCCCGGCCTCCCACATGGACAGACCCCCCCCATTGTCCACACCTCCCCCAAGAGTGGTACGTTTGTTACCATCCTAGAACCTATACTGACATGACATGTGGACACCCAAAGTCTACAGCTGACGTTAGAGTTCATGCTTAAAGATGTGCATTTTATGGGTTTGCCCAGATGACTTGTATCTACCATCATAGCATCACATGGGAATAGCTTCACTGCTTTAAGAATACTCTGTCCTCCACCTATACATCCCTCTTTCCCCATAAACTCCTGCCAAACACCTTATCTTTTTTTATTGCCTCTCTAATTTTGCCTTTTCCAGAATTACACATAGTTGAAACCATATAGCCTTCCTCAGATTAGCTGGTTTCACTTAGAAATACGTGTTTAAGATGCCTCCACATTTTTTGATCACTTGATATTTCATTTGTCTTCATCTGTAAATAATATTCCACATGTGGATGTACCACAGTTTCTTGTTTTGTTTTACCCTTTCACCTCCTGAAGGACATCATATTGTCGCTCCCAAGTTTTGGCAATTATGAATGAAGCTGTTAAAAACATCCCTGTGCAGACTTTGCTGTGCACATAAACTTACAATTCCTTTGGGTAAATACATAGATGTATTATTATTGGGTCATATAATAAGAGTGCATTTGGGGCGCCTGGGTGGCTTAGTCGGTTAAGCGTCCAACTTTCGCTTAGGTCATGATCTTGCGGTTCGTGGGTTCGAGCCCCACGTCGGGCTCTGTGCTGACTGCTGGCTCGGAGCCTGGAGCCTGTTTCAGTCTGTGACTCCCTCTCTCCCTGACCCTCCCCTGCTAATGCTATCTCTCTCTCTCTCCTAGAAATAAATAAAACGTTAAAAAAAAAAAAAGAGTGCATTTACCTTTGTAAGAAGCTGCCAAAATGGATGGACGTAAGGAGTACGAGGCAAAGTGAAATAAGTCAAACAGAGAAAAACAAATGCCATCCAATTTCACGTATGTGTAGAACCTAAAAAACGAAACAGATAAATAAACAAACAAAAAGTAGGAACAGATCCATAAATGCAGAGAACACAGTGATGGTTGTGAGAGGGAAGAAGAGGGGGTGATATGAACAATATGGGTGAAGGGGAGGGGGAGGTACAGGCTTCCAGTTACAGAATAAGTTACAGGGATGAAAGGCACAGCACCGGGAACAGCGAGTGGTGTTGTAATAATGTCACACGGAATCAGACAGCAGCTACACTTGTGGTGAGCACAGCATAATGTATTAAGCTGTGGAATCATCATGTCCTCCAACTGAACCTGATGTAACCCTGTAAGTCACCTATACGCCAATTAAAAAAAGAAACTGCCAAACCATCTTCCCGGATGGCTGTACCATGTTGCATCCCATCAACAGGGAACAAGTTCCGGCTCCTCCCCCTTCTCACCAGCGTTTCATGTTGTCAGTGTCTTGCATTTTATCCACGCTGATAAGCATATAGTGCCATCCGTTGTTGTCCCCATTTAACTTTTGAGTTAAAATAAAAGTCATTTGTCCGACAAATTTAAAGAAGCAGAACTGACAATAAAAAATTGCTGATTTTGTCCCATTTATCTCAATGCAAGATTTTATGGATGAATGCTTACATTTCCTTAGGAAGAATAAAGGCGCTATTTCAAGCGTTTTATTACTATAAATATCATCACGTCAAATTCACTTTTTACAGTGAATTTGGCTGCTGTAACAGAATTTCTAGAGACTGGGTGGCTTATAAACAACAGAAATTTATTTCTCATGGTTGTGAAGGCTGGAAGTCTGAGACCAAGGAGCCAGCAGATTGAGTGTCTGGTTCAGGGACCCTGGGGTTCTTCCGTGTCACGTGATGGAAGTGGCTAAGGAGCTCGCTCCGACTACTTTTATAAGGGCATTAACCCTATCTATGAGAGTTGTGTCCCCCATGACCTAAACAGGTCTCAAAGGTTCTGCCTGCTGATACCACCATGTTGGGGATTAGGATTCAACATATGAATTCTGGGGTGACACAAACCTTCGGACCATAGTATAGTAAATTAGTAAATATTAGTAGTTGGAAACAAAGTTAATATATACAATAACAACTTTCCTACATAAAAATAGCCACCAGTTAAAAATCTAATGAAGAAAATAATACGTTACAGCAGTAAGAAAAAAGGCATGATACCTAGAGATAAGTCTGTCTTGAAAATTAGCAAGGTCTATATGAGGCAATGCTAAAAAGCTACTGAGAGAGACCCAGGAGACTGGAATAATCAGAAAGGCATATCTTGTGGCTGGAGAGGAAGATCCAGTATCATAGAGGTGTAGTTGTTTCTAAATTAATCTAGGGTGCCTGTGGCTCAGTTGGTGAAGCGTCCGACTTCAGCCCAGGTCATGATCTCACAGTTGATGAGTTTGAGCCCCGCGTTGGGCTCTGTGCTGATGGCTCAGAGCCTAGAGCCTGCTTTAGATTCTGTGTCTCCCTCTCTCTCTCTCTGACCCTACCCTGTTTGTGCTCTGCCTCTCTGTCTCTAAAATAAACATTAAAAATTTTTTAATAAAAAATAAATTCATATATAAACTTAACAAATTTACAACAAAATATAAATTTTTCAAAACGTAGACAATATAATTTCCATGTGGAAAAACAATGAAGAACCCTAATAGATTAACTATTGATGATGTGCCAAGTGTGTTTTTAAGCATTGTACCTATATTAAATGATATACTTTCATCAACATTTGTATGGGAAAAGCATTACTTTATTCCCGCATTTATGGATGGCAATTTTAGGAAACAGAGAAGTTCAGTAACTTGCCCAAAACCACACAGCTAGTACATGGCAAAAACTGTATTTGAGCCCAGTCTGATTTCAGAATCCAGATGTTATCCAGCAAACTCACTTAAAAAGAACAAGGGACCCTGTGTGGTGGGAGTAGGGATCAAGTGGATAAATCCCACAGGATATTAATTCATGTAACAAAAGCTCAAGAGAATAGTAAGGGCACATGTCTAAGTAGAGATGAATCAAAAGAGGAATCCACACATTTACGAGAGTTTAGAATATGACTAATGTGACACTGTGTCTTAGCAGATTCCGCAGATGGCATTGGCCCAACCCATTAGCCTTCTGGAACCAACATCCGTTGTACCCTACCCCAACATCTGCATCACAATAAACTCCACATGGTTTGATGATTTTGACACCCATCCCCTAAATCAAAATAACACCGGTAGAAAAATGAATAACTTTAAAAATTAGGGTGGGGAATATCTTAGTATAACTAAAAGCCCAGAGCTTATAAAAGATCGGCAAATGTGATACATATGAAGCTAAAAAATAAAATGCTGATAATACTGTGGACGTGAAGGAAGAGGTCAGTTAAAGAAGTCTCCAAATGTTTTGGTTTGAGCAACTGGGAGAAGATTGGTGACATTTTCTCAGCTGGGAAGCCTCGGACGGAGGAGTTTGGGGTTTTGTGGAACATAATGCTCTGTTTTGTAAATCTTAGATGCCATCAAATAACCACATGGAGAAGACTGGGCAGAGATGGAGACTGATTTTTGAGTTCCTTGTGTATATAGTACAATTATTAACAAATTGATTTCATTATATATTAAGTATTTTAACATATATTCTCAGAAATATTGTCCTTCACACAACATCTTGCATCAGATGCTCTTCTTGGATGGTCACAGCAGCCCCTTGGGGCCACCATTTTTACTTCTATAATGACGAAGCAAACTGAGTGTCAAGGACGCTGAGACCTCTCTATCTCCCCCATCACTGACTACTCCCCCTCCAACACACTCACTGAGCACGTCCCCAAAACTCTAAGGAAACACCACTGAATAAGGTGAAAACCATGTCCTCCAGTAGCTTCAAGACTGGAGAATGTGTTACATGATATAAACACACATATATATAACATATATAAATAAAAATGATTGCACCCAATACCTTCTAATCAGTTGAATTTTAACTTTAACCTGTCAAGTACACACAGCATGAAAAACAACCATAGCAAAACAAATAAAAGACAAAGGAGAACAGCACACTGAATTTCTTCTCTTGGTCTTCCTGACATTAGAACTCTGTCTTCACAGCAGCCCGTTGTCCTTAGAGCTCATCCCTTTGCCACATCTCAGGTAATCAATTCACGCCTCTCTTTGCCCTACGGAGCACATGGTTTACCCCTTAGACACTGAGGTTCTTCATCAGCTTGAAGCCTCTTACTTTCCTTGGTGACGTGAACTTAGCCCACCTTCTGACACCTTTTTTCTTTCCCACTCTCAAGAAATCAAATAATAGCAAATACAAAGGCATATGTGACTAACAACTACAAACAAGATAATATAAGCAAATAAAAAGGGTACAACTCTGGGAGACCCGGGGGGGCTCAGTCAGTTAAACGTCCACACTTGATTTCTGCTCAGGTCATGATTTGTGAGTTTGAGACCTACATTGATCGCTGACAGTGCGGAACCTGCTTGGGATTCTCTCTCTCTCCTCTTTCTGCCCCTCCCCAACTCGTGCTCGCACTCTGTCTCTCAAAATAAATCAATAAACTTTTTTAAGAAAAAAGGGTATAGCTCTAAGCCATGCTTTACATGCACTAACCAGGACAAAGCCTTGCTCCTGAGTATTTCCTCCCCATTGAATGTGCAAGGCGGTGACCCCGATTTTCTCCAGCACTTCCTGGCATAACAAAACTAAAAGAGGAATGCCTGGGTGGCTCAGTCGGTTGAGCCTCTGACTTTGGCTCAGTTCATGATCTCATAGTTTGTGTGCTGACAGCTCAGAGCCTGCTTTGGATACTGTGTCTCCCTCTCTCTCTGCCCCTCCCCTGCTTGTGCTCTGTGTCTCTCTGTCTCTCAAAAATAAGCAAAACCTTGAAAAAAAAAACAACAACAGCTAAGAGAAAGGCTAGCAAAGAGGCTTCAAAGCACACAGCTCTTGGTTCAAATCCTGGCAGCTAAAAATCTCAGGAAGAACCCTTCAGAATCCCTTAACCTACATAAGTTACATGAGTTAAATGAGAATCATTTAAATGAGATTATGTATATAGAGCTCATGTAACCTGTCCCTTACCTCCTAATTTATCCAATAAAAGAGGAATGAATGTCATCTCTCCAGACAAGAAATCGAGCTCACTGGCTCACCAGGCCCTTCAGAACAGAACTCTTAGGTTTCATTCCAGAAACGCAGGCTGACCAGAGAGCTGACCATGGGCAACCCCACTTCAGAGACAGACCTGGCTGACAGAGAAAATAAACAGCATGAGGAGTTGCCTCAAAGGCAGTTTTATAAATCAGATCCTTGCTAACAGCCAGAGGAAAATATCAACTCTTTCTCCCCCCGCCCCCTACTTCCCAAACTCTGTGAAATTGGGTGTATTTTCCAAAGGCAAGTGCTCACAGCTCTCTATTGCTTAAGAAGCAGAAGGCTGGGAGGAAGGGGGCCTTGGGAGATGCAGAGAGGGCAGATCTGTGATGCAATGTTCCGCTAAGAAGGTGGAAGCGCAACAGAGGTGTGTGGTCTGCAAAGTAGGGGCCGGGCCGATGCCTCCCTCCCCCAGAAACTCATTTATCACCTTGATGGTTTCAGCTCATTTGCAGCCAAGTTATTGTCACCCTTAAAATAATGCGGCTTGACAGGGAAAAAATGAAATCCTTGTGAAAAGTTACATAGTCATCACACTCTGGAGTCAAAATATAGACTGCAGTATCCAAACACGGGCCCTGGGTCCGGCGGGGGTGGTATTTCCTCTCCCCACAGGCTCTGGTTTTAGAACAGGACATTAACATTTATGTCATGTTAACGTGCACCTAGGCATGGCGTGTGGCCCCCTGCCACGGACACGGAGAAACACATGCTCAGGCATGGCAGCCAAGACTCGCAGTATAAATGGAGACGCGTGTTTCCTTGCCCAGAGAGTTAATAGCGGGTGAGGACTTAAATGTTTAGTCGTCCCCTGGTGCACAGACTCCGTTTCAGACGTCAGGAAAGTACTAAATCTTGTTGCGTTACCCACAGCAACTGATTTTCACCCCCAGAACCAATTAAGCCAAAGCATCCTCAGCTTGGAAGCCCCGAGTCTCTGGGCCACCCTGTGTAACCAGCTGTGTGACCTTGATCCACTCTTGTTAGCCTCAGAGATCTCATCTGGGAAATGGACGTCGCTGCCTCCCTTTGTTTTTTGTTTGTTGCAAAGAAGAAATGAGACAATGTCTGCAGATGAGTTGGTCCTGGTTTATAGCTCACAGCAGACAAGAGGTATAGGGCGTTTCCTTCCCTTGCAGCTTCTGCTTTGTATTTCTTAACCAGAACAGTCTCGAAACTGGGTTCTAAGTACAGGTTACCCTTGAACAGCTCAGGTTTGAAGTGTGCGTGTCCACTTAAATGTGAATTCTTTTTTAAGTTTTTATTTTTAAGTAATCCCTGCACCCAAGGTGGGCCTTAAACTCACAACCCTGAGATCAAGAGTTGCGTGCTCTACTGACTGAGCCAACCAGGTACCTCTGAATGTGTTTGTTTGTTTATAAAGACAATACAGTATTGTTGGGGTGCCAGGTGGATCAGTCAGTTATGCGTCCTACTCTCGGTTTTGGCTCAGAGTTTCATGGGTTTGAGCCCCATGGTGGGCACTATGCTGGGAGCCTGGTTGGGATTCGCTCTCTCCTTTTCTCTCTGCCTCTGCCCTGCTTATGCTGCCTTTGTCTCTCTCAGAAATAAATAATAAATAAACTTAAAAAAAAGACAATACGGTAAATGTATTTTCTCTTCCTTATGATTTGTTCATAATACTTTCTTTCCTCTTATTTATTATAAGAATACAGTATATGATACTGATAACATACTAAATAGGTGTCATTGGACTGTACAGTAAAACCTCGGATTGCGAGTAACTTGTACAAGTGTTCCATAAGAAAAGCAAATGTTTCAATAAGTTTTAACTTAATAAATGAACAATTGTCTCACAATACAAGTAGTACGTGACACCGAACAGCACATGATCACAATTGAGCCAATGTTTCCTCTCTCTCTCTCTCCCTCTCTCTCACTGCAGGATTGCAGGTGACTGGCTCCCATGCTCAGATGCTTGGTCTCAGGCCATGGTGTCTGGCAGGAATCAGTAATTTTTCAGAATGTTGGAAGGTGCCCATGACTGGCACTGCTGAATTTTTTGTCACTTCAAAGTACCTGTGGACAGTCCTTTGCTTTTCCAGACAAGAGTAAGCCTAGGAATGCTTTGTTTCCTTCTGGGTCATTCGATAGGTTCCTTGTTAAAGTTGCACAAAAAGAGAATGACTCCACTGAGCCACTAGACAGCAGTGATTCCATTAGTGATAGTGATACTCCTCCTGCACAATAACCCGCTTCTCTCTGGTCTCCTTCACATCAACCATGAAGGCTTTCAAAGGTAAGTGCGGGTTAATTTGTCTATTTTTCTATATATTTTGTATTTTCTTTATTATTTTGTATTATATTACAGTATTGTAATCATTTTTATATAAATATTTTTGGGTTGGGGAACGAATCATCTGAGTTTCCATTATTTCTTATGGGGAAATTCACTTCGATATACAAGTGCTTTGAACGATAGACATGTTTACAGAACAAATTATGCTCGCAAACCGAAGTTTTACTGTATGTTATCACTAAAGCTTCTGGTCAACAGTAGGTTATTAGTAATTAAGTTTTGGGGGAGTCCCAAGTTCTGTGTGGATTTTCAACTGTGCCCTTAACTTCCTCATCATTCCAGGATCAGCAGTACTTCAGTCTCCTGGAACATAGATAACTTCTCACTATGACAGGCTCGATGGAACCTGCCAATAATACCCTGTGCCTCACTTCCTATTCTGCACGACCTGGAACCACTCCAAACCTGCAAGGAAAAGTCAGCCTCATTGGACAGCAAGACTGATGAAAGGGACAGAGGAGGGCCCTTCTGGTGTCTAGAAATTGGCTACGGTCCCCGACCTCCTTCCCCACAGACCCCCTCCTGTTCTTTGCACTCTGGTCCCCAAATAGATCTGAAAGCACCACACCACCCGGATTTCTGTGTTGGCTTCATCCATCTGAAGTCCCTTGTTTCTCTTCTCCCTTGCTGGGTTATTCACCTTTCCTGGACCAGTCAGCTTTCCCTGTCCTCCAAGGATGTCTTGCAGCTCTCACCCTGCCCACCAGGAGGCTCAGCTTCTGTTCTCTCAGAACCTTCTCTGAGACGCTGTCAACACCACCCCGTGCAGCACTGTGTTGTCACTGATTGTCAAGTTGTCTGTTCCTCCCTCATCCTTTCTTCCTATCTAACAAGGGCAGGGCTTTGTCTTTATCTCTGTCACACCCTTAGTACCTCTCCAGACACAGCTCACATGGGTACTCAGGAAATATTTGGGAAAATGCATTTAAGCATGCCTGATACAGATAATTCTACAAAATCAGAATTAGTGGTTGCAGTTGGGTCCGTGCAGTGCATGTGTGTATAGTGACAGTCACCCTCAAAATATGACTGTGGGGCTGTATATGCTTATCTGCAACACTGAATAATTCAAGATCCAACACTCTTTTATTTTTTTAAGTTTATCTATTTATTTTGAGAGAGAGAGACCCCACGAGAGAGTGTGAGAGAGCATCCCAAGGACCCTGCCTGCTGCCAGCACAGAACCCGACATGGGGCTCCACCTCACAAACTGGGAGCTCACAATCTGAGCCGGAATCAAGAGTCAGACGCTTAACCAACTGAGCCACCCAGGTGCCCCAAGATATAACAGTCTTTTAATGGACCCCACTAGGACCAGTACACATGTTGTATTAATACCTTTATAAATCTCTCCATCTATATTTCAATTATAAACAACAAAGAAAAAAATAAAAAGCAATAAACAAAGCCTGCACTTCATTCAATGACAAATATTTATTGAGAGGCAAATATAATACTTAATAACTGAAAAGTGAGAAGTAGCAATTAACATTTTATTTTGAAGCCTAAACGTTAACGTCAAAATCATCAGCTTACAGGGATGCCTGGGTGGCTCATTCATTGAGCATCCAACTTCAGCTCAAGTCATGACCTCAAGGTTTGTGAGTTTGAGTCCTACATCAGGCTCACTGCTCTCAGTGCAGAGCCTGCTTTGGGTCCTCTGTACCCCTCTCTTTCTGCTCCTCTTCCTGCTCACGCTCTCTTTCTCAAAAATAAATAAAACATAAAAAACAAAACAAAAATCTTCAGCTTGCAAATTCAAGTAGCTGCAAGGGTGAGGCTGTAAGTGAAAGACCATGGGTGTCACTTTGTAAAAAAAAAAATTATATATATACATATATATAAACTTACAAAATTACCTCATGGTTTAACCCACTTAAGCCACATACAATTATTTTTAATACAATATTTTGCTTTGATGACACCAAACATATAGAAAATTACCCAAAGTTGCTGCTATGACTAGATGAATTTTCACAAAGTAATTGTGCCAGAGTGATCACTAGTCAGATGAAGAAAGAGTACTGTCACCCAGATACTCCGTTCTTTTACCCAGTAACTAATTCTTCCTTCTAAAAGATAACCCCTTCTCTGATGTCCAGAGATCAGATTAGTCTGCGATTGTACTGACTATAAACCAAATCATGCATTATTTACTTTCCTTTGTTCAATACGATAAATGGTGTATAGTATTCGATTATATGAATGTACCATGATGATTAATTTATCCCTTCTACTGTGATTAGACACTTGGGTGTGTTCAGTATAGAGACCTTAAAAATAAGACTGTTAATGAACATTCTTTAGGGGCACCTGGGTGGCTCAGTCGGTTAAACATCCGACTTCGGCTCAGGTCATGATCTCACTGTTCCCAAGTTCGAGCCCCACGTCAGGCTCTGTGCTGGCAGCTCAGAGCCTGGAGTCTGTTTCAGACTCTGTGTCTCCCTCTGTCTCTGACCCTCCCCTGCTCGTGTTCTGTCTGTCTCGTGAAAATGAATAGACATTAAAAAAAATTTTTTTAAATGAACATTCTTGAACACTTGTTTGGGGTGTATATATGGAAGTATCTCTGCTGGTTATTACTGTGGGGGTCATAAGGTATGCCTATAAGATACATAGAAATGGAATTCAAATTCCCATTTAAATTAAAGATTTCAATCCCTGTCTTTTGGCACCTGATAGGTAAAAATAGTCAAAATCCAGTAGGAATATTGAAGATGTACATAACACAGTTAGCAAACTTGGTGATGATTTGCCTGTTTTTCCTTTCTGTTTTATTAATTTCTGCTTTATACATTATGAAACTAAGTTATCTGGAGGATACAAATTAATAATTGTATATTTCTGACAGATTGACCACTTAAATATAAAATGACCCTATTTTTATTCTTAAAATCATTTTTTAGTTGTTTTCTTTAGTGTTTTTCTTTTTTCAGTAAAGATCTGTGGATAATTTTTTTAAATGCTTATTTACTTTGGAAAAAGAATGAGCAAACAGGGGAGGGGCAGACAGGATCCAAAGTAGACTCTGCACTTTCAGTGGACAGCCTGACACAGGGCTTGAACTCATGAACCATGAGATCGTGATCTGAGCTGAAGTTGGATGTTTAACTGACTGAGCTACCCCGGTGCCCCAGGTCTGTGGGTAGTTATTCTCTGTTATCTCTTCTGCATCTAAACAGGATTTTATTTCACCTCACACTTGAAGGAATTTAGAATCATAGTGCAGTTATCTACCCTGATTACTGGATTCACATTCACCCATGTCATCAGGCATCTATCAGTGCTCACGGGAAGTCTGTTGCCAATCTGGATCAACTCTTCTATAGGCAATTTATGATTGTGTTCTCTTAGATTATGTCTAGAACCTCCCTTTATTTTAGTTGTTCTACAAATATGATGTATTCAAATATTGCTCTTAAAAATTATTTATTTTCCAGGGTGCCTGGGTGGCTTAGTCGGTTAAGCATCCGACTTTCGCTTAGGTCATGATCTCACGGTTCGTGGGTTCGAGCCCCACATCGGGCTCTGTGCTGACTGCCAGCTCAGAGCCTGGAGCCTGTTTCAGTCTGTGACTCCCTCTATCTCTGACCCTCCCCTGCTCACGCTGTCTCTCTCTCTCCTAGAAATAAATAAAACTATTTTTAAAAAAAATTATTTATTTTCCATACTTAGAAAAGCTTTTCAAGGTGTGGACTTAAAACTGTTTTCTCTTTCTAAACCATCTAGTAGATGTGTGATGGACTCTCTCTAAGTATATTACATATTCTTGAAGGGTCTTCAATATTTTTTGTCTTCTTAAGAATCTGTGTCCCATTTGGGTCTTCAGTTCTTGTGTCAGATACACTAATTCTATCACAGCAGTGTTTTTCTCAGTTTTTGTCCAACCAATTTCCTTTGTATTTCATTATGTATATTTCCCATTTCCAAGGTTGTCAATTGCTTCTTTCTCAAATATATGAAAATACATTAGTAACTTCCTCATAGCATTCTAAAGAAAATAAAATGCTATCCTTTAACACATTATTTTTTTATGTTTAAACGCACATTAAAAATGAATATAAAGAATGTCTGGGTGGCTCAGTCAGTTGATCATCTGACTGTTGATTTTGGCTCAGGTCATGATCTCACGGTCTGGAACTGAGCCTCATGTAGGGCTCTGCACTGGGGGTGGAGCCTGCTTAAGATTGAATCTCTTCGTCTCCCTCTGTCCCTTGCCACGATTGCTGCACTCTCTCTCTGAAAAAAAATTAATAAGATATAAATACAAATTTTGGGTAGAAATAATAAATTATCATTTCATACACACTGTTGACTAAAAAGTAAATAATTGGTACCCTATAAGTCTTTTCACTTCCCTCTCCAGTTAGGTTCCCCCAGGCCGCTGTCACTAGAGTTAAGGTCTAATCTAAATTTGATTCTAATAATTTCCTTATTTTTCCTCCGTATATACATATATATAGATATAGATATACATATACACATATGAATTGTGGAATAGATATATAGGGAATATATAGAGATAAATGGATAGATAGATATAAAGATATATGTACATATATTTTATACATATATATCCTATGTAATATATAATATCCTAAATATAATATTTTATCTAGTTATTGAACTTTATAAAGTTCTTAATCGCTTATCCTTTGTTCCTAAATATATTTTGCCTGATATCATTATGGTTAAATCAAGTTTCTTTGTTTAGTGTTTATGTGGCAAATACTTTTCCATCTTTTAAATTCAAACCCTTTTATTTCTGTATATTTTGTGTCTTCTCTAAATAATATAAAACTGGATTTTGATTTTACTAGACACTGACAATTTTAATATTCACTGACAATACATACTCTTAACTACATAGTTAAGTCCTGAACATTTTTTATAGTCACTGTTTTATCTGGGTTTATGTAGACTATTTTATTATGTACTTTCTTTCCGCTCAATTTGTTTTTTATGAACTCTATTCTTTATTCTCCTTTTTTTGGGTTGATTAACACTTTCTTTCTTTTTCTCCCTTTATTGCCCCCCTCTACTTGTTTGCAAATAATGTACTCTATGCATGTTATTTTAGTGGTTAGAGGAATTATTTGATCAGATATCCTTTACTTACCATGTTTAAATTAATCAGCATTTAAAACAATAAAAAATAAATTTATTCAGTATTTTCATTCTCTTTCAAAACAGTAAAAACAGTAACAATGACAGCAGTAAAACTTACATTGCTTTTTATCCACTAACCATTTCCAAATTATATATATCTTTGATCAGTATTATTAGTTCTATTTTTTGTTTTTTTCCATGTTAGACACTATCATTATTTTATACACTAATATGTTTAAAGTCACCCACAAAATCACCAATGTATTTTGTTACCATTTTCTTCTATATTTGAGATTGTCTACTCAGAATCATTGTCTTTCTGCCTGAAGTACAGCCTCATTCAGAATTTCCTTCAGTGGCTGGTATATGGTCATTTTTATGTCTGTAACAAGTTCATTTTTCTCTCTTTCATAAAATCATTTACATATGTAAACATTGCAGCCAGACAAGCATTAATTTTCTCTGAATAGTCAAAAATCATTCTGCTCTCCTGTCTGTAATTATTGTTCTTAACAAGCCCATTTTCTATCTTCCAATCATCCCTTCTAGGTGTTTGATTTCTTTTCCCTGGCTGTTTTAAAGATCTTGTTTAAATGTTGCTAGGTGAGGATTTCATGCAGATTTCCCTGCCTGGTGTTTGATTGTAATTTGGGGATCTAAACATTGGCATTTGCCAACAATTCTGCAGTGTTTTCAACGTCTCCCACTTTGATTATTCCCTCTTTCCTATTTGCTTTATGATGTCCTTCTGTTAACCCCCATGTTAAAACTTCTCATATTATCTTCTGTGTCTCTCACCTTCTCTTCACAGTCCTCAAATCTCTCCCTTTCTCTGGTTCTCTGAGCTATATTGCAGGCAATTTCTTAACTCTGTACTTCACTTTAGTATTTCTCTCTTTATTGTATTTTCTTGTTTTAAAACATTTTTTGTTGTGGTATGACATACATAAAACTTACCATTGTAACCATTTTTGAGCATGCTGTTAAGTACATTCACATTGTTGCACAACCCACTCTCCAGAACTATTTCCATCTTGCAAAACTGACATGTCCCCATTAAAGAACAACTCCCCACTCCTCTCTCGCCCAACATTCTGTCTCTATGAATCTGACTATGATAGATACCTCACACAGGTGGAATCATACAGCATTTGTCTTCTTGTGACTGGCTTATTTCATTTAGCATAGTGTTTCCCAGGTGCATCGCGTTGTATGTAGCACGTGTCAGGATTGGCTTCCTTTTTAAAGCTGAATAATATTCCATTGTGTGTATTTATGGCATTTTGCTTATCTATCCCTCTGTTGATGGACACTGGGTTGCTTCCATGTTGTAGCTATTGTGAATAACACTGCTATAGGAATGAGTGTGCGAATATTTAATCTGTTCTTCACCCATCCATTGAGCTTTTAGTTTCAAGTATTACCCTGTATTTATAGATGTATTTCAACTTTAAAGTTTCTTTATTATTTTGACAGCCTCTCTGCCTTGTTTGTATTTTCAAGCTTCTCTTTTATTTCTTTAAACATATTAAGTATGGCTAATTTATATCATTTTTTAATAATTCAAATACCTAAAGTGTTTGCAAGTGAAATTCTGTTGTCTGAGTCCTCCTATCCCTACCTACTAGCTTGTCATTCAGGGTAACTTGTTTATTTATTTATTTTTTTAATTTTTTTTAATGTTTTATTTATTTCTAGGAGAGAGAGAGACAGCGTGAGCAGGGGAGGTCAGAGAGAGAGGGAGTCACAGACTCTGAAACAGGCTCCAGGCTCTGAGCTGGCAGTCAGCACAGAGCCCGACGCGGGGCTCGAACCCACGAACCGCGAGGTCATGACCTAAGCGAAAGTCAGACGCTTAACCGACTAAGCCACCCAGGTGCCCCTATTTATTATTATTTTTTAAATGTTTATTCATTTTTGAAAAAGAGACAGAGACAGAGCACGAGCAGGGGAGGGACAAAGAGAGAGGGAGACACAGAACCTTAAGTAGGCTCCAGGCTCTGAGCTGTCAATGCTGAGTCCTACACAAACCCACAAACTGAGATCACAGCCTGAGCTGAAGTTGACAATTAACCGACTAAGCCACCCAGGAACTCCCAGCTTGTTTATTTGTATGTTTTGTGATATTTTTTTTCTTTTATTGGAAGTTACCCAGCTTTCCTAGGATCTCTATCCAGGGTACAATTTGTGCCCTGAATTGAAACTATATGTCTCCAGACACAATTGTGTTTGCTTCTCCTAGGGACTTCTGAACACCATCACTTCATTACACTTTAAGTTAAATTATCCATCTGAACTTTGGATACATAAGTAGCATGTCACTCCCTCAGTCCAAGAGACTTGCCATCATCAATTTACTCAGTATTGAGTAAGGCACATTTTCTCATTCATATTTTTATATGGTCTATTATTAGCATGACCCTTATATTGCTTGCACTGTGCTTTTGGGTTGCAGTTTTACATATGCATCTATTACGGTCTTCACATTTGTCTCCACCCAGTACATCCAGTGAAGTCATTACCAAAGACCCCCCAGGGCCTCAGAATCTGGTAGGAATCCTCAGGGAGAAAGGCAACTCCTTCAATTCCAGAGTTCTTGCTTTTGTTTCTTTTATGGTGCTTGTAGATTTATTCTTTTCATACTAGCTCAGCAAGGGATTTAAACCTTTAAATATATATATGTAATGATATGTATAAAACTATAGTTTAATGTGTGTATAGCTTCATTTTCATTTGGGAGAAATGTTCAAGGTACACAGTGCACTGCACAGCCATAAGTAGAAGACTTCAGTCTTATCAATCTGAAAATGCTAAGTATGTTTAAAGATCATTCATGTAGTTATTTTTACAAGCCTTACTTTACACGGAGTGATGAACGTAAGCATATACTTTCTGATTTAGGTTGAAGACTCAGCTTCTATAAGTTAATTCCTATGCTTATGCTGTCATTGTTAACTGGAAGGCGGTATTCTTTACCTTCTTTTTAAAATTTTTTAATGTTTATTTATTTTTGAGAGAGCATGAGTGGGGCAGCGGCAGGGAAAGAGGAAGACATAGAATCTGAAGCAGCTCCAGGCTCTGAGCTGTCAGCACACAGCCCGACAGGGGGCTCAAGCCCATTAACCATGAGAACATGACCTGAGATGAAGTCAGACACTTAACCAACTGAGCCCCCCAGGCACCCCAATATTCTTTACTTTCAAACAGTACTGATTACTCTACCCATGTTACTTCAAGACCTGA
Organism: Proteles cristata cristata; assembly: GCA_017311185.1. Lineage (NCBI taxonomy): Eukaryota > Metazoa > Chordata > Mammalia > Carnivora > Hyaenidae > Proteles > Proteles cristata. Next base: position 1,568,142 of record JAESUZ010004250.1, read on the forward strand.
GCTTATTCACTCTCACGACCCAAATGCATGAATATTGTTTCATATCTTTTATGAACATAATCACTTTGAAATTCGTTTTTTCTTGACTTGATATAGATCACTAAATCCATAGCACTCATCACTTATATATGGTAGAACTATTTTTCAATAATAAAATTCTCTCTAAGAAGGTTCTCTACAGTTTTACAAATGCCTTTACAAATACGGTTTTATAAATCACTTGAGTTATAAAGACGCATGATATTTGTTTCATGTTCATTTGATCACATTAATAATTTATCAGAACAAACTAATAATTAATGATCACCCTTCGTTGTCTTACATTCTAGGTATGTTTTTGTTGAATGCTATCTTTACATTTAGCTTAGAATAAACTTTCTGGAAGAAGTCTCAGAATGTATATCAAGATTTCTTAAGAAATTTATACCATCCAACCTTATCTATCTGCTTATATTAATTTATCCTACAGAACATCAATTATGCATTTAATTTTTACTTACAAAGATATGAAAACTATTCATTATAACATTTTTATTTATTTGAAAAAATAAAACAATCTTATTAGTTGAAGTACAGAATTAATTAAATATATTATGATATACCTATATGATAAAACATTCAGCCAATAAAGATAATGATTTCTGTACATCTGCAAATATATGTTGACTAACTAGAATTAAAATAAAAATTTTTAAGAAAAAATTTAGGGGTGCCTAGGATGACTAAGTCGGTTGGACATCCAACTCTTGGTTTCAGCTTGGGTCATGATCTCATGGTGGTGAAATCGAGTCCCATGTCAGGCTCCACACTGAGCACAAAGCCTCCTTGGGATCCTCTTTTTCCCTCTCTCTCTGCCTCTCCCTCCCCCCAAATAAACAAACATTTAAAAATTCAATTAATTAATTAAAATTTTTTAAACAGATAATGATTTCCAAGGTACGTTTAACCTTGAAAAATATGTTCATGATGTGAAGCAATAAACACAGCAAACAAAATGTATACATAATATTATACCAGTTCTATTTCTGTGTCTCTCTGTCATCTACCTATCTATCATCTATCAATTTATCTGCATATTTGAGAAAAATTTAAGAAGAAAAATATAAACCAAAAAGTTAATTTTAATTTTCCAGTGTGATAGAATTCTGGTATTTTTCTTTATATTCCTTTTATTTTTTTAATTTTTCTATAGTGAATAAAACATTGAAACCATGGCAAAAAGGGAAATATTTTTTATTATCACACAGCTATGTTTAAAACTGAGAGACAGTAGAAAAGAGGCACAATGAAAGAGAAGGAGAAAAAGAAGAAAGAGGAAAGTAAGGGAGGAAGGTAAAAAGGAAGGAAGAGACATGGGATGCCCTATATCTTGACATTTTCCATTTTTCAATATATAAGTACAAAACTGAAAGTCACTAATCAAGAAGGACCTGGTGTTGATCACTGCAGGCACTTAAAACTCATCAGCTCAGAGTCTGCTAACATTTAGGAAAGCAAACAGCCAACCAGGGGTTCCAAATAAAAGCACAGACCAGAAGTCAGCAAAGATCATTTTGGCAATCTTCAAAGGCGGGCTCAGACCACACATTTGGGTGGCAGCTCACTCACATGGTCACCATTCAAGAATTCAGGGAAGGAACAAGTAGGGGCCGGCACTGGGGCCTGGAAGGGCATGAGAGCAGTCTGTCTCCTGGGCCAAAACCCTGTAAGCTATAAAAAAGATACGTGATGTCACATTTGAAAGAGACTGAAGTAAACATTTCTGAATTACCGTGAACGCCGCCAGTAAATTTCTGGTATTTGGAATGAGTCATGTCTCTTCCCGGTAGCCATTGAAAAGTTATCTGTACCAGCAGCACAGGGTTCGAAGCATGGGGTGTTCATTGCCAGCAGAAGGAGGTGCTGAGGCTAGCGTAGGTGAAACGTGCTTTGCTGTGAAGGCACTACTGAACCACCTCACAGGTCAAAAATCAACGCCAGTTTTCCAAGGGCTGTATCATTATTTCTCTTGCATTTTTGCTTCTAGTCTTCTGTTCTCCTGCTCTCTCTGCAGCCGGCTTTCTTTGTTGCATTCCCAGCTTCTCTTCTCCCAAAGCCCTCCCTGAGGCTTTACTTTGGCCTATTGCCAACCCTAAGCCCATTGTACATGACTTCCTTGTGCAAGCCATTCTCCAGAACTCATTCTCTGAGTGTCACCGTTCTTAATAGTTTAGGGAAAATCCCATTGGTGCCTTTGGCCAGGTTGGACCAGTGTCGTCCATGGTATAATCAACAGCAGATTAAGTTAGATGTGTATTTCAGGGTGGTCCCTCCTAAGGATCCTGTCTGGTAGAGTCGGCAGTCAATATGCCTGCAGCACACACGTCTTAGAGGAAAAGAGACACACTTGCTTCAAAAAATGCTAGTGTTTGGGGCGCCCGGGTGGCTTAGTCGGTTAAGCGTCCGACTTTCGCTCAGGTCATGATCTCGCGGTTCGTGGGTTCGAGCCCCGCGTCGGGCTCTGTGCTGACTGCCAGCTCAGAGCCTGGAGCCTGTTTCAGTCTGTGACTCCTCTCTCTCTGACCCTCCCCTGCTCACGCTGTCTCTCTCTCTCTCTCTCTCTCCTAGAAATAAATTAAAAAATTAAAAAAAAATGCTAGTGTTTAACCATAAGGTATCAAACCCTAAGAAAAGGCTTAGAGAGGGAAATGTTTATTGAATACCAGAAACTATAGAGATGGCAGTTCACTAATTATGTGAGATATTAGCCTTTTAATAGCAATTAATAATTATTGAGCATTTTCTATGAAGAAACATGTTTTCCTATATGTTGTGTCATTTCATCTTCGTAAAAATGGTGCAGAGTTGGCGTTATTGCCTTATGTTGTAAGTCTGAGAGTCAGTGATGGTCCTGGTCTCCAATTCTGATTCATGGGGGTGGGGGGGGTTTTCCCCACACCAAGGGCCAATTATCAGACATCAGCCGGGTGTCCTCCAACTCAACTCAGTTCTGATACTCTCCACCCAGAGAGAGCATCACATCCCACAGATTAAGGGCTCAGCGCCACCAGACCAGCACCACCTCCCCTCCCACTTCAGATGCAGCTGCAAGCTCAGGTCGTCACCTGTGCTTCTGACAGAGCTGCTATAGATTGATCCCCTCCTTGGGTTCAGTTACCACAGAACTTAGAGAAACATGTTACCTGCTAAATCCCTGTTATTATAAATGATGCAGCTAAGGAACAGCCTGATGGCAGAGATACAAAGGTCAAGGTCTTGGAAAAAGGTGTAGAAACTCCTCTCCCCAAATCATCTTTTTCTTTCAAACATAAGGATCTATACTTTTATTTTATTTTATTTATTTCATTTATTTTAGTTTAGTTTACTTTATTTTACTTAATTTTACTTTATTGTATTTTACTTTATTTTATTTTATTTTACTCTTATTTTATTTTATTTTATTTTACTTAATCAGGTTCAAGTTACTTAACATACAAAGTAATCTTGGCTTCAGGAATAGAACCCAGTGAATCATCACTTACATACAACACCCAGTGCTCCTCTCAACAAGTACCCTCCTTAATGCCCATCACCCATTTTACCCATCTTTTCACCCACTTCCCTCCAGGAACCCTCAGTTTGTTCTCTGTATTTAAGAGTCTCTTATAGGTTGCTTCCCTCTCTGTTTTTATCTTACTTTTCCTTCCCCTGCGCTGATGTGTTGAGTTTCTCAACAGAATCTCCCCAAATCATTTTGTGCTTCCCAACCTGGAAGCTCTCTAAGGGGGTTTTATGTAGTCTTCATTACATAAGCATACTTATTAAATCATTGGTCATTAGCAAGCAATTCAGCCCCCAGCCCCTCCCCCCTTCCTGAGGGTGGGAGCTAGGGGGCGACTGAAAGTTCCAATCTTCTAATTACAGGGTTGGCTCCCCAGGTAATCAGCCTCCATCCTTAGCTTCTTTTCTAAGGTCGCCTCATTAACATAACAATAGAGACATTTATTGCCCTCACACTGTAGGAAATACCAGGGATTTAGGAGTTCTCTGCCAGAAAGGAAAATGAACACCAAATATATATTTCTTATTATAAATCACAACATCACAGTTAATCTTTGGGATTTTGAGTAATTTGCTCAGGTTACACAATTGGAATGAAGTTTCAAAAAGACACACACCTGTCTGAGTGCATTAGGTAAGGCGTCTCTTAAAACCTCAGCTTAGCCTGGAGTTATCACTGATTCACTGCAATCTGTAATAACTCAAGCAACTCAGATCTCATATATCTGATCTATGAAGTAAGAAGATTCTACATGGTATCTTTAGGGCCTCTCTCAGTTTTAACTTTTGTGAAACTTACGTTTTGCTGCTATTTGGTTTTATTCTATTTACGAACTAAGTTGCCATCCTCTGATACTTGTTGTAATTCTGAGCCACACAAATAAATAGTGGTAATAAAAGAAAAGACAATTTTAATTAAAGTGATAAAAAGGTAGTTATTTGATATTAATAAAAAATTTGATGATTTTAGATATCTAGTATCAAAATTCTGAAGGTATAGTTTCTTAAATAACATTTAGCCAATATAAATTGAGTACCTTCCTTCTTCATGGCTGGCCACTGAAAAGCACACTAGAAATTAGATGCAGAATGTTCTATGGAGCAAGCACTTTTTGGTTTAGGAGCAAGTGCAGATGAAGGGATAGAACTCTAGAAAGTGCAAACAATGAGATCACTTAGGAGTTGGGGGATTTGGAGAAAGTTTCCTGCCAGGAGTAACATATGAGATGAGCACTGAGCATACTAGCCAAGAATAATTATTAACCCGAATCAATAATAATCACTATAATTTTTAAACAGAACTAGCTGACCCTTTTAACTTGATCTGAAATAACGGTTTTCCCTTGTACATTTTTTCCATCAGTCCAAGTTCTTTAAGACAGCAGAGTACATATAAACATCAGCACTGAGAGACAAGACGTATAGAATTCTGACTCCCAGAGCCAAACCAACCCAGATCCTTGGGGGACAGCGCATTCAGAATCTGAGTGCAGCTGTAAGGCTTTTTCCCTTGACTTGTGTGGCATGGAGCTCAGTGTAAAGGATGGGAAGTGATGTGGAACCGGAATTCAGAATGATACAGGTCCCACTGCAGTAAAAGCCTGCCTGAGAAGCAGCTGAGTACATAAAAGCTCATAAAGAAAACCAAAACAGTGATAGCTCCCATTGTGACTGTTTAGTCTTTCTGTAGAGACTCATGGGGTCCTGGCTATTATCTATTTTTAATATCACTTGACCCGAAAATTGATGCTACCATCTGGAAAAAGAGAGAAATTTTTCCCTAATGTGAAGATGGGTGAAGGAAAAAGATGAGGGAAGAGCCACAGAATGTTTAAGTCTTTTAATCAGATGTCATTCATTTCTTGACATTTCACAGATACCTAAACACATTAGACATTTCCAACCAATTGATCAATCATTTTGTATGTGTCCTCTGTACTCCTAATTAGGTGCCTCTGAATTCTCCAAGGAGAAGTGTGAAATCTACGATTTCGTTTCGTAGATATGATCTTTTTTTCCCGTTTAAAATAAGAAATTCAGCTGCTCTTTGAAGAAAGTGTTTGTAATTGTTTCATTGGTTTCCTTAGAATTTATCACCATTCTCTCATCTACAGTCTGGAAGAATCAGACAATTATGTGTTTCCTCTGGGACTGAACTAAAGACCTCATTGAATTCACACAATCTTTACAATTCAACCATCTGATCAAAAGTCCAACGTAGGGGTCTAATATATGCTGGCAACTTTGCAAGATGCCTGACCGACAGACATAAATAGGCTCTTATCTCTTAACAACACCATCAGGGGTCTCAGAGCCAGAAAGCCAAAGAAAGAATTTGGAATGAGGCGTTGTATGCATATTCAGGTTACAGAGCACACACCTGGTTCAGGGGTAATTTAGAGCAGTGGGAGATGAAGTGTAATGGGGTCCAGGAAGGACTGAGGAAGAACAGCATACAGTGATTGAGGTTCTCTTGGAGGAAATGGTATTTGTGCGAGAGTTGTAAGTATGGACTGTAATTTGCCGAGTGAACCAGGGAGAAAGGTCATGACAACTCATATTACCAAAATTGGCATTTCCTTCTTATGTTTCAATTAAACTGACCCCTTAAACTTCGCTTTAGAAGTTAGGCTGTGAGGGGCACCTGGATGGCTTAGTCGGTTAAACATCCGACTTCGGCTCAGGTCATGATCTCGAAGTTTGTGGTCCAAGCCCTGCATCGGTCTCTGTGCTGACAGCTCAGAGCCTGGAACCTGCTTCGGATTCTGTATATCCCTCTCTCTCTGCTCCTCGCCAGCTCTCTCTTTCCCTCTCTCTCTCAAAAATAAGCAAATATTTTTTAAAAAAGAAGTAAGGAAGTAATGTAAAAGACTTGATTATCCAGTTTGCTAGATGACAATGATTAAAATACCACAAAAGCCGACTTTCACTGAGGACCGTTTTGCTGTGTTCTTCCCCCTGTGTTGGTTTGGAAGAAGCCTATCCCTCTTGTATTCCTATCTTCTCGCATTCCCTTCACGTGGAAGCCGTTATCTAACACAACCGTCTTGTTCTCCCTAAACATTGAAGAGGAGGGAGTGACTACCTAGTTGGTGATTTCAGAGTGAGAAACTGTGTGTGTGTCCCGTTCCCTTACTCCTACCCGCTGCTTTGGGGAGCTCTGTCCCCCATCCATCCTCAGGGCAGGATTTCCTATCAGCCCTTCTGCTGGTAGGTGGTGAACTTGCCTAAAGCTGTAGTTCAGAATTGGAGAGTCATTTGCCCCACTAGACAGGCCATTTTCTCTTAGAGGAGCTTTATTATTTATATAAGTGATATATTGGGGGGGGGGATGCCCGATGGCTCAGTCAGTTAAGCAACTGGACTTTCGCTCAGGTCATGATCTCACGGTTTGTGAGTTCAAGCCCCATGTGGGCTCTGTGCTGGCAGCTCAGGGCCTAGAGCCTGCTTTGGATTCTGTGCCTCCCTCTCTCTGTGTCTCTCCCTCCCTGGCTCACCTCTGTCTCTGTCTCTCTGTCAAAAATAAACAAATATTTTTATTTATTTTTTAATTTTTTTTCATTTATTTGTTATTGAGAGACAGAGACAGATAGAGCATGAAGGGCAGAGGGGCAGAGAGAGAAAGAGACACAGAATCCAAAACATGCTCCAGGCTCTGAGCTGTCAGCACAGAGCCAGACGCAAGGCCCGAACCCACGAACCATGAGATCATGACCTGAGCTGAAGTCGGACACTCAACCGACTGAGCCATCCATGTGCCCATAAATAAACATTTTTTTAAAAATTATGTGATACTTTGGCAAATGTTTGCCTGACTCCTTTGTATTACTTTCCAACTAGTTCAGAATATGCATTTTCTCTCTTTAACCGGCATAGTTCTGGCCATCTCATAGTAAGGATAACATAAAATGTAGTTATGTGCTTGAATCCTAAGTCAAATAATGCTGGTATGAGTTTCTCCGCCCCCACCTCTGGCTCAGAACATTTGGAAAATTGTCAAATGTCTTTGGACCTCAGCCTCCTGATGTATAATATGGAGATTTTTATAAAATGATAATTGGTCCCACTTTTAACCAAAAGGACTTCTAACACAATTTTTCAGTGTTCCTTAAAATTTCTTGATTCCTTCAGGCTTATTTTCATTACCGTGCTTATGAGCGTGAACGTCAAAGCCAGACAGTTTGGGCTGGAATTCTGACTCTGCTATTTACTTAGAGCTACAACTTTGATCAGCTTTAGAATTTCTCTCTGTACTTCAGTCACTTCATCTGTAACTTTGAGATAATAATAATATGTATATCTGAGAAGCGTTGTAAGGAAGAAATAGGCTAATGATTTTAAATTGCTAAGAACTATGCAATATATCATGCATACCATGTGTTTTTTAAGTTAGATAAAGAAGTTGTTTATTAAGCATAAAAAATGACTCTGGGCACCTGGGTTGCTCAGTCTGTTAAGCGACTGACTTCAGCTTAGGTCATGATCTCACGGTTCGTGGGTTCGAGCTCTGTCTGGGGTTCTGTGCTGACAGCTCAGAGACTGAAGCCTGCTTCAGATTCTATGTCTCCCTCTCTCTCTGCCCCTCCCCTGCTTCACACTCTGTCTCTTTCTGTCTCAAAAATATATAAACATTAAAAAAAATTTTTTAATAAAAAGAAATGAAACCAACATTGGTCAAGGCTACCAGAGGCGCAGTGAAGAACATTGGTATAAACTTTGCTCTTACCGAATTCAGTGTGTGTAAAAATGATGACACTTGTAATATTAGGTAAGTATTCATACTTCTTGACCAAGAAAACAATTTCTTCCAGACATTCTTGCTTAGCCTTGCTCCCTCCTCACTGACTTCAGCTTTGAGATCTTTGTTCCAACTCTGTTGTTTGGTCAAAGTCCTTCCTTTAGTAATTTATTCGATGGTTTGAATAGGCAGCAGTCTCTGAATCTTTTAACAGAGGCAAATATCTGGCCTTTACCAGTGAGTTATGGATATATGATTAACAGGTATTAGCTCTTCTTTCATCAATATTCCACCATCTTCTATCTGTCACTTTTTCCTGTAAGTTATCATTTATCAGTTTTGTTGTCCTTTGTAGCTAAATTTTATGTCTGGATATATATATATATATATATACACATACATTCATTCTTAACTTTATTCTTAAAATTTATGAGGTGTACTAGACTCTATCTAGGTATGGCATCTTTTTTCATTAAACATATCTTTCATTCTGAAGATTTAGTTATTTTTCCAGCTCAAGAAAATTTTTTCATACAATGTGTGTGATTATTCCATGTTCTTCATATGTTTATTTGATGTCATGGAGAAAGTCTATTATTTGCATCTTCAATCCTTAATATCTCTTATCATTTCCTTTATGACTCCTATATCTTTGAGATTTTTCTGGGTTCTTACAGACAGTTCTTTCACTTGATTATCTAGATCCCATATTCCCAGATTTTGATGCCAATTGTTCTTTCCCTTTATTTGCTGATTCAAGATTTTTGTTCAAAACCAGTACTTTTACCATACAAAAATCCTGAAATGCTCTTATTGGTTTGTTCAAGTTCCTGGCTGTCTGCAGAAATTTTATTTTCTTCTGTTCCTGAGCTGCTGCAGCAAAGGTTCCTCTCTCTGATAGATGCCCCCACATACACAAACACACACCCTGGAGGTATAACTTTCCTTTGTAGAGTTTATTGGGGTTTGCCATTTATTCTAAGTAGTAGTAATGAAACGTTCCCATGGCTAGATCATATAGCAGCAAGCATGCAAAAAATCTCCTACTAAGACCCCAAAAGGAAGTCTCCTTCTTCCCTGGTTTTCTTGACCCCCAAAGGAAGCCTCCCTGCTTCCTGGTATTCTTGCACCTCCCCCGAGCCTCAGGATCAAGAGTCTTAGCCCACCTACATGAGCTTCTTCTCCACATCATGAAAGACACAGTACAGTAACATAAGACAGACATTTATTTTCTTCATATCATTCCTTGGATCTCTGTGGACCAGACTCTTCCCAGGTTCTTGCTCTAAGACTTTCCACTGCTCCTTGGGCTTTATCTGCTCTAAGTGTAAAATGTTTTGCTCTAGCTTTCGTCAACAGGTTGTCAGCAAACCAAAGAATTTACTCATTCCTAGTTGACCCTAGACTCCCTGACTCAGGACAGGTATATGGGCAGGTTGGAAGCAGAGAAGATGAAAATGGATTCAGTTTGTCATCTTCCTAGAATTCTCCAGAAGGTTAAATTATACAGAAGATAATGCCAGAGATAACTGGCTTCTTTCACACTCTTCCTTTCCTCAACCTGGGGTCTAGAAATAGGCATATATGTATGATTATCACTTGATTTTCCACTCAAGAATGTAAATCCCATGAAGGCAGAAGCTTGTTTGATTGGGATTCCTGCTGTACCTCATTCCCAAACCTGTTCTACCTATAGCTTTCCCCATCTCAATTGACAGCAACGCCTTATTTTCAGTTGCTCAGGTAAAACAAACCAAAAAAAACCCAAAAAAAAACAAAAAAAAAACAAGAAAAACAAAAACCAAAGTAAAAACAGAAAAACACACAGCCATGAAGTCATTCTTAACCACTCTCTGTCTCCTTCATCTTTCAACCAAAATTCTATCAGGAAATCTATAATGTCTATCAAAAAAATGTCTTTAATCTGGCCAGCCACTTTCTCTTACATTTATTACTACCCTCAAGTGTTAGACACTATCATCACTCTTCTAACTTATTAATTATGTCTTCTTACTGGTCCTTGAGCTTCAATTATTGCCCCTCTACACTCTGTTTTCGTTACAGCAGCTAGATCTATTCTTTTATAACACAAGCTATCTTCTTGAAAGAATGCAAGAAGAAGGAAAGAAAGAAAGAAAGAAAGAAAGAAAGAAAGAAAGAAAGAAAGAAAGAAAGAAAGAAAGAGAAAGAAAGAAGGAAGGAAGGAAGGAAGGAAGGAAGGAAGGAAGGAAGGAAGGAAGGAAGGAAGGAAGGAAGAAAATATACTCATAATGTGCAGTGAATCCCTATTTTATTCAGAATAATAACCAACATCATTTCGACAGCCCCTCAAGGTCTCTAACAGATAGTCTAAATCCCATGACTTTTTTGATCTTACATCCTATTCTCTATTCTTGCTCACTCTGCTTAGATTCTTTTCTATTCTTCAAGTACCCAACCTAATGTTTTGTTCTTGGTATTCTCTTTGCCTGGAATCCTCTTCCCCCAAATATTCAAGTAATGAATTCCTTCACTCCACCAAGATTTTGCTGGCATCTTTTCAATGGAATCTCACATAACCAGTTTTTTTTCCCTGACAGTTTCATAAAAGTCTAATTGGCATGTAATAAACTGCATATATTTAAGTGTACAATTAGATGTCCTGACATATAAATAGAACTGGTAAATTATCACCAGAAACAAAATAGAGAGCGTATCTACCACCCCCGAAGTTTGCCTGTGCCCCTTCTAAACTTATCCTTTAGCTCCTCTACTCCTCCCTAATACCTATCCATTTGCAGTCAAGTGCTACTCTGCTTTAACAATAAATTAATTTGCATTTTCTGGAATTTTATATAAATGAAACATACATTATTTACTTTTTTGATCTAATTCTTTTGCTGAGCTTAATCATTTTGAGATTCATCCATGTTATTGTGTATCAATTTCTTTATATTGCTGTGCAGTGTTCCAGTGTGTTAATATACCACAACTTGTTTATTCATTAACCTGTTGATAGACACTTGAGTTCTTTCCAAAACTTGGGTATTACAAAAACAAAACAAAAGCAAAAACAACAACAAAAAAATCTTCTATAAGCATTGTGTGTGAGCATTCTTGTGGACATATGTGTACTTTCCTTTCAGGAAATACCTGAGAATGGAATGGCAGAATCATATGGTATATGAATGTTTACCTTTTTAAGTAACTGCTATATTGCTCTCCAAAGTGATTGTACCATTTTACATTCCAGCATTACCAGAAATGTATGAGTTCCATCTTCTCTACATCCGTGCCAACACTTGGTCTCATTAGTCTTTTTAGTTTTAGCCCTTCTAATATGTGTATACTATTATCTCATTGTCGGTTCAACATACATTTCCCTAATGACTAACAATGCCAAGCATTTTTTCATGTGCTTATATGTTATCCACATGTCTTCCATGTCTTAGTTGGGTTATTTAATTTCTTATTATTGAGTTTTAAGAGTTGTTTATATATTCTGGCCACTAGATACATGATTTGCAAAACTTTCTCCCAGTCTATGGCTTGTCTTTTCATTCTTCTTGCAGTGTCTTTTGAAATATATATATTTTTTAAAAAATAATGAAATCTAGTCTATCAGTTTTTTCTTTTCTGGATTATGATTTTGTTATCATATCTAAGAAAACTTTACTAACTTCAAAGTTACAATAGTTTTCTACTGTTTTATAAGTTTTCTTAGTCTTAAATTTTAGATTTAAGCATATTATACATTTTGAGGCTTAGTTTCCTTAATATGGTACAAGTATGGATTTTATTTTTTTGCACACAGAAAACTAATTGTTTTATCACTATTTGTTGAAAAGACAGTCTTTTCTCCATTCTTTTGCTTTTGCATCTATGTCAAGAACCAGTTGTCCATTTATTTGTGGGCTTATTTCTGGACTCTATTTCATTATATATTTTCTACCTTTGTGTCAATACCACATTGACCTGATTGCTGTAGCTGTATGAGTCTTGAAATCAGGCTGCATTGGTCCATCTTATGCTTCATGGCCCCCATTTTCAAGTTAGGATCTGCACCATTCTCCCTCCTGCTCTATTTTTTTAAATATGATGCACCTACTACTTTTTACCTACTATGTGATTTATACTTACGTGTATTTAATATGTGAAGTCCCCACCAAAATATCAGCTCAATGAACAAAGGGACTTTATAAACCTTCTTATAATCACTGGTAGCCCCAAGTGTTTAGAATTGTGCTTAGTACATAAATTTCCAATATCTATTTGTTGAATGAGTGAATAGAGAATCAGACCGTTTCATTCAATGTCCATGTAGTTATAAGTGCATAGAAACAGAGGACCAGAGATTTGAAGTCAGTGCTCACCCAGCTACGTGATCCGGGGTGTCCCTACCTGATCCCTAAACCTTACTTTCCATCTCTTACCACCTCTATTCATGGTCTTGCCTGTGTGTCCTCCATCTCATGCCTCTGCATTTTCTCACATGCTGGTAATTTATTTGAGATGTTCTTTCCTTTCTCCCTTTTTTGTCAACCCCAGCATCACCTCTCCTGGGGACTTCCCACACCCCCCAAATCTGCTTTAGATTCTCCACCTCTCAGCCTCTCTGTTCCCCAGTACAGATGTACCCCATAGGTTTACTTATTTCCTATACAAGATAATGCTCTCAGTGAAAGCAGAATTATGTTTTACATATCTCATCATTCACAATGCCTGGCATGATTCTTAGCATGCAGTACATTCAGTTGAATTAATTTATTTCTGCAAATCTATCATCTGACTTCCAGAGAATGGTTGAACTCTATCCCTATCCCATACCATATTTATAAGCTGGTCTGATTATTTGGTGTTTATTTGTGTGAATGCATATGTGCATTTGTCATTGCTATTGCATTATTTTAAGTTTTACATGAACCAGGAGGTAGATCCAACAAATATAAAACTGATATTTCAATATATTTTGTTCACTTTCTTTGCCTAACAAATAGACAACACAAGTAAACAATGTTAAGCATGCTCATAAAGTTCACACAGCTACTCATAAAGGTCACCTTTACTTTCTAAAAAATTTTTTGAAATATTTTTGTTATAGGAATTAAAACACAAAATAGCCAAATTCAATGTCTAATTTTTCAAAGTTATATTACACAGGTTGACACAAGATATTTGAAAAGATGTTAAGGTTTTTTTCATTGAAACTGACTTTTAGAATAACATAAAAGTGCTTTGAGCCCTAACAGTGCACAAGCTCTAGGCAAAACCATCTATCAATTCAGACATCCAGCCCCAGGCAGGTAGTTCATCAGTCAACCAGAATAACAACAGGGTGATTCCTTGACAAATTCATTAAGAAACCTATAAAATGGCTGGTATTGTAGATAGTCAACATGATTTTGCATATCAGTGTTCTTAGTCCAGAAATAATTTGTTATAAGTTTGTCACTTAAAAGCTTCCCAATTTTTTTATGAAGTAGACAAGGTGTGGACTAACAATGAGGAGCAGTTAAATCCCAACACCACTGCCTGCCTGTGAGATCTCAACCAAATTAACTTCTCTGTTCTTGCCTGATTCATTAGACTGGGATAATACAACAAACGACTTTGTAGGTGAGTATCTAGTACCGGTTCTGATTCATAGAAAACATGGAATAAGTGTTAGTACACTTTTGGCCTCTTGGTTTCAACAAATGCTGACAATATATAGCAAATATTCATTCTGACCCCATTCTTTTTCCCTGGCTAAGAATTCTTTCCCACTGAATCTTGGTACAGCCCTGTAATTCTTCTTAAAGTTTCCCTGGATAGAACCATGATCTACTGATCAGCATTGGCATAATGGGTCAAGTATATCTAACATCTAGGTCTAAATTAAGAAAATGCAGTCCATACATAGATCACCACATTGGTATAACCTAGAGACCTTACTAAAACTGCAATCCCTGAGTCCCAGAAAAATCCTAGTGAACCCAAGCTTCTGGATTTAAGGCTCAAGATGATGGATTTTTGACAATTTTCCAAGGTGTTTCTTACGCACATCATAGTTCAAGCATCACTGTTACTTCAGTTCACTTTGACAAGTATTTTTCTGCCAATATGAATACAATTCTCACTGAGTTATGGTGAGGTTGCATCCTGATAAACCCATCATATGTTGAAAATATGGTTAGTTGAAAATGCATTAAATACACCCAACCTATGGAACATCATCGTTTAGCCTAGGCTACATTAAATGTGTTCAGAATTCTTACGTTAGCCAATAGTTGGCAAAATTATCTATCACAAAGCCTATTTTTTTAGTAAAGCATTGCATATGTCATGCAATTTATTGAATAGTGTGCTGAAAGTGATGAACAGAATGGTTGTAAACATATCAATTGTTTACTTTTATGATCACATGGCTGACTGGTAGGGGGCTCCAGCTCTCTGAAGTTGCTCAGTGTCATGACAGAGGATCATACCATATATTAACCAATTTTGGAAAAGATCAGAATATAAAATTTCAAGTACAGTTTCTGATGAATGGTTTCATATCATCACAAAGTTGAAACACCATAAATCAAACCTGTGTAAGGTATAGACCCTGCCATATTGAAGTTCAGAGTGTACTGAAGGAGTGTTTGAGAATCAGCATCATTAAATATGATAATAAAATTTATAATCAATAAATGAATCAGGATCTCTCAAAAATCTAGAGGGCCCAAGGTCACATCTGTGTGTGTCTTTGGGGTTCTCAGTACACTAAAAATTAAAGAAGCTAAGTCATCATTCCGAAAAAAGTAAACTCATGTAATTGTATTATTTACAAAATAAATTCAGGATTTATTAAGAATATAAAATATAAAGCTAATAATAAGCAATTCAGACCATAGTTGAAATACAATGAAAGTCTAAATGTGTGATTAATGTATCTTTTCAATCTTGTTGGTGTATTTCTGTGACAATACAAAGAAATTCATTTGGAGATCATGTCACAGTCTAAATTCAAGTCCAAGGACAAATGACCCTTTAATCAACACTTCACCTCCCACATGTGTTAGCTTCTGGGATGAACAAATTACTGTGGAGTTGGGGATCGTTGGGAAAGTCTTTGCAGAGAAAGGGCACTCTATCTGGGTGTTGAAGTTTGAATAGAAGTTTGTTGGGTTCCTCATCATGTTTGACTTACTGCTACATGCTCTGATTCAGAGCTACCGTACACATGACTTACCTCTGTGTTGTTAAGTTTCTCACAGTTTAAATTTTTTTAAATGTTTTATTTATTTGTGTGTGTGAGAGAGAGACAGAGAGAGAGAGAGAGTATGAGCAGGAGAGGGTCAGAGAGAGAGGAAGATATAGAATCTGAAACAAGCTCCAAGCTCTGAGCTAGCTGTCAGCACAGAGTCTGACGCGGGACTTGGACCCACGATCCATGAGATCATGACCTGAGCTGAAGTCAGACGCTAAACCGACTGAGCCACCCAGGCATCCCAAGTTTCTCACAGTTTAGCATATAATTTCATACAAAATGATTCAAGAAATCTTTCAGATCTATTGTCCATTCACTATAGCTCTCAGAACAATTACCCTTTGCCATCTTTGAACCTGGGCAGTGCTTCCCAATAAAAGAAGAATGTTGACTGAGATGGGAGTGGTTTTCAAGAACAACAGCTATAACAGGGAAAGTTTTAGAGTCACTGCTTGCTTCCCTACCCACTCTCTTCCTCTCTCCTGTCCCTTTACCGTAAGACAAAAAAAAAAAAAAAAAGATACACAGATTCCTGTTCAAATGTGGTAGGCTTTAGCTGTAGATCTCTATGCCAATCGTCTTTGTGACATCACACTCAGTTTCCTTGACTTGACTTTCACCTCAGATAGTTTGCCAGAAACAGAGTACTGTCCTCCAGAGCAACCCTCTGCTACTTATATTTTTTTTGCTTTTGAATTTTCAATCATTATGTTCCAATTTCACCTAGCAGTTGTATTAGACTCTTGTCTAGCTCAAATGACATTTTAGCAGCAAATAATAAATACTGATATAAATAAGCACCTATAGTAATATTGTATTACAAGTTTCTACCCAGAATGAGTTACTTATTAGTCATTTGATTCCATTTTCCAATGATGACAGAATGATAAAGGGCTATGTGAGACAACCTAAAGAATTTCAAAGGAAATTTTTCAACAAAATACAGTTTTATGGGTTTCCTTTATTTCCCTTTTCTCTCAACTGAATAAAATAATAAATCCAGCGACTGTCAAAACCAGTTATTATATGATAACTTTTAATATAGTGAATATATATCCTACCTCATTTCAAAAATGGTATTAGGTGAGTTACAAAAATATAAAGTATTTGGTAGGAGGAAGAATAGTGTAAAATAAATGAAAATAAGAAAAAAAAGAAGAGTTAAATGGAAAAATGAAGCAATAGGGAAACATGAACAGAAACACCTGCCCAAAGTTCTTCAAGTTCTTCATAAAAATCAAATGCTGACTGAAAATATACCTCAGAGCTTCCTCACATCCACATACAAAGGGCAACACCTGTACATTATAATATGCCCATTCTCCATAATATAGAAATTTGTCAGGTTTGCTTAGAAGTTGAACTCTTCTAGTTACCAAAGCTGAGAATTTTAATTAGGAAATTCTGGGTAATGTGGCAGGTAAATCTATTGCATGATCTTGTCCCAATAAATATAGACTCGGGGAGATATTTCTTGTCACTGGTCTCCATGCAAGCAGAGGATATGATTCTGGTTCACCAGCACCCTCTCTGGATAGTTCTCCACAGCTTCTTCTTCTTTTTTTTTTTTTTTTTATCTTCCTTAAATAGTTTATTGTCAAGTTGGTTTACATATACACCCAGTGATCATCCCAACAAGTGCCCTCCTCCATGCCCATCACTCCCCTTCCCCTCTCCCCTACCCACCTCGGCCCTCAGTTTGTTCTCATCATTCAAGATTCTCTCATGGTTTGCCTCTCTCCCTCTCCCCAACTATTTTCCCCTTCTTCTCCTGCATCGTCCTTTGTTAACTTCCTCCTAATCCACCTATATGTGCAAACATATGGTATCTGTCCTTCTCTGCCTGACTTAATTCTCTCAGCATAACACTCTCAAGTTCCATCCATATTACTACAAATGGTCAGATTTCATTCTTTCTCATTGCCATGCAGTATTCCATTGTATAAATATACCACATCTTCTTGATCCATTCGTTTGTTGATGGACACTTAGGTTCTTTCCATGTTTTGGCTATTGTTGAGAGTGCTGCTATGAACATTGGGGTACATGTGCCCCTATGCATCAGCACTCCTGTATCCCTTGGGTAAATTCCTAGAAGTGCTACTGCAGGGTCATAGGGGAGTTTTATTGTTAATTTTTTTGAGGAACCTTCATACTGTTTTCCAGAGGGGCTGCACCAGCTTACATTCCCACAAACAGTGTAGGAGAGTCTCCACAGCTTCTTAACATGTCTTCTTCCCTGTTTGACCCTTGAATATTGAGAGTCTTCTGTATTTGTCTTCTTTCCTTTATTCTTCACCCCCCTTCTCTGGAGGATCACAGACTTTCCAAAGGCTTTCTTTTTACTCTAATCTCCATCTCCAGCCCAGACCTTTTGCCTGAGCTCCAAAACTCTCCCACCAACAGTTTCCAGTGGCATTTCTGTACAGATTTCTCGCCATCCCATTGAAGCCATTACTTCAAAGGACTTTTCCATACCATGAACCATAGCTTAATAAGTCATCATCCCACCTGAAAAATTACCCAGTTGCTCCACATAGACACTTAAGAGGGAGCTTTGTCTTTTTTCCCTCTTTCTTGTTCCTATAGCTAATCATCGTCAAGACTTACTAGCTTACTTTCTGTTAAGAATCCATGTACATCTCTCCAGCTTCTCAATGGCCCTCTGAGTGTCAGGCAGAGACACCCCTTGCCCAGGTTACAATGACAGCCCCCACCTGGTTTTCTCACTTATGAGTTGACCTGACCTGGCCACAGTCTATTTCCATCCAGTAATAGCAAAGCTCATCTTAGGATGTAAATCTGATCCCCCCCACCCTCAACCACCAGCTTACTATCCTCCCAATAACTTCCTATTGTATGTGAATGTAAGGTGTGTATTGTGTATGGTCATTGCTTAGGAGGTTTTGGAGGCCATGGACTCCACCTCCTTCCCCAGCACAATCACAAAATCCTGCTACCTCTCTGACCTCCAGTCTTGCTTCTTAACACTCTATAGGGTCAAGTGCTCTCTTCACAAAGATGCCCTCTGTTCCTAGGGCTTTTTGTCCCCCCAACCAGTCTTCCCCACTCTTATACAGTCTGCTTATCATGCCGGTTTTGATTCTCACCCATCAAAGAGGAAGCTCCAGAGAAGGTTAATTCCCCTAGACTGTGCCCCCATTGCACCATGGTCTCTGTCAGCATGGATCTTTCCTACTAGACTTTAAACTCCATTTGTGCAGAGACATAGAGAATTTCCCTCACACCTGTAGCTCCCATGCCTGCCACGTTGCCTGGCATTTTTTAAGGGCTCAAATCCTTGCTTGTGAAAAGATGAATGAATAAGTGATTGAATGAGCAAATGTCTATGTGTCTTATGTCAAGAGTCACAAACTACAGCGATGAGGGTGTAAACCTTTTGTTAAAAGAGCACTGATGAAGGACAGTAAGACCTTCTCTTAGCAAGAGAAGGCATCCCTTTCATGTTTCTTCCTTGGTGGTCCACCTGGACCGCAGCCACTGGAGTCCCCGGTGCCAATTTGTCTCATGTTATGAACTGATGTGCTCCATAAACTACCCATAATGTGCTAGAATGTGGCTCCCGGACTTTCATGTTCACTGTGAGACCCGCCTGCTCTGCTTACATAGCATCTTTTATTATTTACTTGCAGCCGTGGAGCCCCACAATGGCAAAAGCTAGAGGTTTGCTCTCCAGAGCCAAATATGTGACTCTATCACTGCTTGTACCTGCCCTTTCTACCTGAGGTATCAGAGTTTGCCGGTGTATTTCTTATCTGAAATCACTAGGAGAGAAGTTCCCATAAATCAATTCAGCAAATATTTATTGAGTGATTCAATGGGCCTATGGGGACTGTCTAGTCAAACTTCCTTATTTTACCAAGACAATAGCAGAACCTGGTGGACTCCTGATCTCAAACCCATTAAATAATTATCTGTGCATGAGGAAATATAAAAATGTGTAAGAAACTCTCCCTGTCCTCAAGAGGCCAACACCTTTAGAGGGTAACAAGATCAAATAATTAATGGGCAGTTGTCATAACATTTGACCATTTAACATAGTGCTCGCTATATAGTAAACATGTAATAATGTCCTTTCAAATAAATTAATAGATGAATAAACTGACCAATCAATTAAGGAATGCATTATAATATGGTACTTACAAAAATTTTTCTTTATATTTATGTGATTTATGTGACTATTCATTAATAACCACTTCCCTCTTCTAGATATTGTGTTGTCAGTGAGGAGGATAGTTTCTGTTATTTGCTCACTACTTACTGGATCCTCCGTGCCTCACACAGTACTTGCTTGGAACAGAGAACGGTTGATTCTTGTTATTTATGGATTCTGTATTTGCAACTTCGCCTAGTCACTAAAATTAAATAAATATTCATGCCCCTTTCATAGTCAGTAACAGACATGCAGAAAGTAGCAAAAAAAAATCTGAGCACCTGACACACGTGTTCCTCCTGAGTTCAAACAAGGTGGCCTGCTGCCTTCTTTCTATACTGTAGTTCTCGGAGCGTCCCAGCTCGCACACTGCAAGCAAGTGTCATTTCCACCTCTACTTCATGCTATGTCACTCCCCATTTTGCATTTTTGCTGATGAATTTCTCTGTTTAAGTGGCATCCAAGTGTAGTGCTAAAATGCTATCTGTAGTTTCTTTTTTTTTTTTTTAATTTTTTAAAATTCATTTCTGAGAGAGAGAGAGACAGCATGAGCAGGGAAGGTCAAAGAGAGAGGGAGACACAGAATCTGAAATAGGCTCCAGGCTCTGAGCTGGCTGTCAACACAGAGCCTGACGCGCGGCTCAAACCCACAAACCGTGAGATCATGACCTGAGCTGAAGTCAGACGCTTAACCGACTGAGCCACCCAAGCACCCCTGTTGTCTATAGTTTCTAAGTGCAGGAAGGCTGTGATGTGCTTTACAGAGAAAATGCATGTATTAGAGAGACTTCGTTCAGGCATGAGCTGGAGTGCTATTGGTTGTGAGTTCAATATTAATGTATTAACAATGTATATTAAATAAGATGTCTTTAAGTGAAAATGCACATAAAACAAGATTGTATGTTGGTTGGTTGGTGAAAATGTTATGACCAGAGGTTTGCAGGAAACTAAATCTGTATTTCCCCCTTGGAGCAATGGCTCAGTACTGGCTAATTCAGAGTTCACGGTGACTATAGAACATAGCCACTGTGAATATTGAGAATTGACTACATATATGTGTACTCAGTAATTATAGAAGGAGGGAGGCAATGAGGGAAGGAAGGAGGGAAGGAGGAAAGTAAAGAAGAGATTAAGGCAGGAAGAAGTCTATTAGTAACAAGTAGGACACTGCTTTATGAGAACAGAGAAGAGTCGAGGTGTGAGAAGAAATGAACACCCACCTTTTAATTACTGCGCGGCCACCACACCACCGCCACACCACCTCAGGGCGCTGCACCTAGGAACACATAGTTCGTAAGGGTGGAAACACTCTCCTTGTGTTTGTGCTCACAGCAGAGGCTCCAAACGCTATTAGTCAAACTACCTACTACCCAAGTTCAAAACCAGGCTTTCCAGAATCTAGCTACATGACTTTTGGGGAATCTAATGAAACTTCTCCTCGCCTCCTACTATGTAAAATGGGAATTATTAGAGTGTTTATCTCACATAAGAGAGAAGCTTAAATAATGATATAATAAACATAAAACATGCCAAGGCCAGACAGAAAATCAGCATGTAATAAATATTAGCTATTTTTAATGTTGCTTTATTTCAGTTGATAAAAAAAAATCAGTGGTTTTGAAGCTAAAAAAATATTTCACTGAGACATTTCCAACTTGTGAAATTAATTCTCTATACCAATCCTCTTTATGTTTGCAGTGTTCCATGAAGCTTTTTTCAAATGTCAGCACCTTCATGTAAACACACATGTCAGCTTGCTATTTGCAATTTTAAAAATTACATCTCCGAAGGTTCACGACCGTATATAATTTGATTCTCAAATTACTGATCCTATATAGCCTCTCTTGATCCCTCCAATTCTTGGAAGATAAGGCCAGTTTTAATGACTGTGGGTCCTCTAGCGATGACATATCATTTTGCGCAGCCAACAGGCACCCCAGAACCTTCTGCCGTGTTACCCCAGCCACAGAATAATACCTCCACGCTTTTCTTATTTGCTTGACATTAAAGGAGCTGTATCCAAGGTCATTTTGAGTTTTTCAGTTATTTACGTCCTGTAGAAATTGAACCAAGCAAATAAACTAGAGTTTTCTCCAGGGTCAGAATAATTTGGTCACTGCCACTTTCCCATCTAAAAGCTTGTTTTGATTTCTCCCACCTAGTATTTGTCACAAACCACATGCCAGACTCAGGATAACTGGACATTTATGACCAAAAAAAGATCCCATGTTGGGGAGGCTCTGGATGTATCTTGCCCATAGCGGATATTTTCTCTTCGTATGGGTCATGTCCCTTTTATGACTCTGCACATAATTTGATCATTTTGATAATGCATTGCTTCTAATTTAAGTGAAACTTTAAGTGATTTGGCTTATTTTTTTGTTTTGTTTTGTTTTATTTTAAACAAACTTCAGTAGAGAATAAGTCAATTGCCACTGATTGCAGGGATGTGAATGTATCAAATACCAAGAACAGAGCTATGTCACTGAAGATTTAGTTTGGCTGCATGTGAGAGTATTTTAAATAAAAGTTAACTTTTATTGCTCAGGTAAAGCAAGTCCAGAAACAGACCATCAAAAATAGCATCAAAGACCCAAGCAACTTCTATCATTCTTCTCTACCCTCCTCAGGAAGTGACTTCCATTCTCAAGGGTGCTTTATGGTCACAAAATGACCACTGCAGCCCTATCTGTTATGTCTGTATCCTAGGCATCAGCAAGGAAAAAGCATCTCCTGGACGGAGGTCAGTTCCTAGCTCATTAAGTCCTCTTTAAACAGGTTTGCCAGGGTTCCTCAATTTACCTAATACATTATCTGATAAACCTGGGCATGGTAAATAAGTAAACACAATTTACTGGCATCACTCAAGGTCAAGCTTCCCTAATACTTTTTCTGCCTACACTACTACTACTATGGAGCAATCCACAGCTGCACAGCAGATGGGGCATTCCTTTGGAGTCCAGAAGACTCCATTGTTAATATGCTAAAAGGGAGTGCAGCACATACTTGCTGTGCTCCATCTCACATCCTCTTTCCTCTTTTGCCTACCTTTTTATACTAACCATTGTCGCAGCAGTCATCTGTGGACAGGTGTGACCTGGCTGCAGCTTGCTTCTGCCACATTGTGTAAGTTTTGCCCCAGAACTTCTAAGCTTCTGCAGCTTGGGATGCCCCAGAGATACTCTCAGCTGTCTGGATGCATACATGCAGTTCTTTGCAAGCCAGGCATTCAGTTATTTGCTCTGTAGTGGTCTGTGTTTACTAGGCATTTTTGATACCCATCATATCATGTCATCAACACATAAACTCTTTGAGGAACATAGGATGTGGGTTTCTACCTCTGTTTAGTAGACTCATCCACTCATCCACTGAGGTATTTATTCACTTGCTCCCCTTGGAACTCAGTGTGCCCACTGTGTGTCTATCTAACTTTATGAAGGGCAATGGGAATATATGGATGAGTGGGTCATAGCTCCTGCCGTGAAAATCTGCACAGTCTAATGGGAAATATGGGCATACAAACAAAGTACAACACTTTTGGTCAGAAACAACTATGAGATGTCCCCAAGACACAAAGAATGAGGTAGTCCCACCTGAGGCTAGGGTGAACAGGAAAACCTCCATAAAGGAATGATGCTTGCTCAGCCACGAAAGGTGAGAGCTCTTCACTATGTGGCTTCTTTCTGATGAAGGACATTCTTGGACCAAGGCATAGAGAGATGGAAACCATCAGACCTACTAGGGTATGTCTGAATCACCATGTGCGAGGCAAGGAGGATATGAAAGAGGTGATGGAGAAGAAATTGAAGAGGTAAGTAAGAACAGTTCTTAGTGCTTATTCTATACTGGTTAAGGGGAGCATGTAATATGAATAAAGCAGGAAAATGCCATGATCTGATTTTAATTTTACATAGTTAACTGTGACTGTCTCAGAAAGATGGGCTTCTAAGAAAGATTGGAGGTGAGCAGGCCAGTGACAAGGCTACCCCTGTTGTGTAGCACAAAGATGATGACATCATGAATTAAGGCAGGGCAAGTGGAGCAGGAAAGACAGATGCCAGAAATAGTAAAGGAATGGAACTCTTGTTCTCAGTCGTTGATTACATGGGGAAGATGAGCCAGAGGGGGAGCCCGGTGTGACTCCATGCTTAAATCTTGAATGGCTGAGTGCATGGTATTTGCCTTATATTAGAACTCTCAGATAAACAACAATATAAAAAAGATAGTAATAAAAAACACGGACGTCTTGAGCTTGAATTATCCATGAAAAGATGCAGTCACTATTTGTTGAGTTGGTCTATAGTTTGGGACAGTTAAAAAGTTGGGTTAGAAATCCAGATCAGTGGTTCATCAGATGAGACTTTGGATTTTTGACCAGAGTTGACATTGGAACAAATTAAGACTTTAGGTCTGCTGGGATGGAATGAATATATTTTGCATGTGAGCAAGACATTCGTTTTGGGAGGCCAGGGAGGAATGCTATAGACTAAATGCACTCTTCTCCAAAAAAAAAAATCATATGTTGAAACTGTAACCCCCAAAGTGATGAAATTAGGAGGTGGGGCCTCTGGAAGTAATTAGGTCAACAAGATATAGCTTTCATGAATGAGATTACTACTCTTATGACAGAGACCCTCAGAGAGATCTCTGGCCCCTTCCATCATATGATTACATAGCAAAAGGATGCCTGTCTATGAACAAAGGAACAGTCATCTAACTGCCAGTGCCTTGATCTTGAACTTAAGCCTCCAGAACTGTGAGAAACACATTACTTTTTTTTTTATAAGCCACTAGGTGTACAGTATTCTAAATCAAATAGTTTCTGTACAAAAATTGTATCATACTTTTTTTTGTCATTGAGGAAGTGAGTGGTCATTCTGTATAAAACATCCCAGGATATAATTTGTTGATATTTATGTAACAGTAACTTATTGTATTCATATTAACAGCAGCTAATATTACTGAATATTTTCTGTGTGATAGGCTCTGACTAAACACGTACATCCTAAACACTTTCTCATTTATGCATTACAGTAACCCTATTTGGAAAAACTATTATCATCCCCATATTTCATATGAGAAAATCATGACATGGAGAAATTATAAATGGTACCACATTAATAAGCTGATAAGTGGCAGAGTTGAGATTTGAACTCAAGATTAGTTTCCCTTTTAATTTAACCTTTTCACTTCTTTGCTAGGGCAACCCAAGGGCAAGACTGATCACTCCCAAGAGTAAAGAGTTATTGCTTACCTGCTTTTTGCCAGGTTCATTATCTCAGAAACTCTCTTAATGTCACTGACAGGATGGTATTATTATTACTCCCATTGTATGGATGATGCCACTGATGATCAGAGGGAAAACAACTTGTTCCAAACTTCGTATTGGATAAAGGAGACAGTAAAATAGATTTGCTTTATTTCTGTCTTCAGCTAACCCTCCCCCAAACTGAAATCCACGTGTGCAGAATTTGCAAAGATAGTACTGCTAAACTAGTCTTGCCATGAGTCTATTACCCACCTCCAGGACATTAGGTCAATGCAAAGAGGAAGAATTCAAGATGCTGATGGTGAACAAGAAGGAGGAAAAAGTGGAGAAGGAGGAAGGGCTGGAGAGGAAGGAAAGGGAGAGAGAGAGGAGAGAGAAGAAGAAGAAGAAGAAGAAGAAGAAGAAGAAGAAGAAGAAGAAGAAGAAGAGGGAGGGAGGAGGAGGAGGAGGAGGAGGAGGAGGAGGAGGAGGAGGAGGAGGAGGAGGAGGGAGGAGAGGAGAAGAAGGAGAAGAAGGAGGAGGAGGAGGAGGAGGAAGAGGGGAGGAGGAGGAGGAAGAGGAAGAGAGGAGGAGGGGGAGGAGGAAGGAAGGAAGGAAGGAAGAAAGAAAGAAAGAAAGAAAGAAAGAAAGAAAGAAAGAAAGAAAGAAAGAAAGAAAGAAAGAAAGAAAGAAAGAAAGAAAGAAAGAAAGAGAAAGACAGAGAGACAGAGAGGAAGGGAGGAAGGAAGAAAAAGAGAAGGAAATAAGAATTCTGGTTAAAGATTCCATTAGTAACAGGAACCTCTATGAAAGTTCTATTCCTGGAGTGTAATATTTTTCCTTTCCTTTCTCTGAGGTGTAGAGTGTGTATCCCTACTCACATGCCCAGCATAAAACTTTAATCAAGTAAGGGAAACTTCAAAAGACCATTTGGACAATTCGACACCTGTCTTGAGTGACAAAGAGACTGGTATCCTAATCAAGTCTAAGGAAAAACAAAATTGCACTCTGAAATAGAAGCTGGCTAGGTGTGCCTCATAGCAGCAGAACAAAGAGAGAGGGCTCCGTTGAGAATCTCTGCACATCCAGATTTTGGATCCTTTTCCAGGTGTGTTATTCTTTTTGGCAGAACTGTTGCAGGATTCATTTGCTTGCAAGTGGAGGACTGAGGGACCCAGCTCGTTGCAGGTTGTCAGCTGTAAAACATCCTTATCTTCTTGTGACACAGGACTCCTGATGTTGCTAATTATTTCTTGAAAGTTACTAGAGAGAAAGTCTCAAGAGCAGGTCTACTAACTACAAAGGTCTTATACAATGTGATAATCACAGAATTGGCATTCCATCACCGTCACTGTATTCTATTCAGGTATAAGCAAATCAGATCCTGCTCACACTAAAGGGGAGGGGTTTACACAAAGGTGTATAAACCTGAACAGCCAGGAGTCCAGCAGATGCTGGTGTCTTTCCTCTTCTCGTCCTTTGAGTCTGTGTTTGTTCCAAGGAGTAAGGACTTCCTGATCAGCCCATCTGAAGAATTCCTAAAAGGTTCTGCTGGTGGGTAAGATGTATTAAGTCAATGTTAATAAGACAGAAAGAAAGAAGGAAAGAAAGGAAGGGAGGAAGGAAGGAAGGAAGGAAGGAAGGAAGGAAGGAAGGAAGGAAGGGAGGGAGGAAGGAAGGGAGGAAGGGAGGAAGGAAGGGGGAAAATTACTATAGGCAAGAGAAAATATCTCTTAATTCATCTGTTCTGGTTGTATTTTGAGGAAGCAAGTTCTATTTGCTGTGGACAATGGAGATCCCATCCCGCTGCCTTTAAACAAAAGCTTCTGGGGAGCCCTAAAGTATCAACCAGCAGTGAGTTGTTTATCTGAGAGCTTAGATTGGGGCTGAGAAAATAAACACTTTGAATGTATTTGGTGTTAGGGGGGAAGGCGCCGGGTCCTTCTCTTTCGACTTGTGGAGTCCCTGACACCACCTTGCAGCCTCTGGTATCTTAGAAAGCCTGAACTTAGACCCTGAGTGGATGGGGAAAGTGTGTGGTGTTTGTACAGCTGAAAACAAGATGAAAAACCCCAGGCCCCCTCTCACACCCCATTAGGCCCCGGAGTCCACGGAGTGTTGCACTCAACACATAAACACTCTGCTTGGGGAAGCAGTGGTCAGGGTGTGAGAGGGAGGGACACCGTCTCAGGGAAGAACAATGGCATCTCTGTGAGGAGGCAGGCATCCCCACTCCTGCAGCAGCTTGGCCCAGGCTGCATTAATCATTACTTCCACCTCATGCGTTTCGTTGAGCCCCAAAGCCTTTTGGGATTTATAATGGGACAGTAGGTAAGAGGATACACAATCAGAACAGAAACACTGCTGGATCAAAGATACTGCATCCGTCTTTCCTTTTCCAGGGTGACAGAGTGGTAGGAAAAAGGGATTTCATGTAAAACAATATTGAGCTGCAAGGTAGAGTCCTCTCACAGCTGGCCGTGACACTGAGGGTGGTTGATAACATTCTCCAGCCTTTCTGCAGCCCTACACTCTTGCCCATGTTGTCTATCTGTCTGGAATGTTCTCCAACCACATATGCTTTTCTCCGGGGCATTTTCCTACTCATCCTACATAGAAGTCCCATGCCCTCTCCTCAAAACACCTTTTTTTTTTTTTTTTAATCTCCTAGCCTATGTGATGTACCCACTCCCTCTGCAGTGCCTCACAACATGCTACCATCAAATTAAAGTGTTTTTAGAGGTGCACAGGAATTTAGAGGGCAGCATTGCCCTTCCACCTCTCAGATGACAATATATTTCAATTTTCTAAGGTAATAGGGACTGTGAAGCATGAACTCCCTGGTATCCTGGCTTAACCTCCTCCATGGTAGCCTTACACACGTACCCATGGTGTTTCCTGCTGTGATACAATGTACTGTCCCCAGTCTTAACTCCTGAATGTGACATATTTGGAACAGAGGTCTTTGCAGATATAGTCAAGTTGAGATGAGGCAATACTAGCTTAAGGCCTCCTAAATCCCATGATTGTTTTCCTTTTATGGAGATGAAGATTTGGAGACTTCTGTGGACTGAATTGCTCCCCTCATTCAAATGATGAAGCTCTAATTTCCAATACAATGGTATTTGGAGTGGGGACTTTGAAATATAATTAGGTCATGAGATAGGGCTCTCATCATGAGGTTAGTATCCTTACAAGAAGAGGTACCAGAGAGCTTGCTCTTTCTCATCACATGAAGAACAAGATATATGAGCACACAGCCAAATGGTTGTTACCTACAAGCCTAAGAAAAATCCTCCTCATGAAACCTCTCTTGCTGGCATCTTGATCTTGGACTTCCCAGACTCCAAACTGTGAGACAGAATTTCTGTAGCTTAAGCCACTCATTCTGCAGTATTTTGTTATAGCAGCCGAAGCTAACGAGGACAGAGACACACACAGAGGGAAGAAGACCAGGTGAAGATTGTGGCAGAAATTGGATTAATGCAACCTAAGCAATTACAAACATTGCCAGCACCACCAGAAGCTAGAAAGAGACAAGGATTATTCTCTAGAACCTTTGGAAGGAGTATGGTTTTGCCAATACCTTGATTTCAGTCTTCGAGACTCCCAAACTCTGAGAGAATAACTTTCTGTTGTGCTAAGCAATGCAGTTTATGGCAATCATATGAAGCTAATACAAAAGTGGATTTTCCTCCCTTATTGTTGATTGGGCCAACCTTTCCATCCTTCCTATCTTCCCTAGGATCTAGGACTAGAACCTGACTTCACATTTCTCTTTCTACTAGCTCCCTCCTATGGCCAATATAAATGCTAGGGTCTCCCATATTTGAAACAACAGCAGGAATGTCCTCTGGGACATTACATCCCTGTCTAAATTAAATAATATTAGCATCCTCTTTTCCTTCACAGCTCACATCCACAATATAAGAGTTTGCTCCTACCATCTCCAGTCCTCAAATCCTATTTACTCTTTATCCTGATAAAAATGGGGTTTGTCCCCATTTCTACATTGAAGTCACTCTGCAAAAGCCTTGAATTACCAAATTCTATAGCCTTTTTTTAAGCTTTTACATTACTTGCTTCACTGAGTAAAATCCTACTTATCTGGATCTTTGTCTTAGTCTGTTTGGGCTGCTATAATGAAATGGCACATCCTGAGTGGGTTATAAAAATAGAAATATATTTCTCACATTATCTGGAGGCTGGAAGTCTGAGGTCAGAATATCAACATGGTCAGCTGAGGATCTTCTTCCAGACCACAGGCTTTTCCCCGGGTCCTCCCATGGAGGAAGGAGTTAGGAAGCTCTGTGGGATTTCTTTTAAAAGGGCACTGATCCTATCCATGAGGGTTCCACTGTCAGGACCAAAGTTCCCACCTGTTAATAGCCTCACCATTGGAGATTATGATTTCAAAGTATGAATTTGGGGGGAGACACAAGCACTCAAATTATAGCACTGTTCCTTGGCTTCTGTACCACCATTTCCACCTGCTTTCTTCTGTGCTTATTTCTTCTTAGTCCCTTTGTGGGCTGTATTTCTTCTACTCTACCCACATTTATTCATATGACAAAGCATTGTGACATTAGTCCTCCACACGTTTTACTGTATATACTTTACTTAGCCAATTTCATTTATCCCTTGCCTTCAATGACCATCTACCTGTTGACTAATCTTTAGAAATGGTCATTTGGCCATTCTTGAGTAGCCTTTCTGATTCTTTTTAATATGGAGAAGCAGAGAATATCTCAAATATTTAAGTTTTATTTCCCTTTTGATTAACAACTCCATCTTCAAAGCATTTCTCTTTTCTTACACTTCCTATAAATAGGAGGAACCAGGCTGCTCCTTCAACAAATTACGTAGATATTTCCTCAGTCAAATATTCAACTTTGGAGCTCTCTAGTTTTCCTTCCTACCAAAAACAGGGACAAGAACACAATTTATCCATGTTCCTTGACACTTTATAACAAAAATTGTCTTTCCATTGTTGTCTA
Source organism: Proteles cristata cristata (assembly GCA_017311185.1). NCBI lineage: Eukaryota > Metazoa > Chordata > Mammalia > Carnivora > Hyaenidae > Proteles > Proteles cristata. The sequence continues at coordinate 1,598,052 of JAESUZ010004250.1, forward strand.
ACAACACGTACCCTGTATCGTCTGAAATCCCATCAGAATGACTTTTTTGTCCATATTTCTATACCAGTTTGTTCAGGATGAGTTAGCAATTCTCTGAAAAGACTAAGGCTTTCTCTATAGGTCTCTTCTTTTCTTCCTGATTTACCAGAATCATCCTTAATGGATTGTTAGCAATGTAAGCTTTTCTACCATGCACCCCAAAACTCTTACAGTCTCTACTTGTGACCCAGCTTCAAAGCCACCTGCACATTTTTAGGTATTTGTGACAGCAGCAACCCACTCCGTGGTGTCAACTTTTGTCTTTGTGGTTAGATACTACACTGGTGACAGTAATGTGGATTTCAGTGTTAGCCAGACTGGCCCCTATAGGAATTTCTCATAGAGAATGAGAGCAATTTACCATTGTCAAAAATAATCACTGCCTAAGCTCAAGGGAACTTCCTTCTCTTTGATCACCCCAATGGAAAGATGTCATTCTTTGCCATCTCTAAACCCAAATTCCTAGATCACAGCATTTCAACAAACCACTTTAGATCATACAGATGGGCACAGGTATTATCTTTAGTTCATGAACACAGTTCATCAGCTGTGGTCAGCCTAGTACCCACAGTCTCTTTCAGTCCAAAAGACAAAAAGCAAACCACTCTAAATCCAAACCAACCAACCATGAGGCCACAATACCAGGACAGAACCTTTGAATGGTAAATTCATTGGACATCCCAAGTCCTTAAATTGTACTTGAGAATTCTTGGAGAGCTCTGTATATCTTCCTATGTATGGTGGAACTTTAACGGACTCAAATATTAACATATTTTGAAGACTGAGCTTCCCAACAACTTACACATACGATTACTGCCAACCATATTTTTGATTCCATAAATGGCCAAAATTCAGAAAGGAAGAATTAATGCAATTTCGTAAATTGTTTTTGAAACAGTACATTTAAAAATATGTAACCTTTTTATTCCTTAAGGAACAACTGAGAGCTGACCACGGACATTTTGTGGAATATGTCTCTTAATTTTGAACTCATGTGAATTTCCAAGAAAATTTAATCCCTCTATTTCAGAATCATTTTCTTTTCAGTATTACACATATTTTGTGAGTATTTTTTTATGTTCAGAAAGTTTTCTCACCTACATAAAACTATTTCTTTGGATCAAAAAATATCCCAGTTGAGGGGCGCCTGGGTGGCTTAGTCGGTTAAGCGTCCGACTTTGGCTTAGGTCATGATCTCGCGGTTCGTGGGTTCGAGCCCCGCGTCGGGCTCTGTGCTGACTGCCAGCTCAGAGCCTGGAGCCTGTTTCAGTCTGTGACTCTCTCTCTGAACCTCCCCTGCTCACGCTGTCTCTCTCTCTCTCTCCTAGAAATAAAAAAAAAAAATATCCCAGTTGATCACTGTTAAAATGGAATCTAATCTGGTAAATTCCCCAGGGGCTAAAGTTCAGTGTGTTATAAACTTGAAAAAACACATCATCATCTCTGTTAACAAAAACATCTAAAGTGCAAGAGTGTGTTCAAATATGATTTGAAGGTATGTGAAATAAGTCATTTAAAAATATTATGTAGGTTGCAGAAAAATAAAACACTGTCAGAAAATGCACACTAAAATTTATCTGATATAAGCAAAAAAGAAGATCATATATTATATAGTCTATGTGACAGTCTATATTCAGTTGCTACAATATTTGGAAGTAGTTTTTTCTTTCAAACAAAGACTCAAGAAATACCCATTTTTAGTTTTCGCCTCTAGAACATCATGTTTATCACCCAGAAGTGGTGGATATAGATAACCCAGCAACACAAATTGCTGGGTGTCTTGAGCAGAGCATTGCTGCTGTCGGGTAGAAGCATACCTAAATCCAGCAAATAGGCTTCAGGTTTTGGAAGGAAGTTTTCTGTAGCAAAGCAATGTTTCCCAATATCAGTTCACCTCTAGGTGATTAGCGTAAGCCCTCTTACTCATAATTCATTTAGGGATAAGCAAGCCTAAGTCATTTCCAGTAGATGAGCAGAGAGGCTTGCTTGGGGCTCCTGAGAGAGATGCTTTCTGGCTTTTATCAACATGAGCCAGATTTACTTTCTCCTGCAAGTCATGAATGAGAAAACTGTATCCTGAGCTATTGACAGGTGTTTTATAATCATGGTGGAACTTGCCTTTGGACAGAACTAATGGCTGACCTGATGATATTGTTAACTGCTGGACTGACCAGTCTTGAAGCCCACTCACCTCTGATTTCTTTCTCATGTGAACTTACATGTTTCCATAATTTTCACATCCATTTGAGTTTAAATTTCTATTATTCTCTGCCAACACCATCCAAATAGATATTCTTTATTTTCCTCTTTATTTTTTTGTATCAAACCATAAAATAGGGGAAGGCTGATAAGATTTCAGCGTCCTCCGGAAAAAGTGGACAAGAATTCTGTGCTATTCTCTCCCCACAATCGATCCTCTGTATAAGAGGAGTGAATATTGTTTAGGTGGGTAGTTAGCACGAGAAAGTGTCAGGTCTAGAGAGCCCTAGCTCTCTTCTGCATGGAGGGAGAAGAAAGACCTCCACTCCCCATGTTATTGGTATGATACTGTTGGACAAGGGTCTCTTCTTCCCACAGGTGGCCCCTAAGTGCCTGATTGAAGAGTAGATAGAAGAAAGTAGAGCTTTCCTTCTCTATGTTCTCACAAGTGCTGATCAAGCTTCACAAGTAATAAACCCAATACTATACATTATAATGTGCTCTATGTACATGAGTCCAGTCACAACTGGGTCAGAATTAAGGAATATTAATTAACACCTTCAAAGCATGGCTGGAGTGTTTGTATCAGAGTGCTGGGGGAGGGGGAGGGGGCTTCGTTGGGTAACTTTTATACAACTGACTATTCTAAGTACTTTATGCTTGTTATCTCTCATCTTCACAAAATACCTAAACATTATTCTTAATCTTAGATGAGCTAAGATTTAAAAAGGAAGTAATTTGTTGATAAGTATCAAAGTTGAGTTTAGAACCAAAGCCCATCAAACTCCAAGAACACATTCTTCTTACTCTGATGCAAAAGGTGATTTGTTCCTTACAAATTTGCACCCCTTACTTTGAACAGCAAAAACAAAACAAAACAAAACCCACCTTTGGAGGGTTGGATCTTCATTTATAACAAGTATTCAAAGTCCATATTTTTTAAGGTGGCATACTGTCTTTGAGACAAGGGCCCTTGCAGCTGTTTCATGTACGTTAGCCATTTCCTTCCTGTAATACTTCCATTTTCCTAGTGTTAAGTAAGCAGATCCCACACAAGAGAGAGAAAGTGGCCTGGTAAGGGTTCTGGAAGGTTGTCACAAGGAGCGTGATAAAGGCTATGGGCTGCAGGCCTAAGCAAAAAGTCTTTTATTACCTAGTAGCCAAGAGAAAGCTTTGTAGGCTCAGCACTATTGGAATATGTTTCTGGGGATTTCCACATTTTTCATGTGCTTGAACCTCTAATCCACCATCCATTACATTACATGACTAGGGGGTAGCTACTTATGTTTTTAAGTTTCTTCCTCTAAAATATTGATTATATGAGTTCACAGTCTTAGTTGAAAGAATTGTGGTGAGGATTCTCTAAAATAATATTTGTATAAAGTCAGTCGCAATTCCTGACATCTAGTAATATGCATTAAGATGGTTTCCCTCTGTGAAAAGTCAATGTGGTATATATTTAGGACAAAGCATAATGAAAAGTTGTTATTGATTGCTATCTTTCACATCTTGTGAAAAAATGATTCAAAGAGCTTCTAATCCAACTTGATTCAATTAAGAATGTATCACATTTATTTAACAAGCTATGAGAAAATACTCAAGAATAAGCCAAGTAGACAATCACTTAAGTAACTCTTATGCAATCTATCAGGTGTAAATCAAATTCATACACAATCATAAAATGAGATATTTATCATCTCTTTGAATTTTTCATAATTGTATAACATTTGAAATAATGGATGATATTAGGATGGAACAGAATGATATAATTGTGTATGTAAAAAATAATATATACCTAGCAAGTAAATAATAAGAGTAAAATAAAAAGTTATAAAAGAGATTTAGGAAAGCTTATTTATCAAAAATACAAAATGGTACTATTTATAGCCTTAACATGTTTGACATCTTTAAAATAAAAATATTAATTGACTTGAATAGAGATTTCACAGTAAAAGACATACAAGTAGAACCAGACAAACATGTACTTACAGGAGGTTACATCCTGGTACTATAGGAGGACAGAAAGTGAACTTTGACAGTTGCTTATCTCCACTCATAATCTTAAAGACACAACAAATGTAAAAAAAAAAGTATTTTTTGCATATATAAAATTTTTGTATATATGAAATATTTTGTATATATAGACTATAAGTACATATGCATATATAACATGTGTGCATGTGTATATAGATTATATGTATATAGATACATATACACAAATATTATATATAGAAAGACATGTATACATACATTATACACACACACAGGCTCTGACCTGTCAGCACATAACCCAAAGCAGGGCTCGAACCCACGAACTGTGAGATCATGACCTGACCTGAAGTCAGACACTTAACCAACTGAGCCACCCAAGCGCCCCAACTCATATCTTCTATACTTTGAACATACTGATGTTTTATTGTGGTCAACTTTTGCAAATAATCCAAGCTGTGTAGTTTTAAAAAGTGGATGTAATTCCTCATGATGAGCTATAGTTTCTTAGAAAACTATTCGTTCCATATTATTAGTAGTATGATATCTTCTCACATTGTTCATGGTTAATCTCAGAGTTTATGGGGAAGATATATGCACTAACTCATATAGGGCTGGGGGAAAAGAGACTGGCATTTAGAAACAATTCAGTACCATTAGCTATTCATGTTCAGTCCTGCTGAGGCAGATATGACCTTGCACAGTTGTATTCTTGTCGATTTCTTCTCAGTTTCCTCATTCTTTGCTCATGTATCCAGATTTTGTGCTATTTAACTTGTATATACTGATGTCAAAATTTCATAACTGAGTATCTTTCATTGTAATTTAATGACTCTATTTATTAATAATGTTATATTAATTCTAGTTTGTCCAACACCAATATTGGCACATTTACTTTCCCTTTGTTTTAAGCTGCAGTGAAATAGAGCTTTGTTCATTATTTTTCGATGTTTCAGAATCATGTCGATCGTATGTATTTTTCTAAGCAAATATTGTTTGATGTAATTTGTTGATCCATTCTAGAAATTAAGGTCTGTTGACAGAATAATTTAGGTCAATAATGTTTATTACTGTGATTTTTCCTTGTGCTCTACAATGTCATTCTATGCTATGCTGTTTTCTCTTCCTTGATAATACTTTATACCATGCATTTTATAAATGAAAGTTAAATTTGTCACCTGATGAAATTTTATTTTATTGTGTAAGTTGAAGCACATTCAGAAAAGGCAAACAAACAAACAAGAAAAAGACTATTTCATTTCTGAAACTTTATGATCTCCTAAAAATTTACTGGCTGTAGAAGCAGCTACTGGGAACATGCATCAAATATATTTATTGCAAACTGCTGGCCAGTTGGGAATGAAGGAAAAATAATCAGAATTTCCCATGAAAATGCTGACAGACACTCTTAAAAGAGTGATTTTCATAGAAATTTTATATGATGGCTATCTCATAACAGCTTGTTGTTGTACTGATTATTTTATGATAGTTTTCACAGAGAACTGGGGTGGTCAACTCACCGGCTCCCAGTAACACTTCAGTTCTTGGTTCACAGAAAGAATGATCTATGAGTATGGACTTTTAAAAAAATTTTTTAAAGGTTTTTATTTATTTCTGAGAGATAGAGAGAGACAGTGTGAGCAAGGGAGGGTCAGAGAGAGAGGGAGACACAGAATCTGAAACAGGCTCCAGGCTCTGAGCTGTCTGCACAGAGCCCGATGCAGGGCTCAAACCCACGAACCGTGAGATCATGACCTGAGATGACCTGAGCTGAAGTTGGATGCTTAACCAACTGAGCCACCCAGGTGCCTAGAGTGTGTACTTTTCAAACTCAGTTTTCCTCTTACCAAAAAAGAAAATTGCAAAGATAAATCAGATGATTCAACTAGAGTTGAACAGTCGGTGTTCTCATGTTCTCAGATCGACAGTTGTTGTCCCCCTAGAACACAAAGACAATAATGTTTTTTCCAAGTAGACTTGCTAAAAACAATCTGGAGTCATTTAATAAATATGTACAAACTTTATAAAAACAGCAGTATGGAGGCTTCTCAAAAAATTAAAAATAGAACTACCCTACAACCCAGCAATTGCTCTACTAGGAATTTATTTATCCAAGAATTTACAAATGCTGATTTGAAGGGGCACATGCACCCCAATGTTTACAGTAGTGCTATCAACAATAGCCAAATTTTGGAAGGAGTCCAAATGTCCATTGACTGATGAATGGATAAAGAAGATGTGGTGTATATATACAATGGAATACTCTTCAGCAATGAAAAAGAATGAAATCTTGCCATTTGCAACAACGTTGATGGAACTAGAGTGTATTATGCTAAACAAAATAAGTCAAGCAGAGAAAGACAAATATCTTATGATTTCACTCATAGGAGGAATTTGAGAAACACAACAGATGAACACAGGGGAAGGGAAGGAAAAATAATATAAAAACAGAGAAGGAGGCAAACCATAAGAGACTCTTAAATACAGAGAACAGACTGAGGATTGCTGTAGGGGAAGTGTGGGGGTGGGGGATGGGCTTAATAGGTGATGGGCATTAAGGAGAGCACTTGCTGGGATGAGCACTGGGTTTCATATGTAAGGAATGAATCACAGGGTTCTACTCCTGAAGCCAAGACTACACTGTATGTTAACTAACTTGAATGTAAATAAATCAATAAATACATAGTTCCAAATAAATAAATAAATAAATAAATAAATAAATAAAGTGATAAAAAGAGACCTGTGAATAGGAACTGTCAGTTGTCACCAATATTCCATCCTTCCATGGACATGGAACAGTTTTAGCCTGGTCACAGGGGCCTGGAATGGAGACCATGTTTGTAGGCTACCCTGCCATTGGATGTGGCCTTGTGAAAGAAATATGTCAGCCGATGTCATCATGTAAATGGAAGTCATTGATAGATAAGTCAATTACTTGCCACACCCTCTTCTTTACCTCTGGCTCTATACTGCTGTGTGAAATGTGGAGACCACTCTAAAAGGTACCTGTGGTGTTGTGTCTTCATCCATGATGGTTTGCCTCCAGGCATTGAGTAGGAGCAAGAAGGCTCAGGCTCTGGAGCTGGATAGGCTGTGTTCAGTCTTGGGAAAGTTAATTTCTCCATCTCAGTTTCCCCATTTGTAAAATGGAGATAATAAGATCCTGTAGGGTTTGTGAGAATTTAAAGAATCAGTAAATAGGAAGCACTGAGGATAGTGTCTAGTACATAACAAATGGTAAAAACTATCAGCCATTCTTGCCCATTTGAGAGAATAAACTTCCATCTTGTTAAAAAGGTTGCCATTTAATTTTCTTTTCTGCTAGTCACAGACAACCCTACCTATATTTTAATGTTTATTTATTTTGAGAGAAAGAGAGAGAGAGAGAGGAGGAGGAGAGAGAGGGAGAGAATGTGTGGGGGGAGGGGCAGAGAGATATGGAGAGAGAGAATCCCAAGCAGGCTTCGCACAGTCAGCACAGAGCCTAGTGTGGGGCTTGATCTCACAAACTCTGAGATCATGATCTGAGCAGAAGTCAAGAGTCGATGCTTAACAGACTGAGCCACCTAGATGCCCCCAAACTTACCCTTAATTAAAACAACATGCAGACATCAATTGCAAGGATAATGTAGGTTTTCATCAATGCATTTCTAAACCAATTGTATAGTTTATCCAGTTTCTCCAAGGATACCACCAAAAAAAAAAAAAAAATACTGGGGAAGAAAAAGAAAAAAGAGTGAGAGTGTGTTTAGTATTTACATACTTGTGTTGCTATGTAGATAAATAATAACTTTGTCAAGCCAGATTTTCCTTCTCTGTTCATCTTGAGAGCCAAGGCCATTGTGGACCTTTCTCTAAGTCATTCTACCCTGGTTATTTATGTTATGCATGCACACACACACACACACGCATGTGTGTATACACACAAACACACACATGTATATGTGTACAAATACACACATATATGTGATCTGGTTGTGGCTATTGGTGAGGCATTGTTCTGCCTTTTACATTTATAGTTTAAAAAAAGAGGGAAAAGACTAAAATCATAGATTCTACAAAAGCATAATCCAAAGGGTTAAGTTTCAGTGAAAACTTTTGGTTCTACTCTCTTAGAATGCAAAGTATTTAAAAATAATTTATTTAATTGAAATTCCAATGACATATTACTTATTTTAAATTTATGGTAAATGTATTGTTTTTATAATAACAACACCCATAGAGAAAAAAAAAACCCAATGAGCCCTAAATACATTCTTCTGTGTCTATTTCCCATACTGGGAACTCTTACAGGGATTTTGTCTAGTTTCTGCCTTCAAGAGTGGTGTTGAACCTGTCTCATAGCTAGTTTGCAATAATTAAGTATTGGTGGAATGAATAAATGAACAGGTTTCATGGGCTCCCAGGGCTGGTAATGACTCCATTCTATAGAAAAGAAAATGAAGGCTCCAAGAAATCTGTAGAGTCTTGCTTAATAACTTGTAGACACTTCAGGGTAGAAACAAGACACGAGCTCTGGTCCCCTGCTCCTCAATCCCATAGAATCTGTTTAACCCCCACCATCTGTCAGAAATTTTAGGAGGGAGAGCTTTCCTTTTTTTTTCTCATTTTTTAAGTGGTGCTGAATGATGAGGGAAAAAAAAGGATACAATTCAAACCAACGGTGATGACAATAAATTAGTAGGAGGCATCTTGGAGCCCCAAGAACTAAAAACCATGCATGGCAGCAGGCGTATGTTTTTCCTGGCACACTTGGACTCCGAATGTAACCAAGCACAGAAGTTGGTATTTCGTTACTTGAAGCATTTGTATTATGGCATTTGTATATGTCAGTGGTGTGTAGGAAGAAAGATTAAAAAGAAATTTCTTGTTATAACATATTTTGAAATGTTCTATATTTCTGCAGCCCGGTTTATTTTTCATTCCCTTTGTCAGCATACGATTCTGACAATTTGGAGATAGAAAAATCTCTTAACAGACAAATCCTTTGACACAAATTCTTACATACAGAGAATATCTGACATGGGCTGCCTACATTTGAGTCCTGGCTTCATTCCATAGCAGTGTGACTTTGGCATGCGAAATAACATTTGGGACCCATTTTTTTTTTCTCATCTGAAAATATACTGTTGAAAGTTTTTAAAAAGGTTATAGTACCTACCTCATCAGAATGTTTTTGGTGTTGAACACGACAATATAGATAAAGCCTTTAGCAAAATGCCTGATGCTTTTGAAGGGTCTATCAGTTAATTATTTTCAAGCCACTTGAAAACACAGTCACTTGAAACAATAGGAATTTATTAATACAGTTTATAGATCCATGGAATGGTAGTATTGGCTGACTTGGACTCAGCTGGGAAATTCTGCTGATCTTAGCTGGCCTCATACATGCATCTGAAGATTGAATGGGTCACTCTGTTCTAGCTTAGACTTGGCTGCGGCAACTTAACTGAGGAGACAGTGTTGTTCTCATGTTCCTCCTCCGCCCCCTGGTACTAGCCAGCTAACCCCAGCATGACCTTCTCAAGGAAATGGTGGAAACATAAGAACAAGCAAGCCTAGCATGCAAACACTTTTCACAATTTTGCTTGCTTAATTCCTGCAAATGTCTGCCCTGCCCAAAGCATGTCTCATGCCGAGATTAGGGGTAGAAATGTATCCCTCCAACCCACATCCCTTCGTATGAATGAGCTTGCAGAGTTAAAGGAATGAAGGGGAAAAATGACAAGTCAGTGTCAATAATGCAATCTATTACAAACACTCAATTGTACAACACTAAGTCATTTGAGTTCTATAATTTACTTCCTGAATCTTTACATGTAAAACGCCTTATTTTTTCCAAATCTATTGAATTGCAGAGTACTTGTTCAAATGGTTTCCAATATAATTAGGCTAAGGCTCAATGAGTGGTATAGATTGTTCCAACAGCTTAGAGCAGCCTACATACTTCCCAACCATCAGAAATGGGAACTCAGGGGCGCCTGGGTGGCTCAATTGGCTAAGTGGTTAACTTCAGCTCAGGTCATGATCTCGTAGTTTGTGGGTTCAAGCCCCACACTGGGCTCTGTGTTGACAGCTCAGAGCCTGGAGCCTGCTTCAGATTCTGAATCTCCCTCTCTCTGCCCCTCCCTCACTCTTGCTCTCTCTGTCTCTTTATTTCTCAAAATTAAATACTAAAAATTTTTTTTTAAAGAGAGAAATGGGAAACTCAACAGTAAAGCTCCAGTTCTCTGATTTTCTTTTCTTTAAGGTCATTCTTTTTTCAAACAATGCTTGGCATTGTTTTCATGGGTATAACCTTGAGTTTACTCCACTTTCTTAGTCTTTCTTTTTCCTCTGTGTTCTTTGAATTGAGTTATTTCTATTGATCTATCTTTGAAGGAACTTTTTTCTGTTGAGTCTAGTAAATTTTTCGTTCTGTTCCTGTAGTTTTTAGTTGAAGGGTTTACATTTATTTATTTATATAGGTTCTACTTTTCTGTTGAGATTCTCTCATTCATTCATTAAGACCATTCTATCCTTTAATTCTTTGAGCACATTTTTATCTTTATTTTTTAATGTATTCATAATATATACTTTGAAGTCTCTATCTGCCAAATATAACAAATGGACATGCTTAGTGTCTTCTCTACTGATTGTCCTTTTTTTCTGAGTATGGAGCATATTTTATGATTTCTATGTATGTCTTCTAATTTTGTATTTAAAACTAGATAACTCAGGGGGGCCTGGATGTCTCAGTCAGTTGGGCGCCCAACTCTTGATTTTGGCTCAGGTCATGATCCCAGAGGTGTGGTATGGAGCCCCACATCAGACTCTGTGCTGGGTGTGAAACCTGCCTAAAATTCTCTCTCTCTCCCTCTGCTCCTCTCTCCCACTTGCGCCCGCACTCTCTCTCTTTCTCTCTCTCTCTGTGTCTCTTTAAAATAAAAATAAAATAAAATAAAAATAGACAGTTCAGATATTATATGAGCCACTTTGTATTCTGCTATATTGTTTTGATTATTTTAATTTTTGTTCTAGTAAGTAAGCAGTTAACTAGCTCGAACCCAATCACAATGTCTGTCACTTACATGTTATGTATCAGCTGAAATCACTGCCTACTTGGTACAGCTTCAAGCTGCTGCCATTTCAGTCCAGTCTCTATGGGGTGTCCCTTTTATGTTTATGAAGATTTGGGCAGTGCTTCTACTCAGATTTTTGGGCTTATCTTCTCTCAGTTCCCTTGATTATGCAAATTCTTGTCCTAATTGTCCTGCTTACCTCGGCCTCTGTCCTTTGATCTCTCAAGCAAGTAAGACTCAGCTTTCTGTTGTGTGAGTTATATATTTGGGAAATGCCTTCAATAATAATACTTACAAAAACAGCACACTCGTGGACCTCATATAGTGAAATTGTTTTTTAAGGATAGGTTCTCACAGTTCTCTGCTTACATTTTCATTAAGTCCCTTCAGCCTAACCACCACCGTGCATAATCAGCCAAAGGTTTCACATAGGAATGGTCGATATTGGGTCCAGTTCTCTTCCAGAACAAAATTCTGTTTTCTGACACCTTGAGCTAATAAGTTTTTGAGTTTCTGCTGCCAACTCGTGGGGAGTGCCCTACAGCAACTAAGCCACAAACCTGCAGTCAATGCCATTTACTGTTGGAGGTTTCTTAAGAATAAACTCTCCTCTGGCTTCTGTCTGATTTTGGATACATTCCAGTGCTCTTAAATGGTTGTTTTGTGCTTTTTCTTCTTTTAATACTATGCCTAGACTACACAAGGGATTTGCAGGATCCTTGTGAGCACTTTACTTCACTACCATACCATAAATTCTCTGCCTTTTGGACAATGCTCACAATGCTGACTCACCTCCCCACTAAGGTGTTTTAAAAGAATAGCAGCAGGACGTGAAGAGAAGAACACGGGACCATATGCCAAAAACCAGTCCATCGAGGGAAGCTCTCGGGAGGTTCATAGATGAGACCCATCATGCTGTTAAATGGCAAAAACCTCAAAGAAACTGATATTTTGAAAAGAAGACCAAGGAATAATGCTGAGGAACAGCTGTGGGAATCAGGAACGACACAAAACCAAGCTCTAAATCATGAGAAAGCCTGAGCATCCTTAGGGGGCGGTAGCTGAAATGCCATCTTCGTAATTGAATCCAGTAACATGCAGTAAGTATAGCAAACATTCTAGGAAGAGAATGAGAACGTAGCAGAATGGCTATCCATAAAAAACTGTTGAAGACCATTTAGGAACTGTACTAGCAATGGGTTCTAGCACCTGAAACCCTCCTCTGTCCAGACCCTGTCACTTACTGTGTAACTGTGTATAGTTATTAAACTTGCTGATACTCACTTACCAGCACACAGTAGAAACTCAGTAACTAGTAGTTTCTATTACACTGTAGAGTAAGAACTAAGAGGCCAGAGGGCAAGATTTTTGGTAGAGAGGGAAAATGAGGGGATGTATGAACAGGCACTATTGCAAGGATTCAGGGATTAGGGGGAGTGGATAATCTGCATCGTAAATTTTTTAATGTCTATTTATTTTTGATAGAAACAGAGACAGAATGTGAGTGGGGTTGGGCCAGACAGAGAGGGAGACAGAGAATCTAAAGCAATCTCCAGGCTCTGAGCTACCAGCACAGAGGCTGATGTGAGACTCGAACTCATGAACCGTGAGATCATGACCTGAGCTGAAGTCAGATGCTTAACCGACTGAGCCACCCAGGGGCCGCTCTACATTGTAAATTTTAGTAGTGCAACCCTAAAAAAGTGAAGGGTGAGCTGGATTCAATTCTGACACACATGTATGAGGAAATTATATAAAAGTTATGGAGGATTCCCAAGTTTTGTGGAGTAATAGAAATTTAGTGAATAAGCAATGGCCACATTCTTTCAACACCACTTCCTCCCCTCTAACCTCACAAAGAGTCTAAGGTAGTCAAGTACACTCATCCATAGGGGACACAGTAGGGACAGAATGATCAACATTTCCTCCTGGAGTCTCTCTTCTAATTCTTCTAACTTGAGTGACGACCAATACCACTGTTTCTCGCATTATCAGCTTAAGGAACTGCCATAGGCAGGACCACAGAAATAAAAAGCAAGGAATTATGCATTAGTGAGGTCTAACTAGAATCTTGAATACTGGAAGAGGAAATAATGTGATCCCTAGGATTTCTACTTTGTCCATCTCAGACCTTCAAAGAAAGAGGAAAGAAGGTATTTGGAGATTGAAAATCTAAGACATAACTAATTCGAGTTTTATTTTGGACTGAGCAGATTACTGCACACAGTAAGAGTATTACAGAACACTAAGGTCTCCCTGTAGGTTTAGTATTCTAGAACATGAAGAGAGCATGAGTGTAGAGAAGAAAGAGAATGGTATTCTTTAAATGCAGCAAGATGTCTTTAGGCCTGACCCTGGCCCTTAGCTGTTAAGAAGACCGTATGGTGAAATTGCTAAAAGCATGGACTGTAGGGGCACCTGGGTGGCTCAGTCGGTTAAGCATCCGACTCCGGCTCAGGTCATGATCTCACGGTTCGTGGGCTCAAGCCCCGCATCGGGCTCTCTGCTGACAGCTGGCTCAGAGCCTGGAGCCTGCTTCGGATTCTCTGTCTCCCTCTCTCTCTGACCCTCCCCTGCTCACGCTGTCTTCTCTCTCTCTCTCTCAGAAGTAAATAAAACATTAAAAAAAAAAAAAGAATATTACAATGCTGGCAAAAGCTTTAAAAACAAAGAGAGAAAAGAAAAAAAAAGCATGGACTCCGGAGCCCAGCACCCTGGGTTTAAATCTCAACTGTGCCATTTAATAATCAATTTAACTCATTCATATTATTTAACCTCTTTATGCCTCAGTGTCTTCATTCATAAAATGTAGATAATGGTGACTATAATTTTTTGTGAGAATTAAATCAATTAATATATCTGCAAATGTATAGAACATTAAGTGTCATATTGCATTGTATATAATTATTAGCTGCTTTTATTTAAAAACAAAGACATTGTGAATAAACTGTAAAGTCTAATTAATTCCACGTGGAAAGAATCAGCATCATAAAGCACAGGTTTGAGTGTTAGCCATTCCACAAGCCAGCTGTCTGATCTAGGCCATATCACATCCTCTCCATAAACCTGTTTCTTAATCCACAAGATGAATCACTTACTTCCCATCTATCTCATGAGGTTGCTGTACAGATCAGATCCCATAATGACTTTGAAAGATCTCTGTAGGCTGCAAAGTGCTGGACAAAATATAAGTGTATTGATAGGGAAAACGTTTGTCTTAAGAAATGAATCTCTGCTTTTCCACAAGAATTTACTGTGTGGGGTCACACCACATTTTCCTCCCAACTGAAAATTTACTTGTAGATTTGCTTTATTATTTGAAACACTCACTCTGTTTTTTTGAACTAATTCCAAGATGCCACACAGTAGTTGCCTGCCTCTCACTGCTGGGTTATGTGAATCCTTAAAATAAATAATGTTAGCTCCGATGTTTTAACTGGGTATTTGAAAACATAGAATGGTATAAGGTTACATGAAATATACCCAAAAATGAGAGGAGGGAAAATGAATTCATAAAAATTCAGTAAAAACATTTTTGTCTTAACAGATGACCACATCCTGGTACAGAAGGGCATTCCTAATATTCCAGCACCAGGGGTCCTTTAACAAGAATGTTGAAGTGTTTCTTGAAAATCCCTGCACAGAGCAGATATAGTACAGGCATAAAACAGTGGGTTGTTAAGACTCAGGTTTTATAAAGTGCTCAGAATGCCCTCAACATTTTAAAGCAAAGAGATGGAAGTAGACCAAATGCCTTTCTGTTTTCATACAAATTCTCACCAATCCTTGTAGTTATGAGGCCTCATATTAATAAGCAAATAGATCCTTTTCTAAAGGAAATCCAACCAACTGTTTATTTGATGCTACCCTAAGTTATGCTTTTCTGGAGTGATGGTTCATATCTTTCCCCCAACTCCTTTGTGGAAGTCATTTATGTCGTTGCTATCATTTGTGTCTGTTAGGAACGTCCCCAGCTTAAAGTAACAATATCCGACCCTCATAGCCTAAATTCAGTTATTTATTCTGCAACAACAAGAAGTCTGGAAATATATCATTGCCGCTAGTGTTGATTTAGTGCAAATGATATTAGAACTCTGCAGTAGCATTTCTTTTTTTTTTTTTTCATTTTTTAATGTCTTATTTATTTCTGAGAGAGAGAGAGAGAGAGAGAGAGACAGCATGAACAGGGGAGGGTCAGAGAGGGAGGGAGATACAGAATCCGAAACAGGCTCCAGGCTCTGAGTTAGCTGTCAGCACAGAGCCTGATGTGGGACTCGAACCCACGAACTGGGAGATCATGACCTGAGCTGAACTTGGACCCTCAACCAACTGAACCACCCAGGTGCCCTTGCAGTAGCATTTCTAAGATTCATGTGATCTCATGACTGCCCAATGCCTGCAACTGCCCCAAGTATCACATACTTAAAGCAAGTATATTCAGAGGCAAGATTGCAGTGGGGTGGGGGGTCCAAGAGCAAAGAAGTCATGGGACTGGGAATTTTTCTTTCACAAAGGTTCCTGTGTTCATGGAGGAGATTTCCCCAAAAACTTTCCAGTATATGTCCAGTATTTTATATTTCATTAGGCAAACTGTCACATATCTATTAGAAGGAGGTGACGTAGTTGGGCTCACCTTTTCTGATATCTCAACAAAACCATAACTGAAGTTAGTTTGGAGTTAGGCAAACACAATCTTCGGCCATTTGGATTTTATTTTATTTTATTTTATTTTTGTAATTTTAGTTTTATACAGCAAAGAATTCAGAGCAAAATATTAGTTTTGGTTACAATACAAGGGACTGTCTAGATTACCCAACAGTTAATATTGTACTGTATTTATTTTTTTATTCTCGCTCTCTCTTCCATCTTAAATGCACACATATAGATTTTTCATGAAGTAATTGATATTAATTGTAGACATGATCCCTAATAATTAAAATAAAGTTTTAATATTTATTCATTTTTTGAGAGACAGAGTGAGACACAGAGTATGAGCAGGGGAGGGGTAGAGAGAGAGGGAGGCACAGAATCTGAAGCAAGCTCCAGGCTTTGAGCTGTCAGCACAGAGCCCAACGTGGGGTTCGAAACCATAAACCATGAGATCATGACCTGAGCTGAAGCCAGACACTCAACCGACTGAGCCACCCAGGTGCCCCTAATCTCTTATAATTTTAAATACTCCAGTATGAATGTCCTAAAAACAACGAAAATTTAAAAACCTCCTACATAACCACATTATAACTTTAAAATCAGGATCTTGACATTGATACTATACCCCTAATAATTAGACTTAGGTTATGCATTTGGGGCAGCAATATCACAGAAATTATGCTATCTTCTCAGCATTCTGATAGGCAGTATATAATACTGATTTGTCCCAGTATTGGCAAGGGAAACTATGACTACACAGTTAAATTGGCATCTGCTAGTTTCTCCACTCTAAAGTAACTATGTCCTTCTTTGTAATAAGAAGTATAGTAGAACCTTGGTTTGAGAGCATAATTTGCTCCAGAAACATGCTTGTAATCCAAAACATTTGCATATCTAAAAGAATTTCCCCATAAGAAATAATGGAAGCTCAGATGATTCATTCTACAACCCAAAAATATTCATATAATAATGATTACAATAATGTAATATAATATAAAATAATAAGGAATATTCAAAATATAAAGAAAAATAAACAAATTAACCTGCACTTACCTTTGAAAACCTCCATGGCTGGTGTGAGGGAGTCAAGGGTGAGGAGGGTTATTGTGTAGATGGACTTTCACTATCACTAATGGAATCACTGCTATCTCTTGGCTCAATGGAGTCTTTTTCTTAAGTGCAACTTCAACAAGGAAGCTATCCAGTGACACTTGCTTTTGTGTCCTTTTCACGATTTTGTGGAAATGTGACATTGCATTGTCATTAAACAGATTCATCACTTACACTGCTACAGCCTTATTTAGATGGTGCTTTTCTACAAAATTTCCCACAGTCTACATATCTTGCTAATCTCATTTGAAGTCAGGGATTCCTCTGCCTTTTCCTCCTCCTCTGCAGATGAGATACAGAAGTAGACTTCTGATAAGATCTTGCAATTTCAGACATTTGTGTACCTCATTCATACATACTTCTCAATGATTTCCTTCTTAACTTCCACTGTGATCATCTCCTTTTTTTAATTTTTTTTATTTTTTAGAGAGACAGACAGAGCATGAACAGGCGAGGGGCAAAGAGACAGAAACAGAGAATGTGAAGCAGATTCCAGGCTCCAAGATGTCCGCACAGAGCCCGATGCAGGGCTGGAACTCCTGAGCCAGATTATGACCTTAGCGGAAGTCAGACACTCAACTGACTGAGCTACCCAGGCCCCCTTCCTTCTTACTGCCTTTCTTTTCAAACATTTTCTGCATGGGGTCATTGTATACCCTTGCACAATGTTGGCTACAGTATTAATAAACTCTTGTCATATACTGTATTGGATGTAACTGGCAATAAGGCAGCAGAGGAAAGGGGCTATATCTGTAGGCAGTTTGACCTAGAATGAAGCAAAGCCTTCCTAAGCTTACTATTATATAGAAAAGCAAAGGACGGTCCATAGGTGCTTTGAAGTGACAACAAATACACTAGTGCCAGTTGTCGGCACCTTCCAGTGTTCTGAAAAATTACTGGTTTCTACAAAACACCTCACCTGAGACCAAGCATCCGAGGATGGGAGATGATCACCCACAATCCCACAGCAAGAGAGAAAAAAAGAACCATTGGCTCACTTGTGATCATGTGATGTTTGGCATCACATACTACTCATATTGCAATACATTGTTCCTTTAACAAGTCAAAACTTATTAGAAATGTTTGCTCGTGCTGTGGAAACACTTGCAGAACAAGTAACTCTCAATCAAGTTTTGACTGTGCTTTGTTAACAAATATTTGAGACTATGAAAGTATCATACTTCTCATTAAACTTCACTGTTTAGTTTTAACATCCATTGATTATTACTCTAATCAGGTAGTATTATGATGGTTATTAGATGGTTGTTTTATGTCTATAACTCCATCTACATTGATTAGTTTACATGCTACTATTAAGAAGAGCTTTCTTTTCTCCCTACTAATTCAATTATATCAATATAGATTGGCTAATTAATGGATTAATATCCAATGACATTATTTTTATGATAAATTTACCCCCTATTTGGCTAGTGGTAGTCCCACCCAAATTGACCTCTGTCTCCTTGCAATGAGGTATTATTATTATTCTCTGAGCACTTTTTTCCTTTCTGCAAAAATAAATTGTTTCATGTTCAACATGTATTTTTGTAGTCCCAAGCCCCAAATCACCCATTTCTACAAGAAGTCCTCATTCATTTTAGTGGAGAAAGTTATTTGTAAATGTTATTTGTAAACCAGCATCTGGGATCTACATGTATTCATTGTTACTTAGATTTCATTGCTTTCAGTCTTCTTAGTAAACAGAACTAAGAAATATGTATGCATATACCTATATATTATACATGCATGCTTACTTTTTTAATTTGTTTATATATCTATCTATTGAAAACAATGGGTTTACTCCAGTACCTCCAGTTCTAATCTAAACTTTATAATGGTCCAGCATTCCCCCTTTCCAATTTCTAACTCCCCTTCTCCAACAGTGAGAAACATGGCTTCATTATCCTTGATATGTTAATTTATTTGGTCAAGTCTCTTCCATGTAACAAATATACCAGCAAGACTGGTTCTTTGCCATATCACCATCTCTGGCCTGGTTCAATGATGACTAAATGATAGACTTCTTGTTTACCTTTCCATGCCTCAGAGCAGTGGCCACTTTCTTGCTTTGCTTTTTTTTTTTTTTTCCTTCAGTCCTGGTCATACTTGCTACATCTTTACTCAGTCCCAGATTGAATTATTTGCTCATCATTTGACATGTAAATATTTTGGTCCAGTGTATTATAGTCAGTGTTTTAGGCCTACTTTGGCACAAATCCACAGAAATAAATTGATTGACCCATTCAGTTGGAACAGTCACAGGTTCATGGGAACAATGAGGGACACATACATTAATGAGTAGAAAAGTAAAAGCAATAACAAAATAACAAAATATTTTCTCAAATCTCAATAAATATTTCACTGATAGAATGTGATTCAACATTACACCACAGACATTTTCCCAAGTTTCCATATTTATTTATTTTATTTTTCCCAATTTTTTATTTAAATTCTAGTTAGTTAACATGTAGCGTAATATTGGTTTCAGGAATAGAATTTATTTTATTTTATTTTTAAGGTCTATTTACTTATTATGAGAGAGAGAGAGAGTGTGTGTGTGAGAGAGGCAGAGAGTGAAGGAGAAAGAGAGAATCCCAAGCAGGCTCCGCACTGTCAGCACAGAGCCCAACACAGCGCTCAAACCCATGAGGCGTAAAATTGTAACCTGAGTCAAAATCAAGAGTTGGATGCTTAACTGATGGAACCACTCAGGTGCCCTTCAGAAGTAGAATTTAGTGATTCATCACTTACGTATAACATCCAATGCTCATCATAACTAGAGCCCTTCTTAATACCCATCAAACCTTCCATATTTAAAACCTGCATCATTGTTTATGCTGCTATAACTCATTATGCCTATTTTTGTCCAGGCACATGATACCTTCCATGAAACTGTCTGCTTGCCAGTTTTCAGCTAACATTGGAACTCTTCGAAGACAAGAACTGTCATTTAGTTCTGTATCCCCAGAGCTTCGATAAACATTTGCCAAATCACTGAGTTAATCAATAACTAAATAATACCACCATTAATTAAAATGAACACACACAACCATTAAGTGAATGATTTAATATTTTTTTCTGAGAATTCTGTATTGTTTTTCTCTTTCTTATGGATCTTCAATACATTTTGATAAAAGTCTATTAAACATTGAACCAAGTCCTGTGTTTCTAATTGCTACTTGAGCCCACTTTCCTATAGCAATCGTTCTTTAAATACCCATATTCAACATACTTGACTCAAAAATGAGTCAGAAGAATCCCAATCAGGTTCCACGTTGTCACTGAAGAGCCTAATGTGGGGCTCAGTCTCATGAAATGTGAGGTCATGACCTGAGCCAAAATCAAGAATCAGTCGCTTAATTGACTGAGCCACCCAGGCACCCTGAATTATACTCATTAATGTTTAAAGTTAATTGCATGTGATGATATTTTGGATGGATGGGTTTCTGTTGTTGTTTCTTTTCTCTGTTCCTCTTTACAAGAAGTCTTAAAAACATCGCCTATTGTTGTCTCCACCTACTTACCTTACACTCTTTCCTGTAGAAGCTCCAGTGGGTTTTCTTGGCAGCAATACACCAAGACCTCAAAGTAGATGTTTCTAAAATGGCCTCTATATTTCAAAATGCTATAGTCATGATTCCATTTTCATTGGTTTTCATCTCAGCATTATTGGATGTAGTTGATGACTCCATTCTTTCAGAAATTCTCTCTTCTCTTGGCTTGAATGACACTATATGCTTCTGGTCTCCCCCCTTACCTCACTAGAGCTCTTCTTTGCTGATTCCTTTCCTTCTCTTTGCCCTCTAAATATTGCAGACACCCTAGGCTCAATCCAGGGATTTCACTTCTCCTCAACATCTGCTCTCTCATCCACCCAGTGTTTTAGTTTCAAACACCATTGGCATCTCAAAAAATCCAAAATATTTCTTCAGTGGGGCACCTGGGTAGCTCAGTCAGTTGAGCATCCGACTTTAGCTCAAGTCATAATATCACAGTTCGTGGGTTCCAGCCCCACATTGGGCTCTGTGCTGACAGCCAGCTCAGAGCCTGATGCCTGTTTCAGATTCTGTATCTCCCTCTCTCTCTGACCCTCCCCTGTTCATGCTGTCTCTCTCTCTCTCTCTCAGAAATAAATAAAACATTTAAAAAATTTTAAAAAAACGAAATATTTCTTCAAGCCCTGGATTGTTTCTAAAATTCTTATATACAAGTACTAGTTAGTATCTTTACTTGGTTGCCTAATGTGCACCTAAGACTTAACTCTATGCTCTCTTTCTCTCTTGATTGCCTCTTGGGTCCTTCTCATGAATCTCCCTATTTGTAGTAGATGGTCCCACCATCTGCCTCATTGTTCAAGCTCAACATCTAGGATTTATTTGTTCTCTTATGTCTAATCCATCAATGCATCTGATTGACTCTACTTCTAAAATATATCTCAAAACAGACCTCTTTCCATCTATCCTGCCTGCTCCCTGGTCCATGTGACAATATTTTTTATTACCTAAGCTGCTGTAATTGTCTACCAACTAGTTTTCCTGTCTTTATTCTTATGCCACTATAATATATTCTACATATTTTGGGCCATTCCTTACATTATAAATCAGATTATGTCATACTCTTAAAAGTTTTTACCTCACAAATTTGCTATTGCCTTATAATAAATCCAAACTCTTAACTCTGGCTAGTCACTGTCTAGTTTTCCAATGTCTAAGGCTACTTTCCAACTTTTAAACTATGCTCCAGATGAGCTCTTCCTTTTAAAATTCCTTGAACACAACACAAATGTTCTTCTTGTCTGTTCCTCCTGTTTATGTTGCTTTCCCCTAATTTTGTCATGGCTATTTCCTTCTTCCAATTTATATCTCAGCTTAAATATCATCTTACCAGTGGCATCTCCAAGCTACCTTATCTCAAGTGATAATCAATCACTCTTTAAAACAGAAGCATATTTTAATTTCTTACTTATTCTTAATCAATACCGTATAATATTTTCTTGTTCATTTTTCCTTTAATTGGTGACTCTCTTTGGTATAAGTCAGGACCTTGTCTATCTATATTCCCAGTTGCCCACAATGGGACACATACTGGTCTCTCAAATACTTGCTCATTGAATTAATTCTTTTTTTTTTTTTTTAATTTTTGAGCGAGAGACAGAGAGACAGAGTGTGAGTGGGAGAGAGGCAGAGACAGAGGGAGACACGGAATCAGAAGCAGTCTCCAGATCCCAAGCTCTCAGCACAGAGCCCAATACAGGACTCAAACTCACTAAATATGTGATCATGACCTGAGTCGATGTTGGACGCCTAACTGACTGAGCCACCCAGGTGCTTCTCATTGAATGAATTCTTAACCACATCATTTCATTCACTAGCACAGGACAAAGAAACTTCAACGTGGGTGTTATTGCGGAAAGTTATCAGGTTTTACAATAAACTTAATGCTGTATTTTAAGTATGGCCGCTTTAGGAGATAAATGTCCCCTTGGGCCTGCTTACTTGGTTTTCCTCTAAAACAATATTGTGCCAAATAACTCTCAGTGATGTACAATACCTGAATGCTTGAAATCTGACTAGTGCAGCTGGGGAACTGAATGTCTAATTTTATTTCATTTAAATGTAAGGAGTCACATGTGGTTAATGGCCATCATTCTGGATAGATAGCTCTAGAGAGAAAATTCCTCCATTAGAGACAGTTTCTCTCTCTTAATTTATCTCTACATCTTGAGTACTGAGCAAGTTTCTGATGCAACACAGATGCTCATTAGGCTGAATGAAATTCTTGCATCAAAAGTGCCACTGGATGACAAGAGAGTGAGAATCCTTAGCCTTCCTGGAGAGAGGCAGGGAATCCAACTGATGCCTCAGTGGTACAGAAGGCTCCCATATGGCATCTCTTCTTCAGCGTAGTCATGGAAATAGTGCAGGTCTAGGGTTTGGAGATAATAATCCAAGACGCTCACCTGTGATTTACAAGCTGTTTGACTTCAGTCGAGCTGCATAACCACTTCCAAGCTTCTTTTTCCTCACCTGTAAAATGATGATGTTAAAGAATGCAGCTTATAACTCACTGGATTTTTATAGGAATCCATCGAGGCTAAGAATAGGAAAACCAAGCTGTAAATTGTGAAGTGGTCTGTAAGTATATGGTTTTGTTATTAGTCCCTCAGATTGGTCCTGTTGGCAGATAAATATTAGGAGTCAGTTATCAAACATCACATCATGTAGACAGTCTTGGCCCTAGAAATGTTGGCATCTGCTCATTTTACTCCATGATGGAAAAAGAATAAATAAATCATAAAATGATTAATTTAGACTTCCCTCCACGCCTCCCGTTAACAGCTCAAAGCCCCCAGCACACAGCAGGCTTGGTGATGAACTGCTGTGGTAGAACCTTCAAGACGGCGGTAACCTCTCTCCAAGTATAACCAGCTGTGAAAACAAATTTAGCTCCACCAACATTGCAAAGGAGCAAAGCCTTTCCATAGGTTAGAGATATAATGTTCACCCCATTCAGAGTAACCCAAACCAAATACCAATCGCTTGTGGGGTAAGAGGATATTAAGTATAATAGACAGATTATCTGCATAATAGACAGATTATCTGAAGGTGAAGGAAGATACGTTTGTCATAGTTTTCCTAGAAAATGAGACTTTATCAAAGGGAGAGAGGGTGAAAGGTCACCAGTTCTATTGGCGCGATTATTATCTTTACATAGCTGGAGTGGCAAAAGAAATGATCCCAAACAGAGCAAAACAAAACAGACCTCACCGAAGCACTTCAAGATGAGACCCCAAGAAGCCATCATGCCAGACCCACTGGCTTCATCTTAATTTATCATCTCAAGTCTTGTTGACAAGAGTTGATTGGATTTTCCATCTATCCAGGCTGCAGCAGGTCTCATCATGACAAACCACTTTGTGGACATGGGGAATGGTTATTTTTTTGGAAACAATCATTAGAGGAAGAATGGTACCACCATTTCTGAGCAGGTACTACATCCCTAAACCTACGGCTTCTATTGCTCTCAGTTGACAATCCACAAAATAAGGTACTGTTACCACTCTGCAAATGAAGCGACTTGGGCTTAGGCAAATTGGCCCATCATAGCCTGCTTCAGGAAAACTTTTGCTTTTAGTGTTAATAAATATGGTAATAAATATCATATCAGAAACAGCCACATATATAAAGTACCTTTCCTAGTGCCTCAAAAAATGTACACCTTAGAGACTTGATAAGTAATGCCTGCTAGGTATTTCTGTCAACATGTTTTGCCCACACATGTGTAGAGTTTCTTATCTTGGAAAGCTTGGAAATCCTAAGAAACTCTTCTTCTGTTCAACCTGGCTTGCTTTTGCTCCTCTCTCATCTATTCTAAGGGGTCTACTCTTACCTGGTTAATTGCCTTGACCCCTCTCCAGCACCTGGATGCATCTGCTTTCTCCAGCCCCTGCCATTTACCATGTGCCTTAGTTGATCTGTCTAACTTTTGTTTTACCTTCCTTTGCAAACATGGCTCTTTGGAGTTTCCCAGTTCTTTATATTAAAAAATGAGACTTTCTCACATACCCTGGAGTAAACCCAGAACTGCTAGTTCCCTTGACACTTTCCACTACCCTGAGATACCTCATACTTTAATGGAAATAACTATGATTTAACAAATTCTAATGTTGCAACATGAATTGAAACTTTGAAAAAATGATTGCAGCTAACACTTGTTGTTTTCTATACAACAGGTAGTTTACAGAACCATCACACACAGCAACACATTTAATTGTAAAAGAACATAATGAAATGGAGATCGTGATCTTTTTTTTTTTTAATAAATGAGTAAAAATCACACAGAGAGAGATCAAAAGATTAGTCTAGGGCCATTTAGGGGCCAAGTAGTAAACCACAGTCTGACTCCAAACTTGTATTCTTATTTGATCTAGAGTGATACTACATTAAAAAGTACACAGATTTGAAGCCAGAGCCTTGACTCAGATCATCTCTACCACTTCCTGTGTGCCAACCTCCTCACGCCAAGCAAGCCAGTCAACATTTCTGCAAGGTGGTTACAGGCATGAGTTCTGGAACTGGACTATCTGAATTGGGCCCACCCCTTCTTCTTACCAGTTACGGAAAGTTGGGACAACTGAAGTGACCCTTCTGTGTGTCAGATTCCTCATCTATAAATCAAAGATAATGATGGTATCTTTTCCCACAGTTGATTAAAAGTGTTAATACAGGTAAAGTGTTTATAATAATATTTGGCCCAGAGGAAACAGGTAACAAATAGGGCTAGAATTGTTATAGTTGAGATTTGAGGTCCTCACCTGTTAAACGAGGATGACATCTGACCTGTCTTGTCTTAGTGTAGTGAAAATGAGGAGATCAAAACCACCCAACAGTGGGTCCTATTACCTTTTTGCTTTGGTGGATGCTTTGGAGAAGCCACTGAACCTCTGGAGCAATTTTCAGAGAAAGTTTGGATGCAGACATCGTTCTAGGGCCTGGGAGCTACGTCTGCTTCATTTTTTGTTTCTTTTTCTGGATCATTTAGTGACTTAATTCACTCACAGCCTGTTCACACAGGACTAACACATAGACGAGCTTTCAGAGCGGGACAGACAGGAGGCTGGTAGAACCAGCAGAGAAGCAGAGACGTGAGTCGGACAGCCCCTACTTCAACACCCCCTCTCATGCTCCACAGGCTGGTCTTGGGTAGGCCACCCACACCTTCTGAGCCTGGTCTGACACCTCTAAAATGCAGAAAACAGCTACAGCCTCATGAACTATCATGTCATCTTAAATGTACCATATGTAAAGCCCACAAGACAACTGTTTTATACCCAGCTTCACTTCACCAATCCCTCAGGGTCATGGGCAACTCTATCATCTCCTGGTATCAGTTCAAAACTATAGTCTGGACTTTTCCAATGGGGGGGAAAAGAGGAGGAAATAATAAAACCACACTGTGTGATCAATTTAAGTGCATGAGAATTATAGCATTGATAGTAGATAGTTGGTTAAATAGAGTTCTGTGCTTAGGTTAAGCACTAATTTCACTTAGGTAAAGTATACACTTAATTATTCAGTATAAGTAGCACTTGAATACAGTAGTATGGATTTGGTTTAAGAAAAGTGGAGCGCTGGTTTGAAGAGCCTGAAATTAAGGCCTCCATTAAGAGCAACCTCGGGCTGCATGTAACCCCAGTCCCAGTTCCAGGAAAAGCCTCATATTGTTCAAGGCTAAAGCCATCCTCGGACCGCCCTCAGATCAGCTAATCAAAAAACATTCCTATGGTCTGATCAAGGCTGGGAACTGCAGACAGTTATTTTATACAAACTAGCCAATTTCTCACCACTTGCCTGAATCCCACATGGGCCCTTTGAACTCACCTCATAATTGGTCATTTTCAAAGGATTCTCAAAAGTTATGATTGGGTCGCATCAAGAGTAATGAACGCCTCACAGGTACAGAATGGTCAAAATTGTTACCATGGGTGCTATACAATTGTAATTGGTGCTTATGTGATGATGCTATAGGTACTGTAACACCTCCATCCCTTACTCCTTAAAAACCCTGTTCGCTATTGTTCTTCGCTTCACTGTGCTGCCACTACACCGGTAGGCGGGTGAGCCCCTGCTCGAGCTTGTAATAAAGACCCTTATGTACTTGCCTCGGTGTCGGCTCCTTGGGGGGTCTCACGGGACTCACGAATCGGGCACAACAGATTCAGTTTAACTAAATGGATGCAGGTCAAGAAGGAACTAAAATACAACGTCAAGTTGAAATGCAGAGATGAGCCCTTGCTAAGGCAGAACCTGAGGGTGGTCAGAGGTGGGATAGGTTTCATGTGGCTTCCTGTCCCAACTACTTCACTGTTCCCTCCCACCTCCACCTTTGAGACCACCACTAGGATCCCAAGCTCTTCTAAAATGTTAAAGATAAGTATGTAATGAAATACTCATAGATGTCATTCATTCTAACAGTATTTAATAAGTACCTACTGTATTCCAGGCCCCAGAATATAAGTGTTCAGGACATAGTGCACTTGAGGCACTCAAAGAGATTGAATAAATGGACAATTTTCCTTGTACTTAAAAACTAAGAAAAATTTGGGGCCCCTGGGTGGCTCAGTCGTCCGACTGCAGCTCAGGTCATGATCTCACAGTCTGTGGGTTCGAGCCCTGCTTCTGGAGCCTGCTTCAGATTCTGTGTCTCCCTCTCTCTCTGACCCTCCCCCACTCACTCACTGTCTCTCTCTCAAAATAAAACAAAGACATAATTTTTTTTAATAAAATAAAACAAAATCTAAGAAAAATTCATCAGCTATGGATTCCCCTCAGGGAATTTGCTGGAGTCTGATGCGGAGAGAGAAAGCTGGGGGAGGAGAAAAGCCACTGATAAAAGTCCCCCAGAGTTTGAGGGGAAAGTGGCTATGACTATGGACACCCCCACACATTCCAAAGCCAGGTGTACAAAAGTCACAGGGAGCAGACTTTCTAAAACAGCCTCGTGGGCTCAGTGAAAAGAACCCAAGCCACTTGACTTCAACTTTCACTGCGTTTTTCCATTTGATCTTCCCAGGTTAAATAAAGCCCATTTTGTGCACCACTTTGAAGAGGCATAGGAAGGTATAACAGGCGCCAGACACCAAAGCAGCAGAATGTTCTGGAAGAAGCATCTTATGGGTTTTAGTAGTCCAGGCATTTCAACCCAATGCCAGGTGGCTGGACTCCACCCTCCCCAGCAATAGGTACTTTTGTTTCCTCGCCCACGACACAAGTAGGTCCACTAGCTCTAGTATTGTTTGAATCTGTAAATTCTCCAGTACAAACTGGCCAGGGAAAAGATGTCTTCCTTCCTGGCCTTCCACTGTCCAGTTAGAATTAGGCATGCCTTGGTCTCTTCGGATTCTTGTTTGCCTTCCCGACACCTGGATACGCACATTGTGCCAGGACACAAAGTAATGAATTTCTGCTTCCAAATGTTGTTCGACACCCAGGAACTCTGGTGTAGGGAGAATGTGTTTCTGTGGAAAACAAAGATGCTTTGTCTACTTCCAGCGCCTACCCTCACAGGCTCGGGTCTTAGCTCATCTCAATCTTCAAGCTCTTTACAATTATGTAAATTGTTGAATACCTATAGCAATATAAAGTAATTGTTGTCTATAGACATGCAAATTCAGTCCTATCCTTAGAGATCTAATCCACTCTCCTCTTCACCTGTGAGGAAATAGTTTTATATGCTAGTAGTCCTGATCTATAAATCTCTGTTCTTCAGATTTTCTTTAGAATTAAGGATACACTCTTAGAAGGATCTTTAACCCTCAGACTTTGCATCATGAATGGGAAACTCAGGTGGAGGGCAGGCCTGGACGGGCGGACAAAGCATTTTTACTTCTAGCATCTGATATCTTAGGCCCTTGGTGGGTCCACATAGTACATTATACTGACACTAAATGAACTGTTAGGATTTTTTTTTTTTCAGTTAAAAAACAACAACAACATGTTTTGTGTTTTGTTTTTTTTTAAGGTAGGCATATTAGTTTGCTGGGGATGCCATGTTAAAATGCCACAGACTTAGCGGTTCAAACAAGAGAAATCTATTTTCTCATAGTTCTGGATGTTAGAAGTCCAGGATCAAGGTATTGGTTCCTTCTGAGGATTGTGAGGAAAAGGTCTGATCCAGGCCTGTCTCCTTGGCTTCTTGATAACTATCTTTTCTCAAGGGTGTTATATCATTTTCCTTTTGTTGACAGCAATGTCACATTTCCTCTTCCTCTATGATACCAGTCACATTGGAATAGGGCTTACCCTAATAACCATGGTTTCATTTAAGTACTTCTTTAAAGACCCTATGTCTAAATCTAGTCTAGTATCATTCTGAAGTTCAAGGTTTAGGACTTCACATATGAACAGTTTGGGGTGACAATTCAGCCTATAACAATAAGACAGAGAAAAAATGAATATGCCACTTTGCTTTGTGTCATCTATGGCCTTTGTGACTATCTAGGCAACAGAATTGAAAGAGATGAGTACACTTCACCATATCCTCTGCTACAAGAGGTTAAGGGCCTTGTTTGCTGTAATGACTCACAATCCAACACTCCTTAAACTATAGCAAGGCCCTTCTGACTGTTTCTTCAGGGTCCTTGTGTTTCCTGCCCAATGTGCCAGTCTTACTATGCTATAACCAGTTCCCTAATTGTAGCAGTGCTCCAAATGAGAGCTGCCCAATTTAACAAACCAAAATATAAAAGACCCAACTGTATTTGAATTGCAGATAAATAATGAATTGGTTTTTATTAGTATATCTCATGCAATATTTGGGACACACATATACTAAAGTTTTTTGTTATTAATCTGAAATTCAAATTTAACTGGATACCCTGTTTTTCATTTGACAATGCTACTCAATGATATACAGATGTTATTTTATCTAGAGTTCTCACTTGTCACTTCCACACACTTTACGTAGATAAACCCTCATCACCTCTTGTTATGGACTGAATGTTTGTGTCCCTGCCCAAATTCGTATGTTGAAACCCCAATACCCAGCATGGCTGTATTTGGAGATGGAGCCTCTAAAGAAGTCATTAAGATTAAAAGAGATCAGAAGAGTGAGGCCCTCACACGATTAGTGTCCTCATAAAAAGAGACACCAGAGAACTCTCTTTCCTTTTGTCTCCATGCACACATAAAGAAGAGATCATGTGAACACACAGCGAGCTGGCCCACAGGCAAACAGAAGAAGGCTTATAACAAAATCTACCTTTAGAGTACCTTGTTCATAGACTTGTCAGCCTCTTGAACTAGGAAAAAGTAAACTTGTGTTGTGTTAGCCTCTCAGTCTATAGAATTTTCATATGAAAACCTTAAGAATTGAATATAAACCGGGGCGCCTGGGTGGCTTAGTCGGTTAAGCGTCTGACTTTCGCTTAGGTCATGATCTCGCGGTTCGTGGGTTCGAGCCCCGCGTCGGGCTCTGTGCTGACTGCCAGCGCAGAGCCTGGAGCCTGTTTCAGTCTGTGACTCCCTCTCTCTCTGACCCTCCCCTGCTCACACTGTCGCTCTGTCTCTCTTCTAGAAATAAATAAAACATTAAAAAAAAAAAGAATTGAATATAAACCTTAAAACAGTTCACCAGGGACTCTTACACAATGTATGGCAAGAATTAGGTGCTCATTACTTGTTGAATGAATGAGAGATCTATTCATTTGGATCCTCTGAGTGAAGTGGGTACTCACCTCTTTGAGGAATGAATCTGTCTTAACCAGCCTCTGCTGGAACCTCTTAATACATCACTCCATATTGCCAATGCCTGTCTGTTTGCCTGCCTATCACCAGGGATTCTAGAAGACAAGAACTGTAAGCCATTCATTCATTCATTGTTATGCTTCTAGCATTAAGCAAAGTCCTTCCCATGGTGAATGCTCATGATTTCCAATGGCACTCAAGAGAAAAAAAAAGTTGACATGTAATGAAATGTGATATTAGTTAAAGTGCTTGGGACTTGGGATGTTGATAGTTCTAGGGGGCTGAAATCAGTTTCCAAACACCTCATTCAAATTCTCCAATTAAAATATTCTCTAGCCAGTGTGTTTAGAAGCAAGCCACGTATCTGAGTACACATGTCCGGGCACTGCTGGAATGAGATCAAATGTTTCCTGTCGGAGCTCGTTCTCAATAGCACTTGGGGGTGGGGGGGACTCTCAGTGACCCCTAAAGCCGGTGTGAAAGTGGACCAGCAGCCAGATGGCTTCACATTTCCACATTCCTTGAGCTTGTTTTCCTACTGTGGCAGATACTCAAGAGCATCCCAAATCCTCAAGAGAGACGGGATTTCAGGAAGATCCTTGTTACTTTTAGAAAACAGGAGATATGAACTCTTGAGCCCAATGAAGAAAGAGAAGATTTAAAATCTACACCAACAGTTTTTAAGCTATCTGCAATGATAGAAAAAAAATATCCAAATGAATAGTGGGTTTTTTTTTATTTTCAACATTCAGTTCCACCTGTGGACAAAAGTGCCACACATATATCCACTCCTGAAGATTAAGGCGGGTCAAGGATCACAGAGTTGTGGCCCCACAAACAGATTATCCTGTTTCCTGAGACATCATTTAAGTTGCAGCTGCCTCCTTGGAGGAAGGTCATGAATCACATTGTTCTTCTCTCTTCCATTTGATCCGACACCATGTAAATAAGCAATGTTGAATGGGAAAGAAAACATTTGAGGCAAATGATTTCAATACAGTTGGAACTGCTTGCCTTGTGTAAGCAATCTGCTTGCTCACTAACAAGGTCTAGAAAGAGGCACTCTTCCTAGAGACTAGAAAAAGGTAGTGTCGGAGATGAATAGCTTGGATAAATTAATAAGAAAAAAATTATTTACCTTCGACTAGCGACAGGGATTTATTGGGATTTATCCTTCTCCACAGGTAATATTTTACCCCACTAGCCTGGGGAGGGGGTGATAACGGTCCTACTTTTTATAACTTGTGATAAGAAAACATGCCTCAACTCATTTAATAAAGAGGCAAAGTCAGCCTTTGAATCCTCACCTCTCTGACTCGAAGTATTTAATTTCTTAACTCAGTGAACATTTAACTGTAATTAGCTGTGCAAAGAATCAATAACTATTGAATAAAAGACTGAATAATTTTATTTGATCTTATTTGATCTGTTTTTGAACTAATGAACCTGAAATACAAAGAGGTTGAACCATTTACCTATTTTCACAAGCATCAAAAAAACCGAATTTTGACCTTTTCTCTCATATGAAGGAATTGACAGATGAGAGAAGTAAAATTTTAAGATAGAAGATAATATGTGAGAACAAGATATCAATAAGATATTACATTGTGCCATTGTTTGGAACACTTTGGTTTGGGATAAGTTGTTTCTTAACGTATTCACAAATGTCCCTCCTACAGCATCTCACTCTGCTATCAACAGGATAAAAAGGTAGAAAGTAGAGACCAAGGGGCATCTGGGTGGCTCAGTTGGTTAAGTGTCCGAATCTGGCTCAGGTCATGATTTCATGGTTCGTGGGTTCTAGACCTGTGTCGGGATCTGTGCTGACAGCTAGCTCAGAGCCTCTCTCTCTCAGAAGTTAATAAAACATAAAAAAAAAAAAAAGAAAGTAGGGACCAAAATACTGACAAAGATACCAGTAAACAATTGTGCACCAAAATGAATGGAATATTTGGCTTGGATTAAATAGTGTGATCAAGTTGAAAAGATTGCAGTAATATAGCATACCTTAAATACGTGTGATGTCTTTCTTCAGTGTGCTTCATGTAAAATTTCTCAATTTGGGAAGAGTTTTGGTGATATAACTCAGCATTAAAGACCCAGAATTCTAGGGTAGGTCTGCTTAAGTGTGTATCCCAGCTCTTCCAAATAGCATGTGTAGTCCTCAAGAGACCCACCTTCCTCTCTGAGCTCAAAGGAGAGGCTATAATAATTTTATGTACTTCATTTAACATTATGATGATTTATGAGATAATCCTTCCAAAGCATACAAAAAGTGTCTGATATATCATATACATAGAATATAGAATAAAATTATTTAAAGAAAGCAAACTTTAAAAAATGATATGCACACATAAAATGGCTTTACTTCATTTTACTAATACCATCAATTGTGGTTAGACGACTTTAGATGTTAAAAATAGGATTATATCACCGTGCTTTCTTTGACCTATTTTCCCTATTAATGACCTAAGACTTACTTTGCTTAGAACTTCACTATTAATTAATTAGAAAATCAATAAATATCCAGTCATATAGATCTCAATCTTAGTTCTAAATTAGCACTATGACTTTTGCAGAGGGAGAGAGGCTAATACTAACTAGCAATAGAACAATGGACTATTACAGAAAAGCACTGAATTAGTAATTAGCATAACTTCACACAAGTTTTCTTTCAAGTTACATTGTGTCTCTGGGTCTTAGATTCCTCATCTGGACACAAGGGGCTTGAACAAAATTATACGTATGGTCGCTTCCATTTTCCTCAAATGGAAGTTATTACCATTTTAATGTTGCTTTAGTAATATCATACAAGTATCAGTAACAATTATTATTATAAATAATTTGAGTTCTTCTCCTTCCTGAATCACTGCCTCCATCATTAAACCCAATTACCTCATTATCTGAATTCAAATGGATTATAACCCTGAAAGGCATGTACAAGAATGGCTTTGAAGAAACCAATGTGTCACCTCAAGCATTCATAAAATAATCAAAAGTGTTGAGGCCATATGGTAAAAGGCCCAAGGTTCGCTGCCTCCTTTCTCCAATCTCTCCTTTGACTTCCATTTCCATTCCACATTTTGGAGTATTTATTTACCTTAAGCTTAGAGGAGACCCTGCACTCCCTGAAGGGGATATGGAGAGATTCAGTTCTAAAGAGGGACTTGGGAGAAAACCATATTTCATGCCCATTGGCATCTGGAAGGCCGTCCAACTATCTGTTGGGAAGTTTCTTGCAAAGAGTATAAACAGAGAGTTAGAGGGTGGCCGAGCATTGGACTTCCCATCTGACTTGAAGCTCTCAGCACCTCCAGTTTCCCATCTGCAAGATAGATCATCAGAATGTAACAGACCATTTATTCTGATGACCTTGTTTTACTGATGTAGAAATCGGGGGCCCTGAGAGTGAAGCAATGTGCCCAAGGTCACAGAATGAGTTAACGTTGTTCTCAATCAGAGACCACACTCTAGGCGATCCCTTTCCTTCTTTTAAGTCAAGCATGAGCTTGTGACAAGAAAGAATTTGGATAATTGTAAATAACCAAGCCCTATTTAGTCACCTTGCATACTCCAGCCACAAGATGAATTTAGTTTGCTGGAGTGACTTGTCTTTCAAGAAAATCTTAGCTGGATATTTTTTTAATTCAAATTCTCTGCATTTCTTTAGCCTATGGGTTACCCTCTGTATCCTTCTTTGTAAAACAAAGATGATAACATCTACTGCATGGAATTTCTGCTGCATTAAAATAAAACATGGTAACATTTGCTAAGGAGTAGAGCACAGTGTGCTGACACATGGTAGGGATTCTAAAATATCATTTTCTCCTGCTATGACTCCATGGAGCTGTGTCCATCACACTTTAGTCCCCAACAGTCAGGCATTCTTCATAGAACATAGAGAAATTTCATGCAACTGTTACCTTTCAAATATTTCTTTTTTCTTTCTTTCTTATTAGCCACATTGTGGAAGAATTCCTACTAAAAACGCTTTGCCAGAGAATGAGAAAGGAATTCTAAAAAATAACCATTTTGAGGCTTCCAGTTAAAGAATGTAGATAGAGCACAGACATACACCCACAAACGCACACTATACACACACATTACTTTGATCTCCCTCGCCAACCGGCTCCTCCCCTCAAAAAAAAAAAATAACACTAAAAGGACAGGTAAATTATTTTTAAAGGCATACATTTGTAAGAAGAAAGAGGAGAGACTCACATAACAATTTTGGAAGCTGGAAAGCAGATGCCTGAGTTGTAGTAACTAACTTAACAGACCCACAGGAATAGATTTTTAAGCCAGCAGTGAACGAATCCAAGAAGCAACTTGACTTACACCACAGAACTCCCAAAAGCCTCATAAGTTGGCAGCATCAGATACCTCTGAGGATGGGTGAGAAGATGGGACAACATGCAAAAGGAACAGGTTGAAACGCCACTGAAGAACAATCAGATCACTAGATCTCTCTCCCTTGCTTATACAGCATTCCATTCACCCAGTAAAAAACAGGAGAGGGTTACCCCTAAAAAAGGTGAAACAAAAAGCTCCTGGACAGGCAGATGCCAGGCACATTTGGGTACGAAGATGGGGGTGCTGTGGTGAAAACAGGAAACACAAGTACAAGTTCAGATACTCAATGTTGAGTCATGGAGACCTCCCTGGTGTCACCCTACACAGTTTTCAGAGGGCTGGAAGCCACTTACATCCTGGAGATCAGAAGAACCCTCTCTAGAGAGCTGGACTAGTCCAAGAGAAAAGACCTTAAAGTACTGGCTTCAGAGATTCTGATGAAATCAACCAGCTAAGTCTCCCTATAGTGAAAAAAAAAACAACTGACAGAATTGAAACTTCTGATCAGATATCAGTGCCCATCCTTATAAATTGGCAACCAGCTAAGGTCACCTGACATTGAAACAGAACATCTAATTGAAAAGTCAGGGATGAGAGAGAGAAAGAGAAAGAGAGAGAGAAAAAGAAGTTGAAGGAAAGATGAACCACACAGAAAGAAGAGAACTTAACAAAAATACAATCTTTGGTATCTTCCAAAGGGTAAGAGAATATATCAAGTCTACAAAACAAGAACAGAAAGCTATGAATCAGGAATTCCCGAAGAGCAACAACAAAAAAAAGCTATTAGAATTATGAGAAATATGAATGAATATAGAGAAATATGCAAAAACATGAGTGAAGAAATGAAAAACCAACAGAGGCTTTCCAAAATAAATTTCAGTAAATCTCATAGAAAGCATAACAGAATAATACAGATTTAAAATGAATGAAAAAAAAATGTGACTCATCCAAGACATTTCATGTCCACATATTTGTAATAGCTGTCGGAAAAAGTAGAAAATTTGGAGGTAAAGAATTCACCAGAGAAATAACTAGTTTCCCAAGTCTGAAGCATATGAGTTTCTGTTTCAAAGGGCTTAGCATGTACATGGAAACAATCCTACATCAAGACACACCATCAGAAAGTTTCAGAACATTGGAGGGAAAGAAAAACAACAACAACATTCCCCAAGCTTCCAGACAAGGGGCCAGGTATTGCAGAGGAGGGAATTACAAAGTATTGCATACAGGATCAAGAATCAACATAACACTGCACTTCTCAACAGCAACACAGGAAGTTAGAAAGCAATGGAGAAAAGCACTAAAATGCTGGGGGAAATGATTTGCCCTCCTAGACCCTTCCGCACAATCCACTGATTTCATACAAAGACACAATAAGGCTATTCCTAGGCAGGCAAGGACTTAAAGCTGCTGATCATGTATTCTTTCTCAGAAACCACCTGGCAGATTTGCTTTGCTTTCTCAGAAAAAAAGCATGAATTCAGGAAAGAGGAAATAATAGAATGATCACCAGAAGGTGACCTGATACAAGAGGGAGATGAAACGGATCCCTGGAGAGAAGGGAGATGTGGGATTGTCTGAGCAGCGGGCCTGGGAGGGGCAGTCAGGAAGGGCTTACTCTCCGAAGATGACATTGTTACATGTCTAAGGTATGTGTCTGTATTCAGAAGAGACGTACACAACTGGGGAAGAGTTTAGAGGTGAATTAATCATACGTATAAAGAAAATAAGCAAATGAAACAAGAAAACATTGTCTTCATATTTTGCAGGAAAGCAAAGACAATCACATGACATTATATGGGTCAATCAAGAGTAGCACATGCATAGTCATAATAATGTGATACTGAAACTTGAAGTAAGAAAAGTTGCTAGAGGAGCATATGGGTGGACGGACCTGTAGGAAATATTGGGGGGGTGGGGGTAAGAGAGATAAAGATGGCGTAGTGGTGGGGTGGATAAAAGAAATCAAAATCCCGTCTTCTCTATTGGGAAGTCAATATGTAATGTCTAAAACAAAAATATCCATAAGTATAATCATGTCATTGGAAAATATGGATGTCAATGCCAAAGATTTGTTTAAAAACTTTTCCAAGCAGTTGCCTTTAGGGAGAAGGCAGTGCCTAGGGTGGGGTCATGACTACAATTTTTCTTAAGTCCTTATAACTATTTGACGCTTTTCAACCACATACATGTTTACTTTTGATAAAAGCAAAATTAAATTAAAACTAGGATTTGTGAAGCTTCCCCTGTAAGATTTTCATCTCTATTAACTGAAAACTGAAATATATTAATACTTTTTAAAAAGTGCCTCGTGTCTATTTTAACCAAGGACAAACAATTTCCAGGTAACCACCTAGTTTGATGCACTGTTTCATCAGTGTCTTCCATGATGTGTAAAATTTAAGTTAGCAATATTAAATTTAAGAAATGCGCATCGATGTTACCACCTAGATTCGTTTTACTTGAGTTGTCCACCTGTATATACGACGTTGAAAGCACAACAGACTCGTTCGCGGAGGGCAGGCCACTGCCCTGAACTCACCACTAGAGGGAAATGTTGGTCTTCTTACTAAGTACTCAGTCCAACAGGGAACTGCTTCTTAAGGCAATGGCCTGTGTCGTGTCTCCCCCTTCCTGGCGTGTAAAATACTGGAGTTTGAGGAGACCTTGGTATCCACCTGGGTCAAGTCTCTGATCTCTCTTTTTCTATGCTTATAGAAATCAAGGCCTAGAGAGAACAGTGTTAAGGACAGGAGAAAGTCAGTACTAAAGCGAGTTTCTTGATTTACCTCAACTGGGCAAATCTGATATTAAACGGGACAATGGTTCCAAAGAAATTGCTTTTTAGTGCCAGATCCTTGAGCTGGGGAACAGTTGTTGAATGTTTGCTCTGTGCCAGGCATGATTTGTCTACCTTGTGCCTGCACTTTACATTCTTTCTTTTTGTCCTGATTGAGCTTTGTGAAGTAGGAACAATAATTAACTCCTTTCTACAGATAAGGAAACTAAGGCACAGAGAAGTTGTTACCTACCCAAAATCACACAGGGAGTGACTCACAGAGCAGGCATTCAAACCCAGACTGTATAGCTCTGGAGTTCATGACCATGACCACCATGCGTAACGACTACCTATGGAAGATGTGGAATCTACCTGTTACCATGGAACAAGCTATCTCTTCTCTCTGGGGACATGATCCCACTTCACTTTTTGCTTAGATGGGATAATTTGTCCCGGTGGGCACGGAGATCCTTCAAGATCCCAGCCCTGTAGGTAGAGCGGCTTTCAGTGTCTGGTTTCCTTCTGTTCCCAGTGTCTATCACAGCGTCACCTAGCTCAGAGGACCGGCTCATTAAATGACAGGAGAGTGAATTAATATAATACTAATTACTTCAGAAAACATACATCACATCTTACAGTTCATAGTGTTTAAGAAAACAGTTGAGAAAACAAAAGCAATCATTGTACGTTTGGTCTCTCTTAAGACTGTGGAATTGATCCAACCAAACGTCTAATTCTTCCTGACCTCCCCCCACCCAGCACAGTTTGCAACGCTACTTCTCAGTCCATTAAACAGAGTTGTGTCACCGCGTACATGGGCAGGCTCCTGGGCCCACTGCATTGTATCTTTCATGAGCTGACGTGTCACTGCTTTACAAAACACCTGGAGTCTGTATCATTTATTGCTCTCAGCCCAGCCAAGTTCCTGTCCTGCCCTTTCGCAGAACTTGGGGCTGGTTTAGCTCACCATTGCTCAGAGTGCTGGAGCTAAAGGGTGTGGGAGCAGAGGCTCCTGTGTAAAGATGGGAATCACATTCAAGGAGGAGGACTTCCTAATGCAATTTACAGGTAGGGAAATTTCCTCCCAAAGGCTGCGTGTCTCTGCACAGAAGGAAAGCATGTTCCATGAAGAGTCCCTACAGATTTTCAAACTCTCTGCTGAAGGATCTGAAGTCATTCAATGCAATTCTGGAAGGGCTAAAATGCTCCTACCTTGTCCTCCCTCCCCAATCTTTAATCCATCCTCAACATATTTTCTTTTCTTAACATTGACTTTATTTTAGTACACAGTACTGTGAATTGTAATCGCTATATAGATTCTTGTAACGACCACCACAATCATGACATAGAACGGTTCTGTTACCACACCCTGAAACTGAGATTTCTTTATAGCTACACCCTCTTCTGTCCCTAACCCTGGCAAACATCAATATATTCCCAAATAAAATATTAAAAAAAAAAAAAAAAAAAAAAAAAAGGGGGCGCCTGGGTGGCTTAGTCGGTTAAGCGTCCGACTTTCGCTTAGGTCATGATCTCACGGTTCGTGGGTTCGAGCCCCTGTCAGGCTCTGTGCTGACTGCCAGCTCAGAGCCTGGAGGCTGTTTCAGAGTCTGTGATTCCCTCTCTCTCTGACCCTCCCTGCTCACGCTGTCTCTCTCTCTCTCTCTCTCTCTCTCTCTCCTAGAAATAAATAAAATATTAAAAAAAATATTCTTCATCACTGTAACTTTGTCCTTTTGTGATCATCGTATAAATGCAATCATGGAGCATGTAAACACTGAGGCTAGCTTCTTCTACTCAACATAATGCTTTTGAAATTAATTCAAGTTGTTTTATATATCCATGGTTCACTCTTTTTTTTACTGCTGAAAACTATCCCATTGGATGAACGTACCACAATTTGTTTTTCTGTTTGTTTGATTGTTTTTATAATTCAGCCACTGAAAGATATTTGAGTTTCCGGTTTGGGGCAAATAGGGCTGCTATAAACATTCATCTGTAGATATTTTGTGTGAACTTAAGGTTCCATGAATCTAGGATCAATGTCTAGAAATAGGATCTCTGTGTCATATGATAAGTTTATTTTTAACTTCTTAACAAACTGCCCACATTTTTTTTCTACAGTAGCTCTACCATATTGCATCCTCAGCAGTAATGTACAAGCATTCCGGTTGTTCTGCGCCCTGTCCAGAGCTTCATACTGTCACTATGTTTTGGGTATTCTAATAGTTATCTACTGTTTCCTAATGGCTTATGACATTGAGCATCTTGCAACGTGTTTATTCATCCTCTGTATACCCTCCCTGGTTAAGTGTCTGTGCAGAGGTTTTGCCCATTATCTTAAATGGGTTTTTGCTTTCTCACTGTTGACTTCCTTTGAGAATTTTAAATGTAGGGGCACCTGGATGGCTCAGTTGGTTAAGCGTCTGACTTCGGCTCAGTTCATGATCTCACAGTTCCTGGGTTTGAGCCCTGTGTCAGGATCTGTGCTGACAGCTCAGAGTCTAGAGCCTGTTTCTGATTCTGTGTCTCCCTCTCTCTCTCTGACCCTCCCCTGCTCATGCTTTCTCTATCTCTTTCTCAAAAATAAATAATATATTAAAAAAAATTTTAATGTATTCTGTGTACAAGTCCTTTGCCAGATATGTGATTTTAAAATATTTTCCTCTGGTCTGTGACTTGTCTCGTTCTCTTAACCGGGTCTTTCAGAGTAATTTAATTTTTTTTATAAAGCCAGGCTTATCGTTTTTGAAATTTTTCATGGTTTAGGCTTTGAGAACAATATCTAGCAACTTCTTGCTTAACTTTAGGTCACAAAACTTTTTCAAAAGTTTATTGCTTAATATTTAGGTCTGTGATCCATTTGGGGTTAATATTTGAAAGTGTGAGTTTTAGGTTGAGGTTCAATATCTTGCATGTGGGTATTCAATATTTTCCAAACCAATTTATTGAAAGGACCATCCTTTCTCTATTTAAATGCCTTTGCATCTTTATCAAAAATCAATTGACTACATATGTGTGGGTCTATTTACAGACTCTCTTCTGTTCCATTAATTTATGTATCAATCCCTTCAATACTATGATGCTGTGTTCAGGGTAGCTTTAAAGTAAGTCTTGAAATCAAGTAATGTGAGTATTCCAAATTTATTCTGCCTTTTGACAATTCTAGTTCATTTGCCTTTTTTTAAATAATTTTAGAAATATTGGGGTGCCTGGGTGGCTCAGTCAGTTAAGCACCCGACTTCAGCTCAGGTCATGATCTACAATTCGTGGGTTCGAACCCCACGTTGGGCTTTGTGCTGACGGCTCAGAGAAAGCCTGAAGCCTGCTTCGGATTCTGTATCTCTGTCTCTCTCTGCCCTTACTCCACTCATACTCTGTCTCTCTCTGTCTCAAAAATTTAAAAAAAAATTAAAAATAATTTTAGAAATACTAAGTAGGATGTTAGGTCTAGGTTTTTTTGTAATGTTCTTTATAAGCTTAAAGAAGTTCCCTTCTCTTCTCAGTTGGCTGAGAATTGTTATTATGAATTATGATGTATTTTGTCAAACGTTTCTTCTGTATCTATTGATATGATTGTACTTTTTTGGGGGGCTATTAATATAGTGAATTACATTGACTGATTTCCAAATATTGAATAAGGCTTGCATTTTATGGAAATATTCCATTTCATCATCATGTATTATATAGATTAGCTAATATTGAATTTGTGTCTATGTGGGTAAAGGATTAAGTTTGTTGCTTTCCTTTTAGTACTATATTTTTCTGGTTTCGTTATTTGTCTTATAAAGTGAAAAGTGTTCACTCCTCTACTTTCCAGAAGAGATTGTTTTGAATTGGTATTAATTTTTCCTTATGTGTTTGGTAGAATTCAATAGTGTATCTGGGCCTAAAGATTTCTTTCTTGAAAAATTTTTTATAAATAAATTCAATTTATTAGTAATTATGGCTACGTTTGAGGTACCTGTGTCATCTTGGGTGAGGTTTGGCAGTTATCGTTTCTGAGAAATTGGTAAATTTCATCCAGCTTAAGTTATAGAATTTATGTTCACAGAGTTATTCACAGAATCCTTTATTATTCTCCTAATATTTAGGAGCTTTTAAAATCATATCTCATTTTTCATTCATTGAAAATTCACTGGAGAATTTTGTATTATTTCTTTTGTTTTTCCTTTTTCAGTCTTGATAGAGATGTATCAACTCTATTGATCTTTTAAAGTACTTTTTGTTTGATTTGATCTACTGTTCTGTTTAAATTTCATTGATTTCTCCCTTTATCTTTTTCACCTTTTTACACTTTTGACTGTATTTTATTTTTGTGTTTCTAGTTTCTTAAGGTGTGAATTTATCTTATTGTTTTGAGATCTTTCTTTTTTAATATAAGTATTTAATACCATGATTTTTTTCTCAATGAACAACTTTAACTGCATCCCACAAATTTTGATATATTTTATTTTCCTTTTTTGCTTAGTTTCAAATAGTTTCTTAATTCCCTTGAAACTTTTTGTTTGACTGTGGATTATTTAGAAGCATGTTATTTAATTTTCAAGTGTTTGGAGATTCTCCTGTAATATTTGCTGTTAATTTTAGTTTAACCTATTATGGCAAAGGAATAAATTCTGTATTATTTCAAATATCTTCAACTTTTCTCTCTATTTCATAACCCAGAATATGCTCTATCTTGGTGAATATTCTGTGTCCACTTGAAAATAATGAGTATTCTTTTGTTACTGGTTTGTGTTTTCATGAATGTAAAAAAAAAAAAACTCAGTTGATTGATGCTATTATTCAGTTCTTTTATACCCTCATGGACTTATTTTTATTGATTAATTTTACTGATTTTATTAATTGTATTGTGATTACTTATTTTATACATTCATTTATACTTTTTAATTTTTTTATTTTAATTTATTATTTTTTTTGGTGAATTGACTTCATTATCATTATTCCATATCATGCTTTATCCCTGGTAACATTCTTTGTTCCAAAATCTACTTTGGCTGATGTTAATACAGTTAAAGATTAACTCTAGCTTTCTTTCAATTAATGTTCACATATATATCTTTACCCATCTTTCTACTTTTATTTTTACATTAATATTAAATTTTAAATGAGTTTCCTATAAACAGAATATAATTGTATTCTATCTGAATTTTTTTCCTTAGAGATTATTTTAGAGCAGATCTGCTGACAACAAATTCTTAGTTCCTCTTTATCGGAGGATGACTTTATTCACCATTATTTCTACAGGAACTTTTCACTTGATAGAGAATTCAGGGTTGACTATTCTTTTCTTCCAGCCCACGAGAGGTGTTTCACCTCCTCCTGGCTTCCATGCTTTCCAATGAGAAAGTTCTAGCCATCAAAATAATTGTTTCCCAAAGTAATGCATGATTTTCCTCTGTCTTCAAGATTTTTTCTTTGTTCTTAGTTTCCACAAGTTTGGTTAAAGTGTGTCTGAGTGTATGTTTCCTCTTTTGTTTGTTTGTTTCCTTTTTAGGGTTTGCTCAAATTTTTTTAGCTTAGAAGTTTATGGGTTTTGCCAAATTTGGGAAGTTTTTCTACCATTATTCAATATTTCTTTCTGCATACTGTTTCTCATCTCCTGAGATTTTCATGTCACAAATACCAAATATTTTGGCTCAGAACCACATGTCCCTTTTCATTCTTCCTCTCAATCTTTCTTCGGTGTAATCTTCAGACAGAATGACTTCTATTGATCTCTTTCAGTATGTTGACTCTTCTTTCTAATGTCTCTATTCTGCTATTGAGCCCATTCTATATTTTTACCTTAGTTGGCATCTTTGCTTTAAATTTCTACTTGGCTCTTCCTTATACCTCCTTTTTTTTTTTTTTTTTTTTGTTGAAACTCTTTCTTTCTTTCTTTCTTTCTTTCTTTCTTTCTTTCTTTCTTTTGTTCTTTCTTTCTTTCTTTCAGTTAATTTATTTTTGAGAGAATGCAAATAGGAAAGGGGCAGAAAGAGAAGGGGATAGAAGTTCCAAAGTGGGCTTCATATGAACAGCAGTGAGCCCAAGGTAGGACTCAAACTCACAAACCATGAGATCATGACCTGAAGCAAAGTCAGATGCTCAACCTACTGAGTCACCCAGATGCCCCTCTTTGCTGAGACCTTCTATTTTCCCACTTGTTTCAAGAGCATTCACCATAACTTGTTGAAGCATTCTCAAATAGCTGCTTTTAAGTCTGTCAGATGATTTCAATATGCACTCTAGGGTCTGTTGATTGTCAGTTTTCCCTGTGAGATGTTATTTTTCTGCTTCTTTATATATTAGGTAATTATTTTATTGTATTCTGGATATATTGAATATTGTGTTATGAGATTATAAGACTCATTTAAACTATACAAACATTTTAAATATTTTTTTCAGTGTATTCATGCATGTACAACTGGAGGTGTATCCAGCAGCTCACAGACGAGCTTTAGGGTCATTATCTGGAATGGTTCCCTCTCTGAATTCTCTTCATAGTTTCTTTATCCTCTAGAACTCCCCTTCTTAGTCCTCGACCCTAAAAACTGAGGCTTTATTTGTTTTACTCTTCCGTTGCTCTCTTCTGAGAGCACATATGTGTGGGGTCAAACTGTGGAGGACACAAAGAGAAAAATATAACTGGAGTTTTCTCATCCCTCTAAAAACAACAGCTTCTCTGATCAGAAAGGAAGTCTTGACTACTTCAGAATTTTAGATGTTTGTGAAGCTGTAGGCTACAATATGAGAGAATTGAATTTTTTTTTTCTTTTTAGTGAGATGTTTACTCCCTCTAGTGGGGTGTTTATTCCTCCCTGGCCATTAGGAAATTAGTTCTTCTCACTTGAGCCAGAACTAGAGTGCTTCTCCTGGGGTTCTCTCACCAGTGAGTGGGCCCATACCAGTCCCACTTTCATGTTCCAGGCTATGTTGCATCCAGGCTCAGGGATACTAGAATGAAAAAGAAGGAAAAACTCACTGATAGTTCAGTGGTACTGTGGATT
This sequence comes from Proteles cristata cristata, assembly GCA_017311185.1. NCBI lineage: Eukaryota > Metazoa > Chordata > Mammalia > Carnivora > Hyaenidae > Proteles > Proteles cristata. The sequence continues at coordinate 1,642,468 of JAESUZ010004250.1, forward strand.
CCAGACCTCTTCTTCAACCCCTGTGCTACTATATCATTTTTTTAGAATCTGCAAAAAAGGCCTCTTATTGCATTCTGTTCCATTCTGTCCAGGTTTAATTGCCCCGTCTGTGGGGCAGCAGATGTGGAGTGGGCTCCATCTTCCCAGACGCAAAACTCCTGCATTATTAGAATAAAAAAAAATACTTCCTTTGAGATCTTCCAAAATGTCTTTATATGTCTGGCATTTGCCTAATTCTTTAGCTCTTATCCTTACTAAACTGTAATAAAATCAACCTCCTTGCTGTTTTCCACATAATTGCTACAATGCACAAATCCAGAGTCACAGAGACTAAAATGTTAATAAAGCTTGCTGAAGGTAACACACAGAGGTCATCTAATTCCATCAGTTTCTGATGCCCTTCCTCCCTTACCCATGTTTCTGGTTAACTTTAAAATTCAGATCAAGCGTTGGCTTGAGGTTGAGTTACCTGCTCATCTCCTGTTTATACCCTCAGTATTCTGGACTGACGGCTGAAGAGTGCTTATCTGACCAGCTGTGGCTTCTTTAAGGACTGTGTCTTTTTCATCTGTGAATCTTCAATGTCTGGAAGAAAGTGAATGTTTCATAAATGGTTGTTGAATTAAGGAGGAAAGAAAGGAATTAAAATTTATTGAGGGCTTACTTTATAAATATTTTTCTTATGTAATCTGCACAAGCTTAAAAGAACATAATTATATTAGACATGTTTTGCAAGTGACTGTCCTTCACACTTCCCATCCATAAACCTTGCTTAAGGTGAATTGCCATCATCCACCGTCTCTGCTGTCACAAACAATTGGATCAGAGTGGGCATTTGCTCAAGTTCAACTTCCCCAAAGACTGACTAACATCCTATGGCTGGAAAGAAAAATATGGGCTAGGCCAATCGTCATAAGCTTTTAGGAACTTTAGAATTAGAAACCAAGAGAATGCAGCCAGCTGGAGCCTTAAAGCCACAAACAATTGGGACCAGGGTGATAACAATCAGCCTGATACAAATAAAAGAAAATGTAGTTTATAGGGAGAAAATAGTGAATGCATGCCTTGGGAGCTTGGGAGAATGTGCATGGAGAGAGAGAGAGAGAGAGATAGTGAAAGAAAGGAGAGATAGAGAGAGAAGGAGAGAGAGATTATTTTCTGCTTTCTATTTACAGCTTCCAATAGCTGACTGTACTTACAAAAATTCTTAAACTTAAATTCTCTTGGGACTTATAATGTACTTTTTAAAAAGAGCTTTCTTGAACTTCCTTGAGCTCATCTCTAATATTCACAATCCCCTGGTCAAAGCTGACATAGTAACCCAGGCTCCCTGCACCTTTTGAATCCATTTCTGTGTTTCTCCCTATTCCATCTCTAACCAATAACCAATAGGTGAAAGGGTGGGACAACCAAGATCCCTGAGCTCCTATCGGGGCAAATCTGTGGTATAACCTCCACTCTATAATCACCCGTCAGGATCATCCTACACTGAGTGGAAATTTTACCCAAGATTTCATCTTTACTTGGCTTTCTTTCCTTCCTGTCTTCTTTCTCCTTAAAAAAAAAAAATCCCTTAAACACAATTTCTCATCTCAGAGTCTGTTTTTAGGGAACACACAGACATTATTGTATATTCCAGTCACTCTGGACTAATTACATTGCTCAGGCCTCCTTGTGTTTCTTTGCCTGTGCTGATGATATTTCCCCCAACTGGGAAGCGCCCCCCACCCCAGCCCCATGTCTGTGTGGCCGTACTCTGGAATTACATAGTACTCAAGAATGCAGCCTTTGTACCCAGTCAGTGCTGGGTTCAAATCATATAGCTCCTCCATTTAGAATCTGTGTGTGACTTTGGGCAACTTGCCTAAGCTTTCTGCACCTCACTTTGTGCACACATGGATAATACTTGCCTCTCAGTGTTGTTTGGGAATTCAGTGAGATAGAAAATATAAATGTAAAATTCTCAACAAAGCATAGCTCTTCTATATCACGCTTTGTTTTTGTTGGAACTCATCCTCTTCCTCTTATACTGTTAATATTATTATCAGTATTATTATTTAAATTCTCTGCCCAAATTTCAATCCTTTCTGATGTCTTTTTATTTGCATCTACACATACCGAGATAATTACTAACCATACTCTATGTTTTCGTCCATAATCCTAGTAAATACTGTATACACGCATTCATTAATTTATTCAACAGAATTCATCATGAAGGCTACAAGACCACCTTGTCTTTACTGATATAGCCTATTTTTTTCTTCCATGGTACATACCAGCTTCTCCTTTCTAAGCCTACCTTCCACCCTATTGCTCAAGTAAAGACTTTGGACTTGAAAATTTCCCTTCTACAATATGTTTCTCTCTCTTTACCAGGTAAGTTTCATCAGATGATGTGCATGATCATATCTATCTTAAACCAGCCCTTTCTTGGCCCCATATTCCTCTGTAACTCTGACTCCATCTATCTGCTCTCCTGAGCAAGAGCCTTCCAAAAGTTGGCTATCACTGATGTTTCAGTATCGTCTCCGCCTCTTCACAGAGATGGCTCTTGTGAAGATCAATGTCTTCTGTGTTCTGCTATCAAAGTTCACCATTATTTCACTCCTCTTGTTTTATAGAAAAAGTTCCTTCCCTTTCCTTCCACCTTGTGACATTGACCTGGTTCTTAGCCTACCTACTTGGCCACACCTTATTTATTCCTTGCTGGTTTCTCCTTCTCTTTAGCATTTTCTTTAAAAGTGGGAGTATCTCTGGGCTCAGATCCTAAGCTCCCTTCTCCTCTATGTCCACACCATCTTCCAAGGCGACTTTAATAGTCACATAAATGTGAATACCCTCTGAAGGCACCTCCCATGTACTGTAACAATGTGTGTCCTTCCATGAAAACCAGAAACAAAAATGTTAACTGGAAGCTATTACCCATTGTGTTAAATAGGAAAAAAAAATTATAATGTGATATGTGTCAATCTCAAACCCACAACCAATTTTCTAAATTGCAACAAAATGATTATAAACAAGTAATAAACTATTATGTTAAAACGAAAAGTACTTAACACAGTTTCTCCTGATCAGTAAACCATTAAAATGATGTTAATAGGCACCGACTTTCTCCTCAGTAGTAAAAATTCTCCAATATCTAACACATTATCCAAATACTGCACCCATTTATTAACACTCAAAAAGTTTTAAAAGTATTTGTCTGTGGGCACCTGAGTGGCTCAGGCAGTTAAGTGTCAGACTATGGCTCAAGTCATGATCTCACAGTTCGTGAGTTCAAGCCCCTCAACGGGTTCTGTGCTGACAGCTCAGAGCCTGGAGCCTGCTTCGGATTCTGTATCTCTCTCTCTCTCTCTCTCTCTCTCTCTCTCTCTCTCTCTCTCTCCCTCTCTGCCTTCCCCCACTCTCACTCTTTCTCTCTCTCAAAAATAAACATTAAAAAATTACCAAAAAAAAATATTTGTCTATGTGTGTGTCTTCCTCCCAGCAGTGTGCCTGTACTTCCTACGTCATCCTACATTTGACTTAAATATCCAATCTCTTATGCTCTTGTCCTCACTTCCTCCCTCTCAATCTCCACCCCCTCCACTCACACACCCCCCCCAAACACACCCCTACTTCCTTCCCTTCTAGTCCTCCCTGACTTAATCAAAGTTACCATCCACCAGGTGTTTCAAGCAAAAATGTAAGCATAATCCCTTATCCTTCTTTTCCACTTACTGCCAATAAGTACCCATCAGTAAGTCCTGTCAGTTGTATTTACAAAACACGTCCTGTGCTAATCCCGTCACCCACTTTGTGAGGTGGAGTGGCATGTATATCCCATGAGTGAGTCTTGCTAGTTCAGGTTCCTGAAGAAGACTCCAGACTGATCTCCCTGTGTGGAGTCTTGCTTTTCTGGAACATTTTCCATTGAGCAGCCAGAGAATACAATCTACTTAGAATATTCCCAAGGCTTCCCATTTTCCATGGGATAAAGTACAAATTGCAGGGTTCATGTTGTGCAGGTGAGAGGGGTCCTGAACCCTGTTCCCTCTACACTAATATTTATTCCACCTCGAGGCCCTCAGGCTTGCTGCAGCTTCCCAGAATGCCAAGGCTGCACAGAACACGCTGTGAAAATTCAAGATGTTCAATATCTAATTAAAGTGTAAAAAGTTATTAAAACATTAGAGCGCGTGGGTGGCTCAGTTGGGTGAGCATCCAACTCTTGATTTCAGCTCAGGTCATGATCTCATGGTTCGTGAGTTCAAGGCCTGTGTTGGGCTCCATGATGACCGTGTGGAGCCTGCTTGGGGTTCTCTCTCTCTGACCCTCCTCTGCTTGCATCCTCTCTCTCTCTCTCTCTCTCTCTCTCAATGAATAGATAAACTTAAAGAAAAGAGAAAGATTATTAAAAAGTTATGGTAAAGAACAATATTATAAGATAACACTACAACATCAAAGATGTAAAACGTCTTAGAATAAGTCTAACCAAATGTGTCAAAGACTTTTAGAAACAATATTGTTAAATTTTGTTTATATTTGCTTATACAAATAAAAAAATGCAACCTCAATGGAGACAGACAACATGACCACGAGTTAAAAGATTAAATGTCACAAAGGCATCAGCCATCTTTACATGAAGGCATGTTTTTTTTTTTTACAAATAGTTTATTGTCAAATTAGTTTCCACATAACACTCAGTGCTCATCCCCACAAGTGTCCTCCTCCATGCCCATTCCCCCTCCCCCCCACATCCATCAGTCCTCAGTTTTTGTCAGCCTTCAAGAGTCTCTCATGGTTTGCCTCTCTCCCTTTCCCCCACCATTTCCGCCCTTCTTCTCCCCCTTGTTCCTCTGTCAAGTTCCTCCTAATCCTCGTATACGAGCAAACATATGATATCTGTCCTTCTCTGCCTGACTTATTTCGCTCAGCATAACACCCTCAAGGTCCATCCATGTTGCTACACATGGCCAGATTTCATTGTTTCTCATTGGCATGTAGTATTCCATGGTATAGATCAAGAAGATGAAGGCATGTTTTAAGTGCAATTATGATTTTAAAATATCAATAGAAATTTTAAGAAAACTTTAAAAATTGATCCTAAAATTAATAGGGAAAGTTATAGCCAGGATAACTAAGAATATTTTTTAAATGAAGAAGGGGGAAGATTTGGTAACCAGATATCAATATTTTCATAAAGGGGTAGCTATTAAAACATGAGGTGAGAGTGAAGGGCTAAATAGATCAGTATCTCACAGCCCAGTAATGGGCCTGTGTGTACGGTGTATGTGTGGCTATGTGTAATCGAGTATATGACAGGTAGCTGAGCATTGATATGTAACAGATAATTGAACACATTTTTTGTTTACTTGTCAACTATCAGACTAACTGAATAAAAGAAAGGGGAAGATTACAGTTCTGTTCATTTTGGCTCATCTAGATCACTCTCTATAATCAAGGCTCAGGAATGGCTATCCCACTTTAAAATTCCTTCTCTAGTAGAAAGGGGACCAAAAAAAAGTCTACAGAAGAGTAGAGCAGGTGGAAATTATAAAGAGCAAAGACTAAGTGTGTATTTTTAGATTTGAGGGCAATGTGAGCTGCTTTACCAACCTGCCAGGTGACAGTGGGGTGACTCAAAGCGGAGCCTGCATTCATGTACACAACTGGATGGCAGTCAGTTTTGTCACAATTGGTCCAGAGAGTACTTTGTCATCTAATTAAAGGCCACATGGAGTTAGGTAAACAACCAGAGTTTGCAGTCAGACAGAGCCAAGTTCAAATCACTCTGATGTGACCTATGGCCAGTCACTGAACTTCTCTGGGACCTGATATTTTTATCATTAAATTCAGGATGACAAGGGGCAGCAGAACATAACATTAAGAAGTGTGGATTCTAGATCGTACGGACAGTATTCCAATCTACTTTGTAGCTGTGTGAATGTGAGTGACATGTTTAACCTCTCTGAACCTCAGTTTCATCATCCATAAAATGGAGAAATAAGAGTACCCACCCCATAAGGTGTTTGGAAAGATTAAATGACTTAATATATCCAAAACACATGTTAGAATGCCTAGTCTATAGTAAGCCCTGAGGATGGTAATAATAATAGCAGCAGTAGAACTTCCTTCCAAAAGTTATGATGAGGGATAAATAAAATGACATATATCAAGTTTTGGACACAGTGCCTAAAACATCCAAAATCCCCTATAAATGTTACTTCCCACCTTCCCCTTACACAGTCTTCAAAAGGAAAAAAATGCTGCTTCAGAGGTGGTGAGTTCCCCATCAGCAGAAGTGTGCAAGCAGAAGTTGGTTAACCACATCTCCAGAATGTTACAGTGAGGTATTTTAAAGGAGGCACAGACTAGGATTAGGCAATCCCTGAGCTCCCCTTCAAATTAAAGATTCTGTGATTAAGTTGGAAACTTTGGAAAGTCTGTCAAAGGGGAATTGTGGGTAACCAAAACTTTCCTGAAATTTCCAGCTCATTTTCCAGGATAAATGCAGCCCCCGTCTCCTCAACACAGCACACCAAATATTACCACACACACACACACACGCACGCACACGCACACACACGCATGTACACAGAGGCATCATTCATATGTCGTAACATAAATCTTTTCACCACAATGACCACGGTTGTCAGTGAAAGAAATACTCTTGTTCAGTCCAATGCACTTGGGTAGCCCAAATAAACAATAGTATAATACCCAGCATTTATTCAGCACCCTTTGGGACAAGGACTCACACTTTATACATATTTCTCGTTTATCATGGCCACATTCCTGGGAGACAGCCTGCCCCTCAGGGAGGCAATGGCATTGGGCTTTTTTGATTTCAAGCCTGGCTGGTGGGGAGCGCCGCTGCTGTCTGCGTGTTTCAACGTGTAGTACTTAGACGTCCTTCAGCCTTTTTGGGTCTGGCTAAGTGGCCCTTCATGACAGACTTGTGATGTCCCATTGGGACCCACAGTGCCTCAAGGCCTCAGATGTTTCTCGTCACCACCACCGCCGCTGGGGGCCCTCAATCCTTGTGGGTTAAGAACAATCTTGCTCTGAGGAAAAGCTTGGCGATGTGTTTCAGCCGCAGCGCCCCCTGGACGATCCCACAGCACTTGCATCCAGTTTGGAAGCCAACTCAGGAGCTTTGGAGGTCAAAATGAATCTCAGCCCACGCCACTTAGTAGCTCTGTGACCTTGGGCCAATTAACCTAACCACTCTTAGCCATCTGACCTAGGCAACGGACCCCATAAGACATAATTTGCTATGCTGTTATGACACTAATATGAAATAAAACTTGTAAAATCCCTCGCATGTGGTAGAAGCTGAATTAAAGTACCTACTATTTTATAGGTGTCATTTTGCCTCCAGGTTACCAATCTTACTGTTTCTGTACATCCAGTGTTGTGAGCTTGTGAGCTGAATTGTATCCCCTCACTCTCCCCCCCTCCCAAAATTCATGTGTTGAAGTCCTAACCCCAGTACCTCAGAGTGTTACTGCATTTCGAGATGGAGTCTTTAAAGGGGTAAAGTTAAGGGGCTCCTGGGTGGCTCAGTTGGTTGAGCATCCAACTCTTCATTTTGGCTCAAGTCATCGTCCCAGGGTGTTTGGATGGAGCCCCATATCCGGCTCTGCGATGAGTGTGCAACCTGCTTAAGATTCTCTCTCTCTCTCTCTCTCTCTCTCTCTCTCTCTCTCTCTCTCTCTCTCTCTATCCCCCTGCCTCTCTCTCCTGCTTTTGCTATGTAAAGAGGTGAAGCTAAAATGGGGGCATTGGCACAGGCTCTAATCCAGTATGGCTGGAGTCCTTAGAAGAAGAGGACATCAGAGCAGAGACACAGAGGGAAGATCACCTGAAGACACAGGGAGAAGATACCTATCTACTACTGGCCTCTAAAGAAACTAACCCCACCCACACCTTGATCTCAGACTTCCAGCCCACAGACGTGTGAGACGATAGATTTCTGCTGTGTCAGTGACCCAGTCTGTGGTATTTGATATGACATTGCTAGCAGTCTAAAACCTCAGTTTGAGTCTACAACCATAAGCCCCAAACCTCAGGCCATGAGGTCCTTTGAAAGACAAAGGCTTGGGGGGAAACAGCTAAGTCTCAGAAGAATGCTGAAGCAAGCAGAAGCTGTGATTCACACAGGAAGACACTTGGATAAGCCCCTTGGTGAGAAAGCAAATCAAAGCCGTTTTCTCCATTGGCGGATGAATCAGAAAGATCACTAGTTTTGGGTCAGAGGTCAAAGAACAAACCCCACTTCATGACTTTCAGCTGCAAGAACTTTGATAATTATTTATTTTCAAATGCTTTGATTTTACTACGGTCAATTCTCTTATCTTCCAAACCAGAGCATCCTTAAGAGTTAGTAATCCTTGAATGTTCAGGGCACAGCCCAGTTAACAGTTGATACTAGACAGATTGTAATGTATAGAGCTCAAAGATTCTATTTGGAGTTATTCTCACATCTTCATTTCACATCAGGTGAAAAGGTAAATCCATCTTTCAATGAATATTGTTATTAATACAGAAGAGACGAGATGTAGCAGAATCATGGCAAAGGGAGCATTTGTCTCTTCATTTTCTACATAAATACCTTACACAGGAGTAGACAATAATGTTTTCATAAATAGCCAGATCTCACTGTATGTGTTTTATGAACTTAGTGTAAAATAAATGTTGAACTGAATGATGTACATAAGTCTTGATCTATATATATTCAGGGAAAAAAATATCTCTGAATGGGGCTCCTGGTTGGCTCAGTTGAATGACCAACTCTTGATTTCAACTTAGGCTATGATCTCAGAGTCACTGGATCTAACCCTGAATTGGGCTCTACCCTGAACATGGAGACTGCTACTCTCTCTCTTTTTCTCTCTGCACTTCTCCCCTGCTTACGTTACCTCTCTCTGTCTCAAATTTTTAAAAAATTCTGGAGACACAATGATGGTTTTTGAGGATTAATAGTTGACCTCACTGAACATAGCACAAAAACCATACCCTGAAGTCATTCATCTATGGCAAGAGATGCTAAAACATCTCAAATTTTGTTCCTACTCTGCTTTGCTTTAATAAATCTCTTCCCCTCGAGCTTGGGAAGGTTATGGGAATTATTACGTTTTTCCCAAGACAACACTCTGACATTTTATGTGTTGCCATTTTATGTGTTGCTAAGAATAAGACCATCTCCTATCAAAATAATTTGCTACCTTGTGAGTTTTGAGAATTAATTAACGTGTTTTAAGTGCTATAGGTTTCCAAGAGGAAATTCCCATAAAAATTTGGGAATTGTTATCATGTTCATGTTTCAGAAAAACTGTCAGAAACAAAAACAGTATCCTTGGAGGGCAATTTTATACCTCTGGGACTTCATCACGAAAGCAGAGTGACTCCTATCTCACATTTTCCCAGGTATGTTGAAGAATCTCATAAAACAGTCTCATACAGTGGAAAGGTCTTGAGTTTGGCACTCAAGGAGCTCTGAATCCACATCACAGGGTGGTTACTTGCTAATTTTGGCATCTAAAGAGACTCTCAGCCTCAGTTTCCATTCCCATTCTTAATTGATAAGGTGGAAATAGCAATAAAATCAACCTTACATGACCACTGCGAAAATAAAATCATGGCTAACTGGTGCTGAGTGCTGGGCATGGCAGATTGGAGCATGAAACTCCCTCCCCATCTAAGAGCATATGTTTAGCAAAAAACTAAGAATGTCAGTTATTAATCATTAGTCCCCCCTCTATAGACAAGAGTGGTATCTGATGAAATCTCCAAATATATACAAAACACTCACTAAACACTATATACCACAGCTGTGCTCTGAAGCTCCTAAATTAGCCAAAAGGGAAGCTTAGCCCCTGGGGGGATTGGGGTGCCTTCAAAGGTGTGTTAGCTATTTTAGGCAATGAGATCCAAGCAGCAAATAAAAATAGAAACACACACACACACACACACACACACACACAATACATGAAAAAAGCTTACAAAGCTTGCAGTTCAATGAGGAAGACAGACATACATGGGATGAGTGAATATATAACATGTTGAGTAGTGATCAGTGCTAAGGTGATAAAGACAAGAAAATGAACTGTGCTCAGTATGGGTTACAGGTGCAATTCCAACGGGAGCAGCCAGAGGCACCTCATGGGGAAGATGGCATTTATTTAAGCGTGTGAAGGAAGTAAGGTCTTTAATCAGATGTCACCTCCTCAGTGATAAGATGTGACCAGTGGCCAGCACCATAAGACACTGCCAACAGCATGAAACCATAATAGAGAGCTGGACACAGTTATGTGTCCATTGTGTGTCTCCTTTACAATGTCCAGGTTACTTTTACCCACTTTCACCTGGAAAATTGTCATAGCCCTTTAAGAACCTCTTTTCTGTGCCCATCAAGTGGCCAGTGTCCTTGTGAGCTAATAGTGGTAAAGATCTTTGAAGACTATGCTCATTTCATGGTCACAGGATCCGTACCCAAGACATTTAAAAAGCAGGAAATTAGGGTGATAATGTTGAAAACATCAGGTTAATCAATCCATTGCATGGTTGCAATCAGGTTTTTCAAACACGAGTGCATATTACTCGCCGAGATCGGCACCCTAAGAGGGTTCTGGAGGCCAGGGCAGCAGAGTCCATCCATCTTGATGAAATGAGCCGCAGAAAGTAAGCGCTCAGAAGCAAAGCACCGGTTCTTTCCAGCTCTGCCATGGAAAAATGTGTGTGGCTCAGACATCCCATTCCATGTTAGACTCAGCCCTGGAGGATAAAGCACAAGACGGGAGAGAGTTGGGTTCCTCATTCCTTCGGCAGAGCCCAAGTCTGCAGTCTGGTTAGCTCGTCTCACCTAGGCTTGGAGGAGGGGTGAGAAGGAACGGGTTATAAGAAATTTCCCTTCAGGGTTGGGTGGCCTGTGCAAGCTGGGGTTTCTGTGCAGCACGATCGTGGTTTCTGCTAGCTCCGAAGATTGCCAGAATGCTTGCAGGGATTAAAAACAGGAAATCCAATGATCCACATAAATGATATTTTCCTAATGGTAATATTCCGCGCATTTGAAAGACACAAACCCTGGAACTGTGAAGGGAAACGGGACCCCTCCTGGTCTTCCTTTCATGTCAATAGCTCCACTATGTGAGTCCTAGGTCATTTTTTTACACCCACTCAACCTGTGACTGTCAACTTAGGCAATGTGGGTGCCGAGAGTGTTACCATTGCCGCTTGTCCCAAACTTGTGGGGTCATTCTTTGTGTGACCAGTCGCTCGCATTGGCTGCCCAAGAGAGTCGCTCTGAAAATTTGGAGCTACACTGCAAATTCCTTACAATGTCGCCCATGTCACGTGCCCGCTTCTAAGAATTCTGCCTTTGACTCTATGCCCGGGCAGCTAACTAGGAATCATGGGGCAGACATCACTCAGCAGGGGCAGGCAGCCCCCGTTGTCTCCGGGGGCTGAGTGAAGTGGAAAAACATGCAATCCAATTCAAAACACATAGTTCTCTGATAGGAATAAAAACCAGAAGAAATTTCTGAAGGCCAATTTGTACAAATGATCAAGAGCCTTTAAAAATATTCTTACTTTTGGAGCACCTGGGTGGTTCAGCCGTTTAAGCCTCAGACTCTCTATTTCAACTCAGGTCATGAGATCGAGACCCCATTGAGTTCCGCACAGAGCATGAAGCCAGTCTGGGGTTCTCTCTCATCCTTTCTCTCTGTCCTTCTTTCTCCTAAATAAATAAACATTTAAAAAATATATTCTTACTCTTTAAGTTAGCTAACTTACTGTTAGAAATCCATCACACAGAGATTAATATTTAATTATTAATTAATTAAATATTCAATTATTTGAATATTCGCCATTGTTCACATTATAGGGAAAAAGTTAGGAAAAATAAAAATATTCAGGTACAGAGAATAATGAATGAATCTGGACATATCAATAAGATGGATGATTCTACAGCTATTGATAGTAATTATGTTAGAAATAATGTGTTATGAAAAATATTAGCATACAAAATTATGCATAATAGTAAGATTTCAAGTTTCTGTCCTTGGCAAAAAATTTGTATGTATGTCTGAATGTCTGTACCTGTATTGAGAAGATGACACCAGATATCTCTGCATGATGCTATCAATGATATTCATCCATTCTTGAATAGAAGTTTTTTTCTTCACTCAATACAAAGCATCATATTATATCATATGATGTCATGATCAGCAGTCAGCACATTCCAGCTCAGGGGACAAATCCAGTCCACTGTCTGTCTTTGTAATTAAAGTTTTATTGGATCAAGCCAATTATTTGTTTATATATCACCTATGCCTGCTTTTGTATGATAATGAAAACTAAGTAACAGTGACAAAGGCCACAGGGGTCTCAAAGCCTAAAACATTTACTATATGACTCTTAGAAAAAAAGTTTGGGGGTGTCTGGGTGGCTCAGTCAGTTAAGCATTTGATTCTTGACTTCAGCTCAGGTCATGACCTCACAGTTCATGAGTTCCAGCCCTGCATCAAGGTCTCTGCTGGCAGTGTGAAACTTGTTTAGGATTCTCTCTCTCTGCCCTTCCCCTACTCAGGCTGTGTCTGTCTCTCTCAAAAAAGTCAATAAACTTTAAAAAAGTTTGCTGAGGGGTGCCTGAGTGGCTCAGTAGGTTGAGCGTTCGACTGGCTCAGGTCATGATCTTGCAGTTCGTGGGTTTGAGTCCTGCATCAGGCTCTGTGCTGCCAGCCAGCTCAGAGCCTGGAGCCTGTTTTGGATTCTGTGTTTCCCTCTCTTTCTGACCCTCCCCTGCTCATGCTATTTCTCTCTCCTAAATAAATTTAAATTTTTTTTTTAAATTTTAAAAAGTTTGCTGATTCCTCATAAAAATGCAAATCAATGATTCTTTTTTTTTTTTTACAAATAGTTTATTGTCAAATTAGTTTCCACATAACATCCAGTGCTCATCCCCACAAGTGTCCTCCTCCATGCCCACCCCTCCTCCCTTCCACATCCACCAGTCCTCAGTTTTTGTCAGCATTCAAGAGTCTCTCATGGTTTGCCTCTCTCCCTTTCCCCCACCATTTCCGCCTTTCTTCTTAACAGAGGGTATTTCACCCCCATAGGAACCATTTGTCAATGTCTGAAAATATTTTGAGTTATCATAAGTGAGAATGTTGGTGGTAGTACTGGCATCTAATGGGGTTGAAATCAGCAATGCTACTAAATATCCTGCAATTCACAGGACAGCTCCCACAACAAAAAACTGGCTAGCTCAGACTATCAGTTGTTCTGAGTCTAAGAGAACCTGATGTACATGGATAGTTAAATCAGTCTAATGTCCCCACCAGATTATCAGAAGTGACCAACCTAAGCCTTCTGAGATCCCTTCATGAGATGAATTTTTCAATGAAACTCCAGGAGTTTAAGCACCTTGCCAGAGTTCACACAGCTTGTAAGGGATGGGGTCAACATGGCACCATTTTATTCCAAAAGACTGGAAAGGCAAACATACTGATAGTTTCGGATGATTTAGAGGGTCCTTCTAGACAACAGATTGCTCAACGAACTTTCAAGTACTTCCTTAATTCTTGTGTTTGCCAGCTCAATCTTGTCCATGCACACCTCCCTGAGTGCCCCTGTCAGAGACAAAATGGTGGCCTGGACCCACGGTGATCCCAATTCAGCATGGCAGTTCTTATGTTCTTAAAGTCTGCCCTGAGTCGAAATTATTTCACTCTACATGCCTTGCCCTCATTTCAAAGGCTTCTAAGGCCCCATTTTCAGGTTACAAAAACAGTCCTAAAAACTAACTTCTGCCAAATCGCAAGTAATTGACTAAATTATGCTTCCTAATCACCCATCTTTCTTTGCGTCTCAGCCGTCAAACCCCTTCTCATGACGTGCTGTGGGGCCCCCAGCTTTCCAGCCTCTTCTCTGGTGTCATTCTAATTGGCACTAATAGCTTCACTAAAATTCAGGCATCAAAAAGGTCCCACCAATCAGTTTATCCTTTGACCCCGAGTGCTGGCTTCTCCGTCAAGTTCAGGCATTACTAATCCACCTAGTGGTTAGTCCCGACAGCTTATTTTGTCTGCAGCTTTTCTTCTTCCACTAAGAGCTAAAATGACGGCCAGCTGCATTCATTAAAGTGTCCCTTCCCCTCGCTGACCCATAAACCCGTCATGTGGGGTGGCGTCTGTGACTCCTAGTGGCCATTGCTGGTTGTCTTCCCTAGAGTGAGGCCCATTCCTGTGATCTCTCCCCCCCCACACCAGCTCTTTCTTCCTCACACCTGGGAGGTGAAAAGCCAGACTGCTTTGCTGAGACTTCAATTTTGTCACCTTTGTTTCTGTGCCAGGGTGAAAGTTCAGACAGGTGATAAGAGTGAGGTCAAACCCCGTGCTGTCAGAAAGCGGTAAATAGGGGCCTTGGAGGGGATGTACCTTAAGAGGATTTTTTTATGTGCTCTGCCTATGCAAGCTAATCCTTCCCAAAGCCACACCATAAACAAAATGTCCTCTTTCTTGGACAAAGAAACGCACTGGACACCTGAAGGATATTTATGATTCCACTATTCTCTTTTTTAGAGTAGTCAGCCTGCTCACATGTCAGGGAGCATCCTTGTCTTCATCCTCCAGACTCAGAGCAGATTCAGTTCTTTGCCAGGAGCATCGAGATTTTTCATTGGAGTGCACTGTCTCTATAATTCCTAACATCCTCTAGGAAAACTGTTGCTTGGAAGAATGTATGAGAAGATTATTTTGTCCTCAGAATATTAGTTCTTGTAGTAACATTTTGGGGTAAAGGATGTTTTGACTTCCAACAAAGAGTTATTGGCATCCCATGCACTGCAAAGACAATGTCAGGAATCAGGGTCTGAGTTGGAGCCCAGGAGGTGGCACTGCTAATTGATCTAACATAATCACAGATGCAATATTTCTGCTAATTGATCTAACATAATCATGGAAGCAATATTTCTGCTGGTCCCCCAAGAAGAGAAAGCATTTAGTCAGATGAAATAGGTAAGAAGCATAGAGAAAGGTGTTCAGAGTAAAGGAAGATCATGGGTGAAAATATAGAAGTTCAAAGAGGTCTTCCCTGCCCACTCCAGCCCATCCTTCAAAAGAAGGAATATCAGGAAGATAGAAAGCACTTGGACTTTAGACTCTGAAAGGACTGGATTATCAACCTAATTTTACTACTAACTTGGGTGAATTACCAAACTGTCCTGGATGGATTTCTTCTCTGCCCAGTGGATATTGACATCCTCCAAACTGTGCCATAGAGAGCTGTATGAGACTGTGTCAAGTCTTATCGCATGTGTTTCTCCCAGCAGCCCTAAACAAGCACAGTTATATAATCATCCCTGTATTACCTATGATATAATTGAATTATAAAGAAGCTGAAAAATGTAGCCAGCACGTGCTGGAATAAGATTTGAATCTTTGTAAATAGACCCCGGCAGGTCCCTCTCCTTACCTCGCAGCCTCAAAAGATGAGTCACATGAGGGGGATAAAATAGGAAGAGCAGCACTTGGGAATCCACATTTATCTGGTAATGTTAGACTCCTCCACTTTCACCACACTTTTCTGCTGCCCTTTCCAGCCCTACTAATCTTAGTAGGAGTCTTCCCTGCATCAAAAGCTTTACTCTGAACTGGGATTCAGCTGATCCCTAGCAGGCTGTTAATTGTCTTTCCTCAAAATAGTTCTGCTTTAATAGATGGGAGTAGAGATGTAGACATGTATTCAGTTTGGTTAAAAATCAATCTAATCAGAGCTATTGGATTAATTAATTAATCTGATTAGATACCCAACCATATTCTGAGAATAAACAAAATTCTAAGCATGACTTCGAAAGACAAGAAACTCACAGTCCAATGGGGGCATGAGGTATACACAGAACACACACACACACACACACACACACACACACACACACACACACACACATGAAAGAGAACAACCTGGAGAACAGAGAAGTGATTGAAGGGAGGCTGAGGCAGCAGGTAGGTAGATGGAGAAGCTTTTACTATAAACCAGGAAAGAGATGGAGTGATAAAAGTACTGAAGGAGGGGCGCCTGGGTGGCTTAGTCGGTTAAGCGTCCGACTTTCACTTAGGTCACGATCTCGCAGTTCGTGGGTTCGAGCCCCGCGTCGGGCTCTGTGCTGACTGCCAGCTCAGAGCCTGGAACCTGTTTCAGAGTCTGTATCTCCCTCTCTCTCTGACCCTCCCCTGCTCATACTGTCTCTCTCCTAGAAATAAATAAAAATATTAAAAAAAAAAAAAAGAAGTACTGAAGGAGTGAAAGAGTGGGGCGGAGTGATTTGAGAAACGAGTACATGGATGTCTGGGCAAAGAGAAAGTGGGAGAAAGATGATAAATGCCACAAGGTTCTGCATTAGGAAATTGGGTGGATTCACCGAGAAAAGGGTGTAGTTGAAACCCACATTTTGGGCAAAGCCGAGGGAAGAGGTAGTACGGATGGAAGATGATGAGTTTCACTTTTGACATCTTACGTGTGACACAAATCTGGGTGCCCATGGTGGGGGTGTTCTTCAGCACTCAGATGCCTTACTCCGGGGATCAGACACAAGGTTGGCCTGAAGACAGAAACATGGGACCTACCAAGAAACAAGGAGAAGTCTAATGGCTGGAGCCTTATGAACTCTGTTCTTTGGCACTTTCTAGGAATTAGCTGTCTGTTTGTGTGTACAGATTGGCTCCAAGGAATGGTTAACATGAGTGGTTGTCAAACAAAGTGCTTTGCAAAATGAAAACGCTGTAGGAAAGCCAGTGGATCGTCTCCCTGATGACAGGGACAGTTATGTAAGCCTCCATGCCAGAGAGCCTGTGCCAACTCTGCTTTTTTTCTGCCTAAGTGTGAATCCTCTGAGACCTTTCCAGACAAAGCACATCATCTTGTTTCATATTCTACTAAAGGCTTTTAGCAAATATCAAAGAAATTGCCAAATTGAGCAGGGGCAGCCTCATTGAATCTGATAGATTTGTGCTTTCTTTTACTGCCAACTTTTCTTTCCAAAAGCTTAGCTTTATAAAAATAGTAAATATGGAACATTAGTAATAGTGATACCTAATATCTGGGATTTTCATATTCTAGGGTCTGTGCTAAGCTCTTGACATGAACTGTTTGATTTAATCATCATAAAGACCAAATGAGGTTGAAGTATCTGCTGTTAGCACCACAATGCTGTGTAACAAATCACCCCAAAACTCGGTGGCTTAAAACCATTTATCTTCCCAGGTCAGCAGACTGCCTCAGTTGTTCTAGGCTGAGTTTTCTGAGCAATTCTCCTTATCACAGCAGGCCTGGGATCAGCTGGGGCAGTTCGGTTGCATATCTCTCCACACTGCAGTCCAGCTTATAGGGACAAGAAGAATAGGTGCACAGGAACACTGCTAGGCTTGGAACTGGCACAGCCTCCATTCCCTCCAAATGCCTATTGGCCAAAGGAAGTCACATGCCCAAACTTCTGCTTTCAATGGCACAGAAAGAAAGGGTAAAAAAAAAATGAGGCCAATCGATCCATCTACCACAATCGGCTACCTTTATCATTCCCATTTTAGATATGGAATTCCGCATATACCAATGCTAAGCTTAATGCTTCCTCCTTTTGTTTCTTCATTCATTTATCATTTTTTCTTCTATTAAAGCCTATGCTATTCCAGCTAATGTTGCCAAAGCTGCCAAACCAGAAATTCATGACACAGTCCCTGTCCTAAAAGATTCTGCAGTGTATACTGTGGGAGAGACAAACCTGTAGACACACTTCTGCGGCATGGGACAGCAGCTTCTATAGAAGTTTCTACAAGGTGCTAGATAAGTAAAGGGTTAACTCATGCTGCCTGGAAGAGTTGAAAAAACTCTGTGGGTGGAGGAGATGGGAGATGATGGCAGAACTTGCTCTTTGATGATGAGGACATGGTCTTCAGTATGTATCTCATAATAAGGTGTCTAAATAAATGAAGATATATGAAAGGAGAAGCAGAGAGATGACATTCTCACTGCAGTGTAGAGTTTGAATAGGAGAAAGAGACAACATGCAAGAAAGAGTGACACACCTATCAAAACTATTATGAGGTGTGAATGAGGACACCAACTTTAGCGTACGGGCATGCACAAGGGCGGGTGTGCAGACACACAGACATGCACACATTCATATACACACACAGGCACGTACAGGCACATGCATTCACACACATATACACATAAAGACACACACACACATACACATACAGACACACAGAGACTTGTACAGACACACGCATTCACATGCACATATATGCATTTGCACACATATACACAGACACACACAAACACAGGCTAACAATCACAGCACAGATATTTTTAGAAGGGCTAGAAAACCAACATGGAAGCAATTTTAGCCACTTTCTCTAATTGCTCACCTGCTGGCCCTGTGGGATAGGATTTCAGCCAGGGTGTCACACACAGTGAAATTCACGCTGTGACCTTAGCCACTTCTCTCTCTTTCTCAGGTGTGGTTCAGTCTCTCACTAAAGACCTCCTTGCCCTCATCTCTGAGTTCAGATTGGCATTTCTGTTCATAACTGTTGATGTGGCTGAGTCATAGTTTCAGGCAGATTTAGAGGGAGAAAGTGTCACCTTAAGATGCCCCTTCAGGATGCTGGGGACCAGCACTGGTGGAGCTGCAGCACCAAACAGGAGTGACATGAACAGCACCTAACTTTGCCAAGTGTTTTACACGCCCAGTGTGGTGCTAAGTACTGCATATACATTATCCCAAACATTTCTCACAGCCTTAGAAAATAGGAATAACTCCAAAAAACAACTAGAGGTTTCAAGTGTATCGGTGTGTGTGTGTGTGTGTGTGTGTGTGCATGTACATGTGTGTGTGTGATTGTGTGTGTGCTTTAAATGCCTACTGTTTATTAAGTACTCAATTGTGTCTGATTCCAAAGTTAAAAAATCTTCCATTAGACTAGACTCATTCCCAGGGGCACATTGGTCTTGAGCCTGAGTGCTTTGTTGAGCAGTCAAGACGGTTTAGTAGAAAGTGGGAGGGGGTGTGGAAAGCCTGGCTTTGAACCTCGATTCATCACTAACCTCCTGAGCAATGCTGTGCATGTCCCCTAACTTCATTTCCTGATATCTGAAGTAGAGATCATTAGAGCTACTTTTGAGGTTACTGTGGGGACTCAATGAAATGACATATGGAAAATGCCATCAAATTTTGGCAGCATAACTTGATTTGGGATTTGTGTGCGCTGTAATATACTCACAGAGCTCTTCTTGGAAGACCTAGAAGATGAGGGAGAGCAGCAGGACAGAGAAGGACATGGAGCTATGTAAGAATGTGGTCCAGATGAAGTCTAGCATCAGCCTGAATCCCAGAGGAGCTCTAGAATATAAATTGCACCACATAGTCTATCCTGCCTTGAGATAAGAAGATAGGGCTTTTGTACCCCTGCCCCAACCAGTCAGTATCCTTTAGATGGTAGGCAAGAAGGACTTACCATCCAGACTCTTCTGGGCAGGATGACTTCCATCACTGATAGACAATCTCTTAGGGAATGCTGCAGATGTGAGCTATGAGCTGAAATACCTACAGCACCTGGAGCATGAGCACTCTAACCAACTGGCTAAAGGGATTCTGAGAGGTACCTGGTCAGCACTAACAGCATCTTATTACAGTCCACTCCTTGCAGTATCAGTTTCATTTTGTACCATCTTCGGGTTCATTACATCATGTTGTGGTGAATTTCAGAATTTGGTTGGTCACCTTGTAAGGTGGGTGATCTGTGCCGTCAGAGTGAAGCATAAAAGAGAAGTAGGGTATAGCATAAAAGGGTGACTGATAGCATGGTTCAGAAGATCAACTGTCTTCAACCATCAACTGTCTCTGGTTTCAGATACTTGGCCTCGAGGGCTGATTTTCTCTGTTACTTGCTATATATATAACCTCTGTGATCTGCTTAAGCAAACTTCTTTCTTCATCTATGGAATCCAGACATTCATTGTAGGGAGTAGACTAGTGGGTCCGGAAAAATATGTATACACCTGTAACCTGAGAATGTGACCTAATTTGGGATAAGCATCTTTCAGATGTAGTGTAGATAAGGGTCTCTGGATGAGATCACCCAGATTAAGGTGGTCCTAATCCAGTGATCCAACGATAACTATCCTTTAAACGCAGAAAAGTAGATGCTGAGACACACAGAGGGAAAGGCCATGTGAGGACATAGGCAGAGAGGGGAGTGCAGCCATGAGCCAAAGAATGCAAGGCTTGATGGCAAACAGCAGAAGCTAGGAGAGGGGCATGGAATGGATATGTCCTCAGGGACTTTAGAGGAGTCAGCACTGCTGACACCTTGATTTTAGACCTCTGGCCTCCACAACTGTGAAAAAGTAGAGTTCTCTTGTTTAAAGCCAACCAGTTCGTGATCATTTGTATCAAGAAACTAATAAAATAACCATGAGAGGTTGTTGTGAGAAATCAACTATGTTAACATAAGTAAAGTGCCTAGGACAGAGGCCAAAGCATTGTAAGAAATTTTAAAGCATTTAGTTTTATCATATTCATTAGAATCATGTAAACACAAATACACTCAGAAGTTGTTGAATATTATTTATTGCTGATGATATGTGTCTATTATACAATCAAGGTGAAAGTATCAGTTTGGGAGCCCACACACATGTCCAAGTGGAAGACTGGTACTCATAGACTTGGAGATTGCAAGAATTCTTTCAATGACTTTTAAAAAGTTTTTCATGTTGATTTATTTTTGAAAGAGACAGAGAGAGCATGGGTGGCAGAGGGGCAGAGGGACATGGAGACACAGAATCCAAAGCAGGCTCCAGACTCTAGCTGTCAGCATAGAACCCAACATGGGGCTTGAACCCACAAACTGAGAGATCATGACCTGAACCGAAGTTGGATGCTCAACAGACTGAGCCACCCTGGGGCCCTTACTTTCAGTCTTATTAAGTCTCACAATATCAAGCATTTTCTCTTAGCAATTGCTCACTAAATGTGAAACCATTCAAATGGAATTCTACATTCCCTCTCTTTGTTTAAATACAACTCCTTGAATATAGTTGCAAACTTGTTGAGGGTTTGGGATGCCTCCATGGATCTAACCTGAGCTAGAGTGCATTTAGGCATCTTGCCTTACCCTTTCTAAGAATGAAAAGTCTACGTGTAGTGCATGAGCAATGCCAAGTAAAAGTACATGTTAACAAGCCAATATTTCCATGGTTTCATATTCTATTCTTTGCATGCTGGATTCTTCTAGACATGAGGGGGCTGAATTTGGAAAGATTTTGAAACAGTTTAAGGGAAGAAGAGGTTTCTCTAGGACGTCATTTCTGGTTTTGTTTTTTTTAATCTGCTAAACAGCAGTGAGTGCCCATACCCGCCTCCTGAAGGGCTAGAGATTATTTAGATAAACTCAGTTATTGGTAGTAATGAAGGTCTCCATTCAAAATCCTCTTCTGGGTGTAGTAATTCAGAGTGAGAAGTGTTATGTTTGATTTCTTCTCACTGTAAAATCCAGATTTTGCACAGCTATAATGTTCCCTTTACAGGAAGGTTGTCAGGGCCAGCATTTAAGTCTAGTGCAACCATGCCTAATGCTATATCCTGTCATTTTAATGCCCCCCGATTTCTCCCTTTACCTGCCTTTCTTCCATTACACTTTGTCTTTTGTGATGAATTGAACAATCATTCTTACCTAGGATTTAGAGTCTCATATATTTTTTGATATGGACAGAGACACTACAGCATTTTTTATTTTATTTTACTTTATTTTATTTTGTGTTTACCAAACCTGTATCATGCACTCCATCAGGCAGTGGGCTCTTCTGTGCTCCTTCCAGAAAATTAAAAACATAAATTAAGTATAAATGGCCAAAGCCACAGAACAAGCAAGGCCTTCTTAGTGTCCACAGAGAGGAGTTCTATTACCACCACTTGCTTTAGAGAAGGGGGAAGTTACCTGTAATTCTTGTTCTCTTGAAGGTGTGTGTTTTATAATAGGTCCCTATTCACCACCCTGCCTTCCCTGAGGAGTTCTTAGCTGCTTGATGTTTTTGGCTGCATAAGAACTGTCAGTGAGAGGCTAGCACATTCTTATGACCCCTGGGGTAGATAGATTGCAGCTCTAGTTGGAGTTTATACTCTCTGTGTTTCCAGATTTTTATTTTGCCTCAATCTGTATGTTAAGAGAAGCCCACTCTGAGAAGAACAACTCTGCACATGGAAGGCCATGCTTCCCTAAAGATGCCACGTCTCTGTCAGTAGAAACCCCCCTCTTTAAAACATGTGGGAGAAACGTGAACATTTTTTTAAGGCCCCAGGCTTCCTCAAGCTTCTTTTCGGTTACCTTGAACCTAAACCACGCAGACTAACAGAGTAAGGAAACATCTTGGTCTCTCTCCCTTCCCAGCACTAAACTTTCTTGGAGCAGGAGCGAATGCCAATTCATTTCAACCCCTGGGCATCTCCTACTGATGGATAGTGGCTGCCTGTTTGAGGAGCAGTGGAGACCAGGTGCAGACTCAGCAGGAAGGAGTGTGGTGATCGATCACTGCCTTGGGGAAGAAGGAAGTGGCAGTACATGTACCACGGATTTGCCATTCCTGGTAGGACCGTCTTATTCATCTTTGTATCCTTGTGCCTAGCATGGTGCCTGGCACAGAACGTACTCCATAAATATTTGTTGTACTTAACTGAAGTTTCCATCCACATCCCTCTTTTTCTGTGGAAGAAGGAATAGTCGTGGCAAGGTCATCATCTATTGGTGAGAAGTAACGGTGGTAGTGAGAGGTCCCTCCAAGGGTAGAGTTTTTATGGAGCTAGTAAGTTTCTGTACCTTATAATCTGCTCAATTACTCTTCCATGGACCCAATGCCCCCCTAATGTATGAGACTTTCATGACCACTGGATCTTTGCATTTGCTCTATTTATTTTTCCAAGGAACTAAATTACAGTCTCCATGTCCCTGGCTGCCAGGTGGTGTCCTGCTGGGACACATCTGTCAGGACTCCAACATGGCTCTGCCTCACTACTGACACCTAGGAATATGTTGCTTATGTAATCTATCCGTTGGATTAGACCCCTACAGTCACTACCCTACTTTTGATTTTGGGACAGCCTTTGGACCCTGTGCTCAAAACTAACTGCAGGGCCATTGCAGAAGCACCCAATTTCTGAGCCCATCCAACAACACTTTGCTCTGCTACTTCCTACATCCCTTCACCCACATTGTGCTTCACCATCATGCTTCCCTGACTTATTATTTCAGGTATCTGATATCCCCATAATAGCACAATCTTCATCACATTGATATAGCAGTGAAATGAATTGTTTCCCTAGAGTTGAGAAGTCCTGGTTCAAGCCCTCCCCACAGCCCACCTTGTATTTTTGAGCAATAATTGACACGCATCACTGTATACCTTTAAGGTGTATAGCACGATGTGCTGATTTATATGTGTTGTGAAATTATTACCGCAATAGGTTTAGTTAACACCCATCATCTCATATTTACACAATAAAAAGAAAAGAAAAATTTCTCCTTGTGGTGAGAACTCTTAGGATCTACTTTTTTTTTCTTAAATAGTTTATTGTCAAGTTGGTTTCCGTATAACACCCAGTGCTCATCCCCACAAATGTCCTCCACCATGCCCATTACCCCCCTTCCCTCTCTGCCACTGCCATCAGCCCTCAGTTTTTTCTCAGCATTCAAGAGTCTCTCATGGTTTGCCTCCCTCCCTCTCCCCAACTGTTTTTCCCCTTCTTCTCCCCCATGGTCTTCCATTAAGTTCCTCCTAATCCACCTATACGTGCAAACATATGGTGTCTGTCTTTCTCTGCCTGACTTATTTTGCTCAGCATAACACCCTCAACTTCCATCCAGATTTCATTCTTTCTCATTGCCATGTAGCATTCCATTGTATAGATAAACCACATCTTCTTGATCCATTCATCAGTTGATGGACACTTAGGCTCTTTCCATGTTTTGGCTATTCTTGAGAGTGCTGCTATGAACATTGGGGTACATGTGCCCCTGTGCATCAGCACTCCTGTATCCCTTGGGTAAATTCCTAGAAGTAATTTCTTACTTGACACATCCCCAAAGGCATAAGAATCAAGAGCAAAAATGAACTATTGGGACCTCATCAAGATAAAAAGCTTCTTCACGGCAAAAGAAACAATCAATAAAACTAATAGGTAACTGACGGAATGGGAAAAGATAAGCAAATGCCATATCAGATAAAGGGCTAGTATCCAAAATCTATAAGGAACTCACCAAACTCCACATCGGAAAAACAAATAATCCAGTGAAGAAATGGACAGAAGACCATGAACAGACACTTCTCCAAAAAGGACATCCAGATGGCCAACAGACATAGGATCTACTCTTTTAACAAGTTTCCCACTTATCATCCAGCAATGGTAGCTGTAGTCATTCCATCTCTAGTACTTCTTCATTTTAAACCTAGAAGTTTGTGCCTTTTGACACCCTCCATCCATTCTCACTCTCTATCACCCACTGGATTAAGTCTTACATTTTATTTAGTATCTGTGCGACCCATGACAAGTTAATGACCTGCTCTGTGGTTTGTTGTTGTTTTTTTCCCCTCTTCTTTTCTTTATTTTTTAAGTAAAAAATGCAGATAACAATAGTACCTATCTCAATGGGCTGCTGGAAAGATTAGTAATAATGCATGAATATTGTCTAATGTCTAACAAAAATTCAATAAATGATAGCAATTATTATTATGATCTCATCCCAGGATCTATACTGCATTAGAATTAAGAAAACAGATGCGCCCTCAAAAGGTATACAAAAGAACGTAAGGACAGACATCTAAGTTATCATAGCAAAGATATCAGAAACCCTTTGAGACCATATTTATGAAATAGCAATGACCGCCATCGAAAGACAATCTTGATCCTTAACAAAAAGCCAGTTGTGAATTATTTACTAATAGAAGACAATAGGGTAATTAAAGGGATAGTTGGAGAGTATTGCATAGCCTTAATTTATATCACCCTTTAATGTTTCCATTTTCTTACTTAATCCTCACCACCATGCTCCTGCTTCATAGCTGAGGCTGCTGAAGCTGAAAGGTGTTAACAAGCTTGCCCATGATTAGATTAGTCAACTAGCTATGGACCTCAATCTTGTTCCCAGGTCTCCTACCCGGCCCTCATTCCATCGCACCATGTTGTCTCCTTAAACAGATGTCTGAAAGGAAGGGCTTAGGGCCCTCACCACGTTAGTTGGGACAAACCTGGGAAGACAGACCTTATCGCTCACACTGTAGACTTTCTCTGCTGCTTCACAGGATGTGATACTGCTGGGTGAAGATTTCCCTGCCACAAGTTCATCCCCTTCCACACAGAGCTCCTGAACTGAGGGTCCTTCTCAGAGGACCCTGAGAGTTGAGAGAGATTGGTTTCATCACGTCATCAGGTCACAGCCAGGCTCAGAGTGTCGGTCTCTGCAAAAACACACCTGAACAAGCATCAGGGGAAGGAGAACACCTCTCTCCAACCTGGTGTGAAGTGTTTGATGGAAGAAAAATAACAAATGTGTCTGCCATGAGGAGGCAAACTTCAGCTGTACCTGTTAGAGCAACACTGGCCTTTTTCAAAGGTACCAATAGCCCAACATTTGGGTTTTTCAACAGCTCCTCAGAAATGTGTTTGAAGAAAGATGACTTCTGAGAAGAAAATGTCTGGAAGCAAGTTGCCAGCCTTCTGAGGAAGGGAGATTACTTACCAGCTCTTTTCCACAAGCTGATAACCTTTTCTTCCCTCTACAACTTTCTACACAGAGTATGACGGTTGCCTGGCCTCTTGTGGCTTCGGATCAGAGATCAAAGGCCAGAAATCTGTTGGTTGCCATGGAACAAAACCCACTCAAACTAGCTTCTATCCATGGAGGTTGGGAAGTTGTTGGAATTACTAGAATGGTAACAGCAATATCTTGTGGAAAATAAGGGTGGAAAATGTAACCGAGCCCCATAACCCACTGAGGGCAGTAAAGGGAATGTTTTCAGGATCGATCGAGATCCATACTCTCTCTATCTTCTTCAATTTTGCCACCATACAGTTTGTTGCTGTTGTTTTATTTTTTGTTGTTATTGTCTTTTTAAACCTCTGCTTCTTGAGCTGTTCATCTCTTTTTATAAATGGCATACATGTAACTATGAAACAGACACTCTAGCTTACACATCCCACTAGTTAAGATATTCCCTAGAGGTTGGCTAGAACCGTTGTGACCCATGCACCTTTTGTGAGTAAAATAAATTGATGAACTCGGAGTAATTTTTTCTGAAACAAGTGTTCTCTCCTGTCAAAAAAGGGAATCAAAGAATGCAAACTTGTTGCAGGAATCACCCTTGTGACTGAACAGAGGACTGTTGTCACAGCAGGATCATAGGCTTGCAGACATCCCAAAGATGGTCATGTAGAGCATTATGTATTGGGCTTCAGGAGCATATCAGCCACCAATAATGTCTTAAACACAATGGCCTTAAGAAGTGGGTGTCTATTTCCCATAGGCTGAGAAAAATAAACCTGAGAAAATGAGAAGCCAACCTGCTCAATATGACACGTCTAGAGCAAAAGCCATGAAAATTAAACCCACCTCCTTTATTTCAGAAGCTTTCACAGATAATCAGTGACCTGGGTGAATTTAGCCCAACCCAAGCTCTAGGCCTCAACTCACAGGCCTAGACTAATGATCTACCAACACACAAAGAGTATAGTCATCTCTTTGGATGGACACACACTTAGGAGCTCACACTAACTGTTGAAACAGAAGGTGCCTGTCTACTCGACTACAAGGAGATGATCCACCTTAATTCATATGAGAATTCTCAAACAGTTTGGAGGTGTATTGTCTCCTTACCAAAAGTCTTTCATAGGAAAGCAGATTGTCAAGTATATGGAATGAGAATATGGGTATTTCCTATATAATTCAAATATTTCAGCTTGTATGAGGATAGTACCCTGCATGGCCCTCTATATAATTATGACAGACCAGCTCCCAGGTCCTGCTATGTTGTGCCTTTGGGCCTGGGCATCTTCTATTACGTGCACCTCAGCAGGGTTTGTCTCTGTGACTCTCCTTTCCCTTATTTTCTGCTAAGCAACCTCCTTTCTGATTGGCAAATCATTTATCCTTTTTCTGGATAGGCTCACCCCTTTCACCACTGCTTATACCTGCCTGGGATCCAATATATCTTTTCAAAATGATTTTTCATACCTCTCCTCTGACCCAGTTGTCTATCCATTCCACAGCTTAACTCTCTGAGTGAAGCCCAGTTCTTGGGGTGTGCTTAACTCTCGCCTCCTGTAGCTACCACCAATGCCCAGATCTACGTATTTAAAATGCAACTGAAAATTAAAGCCATTACAGAAGCTTTCCAAATGGGCAAATATTTGCCTCAATTATTCTATTTACAATTCCAAAAATATTTCTTCTGTTGAAGTCTGTGTACAAGAAGTGGCTCCAAAACCATTTTTAAGGGAGTTTTGACATCAATGAAACGTTATGCTGGCAGGGTTAGTGAAGTGCTTGATTAATAAAGAGTCTCAGTGTTTTCAAACACATATTCCAAGCAGCCTCATTTGAAGAAAACCACAAACGGAGAATGCTTTGCTGCTCACAGTCACAAGGGGGTTGTGTATTTCATTCCCGCTTACACAGTCCGCTTACTTTGGAGCTTGGGTAGGAAAGAAACATGGCCAGCAGAAATAAGGCTACATTCAGTGACCCTACCATTCCACCCACTGGCCTGATGGGAGAACTTTTTTACCCCTCTTTGCTACTGTTTTCTTAGTTTTTAACCTTTTAATACTTAATAATTCTCTAAAAGACCATCTTGAGAGAATAGAGGGGGATACCTTAGGACTCCATTGTGCTAGCATCTGAGGATCTCTAGATTCCTAACTTCAGAATTTCCAGGCAGCAATGTTGGCGTCCTATACAGAAACGTAATTGACCATGTTCATGTTAATTACTTTGAAGTGCTTTCCTCTTTTCCAGTGCTCTACAAAAACATAGCAATTTAAATTGGGTCATTATTTCTTACGTCTAAGATTCTACTCAGCTACTTAAGGTAACCATGGAAATGTAGTCAGAAGAATTAATTAAAAATGGGTTTTTTTACTTGCTAATAAAGGGAAAAAAGCTAAGTGAAAAGTGAAAAGGTGAAATGAAAGACTATATTGGCAATGTAATTACTATAACAGGGACCTATAATATTAATTTAGAAATCACAAAATATCATCATTAAATCCCTATTTCATTCTACTAATATATATTTGGTGCCAGCCATCTCCAGTTTCATTTACCAATGCACTTCATTTAATGCGTTCAACAATCCCGCAAAACACAGTATCATATCAATAAAGAACAGAGAATTTGAGTGACTTACCTAAAGTCACATAGTTAGGTATTGGAAAAGCAGAAATATGGACATAGATCTAAATCCTTCCACCAATGCCCCTACAGTGCACCATGTTTCCCTGGAGTGAGATATAATTTAGACATTAACAGCCCACAAATCTGGCTACTATATTTATTTTTGCCATAAACTTTAATCTACTCCTACTAAAACATTTATAAGAATAATTACTACTCTTACACAGCAAATGTGAGCGTATGTGTATGTACATTTTTGTTTAACTTTTGTTTTTATGTCCTCAGCGAATAGAGAATGCTGAAATGGCTGGAGATTGGTAAAACAAATTTAATTCCTTAGTTTGTGGAACTGTACAAGTCACCTACTCTCTCCCAGTCAATTTGTGTTATTAAAAATCCAGACATAGATAAGACAACCTGGTTGAATTCTCACAGGTAAGAGAAAAAAGAACTAAGGTCATTCGGCTCACTTTTCCATGGCATTGACCGGGTTCCAGACTTCATCACCCTATAAAGGCCTATGACAATGAAATATCCTGTTTCCCTACCTTCATTCTCTCCCCTTCTAATTAATGTACTAGGTTGTCTTCTAATTAATGAGTTGAGGGTTTTTTTTTTCACATGGTGTATCATTTATCTATTGCCACATAAAAAATTCTAAACTTAGTGGCTTAAAACAGTAGCTATTTTATTTATTCAACATTCTGAGTCAATGATTCAAGCAGAGCTCAGCAGGCTTATCTCTGCTCCATGATGACTGGGGCTTAAACTGGAATGAATGGCTTGGGACTGACTTGGAAAGTTGGGTCTCTCTCTTTTCAAGGTGTCACCTGGAGTAACTACACTGAGGCTGGAAAACCCAAGACAGCTGCCCTTCCGTCTGTCATTTTGGTGTTGGATGTTGGCAGAATACCCTTGGTTCCTTGCTTCCTGGTCTAGCTCTCTCATGGCTTATCTCTCCAGGAGGAAATCCTGGCCCACTTTTCATACCACAAGGGTCTTCCCCCAAGCAAAACTGAAGAATATAAGTCCTCTGAAGACCTATACTTGGAGAACCCAGAACTTCATTTCCATCACGTTAAATAGAGCAAATCATAAGGTCAGAGTAATTGAAGTTGTGGGGAAGTAGACTCTACCTTCTTATGAGAGGCCAGTGGGCATATACTGGAAAAGGGGGGAATTATTGGCAGGCATCTTTTTTTGTTGTTGTTGTTACAAATAGTTTATTGTCAAATTAGTTTCCACATAACACTCAGTGCTCATCCCCACAAGTGTCCTCCTCCATGCCCATCCCCCCCTCCCCCCACATCCATCAGTCTTCAGTTTTTGTATCTTTCGCCTTTTACTGGCAGGCATCTTTTTAAAAAGTCTATTACACAACATGCTTGCCTACTCAAATGTCTTCCATGGTTCCTTATTGCTTACATAATAATAGCAAACACCTATGCCAGGCAATTCAAGAAATTATGTGACAGGCCTTAACTTCCTAATCATAAATTATTTATGAATTACTTTGTCCCTATCAAACCCTCAACTAATCAATTTATGGAGGGTCCCTGGTATTTCATCTATCCATCTATTTTCCCATACACATATGAAGATATAATTATACATAAAAAGAGTTAAAATCATTTGGGGAGAAATACTAATCTTTTGGGGAGGCCCACCTCCCCCTTTCTTTATCCTTGAAGTTAGTTATTTTCCTGCTTCATTGTTAGACATGTGAACAAGGCCTGGCCATGCAGAATATACCCATCTCCCTAGCTTCACCCCTGATGCAAGGATGGTAACATGACTAAGCACAGTCAATCAAAGTCTCTTTGAGAATTTTGTGCAACAATCTGGAAAAGTCATAGCTACAACCTCTGATATTACATGGATACAAAGTTCCAAGAAATCCTGGAACTTCTAGAGCTGTCTTTAACACTGCACAGAAGTAGCCAGCCATAAATGGGAGCCAATGGAATGGAAAGCTGAGGCAAGATATGATGAAAAAGAAGAGAATTTTGTCCCAGTATTAACCCTTGTAAAGCTTTGAGTCACATGAGCCAATCCATTTCCTTTGATTACCTTGGCAGACATGTGTGTTTTTTTTAATCAAAAGAGTCATGACTAATATAACATTTCTCCATGTTCATCTGAACCATAGAACACTGAAATATTCCTCTGAAAACTTCCCAGCATCCAGGATCTTAGTTCGTGATCACCTGTTATTCTGCTCATCAACCATCACACATGGACCCAGTTCTTCTTTCTTAGCTCCTAATCTCTTTGATGGCATTTAATGCTGATATTCAACCTCCTATTTCTTGGCTTTAATCTTAGTGTTTCTCCTTGACTATTATTATTATTATTCTCTTGCCAGCTTCTAACAACCCAGTTACCCTCCTCTACCTGCCTTTTCCAACCCAGGTCTTGCCAGTCTCATCCAAACACTACTGATTTTACCCTACCCCCAATTTTATACATTTTCAAGTTTCTTCTTAAATATTCTCCCCCATTTTAGATCTAAATGACTCTCTGCTAATAGTCTGGTATACCCTTGTAAAATTCATGGTGTCCCTAAAATAAATGTAAATTATCAAAACACAAGAAGATTTAGAAAGCCCAACAAACATGGAGTAATAGCAAAAAAAGGCATAAAACATATTACTGTCAAAAAGCCTCCATTTCCTCATAGTTTTATGTCCATGTGCCTTTGGGTTAAAGTTTCATATTATTTATACATTTAAACTGGTTTAGAGACTATATAGAGGAGTATTGCTTAATTTATCAGGCTGAACTAAAATAATCTGATATGGAAATGCAACATTAAAGATGAAAAAAATCAACCTATAGATACTATCACTTATGAATGTGATGCCAATTCCTTTCTAAAATTCCAGCAAATTTAGCCCACTGTATGGTAAAGAATAATACAACATTGTCAAGTATATGTTTGGCAATATTTTGTGACCATTTCAGAAAACAACTTCTAGTAAACTTGGAATAAAAAAACACTTCCTTAATGTAACCTACGCAAACCGATAAAGGCATTTCTCCTAAAAATGCGACAAGAGGCAATTTGTATCTTGCCATTATTATGTGCATTTGCTCAATGATCTATGCAGTGAGAACGTAAGTGATTTTTACACATCCTGATTCCAGAGTCTAAGCTTTCTATATGATTTAGCTTTCAGCAGTATACATCCTTGGTTTTCAACTATTCAGCTTTCTTCCCTGCTTCTAATAGTAACACTTCAAAGCTTCTTTTAAGAAGCTACATCTTGGGACACCTGGGTGGATCAGCTGGATAAGGATCTGAATCTTGATTTTGGTTCAGGTCATGATCTCACAGTTTGTAGGACTGAACCCTGTACTGGGCTCTGTGCTGAGAGCTCAGAACCTGCTTGGAATTTTCTGTCTCTCTCACTCTATGCCCCTCCTCATTCTCATGCTCTCTCTCTCTCACTTGCTCTCTCTCTCTCTCAAAAATAAATAAACATTTTTTAAAAAGCCACCTCTTACCTATTACATGTAGTCTTGGTGGGCATATCAGCCAAGCTGTCTTGCCATCTTCCTGGCCAAAGAGTAGGCCTGCGACCAACCAGTCATAGCCCTAGCCCCTCTCCCCTAATTCTGTGGAATCTGTATTAACGGAATGATCAAATGTGCTAAATGGCTCCAACTGACTCACCCTGAAGGGTGTGACCTCAGTAAGCTGTGCTTGTATTCCTTGTATCTTGTTCTCTTTAAGATACTACACATCCCTGGCCTTCAACCTAGCCAAAGTGTCTCATCCTTTCCCCATATCATGAGATCCTCAAGCAGCAAAATTTTACTCATATTTAGAGACAAACCACAATCACCACTTCCTTTTGAAACCTCCCCAAAGAGATGAAAATCCCATCTATTTTTTTTTTGATACCCCAGCACTTCACCTCTACCTATCTTGCCACTCTAAGAGCTTCCTACCACCATTTTACTTAAATATAAATATGTTTTACCTTTACCCTAGACATAAGCCAAGCCATGTGTCCTGTTTTCGGGACAATTAGGGTAGGAAAAGTGAACCATTAAGCAGGAATGTAAGGCTAGTGCCAGACCGAGATGTTTCCTAAACTCAGCCTATTAAACCTAAGAAGATAGATAGGGTGTAGTCACTGAAAATATTTCTGAGAAGGCCCTGTATGTATGAAGCCTTCTTTGAGCTTCTAACTCCAGCTGTGAATTGTGTGGTCAGAGCCCAATGACCAATGTGGGCAGCTGAAAGTATGCCCATGGCCACACACATGGAATGGACTGCCAAGAATGAATGACAGCAGCATCGTTGTTGGAAGAAGCTAAATAAAAAATGTTCACCATTCTTAAAGTTTACACTTCTAAGCCTTCTTTGTTTTCTTTTTTTAAAAATTTTTTAATGTTTTGTTTATTTCTGAGAGAGAGAGACAGTGTGAGCAGGGGAGGGTCAGAGAGAGAGGGAGACACAGAATCAGAAGCAGGCTCCAGGCTCTGAGCTGGCTGTCAGTACAGAGCCCGACACAGGGCTTGAATCCATGAACCGTCAGATTATGACCTGAGTCAAAGTAGGACACTTAACAGACTGAACCACCCAGGCACCCCAAACCTTCTTTGTGTTCTTAGTGGATGACATCTCTCAAATCTCCAAAGGGCCCTAATGCCAAAGCTCAGGGAACACAGTGTCTTAGGCACAAGGAAAATTCAGTCTTTAAAATTAGACAAAACCCAGGTTCAGTATGGGTCCACAATGGATTTTTTTTTACTGTTCTTTGCCTTTAACCATGAAATGGGTATACAAATACTAACTAGAAGTGTCACTCTGTGGACCAAATTAGATCATTCACGTCTAATGGCCACCACAGTGCTTATCAATTTTATAAGTTCATGGTAATAATCATCTTCTCTTTTAAAAATGTGAAGTGAGAAAAAAAATGAAAAAAGAAGGTTCTATCCATTGAGGATAGGTATGGTTGTATAATAGGCTGAATAACTGACCCAAAGATATCAGGAAACTAAATGTTACCTTATATGGAAAAAGCATGTCTGCAGATATGATTAAATCGATGACCTTGAGATGGGGAGATTATCCTGGACTATCTGAGTGGACTTTAAATGAAATCACAAGTATCCTTATAAGAAGGGAGCAGAGAGATTTGGCACACAGAGAAAAAGAAAAGGTGATCTGATCAGGGAAGGAAAACTGGAGTGAAGGAGACACACTCCAAGGAATGATGGCCACCACCAGGAGATGATGGTCATGGAACAGATTCTTCCCTCACATTTGTGGAGGCATACATCCCTAATGACGCACTGATTTTGGCTCACCTCAATATAGATTTCATACGGCTGACCTCTACAACTGTGAGAATAAACTTCTGTTGTTTCAAGAACAGTCTGTTAACACAGCCACAAAACAAATACCAATTTTGATATAGAAACATGTGATGCTATTACAGCAAATACCCAAAAATGTGAAATTGGCTTTGAAATTGGAAATGGGTAGAGGCTATAAAAGGCTTGGGATGTATAAAAGGAAAAAAATAGAGTGCCTTAAACATGCTATTGATAGAAATATGTAGAAGAAAGTCACCAATGACGAGGGCTTAGAAGACAGCAGAGGAATGTGCCATTGGAATCCTGGTAAAAGGCACTCCTTGTTATATGGAGCAGGAAACTTCATGGAATTGTGGCCTACAGCCATGTGGAAAGCAGATTTGTAAGTGACGAGCTGATGACTTGGATGGTTGGTGGAGATTTCGAAGTGACATACTGAAGGCATAGCCTGGTTTCTTCTTGCTGCTTATGGTAAGATGCAAGAGAAAAGAAACGAATTGAGGGAGAAAGAAACTGGTAAGCAAACAGGAGACAAGATTTGGTGACTTGAGACATTCTCAGTCTATTCCAAAAGATGCTAGCAAATTAGGACCTTCACCGTTAGGAAAGCATGTTGTAGAGAGAAAGACACCTTGCAGTGGGATAATGCCCCAAAGATGAAACCTATCATGAAGCAAAGCACCATCACAAAGGAAGCACCAGGACTGGAGGGAGTGTCAAAAGATTTAACCTTAGAAATTTAAAAAAAAAAATCTTCCCATGAAATTAGTTAGAAGGAATGCATGAGAATTAGAACATTTGCCCCTTACAAGGACAGCAAAGTGAGTTATTTCACATCTGATGATCTGCGTTTTCACTGCAAAATGGAAGGAAGGGGAAAGAGGAGAGCATTACCTGCTAAAAGCAAGAAGGTGGGTAGCCATGTGGAAAACTCCAGAAATTATGTCAGGGTTTGAATTGACTTCATTGGGATGATGATGATGATTATGACAAAAGGACCAATAAACACCAATGGCTGCAACTAATATTTGTTATGCATTTACTATGTGCCAGACCTAACAGTAAAAATTTTTGGAGTCATTATCACATATAACTATCCCATAATGCCTAGGAAGTAGATCTCATTATTATTTTTAATTTTTATTGTTATTTTATAGTGTATGACGTAATACAGCATATAACATCACATACTATGTGTAACAGTAAATGTACAATACATAGACTTATGTTACATTACATAAAATTAATATATTATATGTTTATTTTTTGTTACTATTATTTTATAGATGAGCCAACAAGCTCAGAGAGTAAATTGACCAAACACACATACCTAGCAGACATCAGACCATGGAATCAGATCATGGTCCATCTACTGAAAAGTTTGTTTTCTTAACCATGGTATTTACATCACCATCTTAAAATTTTTTCCAAAAAATCCCTCTCAGAAGTCTGCATAACTTTCCATGAGTACTCTTTATCTTCTCAAATCAACATCAATGGCTCATTTTCCCTTTTCTCCACAAAAGGGACCCCTCACACCATCATGACACCCTCCACTGCCAACTCCACCACTTGCATATCCATCCTTGCTTTCCTCAGTATTCGATGCCATGCTCCCCTCTTTTCCATGCACCTCTTCGCTCCATTGACTACAATGACACCACACTTCTAAATCCTATTTCTTTGGTAGATCCAGGGGCATCATATTTTCCACAAGCCCAGTCTGAAGGTTGCACTGAAGTGAATATTGACCTAAAAGACTGCAGAGCTGATCTTCACTGAGCCCCTGAGTGGCCCTGGGCACCCTCTATTTCCTCTACACCTCAATTTGCTCATTTCCAAATAACGGAGATGGTCCAGAGAGTCTAAATCAGCTCCCACAGTCTATAATTTCAAGTTCATAAAAAGGACATTGAAAAGGAGAAATCTTGGCTGTCTGCCTCAGGGAAAAAATAATTAAGATATCACTTTGCAAAAGGAGTAAGTGAATTTCAACAGCATCATGCCTGTCTCTGCCTGGAGTTGGCTGCCTCTCCAGGCCTGGGCTCCCTTTTGGACACTATAAATTATCCAAGGACATAGGCTAATTGACACAGTTGAGAGGAGAGGGACACAAATAGTCCCAGGCTTGGAGAGTGAGACCTCTGTGGGGAGGTTAATAGAATTGGAACAGCTCAGGCTGGAGGAACAGCCGCTGAAGGGAGCCATCATGCTGCCGACACATTCATAAAAAGATATTGTGAGAAGGGCAGGGATCAGTCTTCGTATTAATCAACAAGGGCAGAATGAGAATTAACAAGCTGTAAGCTGCAATGAGGAATATCGAAGCTAAATATCAGGGAAAATGTTAGACCATGGGGAGCAGTTAGGCAATGGAACACGCTGCTAAGGGAAGCCATGAAGTCACTCTAATTGGGGACATTCAAGTCAGAGAACAGATACACATCTGTCACAGGGGAGGGAATTCCAGAGGGAAAGTGAGAGCTGACTCTACGAGACCTCAGTGACCTCAGTGTGACCAGCCCTCAACTTCAACGGTGAAGCACAATCTGAGGTCCAGTGTGAAGGACAAGTGGGGTGAGATTGGTAGAGATAAACGTAGAGTCATGATGGTATTGTTGAGACTACAGTTTTTGGAGTTTTCGTAAACTGTGTTCAAACCCTAACTCTGCCACCTACCAACTTGCAGTTTCTTTGGCTATGAAATGGGGACTGTGATGACCACCGTATAAAGGCTACATAAGGATTACACAAGGTCATGTCTATGAACCACTTAGCATGGCATCTGGCACATGGAAAGTTCCAGAAGATGATGTTTATGATGAAAACAGGTGCGCTCTGGGGTAGAAAATGGGGCAGAAGGAAGGTTCCAGTCCCAGGCGGTTTCGGTGGTGGGTCTTCGACCTCAGAGAGGACGGGGCTCTGTGTCCAGAACTGTGATATTCAACCACTTATTATGTCTCCCTTGCAGGAAGCATCAGTGTTAGGAGGAAGGCATGTTAAGATTTGATGGGGCCACATGTGTGAAAGACAGAATGCATTTCTCACCTGCCCATGTGTTAGGAAGTAGCGGAGGCCCAAAGCTAAAAAATGAGTTTGGTACCATCCAAAGGGTAGGAATTGCTGCCTTGGTAGATGTGCTTTGTGTCTCAAAGCCTGGCCCTTCAGCCCACCTCTGAGTCTACCCACACTGGTGGACAGTCCAACTTGAGCTCATGCTCAGATTATGACAATGGCCTACTTCTAATGCCAATCTTGCCATTTGCTGCTTTAGAAGGCAGCCTTTCCTTAAGCCAAGGGAGTCAGAGAGACCTGTGCAGAGGCATAGCCCAGGAGGGAAGATTTGTTAATGCCTGAAAGGTACCCCTCAACCAACACAAGCTCAGAGCCAATGGATATGTGGCCCAAGTTTCCCTTCCTTCTGGCAGAAATTCTGGGATGTAGTGCCTCTTCAAAGGTCCTCCCCACCAAATCAAAACCCCTCTGCCTGCAGAAGAAACACCCCTACTATCAGCTTTCATTCATGCTCTGATTTAGTTTCCTCACGTCCTCATTCCTGCTCCCTGGGATTAATTTCCAAATAAACTACCTGCACGCAAATTTCTGGATGAGGTTCTGCTTTGCAAGGAAACAAAACTATGACACCGTCTGAAAGAGACAAAAACTCAGAAGGTCAGAAATCAGAGAGATTCTTCAACAAAGAATCTTTGTATATTAGGACTCACTCTGATGAATACTTGGAATAAGCATGCATCCTCAGTCTTTAGTTTTAAAGATATGTTGCCATATTTTGTGTTTTAATTAAGCTTTTACTCTTATGATACGTCTTCCATCCTCCTCACGGAGGTGAAGCAAAATTTTAAGACTTTCAGATGGCTTCTATCCTTCTCTCTTTTCATATATGTCATAGTTGATATGCTATCTTGGTCTTTTAATCAGTATTTTTATGGTTCAGTCTACTGAGGCATTTGCCTTCTGAGGTTTACAGAGCGTTTTGAATTCAATTACTTTAGTTTAATTCAATTAGAATTAGTTTCCATCCAATTTCTCTCCACTTCATGTGGATATGTGTGTCTTATCTTCCTAAAGAATAGGAACAGACAGAGGTCATGGACACACCCAGGAGCAGATAGCTTTCATTTTGTTGTCTGGATTTGTGTATTATAGCTGCTCCTAGCTGCAAGGGAGGCAGGAAATTGAGTGTTTCATTCTGGAGTGGAAATGATAAACAAAAAAGGAGTAAAGAATGATCACTTAGCCAGTGGAAAAGATTTTCTGTAACTTTGTCAGATGAAAATTTTAATCCCAGGTTTTTATGGAGAGCGATGGAGCTATTGAGTTTTATTTAAGGAAACTGTGACCTGTCAGAGATCATTTAAAACTCCCACAAATATACAGGTGCAGGAATAATAATCATTGCTGGTTTCATAGATTATGCTGGTACCCAGTATATAAAAGGAATGGTGGTATATCTACCACCATGAATCTCCCAGTGTATTAGATACATAAGGAGTGTGCAGCTTGTTAGGAATACACACAGACCATTGCAGTGCAGCGTGGACAGTGCAGTGACTGAGGTGTGCCTACAGTATTGTGGGAACAGAGAATTGGGGTGGGGGCGCCTAACCCAGTTCTCTGTGGCCATTCAGAGAAGTCTTTCTGAGAGAGCCGTGGAAGGGTTTAACAGGTAACATTGAATTATAGGTGGTTGGTTTTGCTTAGTGTGAAAAGGAACCATTAAAGTTATAAGCAAGAGAAGGAGATAATCTGATGGACCTTTTACAAAGAGCAGTCTGTTAGTTATATGGAGAGTGGAAGCAGGGAGACTGTGGCCAGGTCCCTGCAGTTGGCTGGGAGAGAGAAGGGTGGCTTGTTCTGCAGCTGGAGATTTGGAGATGCTAAGGAGGGATCAAATTCAGAGTATGTTTTAGAGCTACTACATGCCATTTAATTGAATGTAAAGTGGAAGGGAAAGAGGAAAGACAGGGGCACTTGGGTGGCTCAGTCAGTTAAGCATTGGGCTCAGGTCTGAGCTCACCGTTTGTGAGTTAGAGCCCTGGGTCGGGCTCTGCACTGACAGCTTAGAGTCTGGAGCCTGCTTTAGATTCTGTGTCTCCCTCTTTCTCCAGTCCTCCACCACTCACACGCTATCTCTCTCTCTCTCAAAAATAAATAAACATTAAATTTTAAAGAAAAAACAGAAGGTAAAGAAAAAAACAATGGCATCTAATTTTTTTCAGCCGTGGTAGTTGGAAACCTGTAGATTTTATTTACAATGATGGAAACTGAAGAATGGATGATGTGGGAAAGGAGATCTCTCTCTCTCTAAAAATAAATATTTTAAAAAAAGAATAAATGAGCATCCTCACTGAGTAGAGAAAGCATAAATGACTATAATCATCTTCTCATTTTCTACATTTTGCAGGTACTGAATGTGACATGTTAGGGACTCTCAGCCCATCTTCCAATTTTAAATCTCTAATTCTTGCCTCTAGACCATGCAGAATTGACTAAGTTTACTTGGTTCCATGGAGTCTAAAAAGAAATATGTCACTTGTTTAAAATGTTTATTTATTTTGAGAAAGAGGGAGGAAGGGAGAATTCCAAGCAAGCTTTGCTGCCAGCACAGAACCAGACACAGGGCTCGATCTCATGAACCATGAGATCATGACCTGAGCT
Organism: Proteles cristata cristata; assembly: GCA_017311185.1. NCBI lineage: Eukaryota > Metazoa > Chordata > Mammalia > Carnivora > Hyaenidae > Proteles > Proteles cristata. The sequence continues at coordinate 1,681,905 of JAESUZ010004250.1, forward strand.
GAAATCAGTAGTCATACACTCAGCCAACTGAGCCTTCCAGTTGCTCCTCACTTTTTAAGTAGATATTTCACAAGTGTTAGATACAGAGTGGAATACCTGTCCCTTGGCAAATCCTGGTGCTTACAAAGGTTATTGGGTAAATTTTATTGATATTTGATTAAACTGGACTATTGAAGACAAATGTGTCAGTACTGGGGGATATTACCAATAATAGTCCATATGTAGAATCTTTCCATTTAAATGATTCTTTTCATTCCCTTCTTGTTTTTAAGATAAAAGGACTAATCTCTCAGAGTTAAGTCTTTGTGCATAATTTAAAAATGAAGCTAGAATTTGAACCACAAAATTTGATGTCCATTTCCCCATAACTTCTCTGAAATAGAAAATAAAAACTTCATGTTGAAAATATTATGAAATCTGTTATTTAATTGTACAAACTTGATTCAACATGGGGTAATATGTTCAGATAACAAAGAGTCTCAACATAAATTTGGTGTTTATTTTGCTTTCCTTTCTTTCAATTCATATATATCCTTAAAGACTTGCTGCTTATGAATGTGTTGTGATTGTAACCGCTAAATCATGTTATTTGCTTGGGATTTTCAAAGTTGTAACTTCACAGTCAACATCAATCTGTAGCCTGTTCCAGTTACACTCATTTGCAGTGATTAATTAACCTTGTGGAAAAGTTGACAGTTCTCCTGGGGATCATTCTTTGTTATTTTTTACCATGCCTTTTTTTTTTGTATTAAACTACTTATGTTTATATCTCCTGAGGCCATATAATTTAATACTTGGTGATTTCAGATAGATTTAATTGGTGGAAAACCTTACATACTATTGCTAATGTAAGAGAAAGGCTTAGGAAAAGCCAAATTGAGTTTAGAAATTATCATGCCTTGGTGTTTGGCAATACCTACTATACTAGTCTGCATTTTTTTTCAGGTTATTCTCCCCAAGGTAAAATACAAGTGCTTTCTATGAAGGAAAAGTGATTTTTGTGCCCCTTACCTAGAACAATGCCTGCCACATACCATTTGTGTGGTCAATTCTTTTTGAATAACTGGTTAATGTAGTTAAAAGCTGTTTTTCCTATTGGGATGGTCTTGCTTCTTTTGAAAGTATCATCGGTTTGATCATTGGCAACAATCCCCAGTTACATGTGTACAGCACTTTCAAATTAAGCAATGTGAGGGTGCTTGGTGGCTCAGTCAGTTAAGTGTCTCTGACTTAGGCTCAGATCATGATCTCATGGTTTGTGAGTTCAAGCCTCATGTCAGGCTCTGTGCCGACAGCTCAGAGCCTGGAGCCTGCTTCAGATGGTGTGTTTCTCTCTCTCTCTCTCTCTCTCTCTCTGTCCCTCTCCTGCTTGCCCTGCTCTTGCTGTGTCTCTCTCTGTCTCAAAAATAAACATTAAAAAAAGAAATCAGCTTAAAAAATAAAATAAGCAATGTAATTTGCAATTCTCAAAGTGCTTTCACTCATTGGAGACTCACAGAAACTTCACGAAGCAAAGAGTATTCACATCTTTATTATGCAGTGGAGCAAACAAGGCTCCTATAAAAAGAATGGCTAGACTCAACATAGATCTGAATTTGAATCCATGTTCTTGCAATTAGATCATAAGTGGGGGTGAGAGGGCATCATGACATCAGCATCTAGAAGGCTAATGATGTGTGTGGGATTAATAAACCCATTGTATCTGGATGGTGTCTTGTGGAGCAAGGAGTGACCACCACCTGAAAGAGGTGTACTCTAGCACAATGGTAAGAATGGAGAATGGAGATGGGAAGTAAGAGAGCTCTAGATACAGAACCAGAAATTGTACTCATTCCTCCATTATCCTTCTTACCACCCTCCACTTGTTTCTCTTATCACTCACCTGGTATTACTATATATACTCATCGCCCTCCTCCTCACCCACTACATTGCAAAGAGGCAGGGACTCTGTGTAACTTATACACCCCTGTCTCCCCAACTCTTGAAAGAGACTCTGACACACTCTAGGCACTTAATACATATCTGTGGGGTAAATTAATGCTGAAGGAACCACATGTGCAGGGTACATGACACAGCAGTGGTCCTTTTGAAAAACTGTAAGCCCTTTAATCTCCCTAATAGGTTAACTGTATCAGATGCTGATATTTGACTGCTCTTTATCTATTTACATGAAGATTTTATATAGCTCATCTTGATAGAACATAGAGAGGAAATCAGGAAGGGAAGAACACTTAAAGAGTTAGAAACAAAGGAAATGACCAAGTTAGGGAGATCTTAACATGCTGAAATATTGGATAGATTGCCTGATGAATGGAGATAAAAAAGATGTGTGTGTGTGTGTGTGTGTGTGTGTGTGTGTGTGTGTGTGTGTGAGAGAGAGAGAGAGAGAGAGAGAGAGAAAGAGAGAGAGAGATGGAATGGGATACTACTCGGCGATGAAAAAGAATGAAATCTTGCCATTTGCAACAGTGTGAATGGAACTAGAGAGTATTATGCTAAGGAAATAAGTAAGTCAGAGAAAGGCAGATATATGGTTTCACTCATATGTGGAATTTGAGAAACTCAACAAATGAACATATGAAAAGGAAGGAAAAATAAGATTAAAATAGAGAGGGAGGCAAACCATAAAAGACCCTTAAATACAGAGAACAAACTGAGGTTTGCTGGAGGGGAAGTGGGCTGGAGGATGGGTTAAATGGGGGATGAGCATTAAGGAGGGCACTTGTTGGGATGGCAACTGAGTGTCATATCTAAGATATAAATCACTGGGTTCTACTCCTGAAGCCAAGACTACATCCTATGTTAACTAACTTGGATTTAAATAAATTTAAAAATATATATTGGATAGATCTGATGAAAAATTGGTTGTCATTGATGGGTTTTAAGAAGGGGACTGACATGACCAGAGAGATGTCTCTGATAATTTGTAGCAAAGGATTCAGAGGAAGAAAACAGAAGTCAGAAGGTAGCACGGAAGTCACTCCATCATTAGGCAAGAGACATTAAGTGCCAAAACTCACTGGTTGGTGACGCTCTGGCTCAGCCCCACTTAGGCTCGCTTTTTCCAATCCATCTCTTTCTGAATTCCTTCTACATGACGGGACCTATCTGTTCTCCTGGGTAGATACCAGCCCTCCTTTTTCACCATTTCCTCAAACATGAAATGACTCATATATTTGCCCACTGCTGAGACAGGTGGGATTTACTTGAAAACTGGGGATGCATGAAATGGAAGGAAATACACAAAAGCACCTCAGTGGAGTTTTCTGATCTGGCCAAAGCCAGTTCACTCACCACAGGATCTCTGAGATTCCATCTCATCACCCTTTTCAATTCTTAGGGCCTTTGCCCACCCTCTCCTTTAATAAATTTGCCTTGTACCATTTAAGACATTTTCAAGATGAAAAAGATGCACTATTTACAATGAGCATATCCCAATGACTTTCCCAGGCAAACTGGATATTAGTCACCCTAGACCCAACTAGAATCTCAAGATATGGGCAGCTCATTGTATTTCTGTCCCTGCAGATGAGTTTTGTAACTTTGCAACTTTGCTTGGGACACTTCACCAGGATAGTACAGTGTGTAAAGTCTATGTGTTTTGAGGCAGACACAGAATCTGAAGCAGGTTCCAGGCTCTGAGCCAGCAGCACAGAACCTGACTGGGGCTCAAACCCACAAACCATGAGATCATGACCTGAGCCAAAGTCGGACGCTTAACCAACCGAGCCACCAAGGATCCCCTCATTTTTTTTTCAAAAAATGTTCACCTCTTTGAAATATAAGGTTTATGCTCTAAGATTGCCATTAAAGAAAGGTGTCCATTAAAAAAATTCTAACCACATGATGTCTAGATTATTATTTCACAGATGAAAGAAAAGATGACAAGATTACAAGGTGCTCAGCATCTCAGTTGGTAAGTGATGGATCCTGACACAAGCCTGAGCCTTGGGACTTCATGCACTGGTCTTTTCCAGGTAGCCTGGCAAGTATAAAAAAGAATGTATGGTTTCTGGTACATTTTTTTTTCTTTCTTTCTACTTCTACATTTCCTTGCAAAGACTTGGCTCACCAAAAGAACCCTCAAAAAAGGAAAAAAAAAAGAGCTAGAGTATCATCAAAAGTACACACACTGTGCTCAGGAAAATAAAATTTATACTTCATAAACAATAAACTCAGAAACATCTCCTTACTGATGCTTAAGTGTGTGTGTGAGTGTGTGTGTTATGGAGGGAATTGTGTTCTTCGAAATCCCTACGTTCAAGTCTTAACTCCCAGGGCCTCAAAATGTAACTGTATTTAGAGAAGGTCTTGAAAGAGCTAATTAAATTAAAATGAGGTCATTGCAGTGGGCACTCATCCAATATGGCCAATGTCCTTACAAGTAAAGGAAATAGGGACACAGACACAATGGAGAGAAAGCGATGTAAAGGCATGGAGAGAATACAGCCATAAACCAGCCAAGGAAAGCTGCTTGGAACTGATCCTTTCTCATATGCCTCAGAAGGAAGCAGAGATCTCAATACCTTAATCTTGGGCTTCTAGCCTCCAGAATTGTGAAAAAAGAAATTTTGGTTGCTTGAGGCACCTAGTATATAATACCTTATTATGGCAGCCGTATTCAAAGAATATAGCGAGTGTATCATATTTACAACAGTGTATGAACTCACTTGTTACCTTTTATGTTCCAGGTAATAAATACACATCCTTTTATTGTCTGTTTCATAGATTCAAGAAAGAGTGTGTTTTCATTCCAAGGCAAGTGAGTCACAATATTGAGCTTCTTCTCTTTTTTTGTTTTCTTTTCGAATTCTGCATTTTTCAGGGAAGGGCTAAAGCCCATCAACAAGTGTTTTGTTAACAGGAATTGAACTGTTCTTTGGAGCTAGCTACCCACGTTTCTGCAGAGATCTCACTGCCATCTGTGAGGCCATTAGAAAGGCATCTGTCATTCCCAGACTGAATTTTTCATCTTGAAAAGGGAGAACTGAAGAGGATTATCTCTAAGGCAATGCTTTATGGGTATAAGAGCACTGAACTTGAAGCAAAATTGTCTGAATCCAAATCCTGATTTTATCAGTGTCTAGCTATGTGATGTCAGACAGGTCTCTTAGCTCCTTTGAGCCTTTATTTACTCTTTTGGAAAAATGCAGCTAACATACTGACACAGCTATGTGGCTACGAACACACGGCAAGACAATAAATTTGAATATAGCTGCAACATTGAAAACTCCAAACTGAAGTTGATTTTATTTTCCTTTCCGTTCCGAAATGCTAGGTCTGTAAGCACTTTGACTGGACTGGATAGTACATCAAAACATAATTTGAACTAACTTCTAAAGGCCAAGCAGAATTGCATATGTAGAAAAAGCAGTTCACTCATGCTGCATTTTTATTTCTTACCAAGGTATTTTAAATGGCAAGAAGGATATCTTCTGGACATTACCATGACATGCCAAAGTGTGATGTCAGTCAGTGTGGAAACTGATCATCGTCTCTTCTAAATATCCCTGCTGCTGGCTGGGATGTCTTGGATATGTCAGAAGTTATTTTGCCTCATCCAACTTCGTAGTAAAAAGGATCTCCCAATGTTTGGACAATAAATATCTGCTCTTTTTTAAATGCTGAAGTTTAAAACACTGCTCTGGTTGATTACATTTTAAGCCCAAAAACTGTACCCAAATTTTCTAGTAAAATACAAAGGCAGATGCCCTTAATTTCAAATGAGCAATTGAAGATACTACAGATTCTCAATGAAATGAAAAGATCCAAGAGTATTCTTAATACTCACAGTCAAACCTTTGGGACTATCCTGTAGAGTCTAAAGAGTATATCAGCAGCGACTACAGTTCTCCAGAACAGACTGGTCCCGAGAGCAGAGATGGAGGTGGAGTTGAGTTAACAACTCAGAAAGATGAGAAGGTATTGAATAATTTATCCATTCACTCAACAAATGCTCATTAAACATCTTTTAGATGCTCATCACTGTACTCATAAAAAGGGAAAAAGTAACTTGGCTTTTCTTTCTTGATCTAATTCAATAAACATGTTGATGGCTTAGGGTGTAATCTTCTAGAAATAAATATGAATATAAGAGAGATTTTTCCCTTCAAGAATGCATAGAGGAGACATACAAAAATCACTTATTATACACACAAGGGCCAACAGCAAAATTGATGTTACTACTTTATGAATAGCAGAGTCAGCAACTGACAAACTGACAACCCATTACAGAGCCCTACTGAAGGCTCCTTAGGAGCCTGTACCTGAATCAAAAGGTTAAAGCCAGGCCTTTGATCACCCAGCCCCATGAGATCTAAGCCTTGGGATCCCACTACCTTTGACCTACAATAAAGAGAGAAGAATTTGTGAAAGCTCCAGAATCTACCTCTTTGGTTTCAGAGAAGCAGAGATGGTGAGAAACTGAGACAGAAACAGAGCAAGAGAGAGTGGCAGAGAAATTTGAGAGGTATGAAAGGAATCAAAAAATAATTTTTGCTTGTTTGACCAATCAGATTAATGATTTCCCTCCTTTATTTGGAAATGAAAGGAGATCAGTGAAGGAAAAGTGAAGGCTTTTCCTTCCCTTACATGTTAGAAGGAAGAAGCTAGAGACAGGGAAATGAGTTAGAAAGCTATTGGAATTTGTCATGGATAAGGTCCTCCAATGGACACTGATGCAGTTAATGATGGAGGTATATCTGGGAGAGTTTGTGTGAGAAAAAAGCCATAAATATGGAGTCTCTGAACAACAACAGCAGATCTTCAAAAAGAAACCACATTTTTGAAGCCTAATAATCTGAGGTGATGACTGCTAATTTATGCAACATTTTGAAGCACCTACTAGGTGTATTCATTGAACTAGGCTTGTTTTTTTTTAATGTTTTTTTTTTTAATTTCTGAGAGAGAGAGAGAGAGAGAGAAGCAATGTGAACAGAGGAGGGTCAGAGAGAGAGGGAGACACAGAATCCGAAGCAGGCTCCAGGCTCCGAGCTGTCAGCACAGAGCCCGACGTGGGGGTCGTACCCACAAACCGTGAGATCATGACCTGAGATCATGACCTGAGCCGAAGTCGGCGCTTAACCGACTGAGTCACCCAGACGCCCCTAGGCTTGTTGATCCATAGATACAGACATAAACTCTTTTGAGTGTTATATGTAAGTGAATAATCACTGAATTCTACTTCCAAAACTAACATTTCACTGTATGTTAACTAATTAAAATTAAAAATTTTTAAATGTAAAAAAAAAATCTTACACTTTTAAGCCAGCTATATCCACAAACACACAACAGGAATACAACATGGTGGTCACCATAAAGGATGAACATGCCAGATGGAATCCTTGCTGTGCCCCGAAATGTGGAGTAAGTCTCCACAGAGAACAAACATATGAACTGAGTCTTTGAAGCAGGAGAAGAGGCTCACCGAGCAAGTTGACAACAGATAAAGTAAGTTGACTAAATGGCCAAAGGAAAGGAAGCATGGCAGAACACAGTGTGTGCTGAGAACCGTTCATTTATGTCTTCTGAGCTCCTGCCCTAGGTGGAGACACAAGAGTGCATAATAGAGAAAGTCTCTGCTTTTATGAAGATTCCACCATGATTATACAGGAGAGGGAGCACAGAAAATAAACAAATAAACGATAAAGATATTATTAGGACCAAGACATGTGACCTAGAAAATAAAATGGGCTAATGATATTGCCCCAGGAGACCTATTTTATTTGGGGAGGGTTCAAGGGAAGCGTCTTTTGGTCATGACAGTTGAACCCAAATGTTAGGAGGGATTCAGACGTTTGAGGACGAGAGGGAAGGACACTCCAGGAAAAGGGGATAACAAGAGCAAATGCTAAGAGACCAGAACAGATCTGGAAATTTCAAGGAATAGGGCAAAGGTCCACACAGCTGGTGCTTGTGACCTGGCCAGATCATGTGAGACCGATGAATATTTGACATGGCGGGGCTGACATTGGGAAGTGAGGAAGCTGACAGCAAGACCAAATCATGAAGAATTAAAGGGGCTCCACTGTGGAATCAGGACGCCCACCCATTGTATTAGTCCAAGCCTGCTGTTGTAACGAAGTACAATCAACTGAGAAGCTTGTAAGCAATTACGAAATTCTTTTTTCATAGTTCTGGAGGCTGAGAAGTCCGAGCTCAATGAGCTGGCAGACTTGGTGATAGTGAGAGCTCGAATCCTTATAGATGGTAGTCTCTTTGTGTCCTAACATGGCAGGAGTAGTGAGGGAACTCTCTGGGGTCTCTCTTACAAGAACACTAACCTCATTCATGAGGACTCCGCTCTCCTGACCTAATTGCTTCCCAAAGACCCTGCTCCTAATGCCATCAGCTTAGGGGCTAGAATTTCAATACGTGAATTTAAGGGGGATACAAGCATTCAGTCCATCATACTCATATGATTGGAGACTAGTGAAAAGGAACAAGATTATTGGAAATAAGTTCTAACTTACTTCCGTTTTGTCAGCCAGCTGAGTGGTTGAGGCCCCCTCACCCAAACACCAATTAATCTCTCAAAACCTTAACAGATCTATAAAGGGATGCTCACAGCAGGCAAGACTAGGGATTAAGTATCAATAAATTGTCTATGTGAGCCTGGAATGCAGAGAGAAGCAAATTCACAAGATTGGGGTTTTTTTTTTTCTTCTTCTTCTTTCACAAGCCCCTTGGACACAGAATGTCCTCTGTGAACTAGCCAGGAGAAAGAAATCTGGCTTTACAGTGCATGTAATCTGGAAAGCAGGGAAAGAAACATTTAAGCTGTTATTCAAACAAGTTTCATTCCAATTACTACTTTCCTCTCTGTCAAAATCAATTATTCTCACTGTTGACATGGCCCTTGCTTGCTGAGGCGGCAGAAGCATCTGCCTCCATATTTGTCTCCTGATGTTTTCTTTCCTGGTTGCTTTCGGTTGTGGGCTGTTCTATAGTGTTGTTGTTGTTTTTCCCACCGCAGCCAGCGCCACAGAGTTGCTTTTACATGGCCATAAAATGAAATGAATGTACACAGGAAAGGGAGCCTCGCTCCAAGTCAAGTACTGGACAGCTTAGCTTAACATGCACTCAGTTTCACAAGCAGAGACCTGTTTGCTCTCATTGCTTAAAGACACAGTGATCATTTGCTTTGTGACATCCCCCACATTAGCCCTGGACTCTGGCCAGACAACGACTGACAGGCCAGCTCATGTTTGCCTTGTGACCCTGGGAGACACGCTTGTCCCTGACGACTTTGATGGGCTAATTGTCGCAGCACACTGAGTTAGTCACACCACAGTTGGGCGCCTGTCAGCACTCCGATGACGCTATCAGCTGAGGCTGTTGAGTCTTCATGACATAGAGAAAAGGGAAGTGAAAAGAGAGAGTTTAAGTATTTCCTAGTATGGGGCTATTAAATTGAATTTGACCAACGTTCATGCAGTCAAGTTGGATCCCTTTCTGTTCTGTCATCTTGAGTTGCCTTGTGTTATTAGTTGCCCTGTCTTCTAAAAGTCAGCCATGAATTTCAAACTGATGGCGAGTGTGCGTATTTTCAGTGACTAAAATTTTTATTAAAATTTACAATATGAAAAAGTTTTAATTTTTTCAGTTGCAGTTTGGAAACATCTCTTAAGTCCTTTTATTGCTTTCTTGTCCCCACTCTGATGGACTCCAAGAAATCTGATGTAAAACTCAGTAAGATGATAGTAGGGAAGACGTGGGAAGGTTCAAGGGTACACTTCCTTGTTTTTATTACAGCCATATTGAATTTATTTTTGTCCTCTGCTCATTTCCTGCCTTTTTTCACGTTTGAGATTTTGCTCATAGTATTCTTCGGCTTGTCTTAGTCAGTTCTAGCTGCTGTAAGAAATTACCATAGACTAGGTGACTTAAATAACAATTTATTTCTTAGGGTTCTGGAGGGTCTCCTTATACCTCATGTGACACAGGGAGAGTGAGGATGTGTATCATATACCTGTCCCACTATTGTATTTTGGAACCACATAACTTGCTTGGTTTCACAGGTCCACAGCTGGAGAGGAATTTTACCTCAGGAGAAATCCTACCTGGAGTCTTACCCATATCTTATTTATACGATAGAGTTTAGGTGACACGTTGGACTTTAGAGTTGATGCTAGAATGAGTTAAGCCTTTTAGGCTGTTGGGATAGAAGAATTAAGTTTTATATACAAGAATGACATGGATCTGGGGGGAACCAGGAGCAGAATATTATGGACTAAGCATTTATGTCCCCCACAAAATTCATAAGTTGGAGCCCTAATGATCAGTGTGAAGGCATTCCCGGAGACGGGACCTTGGGAGGAGATTAGGTCATGAAGGTGGAGTCCTCATAAATGGCATTAGCTCCCTATTGAAAACTTTGCTTAGAAATTTCTTCAGTTAAATATTCAGTTTCATTGGTCTCAAGATTCACCTTGCACAGAACACTAGAACACAAACAATTCAGTCAAGTTATTTTCTACTTTATAAAAAGGATAATCTTTTTTTTTTTCATTATCCAGTAACATACATGCTCCTGGCTCCCATCTAGAATCTTACCAGAACAGCCTTGAAAATCCATATTTCTATCAACATTCACAAATTCTCTCAGGAGACAGAAGCTTTCTTGCAGTTCTCCTCTTTCCTTGTTGAGTTCCCACCAGAATCTCCTTTCATAGTCCATTCGTGACAACCCTGACTTTCTCTAGCATGAGCCACAAAACCCTTCCAGCCACTACCCCTCACCCACTTCTAAAGCTGCCTCTACAATTTGAAGGGTTTGTTACAGCAGCATTCCCCTTTTAACAGCAATTATTGCCTTGGGCTATCTCAGGATATGATGACAAACACCATAGATCACAGTTCTAGAGGATGAAAAATCCTAGATCAGGGAGCCAGCAAATTCAGGGGGTGATAAGGGCTCTCTTTCTGGTTTGCAGATGGTCACCTTCTTTCTGTATCGTCACATGGCTGAGAGACAGAAATCACCTCTCTTATGTCTCTTTGTATAAGGGCTATATTAAATAAGCTACTTTCTGAAACTCTTTATTTGCCAGATTAGCTTGCATCTTCATGAGTTGACTATATTTGTTACAGTCACCAGAAATATCATTCATGTGTCTGAAATTCAACAAGTTTTAATTATTCCCAAAGAACATGGGACATACTAACTTGGAGGCAAGAAGTGGAGATCTTTTCTCCACATAAAGTGGTTTAGGGTCTTTTGAGGCAGTGATGTGGACTGTCTTGTCTGCCTCTTATCTCTTCATCTAATACTGTTGTTTAATAACTGCTTAATTGCTAAAAAGTGAGTGATTAATTTATCAGATTACTAATTAATTGGGGAAGATACAACTTCTTCTACTGTCACAGCTGCTCTTATAGTTTTTGATCTCTAAACATACAACCCTGTGATAAGTGCACATAGGAAAATCCAGTAACGTGCTGCTTTGGGTACAAGCAAACATTTCATGAATGCCATTATTTAAAGATTCTGAAAATGTTTTAAAAAACATTGGGATCATTGTCATTAGAAGAATAAGAACTTTATTTGATGTTCTCAAAACTGATCATAGGGCTTTTGAGTTGTGTATAAGTTACACATGGGAGGAAAGGAATGGGGTCCAATAGTGTTTTGATGCTTGTGGGCCCTGAAGTTATCTCTGGTCATCTTTCCATGTTCCTTCTTCATCACCTCCTGCTTCCTTTAACCTCTGAATTAGATTGTTTAGGCTCTTTCTGCCATCAAAGGACCTAATCTGGACTCTTGTAATGGCTACCAAGAGCAGCTTTCATGGCCTGGAAAATCTCTCTAAAAACTACCACCAGCGAGCTCCCTCTAAGATACCCACTCAGAAACCCAGAAGCTAGATGCAGTCTGGTCCTAAGTAAGAGGCAGACCTTCACCCCAGAGGTGTTTATTTTTCTTTTAGTCAATTAGTGAAGCAACACAGACATTACAGAAATGCTGAGGGGTCTCTCCGCAAACACCAGCAGAATGAGGTTAGAGAAGCCCAGAGGATCCCCTGGTGAGTCTGGGCAAAGTTCAAGGCAGCCCTGGGCTTTCTCAACTCTGAGCTCAAAACTCAACAGCTCACCACAAGTCCTTCCAAGTGACTTCTGTCCCACTGACATTGGGCATTAAAGGAAAAGATAATGACCAGCTCCTATGGCCTGGGAATGATAGATAAGCGTGTGAGCTGCTGTCTACCCAAGGTTGCAAGGCAGTGAGCCTCTGTGCTAGACAGTCTCAGAATAGATTCACTGAATGTAGATAAACCATCTCTATGTTCTCTTTCACTGGCCGTGTTTTATCCACTACTAAATGACTCCTGTGATGGGATCTTCCCAGTTTCTAATGTTTCAATTATTAAATTAAATAACTTCAGTTGCTGGATATGCCTACCAAATATATCCCATAGTGATCTTGCTTTATTCGTGTTTTGCTCTGTGAACTCAAAATAAATGGGAACCTTTCCCTACTTTCTATAAGAAGTCTTCAAATATCTGAAGATAGGAGGCTAACAGGCATAATTTTTCTTTCCAGGCTAACTCTACTCGTCATTCTACTCTAGCCTGGTTTTTACTCTCACTGAAATTCCTCAACATGGTATCCGAATCCTGTGAATAGATTTTAATTGATACCTTACTGCACTCCTCAGATGCATCTGACAGGCATAATTACTTACCCTTTGGAACATTTCTCTTGACACTTCTTTCCCAGTTTTCCACCATGCCACCCCCACCCACGACCATGGCATGCATTCTTAGTCACCCTTCTGCATTCGTCTTCCTTGCTTTAATTACCCACTAAGTGTTGACATTCCTTGGATTCTTGTCTTTGCCTTCTTCTCTTCTCACTGTAGGAACCAGCCCACAGTGAATGTATCCATGCCTGTGTTTCAGCTCTCATCTACACCTTAATGATACCCAAATAACACTTCCTGTTTGAGCATCACATGACTATTTTTAGCTTCACCAAAAGAAAACACCCCACCGGGGCCTCAAACTCAGTACGTGCAAAACTAAGATACTTGCCTTCTTCACAAGAATGACTCCCTCCTCTTCTGTGTTCTTGCTTTCCTTCTCCTATGCTCTCCAAAGTAATAAATGGCTTTGCCATCTATCTCTTCAATGACACAGTGGAAAACACCTACAAGTTATCCTCAGCCTAAGTAACTTATCCACCATTTTCCAACAGATGAGGAATCAAAGATGGAATTTAAACCCAAGACTCCTGCCTTCTTGATTTGAAGCCAAATGGTTTTTCTCCATGTATTTATTTTTGTACATTTATCTTCGTAATATATTTCTACTCAGGTAAATATATGCAAATACAACTTCTCAGACAGCATTTACTATTATGTGATGAAATTAATTTCAGTGACCAATACAGCATCTATTCCTATCCATTCCATTCCATTCCATTCCATTCCATTCCATTCCATTTCATCTTCATACAAATACAGAATTTGATGCATCCTACAATTGGTTGTGGAATCTATTTCTGTTGAGGAGAGGTGAGGCAACAAGGCAAAGTTCACAGATGAGGCCAGACACACCTTGCCAACATTTAACTTAAACAAGGAGAACTTTGACACTTGCAATAAGGGGAAACCTTTCCATGAATTGCTGCTTTATTAAAACTTCACCCGGCAGATGCAGTTTAAGTGGAAAGGGAATTTATGCTGCTGTTTATAGGACTGTGGGGTCAGATGTCAACCAGGGTCTTCTTTAGAATTTTTTTTTTAATGTTTTTTTATTTATTTCTAGGAGAGAGACAGAGAGAGAGACAGCGCGAGCAGGGGAGGGTCAGAGAGAGAGGGAGTCACAGACTGAAACAGGCTCCAGGCTCTGAGCTGGCAGTCAGCACAGAGCCCGATGCGGGGCTCGAACCCACGAACCGCGAGATCATGACCTAAGCGAAAGTCGGACGCTTAACCGACTAAGCCACCCAGGCGCCCCAACCAGGGTCTTCTTAAGATGAACTCGAAGAGTTTGCCTCTCCTATGTCAGCCTCCATATTTTACCTTATGGCAAATATTTAAGAATTGAATAATTCTATGAAGGAAGATATGAGGTCTTTTACAGCCTGCAACCTAAGGGTTGCCATGGATGTGAACCTCACCGTTTCCACAGCATTTCTAAATATTTGCAGAGAACCATTTCCCGCTTTGAGAATTACAAAAGTCTAACTTGGAGATTAAGCACTTTAGGGCTAGTCAATTATTTCAGAAGAGTTGTACTTTGTTGAAATCAACATTCACGTATGCTACAACAACATTTGGGCTTGGCAAGCTTGCCTAATGTAGGAAGTTCAAAATAAAGGCTGAATGCTCCATCCTCAGAGCTCTTGGTTAGGGTCGGACAGCACAGTGGACTGTTACATAGGAGGCCATTCTCTCTAAAGCAAGTGGTGGAAATTGGGCATGAAATCCTCTATTCAGAAAAATACAACTTGGCATTATCCTAAAATATGCATGATTAGGTGAACACATTCAGATAGAATAACATTTCCTCCCCAACCCACCCTCTTAACCTTCAGTCGCCTCTCAAATGATTTCATTATTCAGATTATAAAACTTAACTTATTTGCCTGCTCTTGCTGCCAAAAGTTTGCAAACTGTTACTGGGGTCTGTTAGATATTCTGAGGTTGAATTGTCTAGTGTCTCATTTTTGCACTTGGTATCAAACATATTCACCGTGCAGAAGAAAATGGTAGCTGCCATCTCTTAAATGTCTGCCATGTGTCATATTCTATGTGAAGTTCTTTGTTGATCTTATCTTCATTAATGTTTATAAGTATTCTCTGAGGCAGAAGTTATTTTAAATACATGTCTATTCTGCATTAACATATAAGGAATTTAAAACAAAGAAGGTGACAGTAAACTTATTCTCTGAACGAGTGATTTAAATCTCAGAGGACTTAGGTAACTTTCTAGGGGACATGCAGCTAAGGAGTGATAAAATTTAGGATTTTATTCCAAGAGACCCAACTCCAAGGTCATGTGGTGCCCACCACATCATCAGTAGGGACAATAATTATTAGCACATTGACTGGTGGCCCACAGGGCAGAGCATGAGATCGGAGAAGCAGCTGTTAGATGGAAAAGTGCAGAACCAGGAATGAGAAAAACCTTTTTTTTTTCAATATCTGTGGCATTTAATATCTCACAATGGGGGCACCATAGGCATTTGGGATGAGATGGCTTTTTTATTAAGCAGAACTGTCCCCGCATTGCAGGATGGTGCCTAATGCTCTTTCCAGATATTTAATGCCAGTAGCGTCCTTGTCACTGAGACAAACAAAAACACCATCTGCATTTTCAAATGCCCTTAAGGTGACAGTAGGCTTCTCAGTAAAGAGTCACTGCTGAGAGGAAGGGCGGAACTATAATTCTAATAATTACATACATATATCTGTGTGTATAATTATTATTCTCATGTTTCCAGGAGTGGAAACTCTAAGTTTAATTTTATACCTTTGGAATGGAACCTATCACTGAATGAGGCTAAATGTTATTCTCTTAACCCAATGATACCACTATCATAATTGGCATAATATTTCTTTTCTTGCAAATGTCATACTCTTTTACCTAAAGAATCATTTTTTAGACACATATACAGATCATTTGTTTCCTAAAGGAAGACGTGGGTTTTCTACAGTCTCTGGAGTGTTCTTCTTATGATAGACACTTGAATAATCTGCCTAACTTCATTTTCTACTTAATTGATTGAAGACAAAATCTTAATAAAAGTAAACCAACTCTTTTTTTAATTCCAATATAGTTAATATACAGTGTTATATTAGTTTCACATGTGCAATATAGTGATTCAACGCTTCCATACAATACCCAGTCCTCATCACAAGTGCACTCTTTAATCCTCATTACCTATATCACCAACCCCCCCCTACTCCCCTCCCCTCTGGTAACCATCAGTTTGTTCTCTATAGTTAAGAGTCTGTATCTTGGTTTCTCTCCTCCCCTCCCCTTGCCTTCCCTTCCCTTCCTTTTGGTTACTTGTCTTGTTTCTTAAATTCCACCTATGATTGAAATCATATGGTATTTGTCTTTCTCTGACTTGTCTCCCTTCACATTATACTCTCTAGCTCCATCCATGTCATTGCAGATGTCAAGATCTCATTCTTTTTATGGTTGAATAATATTCCATTGTGTGTATATAACATATCTTCTTTATCCATTATCTATCATGTACCCTTGGGCTGCTTCCATAATTTGGCCATTGTAAATAATGCTGCAATAAATAGGAGGGTGCATTTATCTCTTTGAATTAGTGTTTTTGTATTTTTGGTGTACCAAGTGATGAGATTACTGGATCATAGGGTAGTTCTGCTTTAATTTTCTAAGGAACCTCCATACTGTTTTCCACAGTGGGTGCAGCAAAATGCAGACCAACTTTTGTTCCATGTCAGCTTTGGAGCCTAAATGGGAAAGACTTCATAAAACAAGTGGCAATCTGGTAAATAAATACTAATTCAGTATTCAATATTAACTTAATATTTAAGATCTAAAGAGTGGTCATACAGAGGAAATGACACTGTGATTGAGAACACAGCCAAGTCTATGACATGGGAAAGGATTCAAAATATGATCACACTTAGCTGGACCAAAGGGTTCAGGTTATTTCCAAGTAGGAGGATAACTTAGGGTTTCTGCAGAGCCATTGGACTACACTGAGCAATGGCAGACATCTCTCTCTAGCCAGTGTAGCCCCACATTTGTCCTCTACTAGTATATGTTTCTAGTGAGCACCCAGGAAAGCATAAACTCCCAGTAACCATATCACAAAACATTAAATCAAAATGCAGACTCTTGGGGCACCTATGTGGCTCAGTCGGTTGAGCGTCTGAATTCGGCTCAGGTCATGATCTCACAGTTCGTGGGTTTGAGCCCTGCATCAGGCTCTGTGCTGACAGCTCAGAGCCTGCAGTCTGCTTCAGATTCTGTGTCTCCTCCCCCCCACCGCCTCTCTGACCCTCCCCTGATCACACTGTCCCTCTCTCTCTCTCTCTCAGAAATAAATAAAACATTAAAAATAAAAAAAAATAAAATAAACAAATGCAGACTCTTCAGAGTGAGCCAGATTTCATTAAGGCAAGGAAAAGAAGGCATATAGCCTCTCTATGACATTTAGTCCAAACTTCAAGCATATAATCTGCCATGCAACTTTAACCCAGTCCTTCATTAACATCCAAACCCTGACTCCCAGATATCTCTTTGCATTGCTTTTTGATAAAGTCTTCCTTTTTTCTCTCAACCAGCTAGCCTATATCCACCTGTTGCCACCACCCTAAACTCATGTTTCACCCTTCTCTGCTCCACTTTTCCCCTGGAATCAAACTCCCATAAATGAATAGAAAATTCCAGGGTCATCCATCCTCTGGTTTCCAGTTGGGTAAAGCAGTTGTGCAGGGAGGCTCAAGCAGAAAAACAGGATAAATATAGATGTAGGGGAGCATTAATCTCCCACCCCCCTCCCCACTGCTTCCCTGACTTTCTGATGTGGTTCTCACAGTGGGTCTCTTTCTCCTGGATGACAGTTCCCATAGGCATTTATTCCTCTATGATGGGGGCACAGTGGGCTTTGAAGGGACATTTTCACAGTCTCTGAATGACTTGATTACCCTTGATGATTCCCCTGAACCCTGCCTAAGACTTGATAAGTGGTTCCCCTTTTTGAAAGTCTCCAAATCTGAACCATCTGAGTGGAGTTCACTTTTCTGGGATTCTAACCAATGTGTCTTCCCTCCATTGTTATGTCCCAGCATGTCTTGAAACTCCACACCTGTAATCAGCAAGCTCCTCTTGATCACTGGCCTCTTCACAGAATGTTCACTCTTCCATCTTGCCTAGAAACCTAATTGACTCTTTCCAAGTTCACTTTCCCTGTAGCTTTGCAAGTGGATGATCTTTTATCCCACACCTCATGTGGCTTAGGAGCAGGACTGGCCCATCATTATAGTTTCCTGGCCGCACACAAGCAAAGGAACACTTACAGCTTAAAAGGGTTATGCCATCCTGCTTTATCTGCATCTTAACCAATCTGTTGCTGTCATCCACTGACCTTCACGTCACTTCTACTCATTAGTTTCAGTCTTAGCTGTTAATTCATCCTTCACAGCATTACTCTTGTCTTTTACTGACATTAGCATTTATTCGTTCAACCACTAAAAATTTATTGAGTGCCTATTGATAAGCTATGTTATAGTTACTAAAGATACAGTGTTAAGTAAGATAGAAAGAAGCTCCTAATAACATACTAGTGGGGTGGTGGGCAAGGAAGGAAATCAGCGTGGATTATCACTTAAATCTTAGCTTAACCAGTGTCACAGATGACTACTTAATAGGGTCCCAGGTATTGTGCAAGAGACCAACCCTATTAGCTTTATTCTTCACTTTCCTCTCCTCCAAACACTTCTTTTCAACTTGACTTTCCTTACTCACTCCCATGTGTCACAGTAATATTGTCCTTCCTAGAACCTCCCCTGTCTAAAAAAATCTCAAATCTAAATACAGAATTCTCTGATTCATGTCTTCCATTCTGGAGCTCACTTTCTCTAGTGACCCTGCTACAAGTTGTTTAGCCTCACCAGACCTCCAGTCTATTCATACCATTTTTTTCTCACTATTCCTTAAGGTTTCTTTTTTCTGTCTTTACAACAAATGAGAGAGCTAAACTAGACTACACATTAAGCCAAAGATTCTCAAGGAGACTGAGTGTTCTCAGCTTACTGGGAATGATAACACAATACCTTCCCTTTATCCACCAGCCCAATGGTAGTAACACTTTTTGATGTGATTAGTCTCTGAGCAACCCCTGTTCAACTTGGCAACTCCATCACCCATGTAACCAAAGCCCTGCAATAATCTTCCTCTGTTTACATTCTTAAGGTTGTTTTTG
This sequence comes from Proteles cristata cristata, assembly GCA_017311185.1. Taxonomy (NCBI): domain Eukaryota; kingdom Metazoa; phylum Chordata; class Mammalia; order Carnivora; family Hyaenidae; genus Proteles; species Proteles cristata. Next base: position 1,700,824 of record JAESUZ010004250.1, read on the forward strand.
TACACTTCTTTAGGCCATGCCTAAAACACAAAAGGCCAGTCACATTGAAAAGATGGCCAACTCAATATCATCAAGGGGAAATCAAAATTAAGACAATATACCAATCAAATTGACAATAAATAAAAAACTTTTGCACAGTGAAGGAAACAATAAACAAAGCTTAAAGGCAACCTAAGGAATGGGAGAAGATATTTGCAAATGACAGATCTGATAAAGGGTTGGTATCCAAAATATATACAGAACTTATAGAACTCAACACCCCAAGAATGAATAATCCAACTAATAAATGGGCAAAAGACATGAGAAGACATTTTTCCAAAGAAGACATCCAGATGGCCAACAGACACATGAAGCTGGTGCTCAACATCACTGATCATCAGGGAAATGAAAACCAAACTACAATGATATATTACCTCACACCTGTAAGAATGGCTTAAATCAACAACACAAGAAACAACAGGTGTTGGTGAAGATGTGGAGAAAGGGGATCCCCTTCCACTGTTGGTGGGAATGCAAACTGGTATAGCCACTCTGGAAACCAGTGTGGAGGTTCCTTAAAAGGTTAAAAATATAACCACACTATGATCCAGTATTTGCACTTCTTGGTATTTACCCAAAGAATACAAAAATACTAATTCAAAGGGACATATGCACTATGACACTTATTGTAGCATTATCCACCAAATTATGAAAACAGCCCAAGTGCCCATCAACTGATGAATGGATAAAGAAGAGGTGGTATATATATACACAATGGAATATTATTTAACCATTAAAAAGAATGAAATTTTGTTGTTTGCAACAACATGGATGGAGCTAGACAGTATTATGCTAGGAAAAATAAGTCAGTTAAAGACAAATACCATATGATTTCATTCATATATGGAATTCAAGTAACAGAACAAACAAGCAAAAGGAGAGAGAGAGAGAGAGACCAGGAAGTAGATTGTTAACAATAGAAAACAAACAGATGGTTACCAGAGGGGTAGTGGGTGAAGTGATGGGTAAGCTAGGTGATAGGAATTAAGGAGTTCACTTGTGATGAGTACTGGGTGAAACTGAATATGAAATTCTTGAATCACTCTATTGTACACCTGAAACTAATATTATACTGTGTATTAACTCACTGGAATTAAATAAAAACATTTTTTAAAAAAGAAGAGAAAACACTTATATCTTAAGGAAACAGTTGACACGGTTATAGAATTAAGAAGCACTTATATATTCCTACGGGAAATACAAATTAAAACAATGAAGTAAAATTGAAGACAATTTACATCACCTTGCATGAGTGGGCATTTACATACCTAGCACTTGTAATTCTTAATAATTAGAGAAAATCTTGCCCTTAATACTCTTGTGTGAAGGCTTGCACAAGATTTAATATTTTTTTAAATGTTAGTAAGAATCAGAAAGAAAGAAGGAATGTCAAATGACAAGTGTTATGGATGATAAATTATGAAGTATAAATACATATACTTCATGTATATGCTTACATATATATGAAGTTTTTCTGAGACGGCCCCATTACATGAGAAGGAACAGTCATTCACATCATCAACATCTCAGATAAGCTACCCAAAAGGTATTTCACCTCAGGATCATAACCTTTGCTAAAGAATGTCCAAAATGCAAGCAAACTGGCCAGAAGGAAATAATCTCCTGGACAAGATTAAAGTTTAAGCAGAAATAAATTTGTGACACTAATGAAGTTCCATCTCTACCTCCAAAAAGCTGGGCATTAGCTGAGTCTCACCATATCTTAATTTTTAAATCTACAGTAACAGCTTAAGGACTGATCTCTGCAATCCAACTGCTAGAGATTTTGTCTTGTATCCATTACTGACTATATGACTTAACTTAGTAAACTCTCTACATCTCAGTTTTCTAGTATGTAAAATAAGGATAATACAATGCATAGAGTGGTTGAGAATATTACATCAAATAATATTTATAAAAGGCTTCACCCAATTTGTATGGAACCACAAAAGACCCCGAATAGCCAAAGTAATCCTGAAAAATAAAACCAAAACGGGAGGGATCACCATCCCAGACTTTAGCCTCTACTACAAAGCTGTCATCATCAAGACCGTATGGTATTGGCACAAAAACAGACACATAGACCAATGGAACAGAATTGAGAACTCAGAAGTGGACCCAAAAGTATACAGCCAACTAATCTTTGACAAAGCAGGAAAGAATATCCGATGGAAAAAAGACAGCCTTTTTAACAGATGGTGTTGGGAGAACTGGACAGCACCATGCAGAAGAATGAAACTAGATCATTTTCTCACACCATGCACAAAAATAAACTCAAAATGGATAAAGGACCTGAACGTGAGACAGGAAACTATCAACACCCTAGAGGAGAAAGCAGGAAACAACCTCCTTGACCTCCACCGCAGCAACTTCTTACTTGACACATCCCCAAAAGCAAGGGAATCAAGAGCAAAAATAAACTGTTGGGACCTCCTCAAGATTAAAAGCTTCTGCACAGCCAAGGAAACAACCCAGAAAATTAATAGACAACTAACGGAATGGGAAAAGATAGTTGCAAATGACATATCAGATAAAGGGTTGATATCCAGAATCTACAAGGAACTCACCAAACTACACGCCCGAAAAACAAACAACCCAGTGAAGAAATGGGCAGAAGATATGAACAGACACTTCTCCAAAGAGGACATCCAGATGGCCAACAGACACATGAAACGATGCTCAGCATCCCTCCTCATCAGGGAAATACAAATCAAAACCACACTGAGATACCACCTCACGCCAGTCAGAGTGGCTAAAATGAGCCAATCAGAGAACTCTAGATGCTGGCGAGGATGTGGAGAAACGGGCACCCTCCTACACTGTTGGTGGGAATGTAAACTGGTACAGCCCCTCTGGAAAACAGTGTGGAGGTTCCTCAGGAAACTAACAATAGAACTCCCCTATGACCCAGCAATAGCACTGCTAGGAATTTACCCAAGGGATACAGAAATGCTGATGCATAGGAGCACATGTACCCCAATGTTCATAGCAGCACTCTCCACAATAGCTAAAACATGGAAAGAGCCTAAGTGTCCATCAACAGATGAATGGATCAAGAAGATGTGGTTTATCTATACCATGGAATACTACATGGCAATGAGAAACAATGAAATCTGGCCATGTGTAGCAACATGGATGGACCTTGAGGGTGTTATGCTGAGCGAAATAAGTCAGGCAGAGAAGGACAAATATCATATGTGTGCACGTATAGGAGGATTAGGAGGAACTTAACAGAGGACCAAGGGGGAGAAGAAGGGCGGAAATGGTGGGGGAAAGGGAGAGAGGCAAACCATGAGAGACTCTTGAATGCTGACAAAAACTGAGGACTGGTGGATGTGGGGGGGAGGAGGGGTGGGCATGGAGGAGGGCACTTGTGGGGATGAGCACTGGGTGTTATGTGGAAACTTATTTGACAATAAACTATTTGTAAAAAAAAAAAAAAAAAGGCTTCACCCAGTAGCAGGCACATTCAAAGTTCTCAATAAATATTTTGGCTAAATTACAGAAAGAGCCTAAATATCCATCAACTGATAAATGGATAAAGAAGACGTGGTTCATATATTCTATGGAATGCTACTTGGCAATGAGAAAGAATGAAATCATCCCATTTGCAGCAACATGGATGGAACTGGAAGGTATTATGATGAGTGAAATAAGTCAGTCAGAGAAGGACAAATATCAAATGTTTTTACTCATATGTGGATCTTGAGAAGCTCAACAGAAGACCATGGGGGAAGGGAAGAGGAAAAGAAAATACAGTTACAAAGAGAGAAGGAGGAAGGAAAACAAAAAAAGACTTAAATTCGGAGAACAAACTAAGGGTGGATGGGGGATGGGAGAGAGGGAAAATGGTTAATGGGCATTGAGGAGGGCAATTGTTGAGATGACCTCTGGGAATTGTATGTAACCCAATTTGACAATAAATTATATTCATAAATAAAAATATATATTTGTGAATATAAATATAGTTACTTATGTATAAATAAATTTATAATTTATATATACATTTATGAATATATTTTTTATTTATGAATATAAGTATACATATAGAGAGAGAGGCACTATCATTAGTTATCTGTCTCCCTCATGGTAACTATTTCACTCCTAGGGATCACTCCCCATTTATCTTTATGACCCCACATTCCAAAATATCCAATTCAAGGTGTATGTTCAATGGGCGTCAATTGACCTTCATTCTTGCTGTTCACAGAGAACCCAATGAGGTCTTTAGCATTTATGTGAAGCTTATTCAGAAAACGCTTAGGAGTTAATTGGTACTGTGCTCTTGGTAAAACATGGCTTCCTTGGTAGCAAGAGGGGAAAAGTCTATATTTTAAAAGGTTTCATGGACTGCCAAGAACTGTTATAAAACAATATTTTGATGAGTTATACAGTAAATGAATCAGAAACATATGAGCTTAATTTCCCTGAAAATACATGTGGGTTTAAAAATGAAAGGAAAGGAATCTTGGCACACTTGGCTATGCCAAACCCAAAATGTTAGAAAAACATTTTAAGATGTTAGGATGCACAAGTCCTAAATGCAGCTCAATTTGCTCATCCTTCTGTGGCCTGCTCCCAGTGTACCTGTTGAGTCTGGTCTGCCATAGTCATAATGAGGAAAACCTAAAAGAGAAAAAAAAGCATATTGGCATAAGACAGGAAACCAGGAGTTCCAAGTCTTGGCCTGGCTCTGCCACTGGCTAGCTGTGGGATTCTAGATTAATCACTTAGCCTTCCTGGACCTCTGCTCAGGAAAATAGTTCATGACTTTCAGACCTCACAGGGTTGTTAGAAGCTGCTAGAATAGAGTTTAGGAATGTGTTAAGCCCCGAATGGTGGGGACCAGACCAAAAAGTGAGATGGTGTCCTCCGGGTGGGAGAAGTGTCCAGATGAGCCCAGATCAACATGCCTGAGTAAAACAGGCATGAGCAAGATGAACACATACATGGCCAGCTGCAGATAACGCTTTAGCAAAATGAAGCAACCATCCGTGGTGAATTATCGAAACTACTCATCCTCACCAACATCCTCAATTCCCTTACATCTCCTGCCTTGTACCATACCTCCAGAGGAAATCCCCACCATCGGATGACTGGATACCTCAGGCAGAAGGTCCTCAACATAAGTTGGACTCTCAGAGATCTTTATCAAGTCTTTTGTTTCGATTATTTCCATTCTGTTTCCAGCTCTGCTCTTCTTCATTATGCTAACTTCAGACCCATCAATGAACTCAAACCCTCTACTAAAACTACAATCTTCTTTATTTGCAGCAAATTTGGGGACAACAGGTATATTACCTAATCGGCATTATTCTCAGCTGTCCATTTACTTTTGTCAATACCTACCTGTATTATTTAACTATTACTGTGCAATGTATTAGCCCATAATTTAGCCACTTAAATCAGCATGTATCATCCCAGAGAGTTTCAGAGGGGTGGGAATTCAGGAGTATCTTGGGTGGGTGGTACTGGCTCAGGATCTGTCACAGTTTTACCCTCACGTTGTCAAAAGGGACTACAGTTTGGGTGAAGTCTTGGGTGGGACAGTGTGTGGGGTCTGCTTCCAAGCTCTCTTACCTGGTGGTTGACATGTTTCAGTTTTTTCTTGGGCAAGATGCCAAGAGGAGAAGAGCTTTTCACCACATGAGCCTCTCCATCAGTTTCCTAACATGTTCTCAGGACATGAAAGTTGGCTTTACCCGAACAAGTGACCAGAGAGGAAAAGAATGCACCTAAGACAGAAGCCAATCTTTTATAAACTAGTCATGAAGGTGGCACACCATCGGTTTTACTAAGAAAGTATGAAAAACTGTCACAGCCAACAAGAGGTTGTGGAAGCTGTAATGTAGTATCCAGGATAGGACTCTGGAAAGAAAAGAACATTAGGTCAAAACTGAGGAAATTCCAATAAAGCATGGGCTTCAATAATAATAATATATCAATAGTGGTTTGTTGATTATGACACATGTAGCATACTAATGTCATATGTTAATAATAGGGAAAAAAGTGGGGGGGGTGCCTGGGTGGCTCAGTTGGTTAAGTGTCCAACTCTTGATATTGGTTCAGGTCATGAGATCAAGCCCCATGGTATGGTCCATACCAAGCATGGAGCCTGCTTGGGATTCTATCTGTCCCTCTGTCTCTGCCCCTCCCCGGCTCACACACAGTCTCTTTCTCACAAAATAAAGAAAGAAAGAAAAATAGCACAGAAAATGGGTATATAGACGCTTTCTACCACCTGCACAATTTTCCTGTAAATCTAAAACTGTTCTTGAAAACAAATGTTCTAAAAAGATGTTCATTCTCATTTTAAGAAATGAATAACTTTGGAAAGGTACCATTTTCACAAATTCTACTAGCAAAAGATTTTTAAAGGTAGAGAAATTCAGTGTTGCCTAGAAAATAGGTACTCACACTCGAAGTATGAATTATACAACTTTTCAAGAAAACAACTTGTGTTATGTCACAGTTAAAAGAGGAATATAATTTGATTTAGCAATCTCTTTTCTAGAACTTATTCCTGTGGGGGCGCCTAGGTGGCTCAGTCAGTGAAGCATCCAACTTAGCCCCGCATTGAGCTCTGTGCTGACAGCTAGCTCAGAGCCTGGAGCCTGTTTCGGATTCTGTATCTTCCTCTATCTCTGACCTTCCCCTGCTCGTGTTCTCTCTCTCTGTCTCTCTCAAATAAATAAATAAAATATTTAAAAAATTTAAAAAATAGAATGTATTTCTTTGATGGTTAGTGCATTAGTAAGCAATTGTTATAAGGATGCTTCTTGAAGCTAAATGCTTATCAGTATGAAATTAGACAGTTATATAGTGGTGGACCTGTACATCCAATACTATCCAGTCACTAAAATCATGTACCCGGAAATTATTTTCATATTCCAGTTTTGGTAAAAATTTGTGGTGTGGCCCTACTTCTGTAAGTGTAATATGATCCTACAGATATAAATGTGCTGACAAAAACTGAGGACTGATGGATGTGGGGGGGAGGAGGGATGGGCATGGAGGAGGACACTTGTGGGGATGAGCACTGGGTGTTATGTGGAAACTAATTTGACAATAAACTATTTTAAAAATAAATAAATAAAATAAATAAATAAATAAATAAATAAATAAATAAATAAATAAATAAATAAAAAGACTAAAACACCAGGAATCCTCTTAAGCCTTGTTACCTTCCAAAACATATATTTGGCCAACATGAACAATCTGAAATGTTTCAAATAAATCCTTTATATGCCTTTCCTATGAAAAATAAATAAATAAATAAATGTGCACATAGGCACACACACCCCTATGTATGTATATGCAGTATATATATTATGTATATATATGTATACACAGTATGTATATTAACAGTAATATATATACATATAGTATGTATATTAGCAGTAATTAATGGAGAATGTGGCATTTAGAGTTCTTAACATTTTTCTATTTTTTTCTGTTTCTTACTGATTTTTCCCAAGTATTATATACCTATTTTATGTGTTAAAGCCACATGATATTTGTTTTTAGTTGTCAGACACTTAAGGCATACCTTACCTTGGTGAATGAGTCATAACCATGAACCTCTTTTGCTCCAAGTTGAATGCCCAGGGAAAAAGATTCTCGAAGCCCAGAGCTTTCTGACTGTAGTTCTTTGTGTGTGTGTGTGTTTTTCTTATTTAAATTTTTTAAATGTTTCTTTATTTACTTTGAGAAAGAGGGTAAGAGTCAGGGAGAGGCAGAGGGAGAGAGAAAGAAAGAGAGAGAGAGAGAGAGAGAGAAAGAGAGAGAGAGAGAATCCCAAGCAGGCTCTGCACTGTCAGCACAGAGCAGGACTCTTGGCTGGATTTCATGAACCACGAGATCTTGACCTGAGATGAAACCCATAGTCCCAGAGTCAGACTTTAACTGCTTAATCGACTGAGCCACCCAGGTGCCCCCTAACCGTAGCTCTTTGGATCTTAACCAGCTAGGGTGGGTGGGGAAAGGCTTGCAACATGAACATAAGGAAACTGAACGATTTGACCAAGGTCACACAAATTAGCAAGAGGCCTCAGCAATATGCATATGTTGATCTGTTTCATTCCAGAACTAATTTTACAACTGCCCACCATTGTTTTGAAACTGAAGCAAATTGTTCAGATCTCGACTCCACTCAGTCTTCCGCATCTATATTGAGCCGTTTAAGTAATTTCTCAGATCCTTTCATTTATCATGTGAAACTGAGGTAACCACACCCAGTTTGCAAAATGCTGTGAGAAAAAAATGATACTGCCAAATCAGGCGCTTAATAAATATTTCTTGCAAAAATGGACAAATGAATGTACGGACAATAAACATTAGCAAACCAGAATATGATGACCAATTTTGTCAATGTACTAGTAGAGTAACAGGTTCCTAATTATGAAACATTCTTTACAGGGATTATTCATCTTAAGATATAGAACTGTATACATTTTAGTCACCACTAAGTGGTTTTTTATCACTTTGATCTTTCTCAGAAATGTTCATTCTTTCTCAAATGCACACTATAAACTCTCTTAAAAGGTGTTTATTTTTTCTCTGGAAAAAAAGCCTACTAATTCTTCTACTTGCCAAAATAAGGAATATATTATACAGGTAGTTAAAACTAATATATTAAATTGTATTAAAAGCATTTCATTAATAACTGGAATATAATACATTAACAATAAGGATGTTTTGACATCATGAATCTGTCAATATAATATCTAGAAATATATCCAAATATCAAATAAAATACTTGGAATATTTCTATAAAGTAGAAAATTCAGGAAAACTTTCAAGTGAAGCTATAGTCCAAACACTGATGCCTCTCATCAGCTGATTGAAATTGACACATATTAAGAAACACCTCAGCCTCAGGACTATTTTCCTCATTTTATGCCAGTATCTGTCAATTACAGGGTGAGAGCATAAATAAATACACATAGGAAGGTTGATCTTAATCAGTGTTTTTTCTTAAAAAAAAAAAGACAAGAGAATGTAATTATCATTTGACAATTGCTTCTAAAGATATATTTCTTTTTTTCTTAAAAAAAATTAATATTTTATTTATTTCTGAGAGAAAGACAGCGGGAACAGGGGAGGGCAGAGAGAGAGGGAGACACAGAATCCAAAGCAGGCCCCAGGCTCTGAGTTGTCAGCACAGAGCCAAATGCAGGGCTCGAACCCACGAACCATGAGATCATGATCTGAGCCAAAGTCAGACGCTTACCAACTCAGCCACCCAGGCGTCCTTAAAAATATAGTTCTTAAAAATAAATAAAATCCAGTTGCTCCTTGTATTTATGTCTGGTTTTATTGCTTGCCCCTTTTTTTTGTTTGTTTGCTCCTTTATTCTGCACCTTAAATTCCATTATGCACAGTGGAATTATCCACCATGTTGCATAATGTTTTTAATTGTATAATATAATATACATATTTAAATAAAAATGTATTATATAAAAATATACACTGTATAAAGTAATATGATATGTAAAATATTGTATATTTAAAAATGTATACTATAGTATAAAGATAAAAAATAAATAAATAATAAATAAATAAATAAATAAATAAATAAATAAAACTCACACTATAATGGTAGTAAAGGATGTCTTTAACCCCCTAAAAATAAATAAAAATAGAAAGACACTAAAGTAAATATGTAAGTCCCTCCTTTGAAAAGGGACACAAAGCTGAGAAACTTGCCTAAGTGAAGAATTTCCACAGGCCTCATAGGGATGATCTCAAACTCAGTGGTAGGAATCAGTGTTCTTGTGGGTTTATCGGCAACGACTATGGTTAAAATCCAGGACCTTTATGACCTGCTCAGTGGAGGGTTTACATTGAAACTGTTATAAATTATTACAGAGGTGAAGCCAAGCCAAACAGTCCAACATAAATATATCCGCAGACACACTGGCTACTATATATTCTAAACACTGTCAGTAAATGAATAAACAGAGGTTTCTAAATCATTTAAGAAAATATATTTATTCACAAAATCAATAATTTTTATTTTTTAGCTTGGACCCCTCCATTTAAAAAAAAAAAAAAAAGACCTCTTCTATCAAATATTTTGGAATCTGTAAATCTCGTGGGCTCCAGGCGGCTCCTTTCCTGCAATAATGGCCAGAGCTTCATGCGCCTCTGAGTGATGTGTGAATGTTTTTCAGTTTGGATACTTGACCAATCGTTACCTGTTGAAATTGTTCCACTGCATTACACAAATTAAATATTTGAGCCCCACCATTTCGGCAGACGGACTCCGGTTCTGTATAAAGGGACAAAGAAGTATAACATGACCGTCTGATTTTCCTGGGGATTTGGGGGATGCGGCAGCACTGTTGGCTCATCCATGTGGGTGAATCACAGCCATCCAGAGGAGACCAAATTTTGTGGTCTGCTTCTATTTGCCTAGTCATATAACTCAGGGCTTTAAGTCTGCACATTGTTGACCAAAACATTAATTGTGGCAAAATAGTTTGTGTCTGTACCGACAGAGTAAAACCAGAGGAGCCCACATGTATGACCATGAATTAGTTTAAACAAGGGGATAAAAGCTCCGAACCTCTGAATTTAAAGTCATTGAGAGGTCTGCTGTTGAAAACAGCTTCAGTGGAAATGAGGGATTGGGGGGCGGGGGGGGAGAGCAGGGGAGAGTGGGGTGGGGGAAGCTGCCCGTTAAAGTAGTAGGGATTGGAAGTCAAAGCCTTTCTGGTTAATATTTCTTTTTCTCTCCATGCCCAGGTATTAATCAATGTAATTGTCTTTCTCTGTCATCTGAATTCCCTTATCTATTAAACAGAGCCAACTTGTGAAAATTCGCAGTCCAGTTTTCCTAAGAGTAATTTGCCTTCACTTTTCCCTTTAGCGATAGGTAGTATCTATGAAATTTTGATATAATCAATGAAAACTGGACACGGAGGCAGAAAAACAAACCCCAAAATGTCAAACTAGCTGTCATATGATATGAAAGGTTTCTTAGGAGAATATGAAAGGAGATCTTAGACAAACGCATCTGAGTTTAGGATGCAGGTCCCAGGGTGTGAATAAAAGTTAATACTTTTTTTTTTCCTTCCACCCTAAGAATGTCCACTTTGAAGCTAAGCTGGAGAAGAAACATGTCCTCTTCCCAATTCTTTGGATCCATACTATCGAAGCCAGCTTTAGGACATCAGTGCAGTAGGTTAAGTTCCTATGAGTGAGGGAAGACGTTATCTCCTCTTAAACAGCCTCAGAATCCCATAGGGTGACACAATTTGCCACAGCTCTGGGAACAGTAGCATGTGATAGTGGAAGATTATAAGCATTCCTGATTGATGGGAATAAACTTCCAGGTCTCTAAGTGCCATCACTGGCATGGGCCAGGACAGGCTTCATTTGTTTGTTTCTTTGTTTGGGGCAGAAAGTTGTTTAATTATAGAAGAACCAGCTTTCCTGGATTTACAATAGAAATAGATGACTATCCCACGCACGTGTCTTTAGAAGTAGCTCACTGTGTCGTGTCAGTTTCCTAGGGCTGCCGTAGCAAAGTACCACCAGGGGCGGGGCTCATACACGGTCGGCTCCATGCCTCTCTTCTAAGCACATGTGATGACAGGCAGACCTTGTCTATAAAGCATTTCAATTTCTGCCTCTGTTCTCACATGGCTATCTTCTCCCTGTTTGTCTCTCTGTTCTTCTAATAAGGACTTATAGGTGCACCTGGGTAGCTCAGCCAGTTAATCGTCTGACTTTGGCTCAGGTCGTGATCTCACAACTCATGAGTTCGAGCCCCGAGTCAGGCTCTGTGCTGACACCTCAGAGCCTGGAGCCTGCTTTGGATTCTGTGTCTCCCTGTCTCTCTGCCTCTCCCCAACTCATGCTCTGTCTCTCTCAAAAATAAATAAACTATTTAAAAAAAGGACTTCTAATAAGGCCACCCTATTGTGGGATGACCTCCTCTTCACTTATGTCTGAAATAACCTCATTTCCAAATAAGGTTACATTCTGTGGCACTACGGGTTAAATAAATAAATGAACTTCAGCATATAACTGAGGGAAACAGTTCAACTCCAGAACCAATCTATTAAAAAATCATGCTTCTTCCAGTATATAAAAAATATTTCAGGGGCACCTGGGTGGCTCAGTCGGTTGAGCATCTGACTTTGGCTCAGGTCATGATCTCAACGATTGTGGGTTCAAGTCCCGCGTCAGGCTTTGTGCTGACAGCTAGGTCAGAGCCTGGAGCCTGCTTCAGATTCTGTATCTCCCTCTCTCTCTGACCCTCCGCTGCTCATGCTGTCTCTCTCTCTCTCTCTCTCTGAAATAAATAAAAAACATTAAAAAATTTATTAAAACATTAAAATTTTTTAAAACAATATTTCAGCTCTAAGTGTTCATAACTAGCAGTTCTCAAAGGGTAGTCCAACAGCCTACAAGAGGTTTGCAAAGAACCTATAAGGTAAAAACTATTTCCCTAAGATATTCTGAATTACTTGCCTTTTTCACTTATTTTATCATGACTCCACAGTGGACTTTTCAAGATTCTTTGTAATATGTGATGAATAATAACATCAGCGTGTATTTTCATGTTTTTCTAGAATTTTCTAAGATTGTAGTATTGGAGAATAAATGTGCATGTTTTCTGAGATTAACTCAGGCTTCTTTTTTATTTTGTTTATTTATTGTTTGTTTTATTTATTTATAAGAGAGAGAGAAAGAGACAGCGTGAGCAGGAGAGGGTCAGAGAGAGAGGGAGACACAGAATCTGAAACAAGTTCCAGGCTCTGAGGTAGCTGTCAGCACAGAGCCCGATGCGGGGCTCGAACCCACGAACTGCGAGATCATGACCTGAGCCGAAGTCAGACGGTTAACCGACTGAGCCACCCAGGCGCCCCAACTCTGGCTTATTCTTTAGTGCTTCTGGTGTGCTTTTAGCTTTACTTTGGAAACATCTGCTTTAATCTCTAATCCATTTTTGTCCAAAAACCATTTGTTTGAAATTCCAAAATTACCTTGTACCAACATCAAAACAACAGGAAAGAAGTACACTTTGTTGTATTTATGTTTACACTTGTGTTTTAGCATAGATCATTGGCTTAAAAAGGGAGATTGGAAGATTTGTTCTCACCCTCCCTCTGCAACATTTACCTCTAACTATATGAACAGTATGCTGAAAAAGATATGCTGACGACTGTAATACGAGGAAAATGTATAGAGAACTATAAGTAAAAATGTGCCTGTGAAAAAAATATTTTACTTGATTACACATGATGCAATACAACATCTTTTTATAGTATTGTGCTACCCGTTAAATTGAGATGTTACTCTGAAACCAAACAGCCAGAGTTGGAGAAATTGAATATTTTAAGTAAAGGTGCAACAAGCCCTTTAAGCCAACAACTGTTTGTTACAACTTTTCAAACTAAAATGAAAAATCCAGGGGCCCATATTCTGGGTATCTTCTGGTGCATTGGCTGAAGATGGGCAGTCAGGAGCTAAGAGTTGAAGGAAACCTGCAGAGCTAACATTGCTGAATGTCTGCTGAAGAAAGTCAGTGAAAGAAATCACAACATTGCCACTTTTCAGTGACACAGGAACTTGGCAGATTAAAGACGGAGCTGCAAATACGAGAACTGAGTTAATATCTCTACTACAGAATTAAGCTATTTTTCACCATGATAGACTCACAGGAAATTTTTTTAAATGAATGGAAAAAGTCAGTATTACTTAAGAATGCTTTAATAAAACACTATAAGTTACTGATGTTACTAAATCTCAGCTCTTGATTCAAAGCCATGTTTTAATACTTCGTGTGGTAAAATGGGATGTATCCATATAGCACAGTCTCTTTTTTTTAATTTTTAAAAATGTTTTATTTATTTCTGAGAGAGAGAGAGGGACAGTGTGAGCAGGGGAGGGTCAGAGAGAAAGGGAGACACAGAATCCGAAGCAGGTTCCAGACTCTCAGCTAGCTGTCAGCACAGAGCCCAACGCAGTGCCCGAACCCACGAACCTGAGCCGTGAGATCATGACCTGAGCCAAAGTCGGACACATAACGCACTGAGCCGCCCAGGTGCCCAGAGCTCAGTCTTTTGGTTACCTCCAGGACAAACACGGATGCAATTGATTGACTTCCAAGTTGAACTATTACTTGGTCATTTTTGTTTTTATTTTTGCTTTTGCTTTTTCATGAAATGCCATTTCTATGTGAAAGAATGACTGACAAACTATGTTTATTCAAACTTGATTATTAGACAAACATTTCCTTGAACATTTGGGAAGTTAGGCTGTGTAGTCAAGAAAAACAACATTGTGCAACATGTGATGCCAATGATAAAATTCAAGCTTAAAAGTGAAAATTCGAATTTTGAAAATCTTGTATCCTCCACTGTGAGACAGATAGCTTCTCAATTCTTCAACTTTTCTAATAAGGTAGGTAGTGATAGTAACAAATGCAAATCTTAGTATTACTTTAGATCTGGATAATTTAATGACCTAGTTGTTTTTTTTTTTTTTTCAAGAAACCATTATACAATTAACATTGTATAATGTTGTATACAATGTATAATTATACATAGGTCAAGAGCACCTGGGTGGCTCAGTCAGTTGAGCATCCGACTTCGGCTCAGGTCATGATCTTCACAGTTCGTGAGTTTGAGCCCCGCGACGAGCTCTGTGCTTACAGCTCAGAGCCTGGAGCCTGCTTCAGATTCTGTGTGTCCATCTCTCTCGGCCCCTCCCCCACTTGCACTCTGTCTCTCTCTGTCTTTCAAAAATAAATAAATGTAAAAAAAAATTTTAAAAGAAAAAAAAAGATGGACCAACAGATTTTAGTGTAGTTTATCAATATGATTCCAGATTACACATTGCTTTTTTTAAATATTTATTTATGTTTGAGAGAGAGAGAGAGTGAACAGGGGAGGAGCGGGGAGAGAGAGAGAGGGAGACACAGAATCTGAATCAGGTTCCAAGCTCTGAGCTGTCATCACAGAACCTGATGCGGGGCTTGTACTCACAAACTGCGATATCATGACCTGAGCTCAAGTCAGATGCTTAACCTACTGAGCCACCCAGGTGCCCTGGTTCTAGATTACACATTGTAATTGACCTGTTAGAAACTACCACTTGGCAATTTTATTGTAGTGTCCAAGAAGAATGTCCACAATTATTTGTAAAGCTCATGACAGTGCTTTCTTTGTTTAATTATACACCTCTGGGAGGCTCTATTACCTATACATGATTCAACCAAAACAATGTATCACAAGGACTGAATGCAGAAGCAGGTAGGAGAGGAGCTGTCCTCTCTTAAACTAAATGCTGAAAAGGCTTGCAAAAAAGTAAAACAATGACATTCTTCTCACTCACATATAGTGATTTTTCACCAAAGTATGTATGTTAGTATTTCATAACTTATTGTTCCTTTCATTTTTTTAAATTTTTTAATGTTTTATTTATTTTTGAGTGATAGAGACAGCATGAGCAGGGGAGGGTCAGAGAGAGAGGGAGTCACAGAATTCTAAGATAGATTCCAGGCTCTCAGCTAGCAGTCAGCACAGAGCCCGACACGGGGCTTGAACCCACGAACCGTGTGATCATGACCTGAGCCGAAGTTGGACACCAACCGACTGAGCCACCCAGGCGCCCCATCTGATTGTTACTTTTAAATGAATTAATAAATATTTTCATTTTTCAGTTTCTATACATATATTAAATAAGTATAAATACGTTATTAACATCCCTTGGGGGTTCTCATTATTGTTCATAGTAAAAGAGATTCTAAGATCATAAAGTCTGAGAACTGCTGATCTAAACAATCACTGATTATCTTCCCTTACCCATCCCCCTGCCCTTTGAATCTAACTTGCTTTAATTCAGTTTCGTATTCTTTATTTCAAAATCATAACTCTCAGCCCCTGCTAGTATAGCCGTATGAGGGAGAATCACTCTCTCACTCTCCAGGATGCTAGATTAGAAAGACAGAGCAGATGAAGAAAGGAAAGGGAGAGATGAGGGGAGGGGAGGGGAATGGTTGGAGAGGTAAGCAGCCTTTCCTCCCCTTGTAATACAGTCCAGAAACTAAGTTGTTCATACCTAGGGCAGCAAGGAGCTTCCAGGACCCAGACCCAGCACGAAAGTAACACCTGTTCTCACCTACTGATGCTGTTATATAGTTTTAATCATTCTGACACATACAATTGTTAAGAAGATTAAGTGATACGACATATGTAATGGGTTAGCACAGTGCCTGAGGCATAAACAAGCTTGGTAAGTGTTAGATTTTGTTATAATCGCAATTTCCTCACCCTACTCCTAACACTGCCTAGTCCTTCACTTGTCTTTTGAGCTATGACCATAGTTTGCCCTATCTTTTCACAATAGGGCATCATCCATCTTGAGTTATGCAATAAGGGCTGAAAACATCTCCAGAATATTCCAAAACAATGTTTGCTTTGGGATGCAACCCAACACCTTTCAGAGGAGCCTGAGCAAAGTGTTCGGAGCATATGCATACCTTCTAAACATTGGCTTTCACTGCCCTTCGACAGTTGCTAAAGGAAAAAGAGCGAACTTGCAAAAGTACCCCTGAGAGACTTCTTGGTATTTGAGCCTGGCTCAAGGCAGAAAATATGAAAAGCCCTGTGTGAAAACCTGTCTCTGGGTAGAGACCTCTGGCCAGCAAAGGCTGACCTCAATACTCTTCATAAAGCAAACAAGCCTCTGAAAACCTGGCCACTCACTCACGAAGCAACTCAAATTCCAACACTGGGAATCGGACTTATTACTAATACAATTTCCTTCATGAGGAGATGTTGGACACAGAGAATATTCCAACGAGGGCAATTCCGATCCCCAATCCTTCCTATTTTACTTAAGCTGTAGGTGTATTTACACAAAAGTTTGGGCAGCATTAAACCACAGCTAGTCAGAGAACTCCTGGACGCTCAGACGAACTCATCCTTCCCCACTTGAAAGGCATCTCTTGGCCCTAGAATTAGCTAAAGGAGTTTCCGGTTCACAAGGAATCCAGGACTCTAGCACAACATGGCTTTTTGCTTTTCCTTCTTTTTTTTTTTTTT
Organism: Proteles cristata cristata; assembly: GCA_017311185.1. Taxonomy (NCBI): domain Eukaryota; kingdom Metazoa; phylum Chordata; class Mammalia; order Carnivora; family Hyaenidae; genus Proteles; species Proteles cristata. Next base: position 1,717,926 of record JAESUZ010004250.1, read on the forward strand.
TCCTTCTTCCCCTACCTGCTCAACCAACAAGCAAGCTAAGACATTAAGTACTTTTCCACGGCTCTCCACAAATGCAAAATTCTGCTTTTGCTCACATATAAATAAGACTTTAGAATTTACAAAGTGCTCTCTTACCTGCTTCCTTGGTTCATCCTCACAGAAGCCCTGAAAGTGAGGTCGTTGGAGATCCCAGTTGTTAGGGGGTAAAATAAAAACTGCATTTGGAGTTAAGACAATTGAGCTTAAAGTTCAGCAGTGCTGGGAACTCGCCATGTGATCTTACATCGGTTAAGGCTTAGGAGAACTACGGGAGATAAAAAAAAAAAAAAAAAACTAAAATAATAGCAGTGCAGGTCTATTTATCTGTCAAATAACAGAATCCAGAAGTTTACCATCCAAGGTGAAGCCTAATATTTTACTGTTCCACCGTCCTTAACGTGTGGCTTCCACTTCATACGCTGGGACCACGTCTTGGATGTCATCCATCCAGTTCACATTGCAGCCATCATAAAGGAAGAGAAGATGAAGAAGAAAGGAGCAGACGGTACTTAACAGATGTCTTCCATTCCACCATATCTGCCTCTGCTTATCTCCCATTGGTTAGAACTTAGTCATGTGACCACAGCTATCCACAAAGAAGACTAGAAAATGTAGTCCTATTTCAGACCATGTGGCCAGCTAAAAATCTCAAGTCATATTGGCAGAAATTAATGAGAAAATGAATTTTGAGGAAAAACCAGCAGGCTCTGCTATAATTTTAAGCAAGTTACGTGGATTCTCTGAGCCTATTTCTTCATCTGAGAAACATAGAAACTCTTACTTCACAGGCTGGTCCTAAAGCACAGAACTGGTCACAGATCACCCGCTATAAGACAGATGATACCTGGATTGGGGACTTTATTCGTGTGATATGTGAGCTTCCAAGACACTAGTGTGAATTAAATAAGAACCCAGCAGGAGAGTGGAGATTTAAGTGCCAAGCCAGAGAAAGGGGCATTTTTGGATAGGATAGAAAAGGAAACAAAAGTCGGCTCTAAGGAGGTATAATCAAACCAACAATAATGTGATAAAGTGGGAAGGGGAAAGACCAGTGTAATTACTTGATCTACAGCTATTTAGTAGCATTGGATTTCTTTTTACATTAGGTGTTTATAGGGATGAGATTCTAGAAGAATCAACCCAATTTTAAACTCTGGTGTCAATAAATAAATAAATGAAATCTAAATTAATTAATTAAATAAATAAGCACAATCTTTAAAAAAAAATCGGGGAAGGGGGATGGCTGCATGGTTGGCTCAGGTGGTGGAGCATGTGACAGTTGATCTCAGCGTTCTGAGTTTGAGCTCCATGTTGGGTGTAGAGATTACTTCAAAAAATAAAATCTTAAAAAAAATAATAAAGTCTAGTGTCCGTGCAGGAAATGGTAAGGACTACATGGTAATATTTGCAAAACAATTTTGTGAACTATATAGTGCCACTCAAATGTAATAAGTGTTAGTAGTGTTATGCATAACTAATACTATCTTGTCACATTTTTTGTGATTTTTAAGTGGAGACAGCACCTTAAGTCTCAAGTGTACAAAATGTAGGTTTCTGAAAATAGGATTCAGAGCCAGTACAGGCCAGGAACCAAAAAAGTCTATGCTTTAACTGAGAGTACGGTTCTCAGTGGTCCCTCAGTCCTAAGCAAAAGTGGTGGCTCTGGATTGGAGTTGCGGAGACCTGGTTTTCTGACCTGATTGCACTATTCACTAGCTTTGTGGCCTTTGGATGTCGCTTAGCCAAACTGACCCTCAAAATACCCAACCATAAAATGAAGCGATGTGTATTTCCCGAAGAGATAAAGTTGCATATAGATTCTGGATCCACACATTAAATAAATATCAACAGAATAATTATTCTGTGTCACAAGCTTGGCTAGAAGCTAATCAGCTATAATGCACTACCCAAAGTAAAAGCTGTATTAGGTTTTGATTATGAGCGTAGGTTTGGAGGCAGAACCCCCTAGAGTCCTGGCTTCGCTTCTTGGCCGGGTGCATGATTCTTGCCAAGGTGCTTACCCTCTCTGTGCTGAAGTTTACTCATCTGCAGAAGGATGATGATAGCAATGTGTGCTTCATAGGACTGCAGATGCATGTAAAGTGCTTCTAGAATAGTTTCTGTTCAATGTATAGAATATACATTCAATGTATATTCAATGTATAGTTATTCTAGGATAGTGTCCAACGTATATCACCTAGTATTATTATTGATGCCGGTGGTGGCATTCCAGCAAAAATAACTGCTTTGTCCACTGACATGTCTCTCTTACTCTTGGCTTCACTATCCAGATCCTTCAGTGGATGCCATTTGGGGCAACTACTACATGACAAGCAATTGACAAAGACATGGAGATCCACTGTCTATTTCTTAAAGCAACCCTGGAATAGTTCCTGTTGCTGTTGTTAGAAGAAACTCATGCATTGTCTAAGCTCACACTGTTGGCAAGTCATGGGCCTGAACTCTGAATGAAGCCTCTCTGACTCCAACAACTGTGGTCTTTCAGCTTCAACCTATTTTATTTTTATATCCCAACCTAATATTTTCCAAGTATTTGTTTATTCCACCTCTCTGATTAGAAGGAAAAGGAACTTTGCCTAATTCACCCCTTGATGTTACGTACAGCAGAAGCCCATGTTCTTTAGCATAACACTCAATGCTTCCATGGTCCGATCCTTATCCCTTCTCATTCTCCCTCACTGCTCTGTCATTGACATACTTCCTTCATCTCCGTGTATTCTGAACTGCTCTTCAGAGAAGACCTCCCTTCCGATAACCACATGTCTCTGATCTTGCCACATAGTTTGCTTTCCATGCTCCTCTTTCCTTTGCCCATGGTAGTGACAATTCAGGCTTCTTTGAGTCACTTCAGAAAAGGCACATCATAACTTACAGAGGGAAGGTGCAGTGAGTGAAGTCTTCATTGAAATCCATTGCAACTGGCTCTTTCTTTAAAGCATCTTTTTATTTTTATAGAACAAGGATGGGACATGCATTTCTTTTGTTTTCTACAAGATGCGAGCGTTCCTCCAAATTTCCAACTGGAGTCTCATTCTTTAGACATTTATTCACCTCAGACACTGACACACTGACTTAGAGAGAGCTTCCCCTCTGAAGGTGCAGTATATGCTGACCACATCCCCAAATATGTGCGATTATTCCCGCTCCCTAAATATAGCCAGGTATTTATCAAAATAATTTGCAGTTTGAATCAGAGCCATAGATATGACTGAATGGAGCAATTTGAAACACACTAAATAAATGCAGCCAAAGACCTTCCGTGCATCTTAATTCCTAGTTTGAGCTCAGTTTTCTCCAACTGCTCTTGAAAACATAAGTTCAGCTGCATCGCATCTCTTGGGGCTGAACTGTATACATGTGCACATAATTATTATGTTCTAGTTTATGACACATTTAGTCCAAATAATCACACATACCTGACCTCATGCCCACTCTGGGAAAATGGGACAATGGCACTCAATGTGTTTTCATTACATGTCCTGGGAGTGAAATAGACAAGAGAAGCCAATGTTGTTAGTCTTTTGAGAAAGGATGACTCTTCAAACTCCTGAAGAACAGTAATTTTAAAGATCCCACATTCGAGGAATACCTTATCAGAGCGGTAGAAAAAATTTTGTGAAAAAGGGTTTGTATTTTAGTTGCAAGAATATTTTACCAGTTAGACATACAAATGGGCTCTACATAAAAATGTAAGCTTTGTTGGTGTTGCAGAAAGAGCACAGGGATGGAGTTGGGGAGCACAGGGATAAATTGGAGCTCAGTTACATGCTGTGTCATTTTGAGCAGCAACCTTAAACTCCATTAAACCTCAGTTATCTTCGCTGTAAAATTAGAATAGTAATAATTTGGGGGTGCCTGAGTGGCTCATTGGGCTAGGCCTCTGACTCTTGATTTCGGCTCAGGTCATGTTCTCACAGCTCGTGGTTTTGAACCCCACATTGGACTCTGGATTGGAGTATGGAGCCTGCTTATAGTTCTCTCTCTTCCTCTCTTTCTGTTCCTCCCCTACTTGTGTTCTCTCTCTCTCAAAATAAGTAAACTTTAAAAAATAACTTTTAAAGAATAATAATAACTTGTAGTGCCTGGTGGAACCAGTCATTAAAGGATATTATCTATGTTTATACTTTCCTTGGAAAATGGAGCCTTAGAGATGGCTGCAGGTATAAATATAAGGAATTACAACAAAGAGAAGAGGCCTGTGCTGTGATTGACAGATAGTTCAGCTAAAGTTGAGTAACCTCAACTCCTGAATTTAAGTTTCTGCTCTGAAATCCCAGCAACATAGTCATGGCAACTTCAGAGGTGAACCACTTCAGAGAAACCAACCAAAATGCACAGCAGATGGAGGTCGCTCACAGAATACCTCTGTAACTGGAAAAGTAAACTTGAACCCTATTGTAAAACTGCATGGGGAAGTGGCATAGCTATTTACCCAAAAATGGAAATAGGTCCATATCAATAGTTTTGTCAAAACCCAAACTGAATTGTGGATAAGCACTGGGGAAAGTTGAGATCTCATCAAAATAAAATGGAAAAGTGTGTGTGTGCATGTGTGTGTGTGTGTGTGTGTGTGTGTGTGTGTGTGTGTGTGTGGGCGCGCACGTGTGCATGTTTATCCAGGTAGATTGGTTGATGCTTCTCAGAAGGAAGGAGTAGGGAATGAGGGGAAAGGATGGCAAAGAGAGAAATGACAAAGATGCTAGAAGAAAACAAAGATATCTAAAGTTTACCTTTAAGTTTTTTGCACTGATCTAAAGTGCCATTATCTCAAAACTGCATAGAATATTTCCATGCCTACTCTGGCCTTGTGTATATTATGTATGGTTTTTGTCATTATGAAGGAGCGGTTGAGTTTCCTGGGTCAACAGCAGAGAAAAGATAAAGGAACAGCCACAAACTGCAAAGGAGCAAATTAGAAGCAAAAGTGAAAGCAAATTAGAACCAAAAATGATCCCAAGAATATGAACGTGCGCCTTTTGCCCCACTATGGAAAACTCAGAAATATTAGAAAGAATATTGAACTTTTCTCCAAAGACTTTGAATGGGGAGTGAGATGATCTTACCTAGATCTTAAGGGGTAGAAATAGATGCAATACTTTCAAAGAATGAGATTATTTGAAACCTTTATGAACGTATGTGCTCTCTGCCACTACTCTCCTTAGTAACCTGTCTTAATCAGAAGTTTGCTTAGATGAGTGTCAAACTATAAGAAGGGAATGATCTTGGGGTGCCTGGGTGGCTCAGTCAGTTAAGTATCAGACTTCAGCTCAGGCCATGATCTCACGGTTTGTGGGTTTGAGCCCTGTGTTGGGCTCTGTGCTGACAGCTAGCTCAGAGCCTGGAGCCTGCTTTAGATTCTGTGTCTCCCTCTCTCTCTGACCCTCCACTGCTTACACTGTCTCTCTTTCTCAGAAATAAATAAAACATTTAAAGAATTTTAAAAAAAAAGAAGGGAATGATCTTGAAGAATATTCTTTTGTAAGATAGCTCCTGGATTTTTAGAAAATAAGGATGATCTTGGCAAATTAAGAATGGCCTACCCAGTTTCTATTGACCAAGATGCCCTCTCCCCTAGGCCATGGTGGAACTTACTGACCACGCCTTTGTCTGCTTCTTTCTCTTGAATGTACTATTCTGATTAACTTCAGTTGGCACTTTTTTCCCTTCATTTTATTAATACCATTCTCTATGACTCAACCTTACCATGCTCTTGTAGCCCAAACTGTGCTAGCTACCTCCAGATTAGAATAACCTCTCGAGTCATCCCCATTGTTATTTTAGGCTGTTTCTTTTAAAGTTGGCTAAGTTCCCCCACCATGTGCTCTTTGAAGTCTAGATTTTGGAATGTAATCTTACTTTTCTTGTTCCCAAGCTCTTAGAATAAGATAGGGAACTGTACTTCTGAGTATGGAAAACTAGTGTCATGAACTTGGCACCCCATCATTGTTCAATACATATTAATCTACTTTTTTCCTGTGGGATGTAGAAGACCATCACAATCTATTAATGAATCAGCACTTCATAAGAGTTGGAAGTGAGTAGTGAGTTAATAACAGAGGCTGCTATATAAAATATATTGGCAAAGTCAGTTAAGAACTATTATGTCTTTCACATAGGAGATTAGTAATGTGGATTGTAACTTGGGTCCAATGGTATTATTGAGATTGAATGAGTTTATTGATTATGGTTGCAATATATCTAGGCAAAAGAGTTTGGATTCTAAAGTTGTCTGGAAGTTAACACGAGTTAGTATAGACCCATGAAATGAATTGTTAAAGGTGCTCATGCCATTAATATGATACATCCCTATCATGCTTGTCTTTATACGTCTATTTCCTCTACTAGTTTGTGAAATCCTTGAAGGTAAGTACTATGTCTAATTAATCTTCTATCCTCTCGTGCCTACTGCACAATGGCACCTAATAGATGTTTACGGAATGTACACAGAATACACAACCCATCTTCCCACTTAAGCAATTACCCTGTCCATGGAGTAACCATATCCACTTTATTGTAATACTATGTCAACATTCAGCCCCCTTGCTGTGTTTCTTTTCAGGGGCTAATATTTCTCCTCTTTCAGATTTGAGCTTTTGCAAAAGAATGAGAAAGTAAGATTGGAGGTTTAGGGGCTTGGGGTTTTCAGTTCATTTCATCTTGAGAAGACTACTCAAGATTTGAATAGTGGAATATTTGCTATTTAGCAAAACAATCCCTCCAAAGAAGGGATGGAAAGGACAAAATAAGCAAAGATGTTTGGCTACTGTGATATTCTAACAGACTCAGAGAATCTTCACTTGTCTCATTGTGCATGCTGATGCTGCCTGCACCTCCGTGTCTACTGAGGGGAAAGAGCATGGCTTCCCATGGGTGGCTCTAAGCAGCTAGAAAATGAAGGAAAGTAGAAAACAAATATTGGGTTCCTGGATGGGGATGAGTAGGAGGAAAATGAACTGAACATGTATTGTGTGTCTACTTTGTGCCCGGTATTATGGCTAAGATGGTTTTCTATGGTTTTGGTACAATTCCATAAGAAAGATATCAATATGGTTGCCATTCTAAACATATAGAACCCGATGTGTTCACAGTTACACAGTAAGTGGCTGGGATACTTAAGTAGGTCTTTTTGGCTCAAAGAATCTATTTCTATTAAGCCAGTATTTCCTGTGTATTTCTGAGTAAAAGAATCACCTGGAGCACTTGATAAGATATATTTCCAGGCCTCCATCTAGATATCTTTCATGAAGAAGTCTGAGGTGGGGGTAAGCATGTAAAGTTTAGCAATTATATCAATGCGTTTATATGACCTAGAAAGGCATGCGTCCCCTTCTGAACTACAATACCTTCCCAGAGATACCCAAAGTATCAAAATATCCCAGAGTATCAGAATAGCCCAAGGCAGATAAGAGACCAAAAGGCTGTAAGTATCTCTATTATCTCCCTTGCTTCCAGCCTTTGTCTATCCATTTCATTTAATGGACAAACATAGATATATAGATATAGAGAGATAGAGATAGAGATAGAGATAGAGATAGATATTCATTTCATGTCAACTCAGCTTAAATCACTCTTTCCACAGAGTGACCTGCCAAGACCCCTATCCAAATTTTTAGAAGCCCACTTTGGAGAGCACTTAGGTTGGACAATGTCATTCTAGAAAACTAGGCAAAAAAGGGGAAGTCAAATGGTTGTCCACATTAATGTGGTTTAAGGGACCTGAAAGTTCTTTTTCTTAACTCTCATTCCTATCTCTGCTTTTCTGTCTGCATGTTTCCGCATCTGTGGCTCTGAAACGTGTATGGATTATCTGTGAATGCCTGCCTCTTGCCACTAAGCTTTGAAGTGCTTATAAGCTCTTATTTATTAAGGCAAGGTTTCTAGAACCCTCTCTAAAGATTATTTTGGAGGAATCAACACTTGTTTGTGAAACAGTTTCCCTTGAAGTGCCCCAAAAGACAGAGAAAAGTTACCTGAGCCACTGGGACATGTGCAAGTAATACCACAGCAAAACAAAAAGCATGAGACTCATTTAAAGTTTTTGTTTTTCTTTTTTCTTTCTTTTTTAAAAACGTTTTTTAACGTTTATTCACTTTTGAGAGACAGCGTGAGTGGGGGAGGAGCAGAAAGAGAAGGAGACAAAGAATCTAAAATAGGCCCCAGGCTCTGAGCTGTCAGCACAGAGCCCGACGCGGGACTCTAACTCACAAACTGTGAGATCATGACCTGGGCCGAAATTGGATGCTTAACCAACTGAGCCACCCGAGCGCCCCTCTACTTTTCTTAAAATTTCGTATGGCCTAGGATTTCCAATATTGAAGATATTTAAATATATTAATTAAAAATTAATTAATTTAATTATGTTAATTTAATAATAAAATCATTTAATAAAATGTAAATTAATGAAATGAAACAAAACTTAAATGTTTATACTTAAATATGGGCTTTCCACATTTAAGATATATTGCCATTTGCTTTCATTAAAAAGTATATTTTCTTGGGGTGCCTGAGTGGCTTGGTTGGTGAAGTGTCCAACTTTGCCTCAGGTCATTTTCTCATGGTTTGTGAGTTCCAGCCCCTCTTGGGTCTCTCTGTGCTGACAGCTCAGAGCCTGGAGCCTGCTTCTGATTCTTTCTCCCCTTCTCTCTGTCCCTCCCATGCTCATGCTCTGTCTCTCTTTGTTTCTCAATAATAAATAAACATTAAAAAATCTAAAGTATATTTTCTTAATATGAAAAAATTGAATCTCTGCGTATATATAATACATATAAATATATGTATATATTTTTAATATAACTTATTGTCAAATTGGCTTACATACAAAACCCCATATGTATGTATTTTTATGCTTGTCTCATCTAAAGGCTTTGCCATCCTTGTGCACAGTTGAAGTCTAGTGGTATTCATCTACCAGCATGCATTAACACCTCAGCTTAAATCAGCTTCTTAGATCGGGTAACTTTCCCCAGACGATGTGATCCAAGATGCTAAAACGCTTAATAGCACGTGGGAAAGACAAGCCATTAGCAATGGTATGAGTTGACACATACCCGGATGTTGAGTGTTACATAAAACGCACTCAATCAGTTGACCAGTCAGTTGTAGTAAAGTATCCCTTGGGGTCAGACCTGCTTCCCAAGTCCTCTCTCCCTCGACTCCAGACTAAGTAGCTATGCCTAAATTTTTTTCCAGATTACATATTGTTTCCCCATGCACCATCGCATTTGATTCTCACATTAATTAACTTCATACAACTCACAAAGCAGAAACTGCAATGAGAAGCAACGAGATTACAAGACTTGCCTGGAATGACATAGATAGTCCAGTCTCTCTTCACTTTCCCATACCTCTTCCATTCCCAGCAAGTTCTTAGACATTTTCATAAGCATAAGACACATTTAGCCAATTGTGGCTGAGCTGAATTTATTATTCCTATTTAACAAGGTTGGGAGTGCAAAGCTTAGAATTGCAGCTCAGCCCTTCCACCCTTCTGCATCTGGAGTCATGTAAAAACCTCATCCTGTTTGCAAAAATACTAATGATAATTTGACTAGTATTTTCACACCTCCCCACAAAACAGATTTTAGATTACAAATACTGATCTGTGTGCTGCCCAACTGATACATCTCTTTCTGTGTTATTGCTGTAAAATCAAGAGACTATTCTTTTTAAGTTCCAAAGGGCTAGACTGAAGTCAATATTTGTAAATATTAACTACCAAATGTTTTCTTCCAGTCTGATAACATGCAATATAAATTGGACTGCATTATATAAAACTCTCCATTTACATGAACTGTGCTCTTTAGCAGAATGGTGGTGGTATAGAAAAGGGCACAATTCAGCTCAAAAACCTTGACTCTTTATCATCCATCAGTCAAGGTGAAAAGCTCTCTGAAACTCCAGTGAGATTAGATTTAACATAAACTTCCTGAGCTGAATTCCATTATTGCTAAAATAACTGGAAGGAAATCATTTAAATATTTTTCAGAATGCCAATATTGGGGCTTACTTGTCTTTTGACTAATAGAATTTTAAGAGTTCATCCTCCCTCAAAGTGTCAAGAATTACTTAAGTTTTATACCTAAAAAGGACATTACAAGAGTGTTATTTCAACCTTCCTGCTAATGAAAGATATCCTGACAGAACTGAACCAAATTTTCCTCCAGATGTCCAGTAACAGATTCTATTACTTCCCAAGAGATGTTCTTCCATTGCCGAACACAAAATTATGTTGGTGGATATAACAAAAGTGACAAGAAATGACCATAAGACCATACTGCAGTCCCCAGAAGAGAAAAGAAATAGGCGATAAGCTTCTTGTATTCTGATAGCCAGGTTTGATATAGTCATGATGAAAACAGTTAATAGTTCAAACATCTGCTAGAAATCTCATTCAGTTAAAAGAAAAACATGCAATAAGTTCATAACTCACCCAGTGATTATTTCCATTTTCAGAATATAGAGAAAAAGAAATACTGTGTGGACATTATTCATAAGCAGCAATTACTAGCTATATGGAAATGATTTGAACTGAAAAAAGGGATTAGTGTATTATATTAAATTTCGTATAATTGAGAAAATCAACTTGGTACAAAATTGGACATGAGGCAACTTTCAAGGAGCCAAAAATAAAAGTCCGTGTAATCTCACGATACTCCAATTCACTTACCCTATTAGCTTTCCACCAGTGGATGTGCCATGCACTATGCATCTATGTCTGCCATGCTCTGTGAGGTATAAGGGGAATAAAAATGAATATCTGACTGAAGGAACTGGTAATCTAGCAGACAAAACAAATAAATCCAGGATTCAGGCCTGTGATCCTAACTTTAAGACAAAAGGTTGTGTTCTCTTGACTTTACTCTTCACCTGTGTGCATTACAGGATTTGGACAAGGAGTTCTTTGAGTATCCTTATGAGTGTGAATGACAAGATCACTGGTGGGAGAGTTTGCTCCAACATTCATCTCAAGGCAGCCCAAATAGCTTTAAAGTTTTCTGTTGTTTGCTTATTTTCTTGAGAGAGAGAGAGAGAGAGAGAGAGAGAGCGAGCTAGAGCACATGGTCAAGGAAGGGGCAGAGAGAGAGGGAGAGAATCCCAAACAGGCTCCCCATGGTCAGCACAGAGCCCTCCACAGGGCTTTATCTCATGACACGAGCCCAAATCAAGAGTTTGTTGCTCAGTCAAATGAGTCACCCATCACCCCCAACACAAACAGCTTTAAAACACTTCTAATGAGCATTCTAGGGATGAGGGAGGGTGAGGAAAATAAAAGTAAGGAAACTAACACTTTTAAGTGCCTAATATTATTAGCTGGCATTACACTGGGTGTTTCACATTCAATATCTAACTTCACCAGCAGAAAAATTACGTGGAGTTAAGTGTTTTTATATCAGTTTTATGCCAGAGGAAATTCAAGCTGAGTGGATTCTACCACGTGTCTGAAATCACATAAGTACCCGAGTAAGGATTAGACCTTTCTAAATTCCCAACAAAACTTCACATTGTAAGGCTAAGGCCAGTCTGTTTTCCAAGGCTTTGAAAACTATATTCTGAGTTCTGTTTTTTCTGCATCCCTTATGTGATATCATCGACAGGACGCTGAGTCTGTTTGATTGAATTTAGTTCAACACTACTTTCAACTCACATTCCAAAAATGTATCTGCCAAATTTTGGAGATACAGAGATGAATGAGACATGGTTTCTTTCTTTGAAGAATTTAAGTCTAGCAAAGGAAACAAAATGCTAGCACAGAAAGAGAGCAGTGCAGGATGTATTTGTAGACATTAAAACAGGTGGAGTTGTTCACTGAGTCACAGCTAACTCCCTCTGTGATGGAACTCAGCTTAGCTCTCTATCCTCTCTCTGCCTTCCTCCCTCTCCCATCAGCCACACACCTAGCTGCAAAGACATTTTCTCAGTTCCTGGACCTCTCACACAGCCTTTCTTCAGGCCTTCACACACCTTGTTTCCTCTGCAAGCCTTAGCTTGCCTGTCCACATGACTTCCCTTTCTCACTGACATGCTCACCTGGCTAATTCCTACTTGTCATCCGAGTCTCCACCTGTGAACTTTCCGGTTGGCAATAGGTGCCCCTGCTTATTTTAACCATTACTTGGGTGAGCTATGGTAAGGTCAGCTGTAGATCAAAGGAGGGATACTGGAAAAGGTTTTGCAGGTTTGATACCCATGGTTCCCTGGAGAGGACACAGCCTGTGATGTAGGACCACATGGGGAAGCACCGAGGTCAGTCATGAAGAAAGGGGAACTGTGGATGGCGCCTTTATGTGGTTTCTGTGAGAAAGACTAGACAGGGCAAGGTGAGCAAACTGGATTATTTGAACAACCCCAGCAGGACCTGGGCCAGGGGTTGACCCTGGGGTTTTAGGGCAGGCATACTAGTGGCCTGGAGTATGAGATCCCAGTAATTGAGGCATTGGGGGACTGGACTTCATCAGCTGCTCAAGAAGTGGAACTAACTGACTGGTAGCTAGGGTTCCCAAACTGGGTCAAAACAGCATTTTTTAAAATCAATATATACTGTGTGTCATCTCAGACACCTTGGACAACTTCGATCATTAAGCGCATGCTGTGTTGTTATAGCTTATTGAGTCTGTCTTTCCCTCTTGATTAAGCTGGCTCCACGAGGGCAAAAATAACCCTAACATCTAAGATATAGGAGATGGTTTAAATGAAAGGTAATAGCATTTAGGTTGTGTTTTGAAGGATGAATAGGAGATCCCTAGGAGCAAGTGTGTTGTAGAAAACATAGACAAAGGAGAGAGTAGACCAAAGGCTTCAAGATATGCCAGAAAGTGTTTATTTGAGAATGACAAATGTTTTCTAGTTAGCATTCAGGGAGAAATATCAAGGTGTATGAGGTTAGAAAAGATATCTTGAAGTCTGATTAAGAAAAGCTTTATATGTTAAGCTAAGGAATTTGGATGCTATGCAATGGAGAGTTATCAAGCCCCAGCACCAAAAGATAGCTTGCTCACCAAGTACCATGGGTGGCTTCTCAGGATGAGAAAGAATTAGGAAAGATCCAATGTGTCCTACCACGACAGATGTCCAGTGTTCAACTGGCACAATTTAAGCCGAAATTCTTTTACCCCTATAGCCAGCCTCCACATTCAGTTCCCTGTAGCGTCCATGATCAGATACAGTTTCATGTGTAGATGAACCCAAAACAAGCTACAAAGAAATCCCTCAACTCTTATTACCCATAGATTACATCTTGTTTTTCACCTCCTTTCTGAGTGTAGCGCGAGGAGATGAAAAAGAAGCCTCCAGAAGTATAGATAGTGCATATTTCCAAGTAATGTGTAATGCATAATATGTAATTGCTAGTCATGAAAGATATGTTCTCTAGGCAAGTTATATTTATCTAATGACTGTCCAACTATCTTTAAATTACCGTTTAATAACCATCATGCTCTCTTACTAAGGAAAAACCATACATGGTGTGATATTGTGCTATCGTTTATTATTTTTCTTCAGACACAGACATGACACTATAACATTAAGAAGTCATGTCTTTGGCCAGATTCAAATAAATAAAATACACTCAAAGCCGCAATCTGTGAAAGATCGCAGGGTTTCCATAAGAAAACGAAAGTGTAGATGCAGACATCTGATTTGCTCAGTCCCTTCATGAACCCTTTGCAGCCTGCTCCATGTGAGACACAAAGGGCTTTTGTGACGCATATGCTGTGCATCACAAATGGAGAGCCCCGGCCAAAGAAAATATACAGTTACCAGAAGAATAAACCCAGGATGAAAAGCACAGAGGTAGCATCAATAGACGTCTAATATGCCATTGGCCCCATCTGGTTAGAATCACATCATCAAAATTAGAGCTGGAGTAGACCTTCCAGGTCATCCCTGGAACACCTTGCCAACACAACAATCATCTTTTTGAGGACCAGCTCCAGTTCAATTTCATGTGTCTCAAGAGACAAGAATTCCACAGATTCTGTGGGCAAGATATTTACCATATTTAAGGAGGCAAATGTAGTCATAGTAGAGATTTCAGTCAGTAAAATAATTGCAGTCAGCCTTTGAAATACAAGGCGTTGGCTTTCTTTTTCTTTTTTAGTAGGTATTTTCTCCACAGAAGACAAAGAACTTGGTGCCTGGAGAATCACAAATGGAATAGAAACAAGAATTGCAGCAAGCGGTACAAAGATATAAGGGGAACCTCAGAACAGTTTCAAGGGACCTCACAGGATCAGTCCCAAGAAATTTTATGTCAGTGTTCAGTCTTATTCTATGATAAGGAAGGGGCTGACACAGAAGTCAGCTCAGGTGGTGGAAAAAGACATAATCAGAGGTATAGGCTCTCACTCTAGATAATAAAGGACCCTTGGTCATCTTTTGGAGATGGTGGGAGAAAGGAGGACAGTTGCATATTAAGAGAAATCCTGTGTGAAAAGCCGAGAGGTGGAATCAGAACACGTGTCCAATTTTCAGAGATCTGATGGTGGGATCAAAGATACAGCCTATGGAGTCAGGAGTTTGGAAGGAGGAAGATAAGATCTAGTACAAACAGGTTGGGATCAAAAGGAATGAGGGGGTCTTCTAAGTGATTCTGTTTGAGTCTTTTGAAAATTGTTTTTAAATAGTGAAAGCTTTTGTTCAAAGGAAGAGTTATGTGGCGGCTCGGTATGTGTGACAGATACACAACATAGAAACATAGAGTGAAACGTGACCTGGGATCAAATCAGGAAGGAATGCTGAAGTCCGCCTGCCCAAACCTACCAATTTCAGTGGAGGACCTTGCTCTATTTCTGTGGAACAGCCGGAATTGACTTAAAACATGAATTTGCAACAGTAGAGTCAATAATCAATTATGTTGAGTATTCTGTAGTGGGTGGGACACATCAAAGGGGAGGAGGAATAATTCTTTAATAAAGCATTCTAGCCATGGAACTCAGTGCTCTTTTACTTAGGGCAATATCTTATTACCTCATACATCCATGTGACTGAGATGTCCTCAAAAACACCACTGTCATATTTGTTTCAGCAGACAGAGCCTGTGATGTGCTGCTTGTGAACATTTCTGTGGCTTGACTTATGTACCAGCAAAGCAGGCCAGCCCAGATTCAGGGGTTCAAGATGGGGAGAATAGCTAAGAGACAGAATGGTATACAGAGTTAAAAAGAGAGAAAACAGAATACTTAAACTAGAAAAGAGGAGAGGAGTTAGAAAAATAAAAGAAAAAAATCCAGAGTCAGTAACAGGACCAGCAAGGATGAAACTGGCTACTGTGGTTTATGGCTATGCCATTATTATTATAGCATGGTTGTTTTCCTGAACCAAATGTATAGACCGTCCTTCATTACTGCTAACAGAAATATGACTTTGTTTGGATAATATGCCCTCCTCTATCCAACCAAGTTTAACTAGACCAGTCATAGTAATTCCTTTCACTTCTCCAATAATTGACTTAGGAATAAGCATATGATGCCATTGTGAGCAAAGGGGAGATCTAATATGCAACTTCTGTGAAGAATTTCCTTCCCTACAAAGGTTTAACTGGAGTAAGATGGCCCCCCTTCTTTTCCTAGATGTTAAATCTGGGTAACTGAAACTATAGCAGTCGTCGTGTGACTGTGAGAGAACTTCCTGAGTGATAATGCTAACACAGATAGCTTGAACCTTCCATATTCCACTTCTATTCCACTGATTGACCCAACCTTGTGGCTTCTCTTTATGAGAAATATTACCTTTCTTCTTATGTCTTAGGTTAGTTGAGGCAGGGGCTTATGTTACTAGCAAGCTAAGCATTTTGACTGATACCAGAGGGTGGAAAGCAGCTTTATAACTCAATCACAGTTGGAATCTACTTATTCGTTACTTGTACACATTATTTCATCTCTATCACTGACATGAAACTTGAAGCAGCAGATATTCACTCAATGGAGATGGCCCAAGAAATATGATTGCCGAGGGACATGGGCTGATTTTGTAAGGTGAAGTCACAGAGTCCAAGCAAACAGTTTAATGTTTAAATGTTTATGTCTATTGGACTGACATAGACCACATGGAAGAAAGAAAAGTATTTGGAACAAAACAAGGAAAATTAATCAATAATGTGTGCGATCTCCTTGGGCATAGGCACCATGCTTTCTCTGTTGTTGTGGATCCAGTACTCAACAACATGCCTGGCATGTGGTAGGTTATTTACAAGTGCAGAATTAAGTAATTGAAGGAGACTAAGGATCTAGTAATTAACATCATTCTTTGTTTCATCTAGACATTTTCTAGTTGCTTATGGCATATTTGAGTAGATAAGGCTGAGCTGGAACCAGGAACTAAATGAAAGCACTAGAGCTAGCTAAGCATGAGCTGCAAACATGGCACACTCATGGGAATCTGAGGCAGAGACTGTTGATTATTCATTAAAATTAAAATACACATTCATCTTCCCAGCATGGCAGTAAGAGTTACAATGCATAAATCTAAAACCTACATTCATGAGCATCACAGCTCACAATAATCTGACATGTTCTACCTTCTTTGAACTTTCTGACAACTCTGGGCTCACACTAGACTACAGTTTCCAGGCTCTCTTGCATGGCTTTTCCATATGAAAATGTCCACATGACTAAGCCAACAGAATGTAAGTGGACTTGATGGATGTCATTTCTGAGCATAACTTTTAAGAGGCAAGTGTGTTGCCTTCATAGCCTCCATTCACTGCTCTGCCAGGTGGATGAAGATAGCGACAAAGCTCAAGCGAGCACCGGAGTCACAAGCTGGAAGGTGCCTGGGTCAGTGATAAACAGTCAACACCAGCCAGTAATAATATGCAGTTGTAATTTTTCTGTTACATATAATGCCATCTTTTTGGTCTACTTTAAATAATCAACTTGTCCACACCAATTTGGCTTATAAGCACAATACCAGCCTTGTTAACATCTCAAGATGATAGGGATAACTATGTTTTAAGTATTTTCAGTGAAAATAAATGTGTTTTGTAGTTCATGATGATCTGATATACAGTAGTTGGTATGATCCTTCCAATAACCCCATAAAATAGGCAGAGTAGATATTGTTATCCTTATCTGAGAGAAAAATTGTTGATCAAGGAGATTGAACAAATTATCTAAATCTACTGAGTGCTACATTTAGAATTCAAGAACAAATCCTTTAATTTCAAAGTTTTGTTTTTCTTATTCTAAATATGCTGAATGTCGGCCTCCACACAAAATATCTTTTTGATGATAACTTCACTGCAGAAATTCTCCCAGTGGATTAGAGACTATTTTTAGAGAGTCAACTCACTTGAATTCTAATATGGAATTTAAATATGGAAGGATTTATAATAACAGAGGATTTAGCAATGAGGTTTGCTCTATCAGACTATTTTTCTTTGTAGAGTCTCTTAGTCCCTCAGACTTGGATGGTTCCCACCAAGGTTATTGACTCATTCTCCTTCCCAAAAACCAAAAGCTTCTCTGACACATCACTAAGAACAGGTCAGCCTCTCTGGTTGGTCACCTCTAATGATGGGGCGCACACTACCTCAAAAGCTTTTTCAACCTATTGTTAGAGCGGTCAGCTCATCCCGGTTTTCAAGAATTTTCCTGGCCTTATAACTGAAAGTCCCACATCCTGGGAACCCCCCAGTTTTGACCAACCTGGAAAGGCTGGTCACCCTATTATTCCTGAACAATGGAAATTATTAATTTCCAATTTTAATTGAAATGATATCTGCCTTGCTATAACTTCTAATTAGTTCCTATTATCCAACCAACATTTGTTTCTTGGTGACATCTGGATGGTCTCTGGTTTTCTATAGCTACCAAAGTTTGAAGTAAAGCCACACTATCATAAACTGTAAGATCAATAGATGAGGGGCACCTGGGTAGCTCAGTCAGTCAAGCAACCAAGTCTTGATTTCAGCTCAGATTATGATGCCAGGTTTGTGGGACTGAGCCCCACATCAGACTCCACACTGAGCTTGGAGCCTCACAAAGCTTCTCTCTCTTTCTCCCTCTGTCTGTTTCCTCTATTTGTGTGCCCTCTGTCTCTCTCTCTGTAAACAAAAATCAATAGATATAAGCTTTTAGTTTTGTAATCTTTGGTCTAGATAGACAGAGCCTGATGATGCACTAATAATAATCTCTCTCCCCTAAATATGTTATTCTCCCTATAAGCTTTTAGTGTTAGCCTTTTGAAATTATTTTCCTGGTTCTCCAAGTTGAGTTTCACAATAGAATTAATGACAATAAAAATAAATATACACCTACTGTAACCTTTCATGGATAAAGATAATTTATTAATTAATAATAACTCTTAAACAGAAATTAGTTAATTTCCCATTTCATGTTCTTGAGGAAAAAATAGTAACTGTCTTCTAAGATTCACCATTGAGCTTAATATGTAACTGAGACTTGAACTCTGTTCTTTCTTTCTCTCTTCCTTTCTTTCTTATTTTCTTTCTCTCTTCCTTTTTCTCTTCCTTTCTCTCTTCCTTTCTGTCTTATCTTCTTTCTTCCCATTTTTCTTTCTCTCTTTCTTTCTCTCTCTCTCTCTCTTTCTTTCTTTCTTTAAATATGAGCACACCGTTTACTCTTTGGGGAAAGGAACAGTCTCTGTTATTGGGTACTGAGGGACCACCAAAACCAGGAAATTCATGTTTTATGGGTTTTCCCCAAATCAAAGCACCAGGGTTATGGTCAACATCACCCTTTTATTCCCACTGGGTACTTCCAGAGAGGTGCCTTTGGGGGCAAAGAAAACTTTTTGCAGTGAAAAGCACATGCACTTCATTGCTTTCTTTCCTGCTGAAAATCAAGACTGGGATCCAAAGAGCCCATAAGGTTCTGCACCAAGCCAGACAGGTCTCTTTATGCTGCCTTGACTTTCTTGCTACTTATGCTATCTGCCACCTGATAAAACACTTCATAAACCTAGTTCTTGAATGTATAGTCACTGTACATAGCAAAATAAAAACTAAAATGATGACTATTATCATAACTACCAGGATGAATCTGAGAATTTTGAGAATGAAGTGTTTCTAGAGAAGATTTAGGTTGACAGCACTTTGGGAAAATTATAACAATATAAGATTATAAGGTTAAAATAACATAGTCTTGTAAGTGGAGTGGGATTTTTGAGGACTAAATTTTTAAATAGTAGGATGTTAGAATGAAATGGGACTTCAGAGATCATTTAGTTAAACTGTACCCATTCTGCAAATGGGAAAACTTAAGTCCAGAGAGCACAGATCACCACACTGATAGTCCATGGCAGATTCTGAAGACAACCAGATTGATCTCTCATTCAAATTCAACAAGCCAAAGAGTGATTCTCTACCTTTGGGGACTGAGGAAGCCCTTTGAGAACTGGATTAATGTCATGGAATCTGTCAA
The DNA here is from genome assembly GCA_017311185.1 of Proteles cristata cristata. Lineage (NCBI taxonomy): Eukaryota > Metazoa > Chordata > Mammalia > Carnivora > Hyaenidae > Proteles > Proteles cristata. The sequence goes on from JAESUZ010004250.1 coordinate 1,737,365, forward strand.
AATGCACATACACTCAAAATTTCTCATATAATTTCAGGAGACTAATATACCTTGCGAAGCTTGTCTTGGGATCCCCTTGGACTATGCTCTTAAGCCCTGGTTGATTTCCCAAGGGAAAAAATCAGGGAATTCCTGGATGGGCTCTATATTTAATGGATACTTAGAATTAAGAATTTAATTACTTGAAATTCAATACTTTTTAAATAGAAATCAATTTTTGGTTGTTGTTTTACATTCAAGTTGAGGCTTTATACAAGTTTTACATTAATAGATTATTTAGGTATTAGAATTAAGATCAGAAATTTACCTCAAGGATTAGTAAGGTAGGACATGGTCAATGTCACTCAAATTAACACCTTAGAATGGCTACGTCTAATATTGCCAAATCTATGATTCAAAATTTTTATATAAACTTGGGGAAAACAACTTAAACTTTTTTTGCCCCAATTTTAGAATGACCTCTGCAGGCCAACTATACTGCAAGTCTTTGATAAATAAACAGTGATAAATAACTGATACTAGTAACTAATATTTACTGTTCTCTTACATTATATCAAGTGCATGCTAGTGAGTTTATGGGTTATCTTTTCATAACCGTGTAAGTTGGGATATTTATTCACATTTTTAACAGTTAAAAAGAATCAAATCTCACAGAGGTTTAAACATTCCCTAAGGGCCATCAGCTAGTGTAGTCACCCACTATTCTGTCCCACTCCGCTCACAAACCAAGAGAAATTTGGTAATTTCTGGGAGCAATTTTAGTCATCATATCTAGGAAAGTGATATTCACATCTCTTATGTCAGGCCAGGAATGTCACTAAAGATCATTTAATGTAGAGAATAGACCTCCCACACACAATAAAGAATTATTTGGCCCAAATGTCGATGCAGCTGAGGTTAGAAGATCCTAAACCATTAAGTGTTAGGGGTGCCTGGGCGGCTCAGTTGGTTAAGCATCTGACTTCAGCTCAGGTCATGATCTCACTGCTCTGGGTTTGAAACCCATGTCGGGCTCAGTGCTGACAGCTCAGAGCCTGGAGCCTGCTTCAGATTCTGTGTTTCCTTCTCTCTCTGACCCTCCCCTGCTCACGCTGTCTCTCTCTCTTTCTCTCTCAGAAATAAATAAAACATTTAAAAAAATAAAAATTTAAAAAATGCCCTCCCACACACACTTGCAGTCTATCTCTTTCTCAAAAATGAATAAATGTTAAAAAAGAAACAAGTGTCAGATTGAGACTTTATACTTAAAGAATATGATCCCAGAATGCACACTCAATATTTGCTTTCAAAATGTATGTTTAATATTACATATTTTTTCAAAATAATAATAGTCTTTCATTTTGAAAAATGTGGTTGTGCTCACTGGACAGTTTATAAGTTACAATTTATAGAGTTTAAGCTCCAGGACTGGGTAAATCTGGGTGGACTATGACAACAGTATTTGCATATGTGTACCACAGGAGCTGGTGTGTAGAATGGAACCTGACTAAAACAATCTCCGTGACAGGTCCACCTCAATAGAGCATCAATACTTAAGTATTTTGAAGATCACATTTGGGTCATAGTTTATTGGGGGAGGTGCTTTGTAAGAGATTGGTAAAATTGAGGAAATCTGTGTGCTTAATATTGAATTATTTGGGGGGCGCCTGAGTGGTTCAGTAGGTTAAGTGTCTGACTTCGGCTCAGGTCATGGTCTCACGGTTCATGAGTTCGAGCCCCGCATAGGACTCTGTGCTGACATCTTGGAACCTGGAGCCTGCTTCAGATTCTCTCTCTCTCTCTCTCTCTCTCTCTCTCTCTGTTTCTCCCCTACTCATGCTGTCTCTCTCTCTCTCTCAAAAATAAATAAAAACAGTAAAGAAAATTTAAAAACTATTGAATTATTTTTCTCAAGCATCTTTTGTACAGTGAGCTGGGATTGGTACAATTCTTTTTTAAAATTTTTTAAATGTCTTTATTTTATTTTGAGAGAGAGAGACAGAGAGCGAGTGGGGGAGGGGTACAGAGAGAGGGAGACACAGAATCTGAAGCAGGCTCCAGGCTCTGAGCTAGCTGTCAGCACAGAGCCTGACATGGGGCTCAAACCCATGGACTGTGAGATCGTGACCTGAGCTGAAGTCAGGACTCTTAAGCGACTGAGCCACCCAGGTGCCCCGGTACAATTCTTAAAGTTGTAACTCAAGGTCTACACCCAGGAAGATGTCATCCAGGCTGGTGTGCATTTTAGCTAAACACAGGCTGGCATGGTTTTAGCTAGACACATCAGTTCCATGCTGTGCCCTGGGATGAGAGCAAGCTGCTGTCCACTGTCCTCACCCATCTTCCCATTAGGAAGCAGGTGCCATGCAAGCCCTCAAAGGTCAGTGAAGAAAGCATGACTTTGTGACTCCAAAGCAGACTGAACAGAGCATTCTTTTATCTTGGTGCAAAGGTGCAGCCTTTGTTTCAGTACTGATTTCTTTAGGTGCAATCACTGATAGCCTTTAATCAGAAACTGAATCCTGAGGATTCTGGCAATTGCCCCACACAGTAAATCATGGACCTCAGACCCCACGTATCATTTGCATTAAGCAGTAGAGCTTTAGAGTGTGGCATGAATGGGGGGCATAGAAACAACTCCTTTGTGCTTGATAGTTAGTCCATATTCGTTTCACAAGTATTTCACGAGCATCTAACTGTACAATTATTTTCATAGTGCTTACACTGGTGAAACCAACAAGGATACAAGAATATTATTATGCTCTTAGAACTTTTACTCTGATTAGAAAAATTAGACTACTAAAAAAATAAATTAACCATTCATTTTATTTCCAGACATTTAAAAAAAAACATCTATTATGTATGAAGTACTGTGATAGGTATAGAAAAAAAAAACATAACTGAATACATGAGCCCTCTCCTCAGGAAGCTTATAATGTAGTGCAAGAGGCAGAGAGATGAATAGTGAGAAGAGAAAAGAATGGAAAAATAAAGGAATTAAGACATAAATAAGGGCTCTGACCTTTCCTTTATGAATCACCTTAGGAAACATTGAATGTTCTGGGGCTTAGTTTTCCCATCTGTGAAATAGGCACAATTATACCTATTTTATAAGAAAAGGGAATTTTTTTAATGTGCTATAATAGAAGCAAGACTATCGGCATTCGCTTGCTCTCAAGTCCAGAGATTCCACAAAAGACACCCTTGATTTCTGTGCCAGCCCTAGAGAAGCCAATGCAGGACAAGCTCCTCCCATTCTCCCCTCAGAGATCCCCCAACCCAGAATAACCAAGGGGATCCAGACCCTGAGATGGAGGATAGAAGAAAATGGAAAAGTTATTGGACCCAGCCACCAGGTAAGTGAAAGACACACAAGGACAGGTACAACATATATAGAATTATCTCTCTCAGAGTTTCCCAGTGTGTTCCTTAGGTGACAGGCTTTGAAAACATGGGTTGGTAGAACATTGGCAGTGAACTCTATCTTCCTGACTTAATCTTCAGTCCTGGCCATGTGTCATTATCATTTCCTAGAGTTTGTCTACAAGTATAGATGCCAAGATCCCACCTAAAACCATTGAATCAGAATTTCTGGAGGTAAAGCCCAAGAAGCTGTATATTGAAGAAGCACTTTAGGTGATTTTGACTTGAAGTCCAGTGCGGAAATCATGGTACTAGAGCCTTATGGGATGAGGATGAGAGTGTTGTGGGCAATAAAACGTTTTCACTTCTGATTTGTGCTCTTCAATATGCAGAAGCGACTCTAAGATGAATTGACCTCATACATGAGAAGACACATTCTTTCTTTGATTATATGATTATTATCATGTCTATCTGCCTGGATAGTATAACACACCATCCTTCCTTCCAATGTCCCATCTCTGGGAATCTTGTCTCTTTTTTTCTTTTTTTGTAAATGTTTTATTTATTTCTGAGAGAGAGAGAGAGAGAGAGAGTGGGAGAGAGAGAGAGAGAGAGAGAGGGTGATCAGAGGAGAGTCAGAGAGAGAGGGAGACACAGAATCTGAAACAGGTCCAGGCTCTAAGCTGGCTGTCAGCACAGAGCCCAACGCGGGGCTCGAACCCATGAACCGTGAGATCATGACCTGAGCTGAAGTCGGACGCTCAACTGACTGAGCCACCCAGGCGCTCCTTGTCTCTTTTTTCTTAACTTCCACACCCATTCACACACCAAATCCTGTTTATCCAACTTTCTTAATATGTGTCAATCTTTCTCCTTTTCTTCTCTTCATTTACACCACCTTAGTTCAAGCTTTCATCATCTCTTATTTTCTAATTTTGAAAGTCATTATTGTTTATTTGAATAAGAAGACAAAATTAAATATTAAGGTGGAAAAGTAAAAGTGAGAGTTGGGAGCTAGCATGTAAAGCAACTACTACATGTAAACCTTTTGCTGAGGTCTCCATATGTTACTTATTTTTATGCTGCCAACATTCTCATGAATTCACCTGATACCTCAGACCACTCTACAGAGAAGCTAAAATGATTGATAATTACTTCCAATGTGGCACAGCTAATAAGTGGCTAAATAGATTCTCGAATCCAGTATCCTTCCTATAACCAAAGATTTCAAAAATTTCTAAAATTGCCAGTTCATCCTTCCCAATGAATAATCTACATTCCAACCATTTTACATAAATCTCTTCATTGTTTTCTTTGCCTGATGGACACAGGAAACAACTGCTTCCTGTCACTAATCTATTTGAGTGATCTCTTCTAGTTTTTTAATTAATCAATCAGTCTTTCATACATGGAATTCAGTTTCCATTGGCACTGGGAGGCTAGAGATCAGGAGGGAGGGAGATTACAAGTTCACTGCCTTTAAAGTACTTAAGTCCAATAGAAGTTTGACAGATGACAACCAGGCAAACCAGTTAAGTGCATTCTCTGAAGTCAGGTCCTGAAATAAATAGGAAGGCTGTGTGTGAAATAAGGCAATAGTCCAACAGCCCTCTTACCCAGCTGAACAACCTCTTAGAGAAATAAACAGCATCCTTTTAACCATCCAGACAGGCTCATGGTTGAGCCCATTTATCTGTATCATCTACAAACAATATTTAACTTAATCTAAGGCAGAACAGGAGCACAAACATTGAGGTCTGGGTCTGTAACCATTCCTCTAGCACCACAATGTTTATGGGAACATTCAAGGCCAAGAAAGAATATGTGAGTTCTCAGTACATGTTGCCCTCCTTGCTGGATCCCAGGTTCTTACTTATTCATATAGCATGTGCTTCAGAAGACCTACATTATCCAGTGGTCCTTTAGGAAGGGGCTAGGGGGTATGTGAAGGCAAGAGTTTGTGGTTCTGGGCTGAGCTGTGCTTCTCACTAGTTGTATGATGGTTAGGAAGGTCATTTAGTTCTCTCAGTCTCTGTTTGGTCAAAAGTCCAAAAAGGGAATTGGACTAGATTCCTCTTAAAAAGCTCTTCCAGCTTCACAGCTCAAGGGTTTCATATGAATGAGGAGTTCTAAGAGAGAAAATGAGATCAATCCTTCTTATGTGGGGAGATACAGAAGTAGGCTAAGTAGAAAGAAGGCCTTGGAGTGCCTGGGTGGCTCAGTTGGTTAAGCGTCTGACTTAGGCTCAGGTCATGATCTCATGGTTAGTGTGGGTTCAAGTCCCATGTGGGGCTCTGGGCTGTCAGTTCAGAGCCTGGAGTTTGCATTGGATTTGGTGTCTTCCTTTCTCACTGCCCCTCCCCTGGTTGTGCTCTGTCTCTCTTTGTCTATCAAAATTAAATAAATATTTTTAAAAAAAAACAAAAAAGAAAAGCAGAAAGAGGGTCTTCAGTCTCCCTCTATCTCTAAGTCACCAGTGTGTATGATTACCATTATCTATCAGTACTGGCTAGGAGTGGACTGGCGCTTTCTCTTAATCCTACATGTCTGTAATGTGCACCTTCCCACTGACATACCTGCTAGGGATCTCTCTTAGGCTTGGCACACCATCGTTCCCAGGTATCACGCAGTGTGTTGGAGAGCGGGTATTGGGTAGCACTATGCCAAAATACAATCCATTGAGTCTACCTCTGAGATGCCAAGGCGAATTTTGGATAGAGGCTAAACAAGGAAGCAACTTAAATGACTTCTCCAAATAGATTTGAGTCTTCAAAGGCATGAGAGATATCTATTTTTTTTGCCTCCCCACCATTCTTACCCCTCCCTCCAGTAAAAACAACCCAATTTCTCCCCTAAACTCAGTCCATATAGTTTTGGTGTAGATCTGGGAACCAGGCCTCAACCAACCACATGGTCTATACCCTGAATACAGTAACTGGCTCAGCGATGGGTACATAACCTATCTGGGGCTAGTAAGAATCTTATGAAGGTTGAAGAGAGAATTCTTGTCCTAAGACTACCCACAGTAAGGATGATGTAAGCCTGGAGATGCCATGAGTTATCACATAGATAAAAATGCCAAAACAAAGGAAAGCAGAACTCAGAGATGAAGAAAATGGGTCATGATGATACTGACTGAATCCTTGATTCAGCCATGCCTGAAACTACTTTTTCATTTATACAAGCCAGTGGAGTCCCTTTTCTGTTTAAGCCAGCTGGGTTTTTACCACTTGAACAGAAGATCCATGACTTATAATTAAATGTGAACGTTGAGCCTGATATTTGTTTCCTAAAAAAATTACAATAAACGGTTTGACAGATTCGATGATCTCTAAGACATTTCCAGTTCTATTATTTGGTGGTGTTTCTTAGAACTAATCTGTATGAGAAAATCAAGATAGTGGAAAGCACAGCAACTGTGAAATCAGGCTGACCTGAGTTTGAGTGCCAAGTTACACACTGTTCCATTACAAAAACCTGGTCACTTAGCCTCTATATGCTTATAAGTTTCTATAAAACAGAAAGTAATTGTATATGGAATTGAAGAATTTCTTTCCCGGATTAAAATTAAAACACTGAGTACTGAATACGTTGCCTACCACATAATATGCAGGCAATGGATGATGGCTGTCATTACTTTATTAGTGCAGGGAACCAGAAGCCACATCTAGTGGTGTCTACTATGAATGTAATAGTGGTACTTCCTTACAATTTCAGGCTCAGCATAGTTTACAAAATGTCTTCTTACCCACCAGCTTATTCTTCCCACTTCCTCATGCTCAGAAAGAGCGAAACTGGCCTTGATAAAGCTCACTTTAAAGAAGAAACCAAGGTCTTGTAGCCAGTGTCAGGTAGAGTCAGGACCAGAGTACCAACATTTTGACCCCAAGCTCAGAGTTCTAACTTTTCCACTGTGCAGCCCAGCAGTCCTCATGCCCATAAAGTGTGTTCTCTCTCAGAGTCCCCACGGACACTCCCTAAATTGCATATATTACAGAGTCATAGAGTAATGGAGCTAGAAAACTCATGGAAATACCAAACTCTGGCCCTGAAAACTTCCACCAATATCATAGTTATAAGCATAGGATGGAAGGTAAGAAAGACTAGGGTTAAAATGCACCAGTTTGGGGCTTTGTGACCACAAGCATGTGGAAAAGTCCTGCTGAGCTATAGTTTTCTTAATGTATTGTAGCGGTCCTCCAATTGTTTACCTCTTCTGCTTATAAAAAGAATTAAATAGGCATATATTGTAAAGCAGTTAGCATAACATCTATCACATGGAAACTCCGAATGGCATAAATTATCAAGTTACTTATTGTTGTGATGATTAGTCTTATTATAAATCCACGATTCTGCACTACTTATGCTTTTTCCACTCCCTATCTCTATACTATAAACTTTAAGAAATATATACTGCACTGAAGCTAGAAACTGGGTCTCCATTGCCTTTGTATCACCAAATCAATTCATATTTCTCAAATGTCACATTTAATGAATGATTACTGTGCTAAGGCATTCATTTAAAGTTTTTCCTAAGAGAATTATTACCTTTGAATTCCTATGAGGGCTCCTTTCCCCTCTTACCAGGGATAAGACCACAGACATTATTGAAGGTGAGGGAGTTTTAATCACACATTTTTGTTCTTTCAAGGGTTGTTTCTGTGTGTGTGTGTGTGTGTGTGTGTGTGTGTGTGTGTTTTCATCTGTGTTTACCCCTTGCTTCTTTACACACCTGCTTCAGATCCAGCCAGGGATAGAGGGGCTGGGTGTGAACCCCATTAGAGAAGATTTGGGCTTTATCCTTTGCTTGTGTTCTCCACTTGTGATTTGTATTAAATTCTCTTTGGGACACATGCTACAAAGTACAAGAGGCCTTTTTGATTGAACAGTGAAAGAAGCCTATTAGAAATGTGAAATCATAATTTCTAGAGGTTTGGGGACTTAAAAAAATGCAGACAGCTGTTGGCTAAAGAACTGAGAAATGTTTAAGTCAAGAAAATATCCTAGGTAATGGAGCCAGAGAGCCTAAATCAGTGGTAAATACTGCTAAGCCATCATTACACACTAAATAGTTATTAGTCATCTCTCTGTTTTTAACGGAAAGCTTAAGGGTCTGAAGTCCCAAGCTTAGACTCCATTCTCTCTAACAAATCAAAAATCTCATCTCCTCCAATAACAGAAATCTGCCAAGAGAACATTAAAGGTCAAGCTAAACCCACAAAAGCAAAGCAATGCCGATTTCAAAGACCCTGAGTGGAAAAATACAATTAAAAGTCACTGGTTCATTCTGAGCAGGAGAAAAGATTGAGAGCTTGATTTAAGGTCGGGAACCCAAGGGGTAGTGGTGAAAGGAAGCAGGAACCCCAAGCCAAACCATAAGCAAAGTGGCCTGGAGTCTCTCAAACTTGGCGTGAGCCTTTCCCTTTCCGGCCCCCTCTTGGGTGAGTGGGTCACAGTGTGGTTGGAACGTTGAGTTGCCCACATGGGACCAATATTGGGAACTGAATGTGAAGATCTGGCCTCCACTGGGTAGGCCTGTGCTGTGGACCTGGCTCTGTCCCAACTCCACAGTGATTTTCCTGCATTACCCTATACAAGTCATTCACCCTGCCCTGCCCTAGTTTTACCTAATTACAAAATAATTTCTTCTAATGAGGCTCAGCTTACCAGTAAGCCTGCATTTTGTGGTTTGATGGATGCCAAGAAGACACCACTGGGACTTGAGGCCCTGCTCAATAATATTCACTTCCCTACATTATACTTCTTCTCCAATGTCTGACATACCACCATTTGTAAATATATTAAACATAAAAAACATCTTTTGAGTGCCTAAACATTTTTTCATGCCAGGCATTGTACTAGGCACGAAATATACCAGAGTGAATAAGCAAATATGGATCCTACACATGACTGGTTGGAAGAAAGAGGCTGAATTCAACAGGTAAATGCACATATACATACGTGAAACTTGGAGTCCCCTAGAAAGTTACTGAACAAGTTACTCTGGGAAATATCAGAAGTTTTGGGTCTTAGTTAAGGCCACTGAGACAGTGGTTTATGGCTTGAACAACAAGTGGCAAATGCATTGTCTCAGGAAGATCTCTGGAATACGGGTAGATTAGATTATTGTCCTGTAACCTGAATAAGAACCACCCCAGCCACCCCAGACCTATCTCCCTCATATGTCGTAACAAATGTGTATGGTTACTAAGTTGTGGGGTAATTGGTTATGCAGCATTACTGTGGCCATATTTGGGAGCCATGAAATTCAAGGAAAAATTATGAATTTTGAAATGTTAAACTTGAGAGAGCTGTGATATTCCCAAATGGAGCTATCAGTTAAGCAAGTGAATGCACAGTTCTATAAATATACAAATGACTTCTCAGCTCAAGATAAACCTTTTGGAGTCTCCAGTATAAAGATTATATTTAAAATCAGTGACATGAATGACACCTTCCATGGAGAGTGTATAGAAAGAAAGGTAAAGAGTTGTCCATCCAAGAGAGGAGATGTTTTTAGAAGTAGAGAACATTTGCCCATGTCAAATATTAGTATGAAACTCTATCAGTTTTCTGCTACTGTTGTAACAAATTACCACAGCCTTGATAGCTTCAAAGAACACAAATTTATTATCATACAGTTTTGGAGATCAAAATTCCAAAACGGGTCTAACTACACTAGACGTCAGCAACAACGCGTTCCTTTTGGAGGCTGCAGGTGAGAATCGATTTCCTGACCTTTCCCAGCTTCTGGATGTCATCCACATTCCATGTCTCCCTCCTGTACTTAGAAAAATCCTTGATTTTACATTGATTACATTTGCATGATTACTTTGGGCCCACCTGGAAAAATCAGGATAATTTCCCCCATCTCAAACTCAGCAGATTGGCAATCTCTGTTTCATATTCTACCCTTGCCCCATATAACATAATATATTCACAGGGACCAAGGATTAGTAAACACACAGCTCTAAAGGACCATGATTTTACAAATCAAACACATGAAATAGGATGAGCTTTGCTTTTTGAGAAAATGGACAGATGTTTCTAGAAAGTTTAGAGTTTCTAGTATGTTAGTTTTCCATATTATTAAAATAATATCTTTTTTATACACAGAATTATAAAAAAGACACTTGAGAAATCAGAGAACAGATCTAACCATAAAGAAAACCCCCTTCCACTACTTATTTTAAACAACCAAAGGTTTCCAACCATGTGGGGTGGGATGTGGGAAGAGCACAGAATAGAAAAATCAAGGAATAAACAAAGAAAATCTGGAAGAAACAGAGATAGTCCACAGAATATGAGAACATTTAAATTATTCTAATGAGGAGTCCCAGAGATAGCTGAGAAAAGAGCACATCAATAAGAAAAGCATAACGAGATGTGAAAGAAGTGATTAGCGGACAAGAAAGTATCTGTGGACATTTAAAATATGATGGTCGAATTTTGTTTTTTAACTTTAGTAATATGGTCTAGGAAAATACTCCAGCACACAAAATAGAAACAAAGAAAAGAAAAATAATATAAGATAAAAGTAACATCTTAAAGGATCAACACAGAAAGGTCATCCTTCACCCAAAATAGTTCTAGAAAAAGAGGAGAATACAAAGACTTTTAAAAAAATGCTACAAGATGGCAGAGAAATGGGATATGATACTTTGAACTCAGAATTCCATACCTAGTCATAATACTAAGTGTGAGAGTACAATAAAGAAATTTCTAGACATTAAAGGAATTTGAACATTTGTCTTCTGCAGCCTTCTGGCCTTAAAAGCAAACAAACAAACAAATGAAATTGACCATGTATTCCAACAAACCAAAAAAGGATAGGAAAAGAGGAACTTATGAAATTAACTCAGAATGTTGGTAGAGGCTGGGATCTCCACATCTCCCTAGGCAAACAGTGGATCCATTTCCCAGCATGCCCCATCCACATAGGCCATCTTACTGCCCTTTGTCAGTAGAATATGATTCAAAGTCACATGTGCCACTTCTAGCCCAAAGAGATTAGAAGCTCACGTGCCTTCCCCACCTCCAACCTGCCTGACGACTGCCTGACTGCAGAGGAGATGAAGACCTACAAGACTATGACGCACTGGAGGGCAATGTCTGTTTCCAGAACATCTGCCTGACAAAGAGCTGCTTTCTCGTCCTAGTTGGACTAGGATGTGAGTGAGGAATAGATGTTTAGAAAATTAGCTTCTGAAATTTGGAGATATAATGGCCTTAAAGCTAGCCTACTTAATATAAGAATAAATGGGGCGGGGGGGAAGGTGGGGATCTGGAAAAATGGCTTTGCAGCAGGCTTATAAAGCACAAAGTCCAAATCTGAACAGAATTCAGAGGACTTCAATAGTTCTATGAATAAGAAAAGGTAGACTTTCTTAAAGGATATGATTAAAAAGCCAAGAAATTCTTTGCACATGATAAAGTATATAGTTCTTCTATTAGCAAATAAAAGAAATCAATTAGAAATACCAAGGAAAAAATAGAGGATTTATAATAGTTATGGTTTAAGTATAAAGTGAACTAAGATGTAGCATGATATTGGACAATTAGAACAGGGGAAAAAAGTCTATTTGAACTTAATTTTGGTAGCATTCTCTGTCCTAAAAGACATAGAATTATATTCCCTTCACTCTGAGTTCAATCCTACCACTTGGTTCTATGGCACTGTTGCTGTCATTGCATCGACATAGTCATAATACTGTAAAGACTAATTGCTTACTTTCAAAATTTTAGAATCAATTTAAGAAAGAGAAAAAAACAAATAGAGTCCTAAAATGGAATGTACATATTAAAACTCTGATATCGGATAAGTAATCATACAACTGACCTCACTTGGGAAAGGCAAGGAGGCAACATGGTCAAGAGCGTGCTGAGGCTCCAATTTTCACATTGTAAATCGCGGAGCATCAAGAAACCCTCTCTAGATTTGGTAGAATATGAAACACAGTGTTAAATATAACCTTTACCCAAACTGGGGAGAGTAGTGTATATGACCCAATGGACTAATTTTAGCCACAAAGGGTCAACAGAAATATATATGTAGTAGCAAAATGGTTAACATTACTCTAGTAACAATTAGAAGAAATAAAAACATAAATAATCCCACTAAGGAGTTAGACTCTGGAAGGAGCATAGGAATGGGGAATAATGTTAATTTCTCACTTACTACTGACATTCGATTTTGCAAAGCATGTACCTCTTTACTTTCATGGTGCCGTCAACCAAACCTGGAAAGAGGAGGCAGAGCAGGTGTGTGTGAGGATTTCAGTTTAAACTTGTTGAGTCATTGATTTTACATTTTTAGATCAAACGCAAGCACTTACTCTAAACTCTCTGAGAGTAGGATTACAGAAATACACCGATACACAATGGAGGGCTTTGGTGTACTAACTTTGAAATTCGCATTTTTTATTTTGGAAGGAATTTTGTGTTCAAGGTTTCTGTTTGTTCTCAAATATATCCACTTCTTTGACTTGGAAGAATTTCACGTTTAATCACATGGAATCAAACCAAAACACCAGCAAGGGCTCTATCACACTTCATAAAAAAATCTCATTTTAGTTCATGGTTTCCAGTGTCTTCTTGAGTGCTCACATTACTAAAATATTTTATGAAAACATCAGGTTTTCAGTTTGTAGGTTTCCTATCATACCTTCAAGTCATGTATCATGAACTTGGTCTGCCATTCAGTCAACAGGCTCCTTAGCCCCTGCCTCATGAGCAGCAGGCAGTAATTTGTTCATCTTACCCAAGGAAGAATGCACGACAGAGAGGGTGTACATACGTGCCCAGACTTTGGCTGAGACAGAGGTCAGGATGCAAGGGGTGTAGCTGGTGGTGATTAAAGTGCTAAGAATACTAGCCATGGATGTGAGATGAACTTGCTTAGACAGAGAGTAGAGGGAAATGAAATGAGAAATAATGGCCACAGTCAGGCAGTCCTCATGCACCAAGATGCAGACTTGGTTTTATTAGAATTTATAAGAATTGATTTGTAAGAATAAAGCACAGAGATGAATGCGTAGTTGGAGGGAATGAATGCAAACTCACTAGACTATGAGTTCTATAAGACACAAATTGTCATCACTGATCTTTAATTCTCAAATCCTCCTCTCCCTGATCCCATTATAGACACATCTCAAATAGCTATTAAGTGAGAGGGCAGTGTAAGAATTCATAATGGGTGAAGATGAAGAGAAAACTTGTAGCAGACCCAAGAGAAAGTTTGCTGAACACGATTGTAGCCATACAGTAGGGCCTTGTCCCCGAGCGCTAGTGATGTAGAGCACTTTTTATGTAGGAAATTCTCAGTAGAAGTAGAGGGGGATAAATAATTAAGTACAGGGATGCCTGGGTGACTCACTTAGTTAAGTACCCAACTTCAGCTCAAATCATGATCTTGCTGTTTCTGGGTTCAAACCCCACATCGGACTCTCTACTGTCAGCACAAAGCCCACCTTGGATCCTCTGTTCCCCATTACCTCCACCCCTTCCCCATTCTCTTCCTCCCTCTCTCTCTCTCTCTCTCTCTCTCTCTCTCAGTGCAGATGAGATAGGCACAAAGGGGAAGAAAAACAATAGGTCTGTTCTGTTGTCTAAGTGAATTGTTTTCCTTAGGCTGTCCAATGAGAAGTGATGAATTATTAGCATGAATACATGCACTTCACCTCTTAGGGGCTAAAACCAGTTTAAGAGTATACAGGTGAAATCTGCTTTCCTTTCTCTATTTCTGTATCATGACCTATGAGTATGGATCAAACTACCTTAGTATCAGAAAAGCAGCAGAATATTAGTACTATATTAATCACCAAACTGCTTGGCACATTTTCTTTCCAAGAGAAATAGTTTGATTTCTAACCATAGGTAGGGTTTGGGAGAGACTACTGCTGGTCAGAATTCACCAGGCTCTGTGTCATCAAGGTAAAGATACTCTCTTTGAAGGCTGGACCATTACCAGCTAGTAAGAATTTCATAGTCTACATTTCTCTATGGGCTCTCATCAGTTCTGGGGTTACATACATATGTATTGAGAGACAGAGAGCGATCACTCTTAAATATTCCTGGTTCTTCCAAACCTCAACTACTCATTCCTTTTCTTGGGAGGATGCATGTCAAAGTATAGTCAGTTCTCATTATTTTCAGTAGCTATGCTCTATAAAGTCACCACAAAGACAGTTAGTGAATACGGAGCCATTTCTCCTATGGAAAATGGAGGGTTAGGTTTTTACAAACCTCTGGTCACAAAATTTTTAGCAACCGATCAATATATAACCCTGTTTAATATGGGTCTGTGCTTAAAGACGACTTGCTTCATATATATTGTTCACTCATGAACATTGAATTCATAACCAACAGTAGTTACTCATGCCAGGACAAAGCTAATCTAGCACATTCTCTGTAAGCCACATCACAGTCATCTTGTTTTTAGGGACACTAGACAACACTTCAGCACTAGGCTTGGGAACCACTGAAACATCTAAAACAGCACGAAGAAAAAGCACAAGAATTCAAAAACCATTGCACTAGGTAGATAACTGGAAAAAAAAGATGCCTGTTTACCGTATGAGAGCTGGAATAAGGAGGCAGAATGTCACCTTGTTTCATCTCAGAGCAAAATGTGTGTTGCAGGTGACTGTATATTCACAAATGACCATGAAAGCACCACAAGCATGGATTTGGATGTTACAATAAATTTTAGCAACAGGTCAGTTCGCAAATACAGAATCCGCAAATAATGAAGACCAACTGTATTTTTCAAGCTGCCATCTATTTTTCTCTGTCACTGTTCTCAGCTCTAGGTTTTTACCCCAGTCAATCCTCACAAGAATTCACTGAGGTAGGTACAGTTCTCATCCTCATATCAGTGATAAAGAGACTCTAGACTGAGGTACTCAGGGACCCCGCTGCTCAGGACAGGGGCCAGCATTCAGTCTGCAGCCAAGTCACCCACCACCTGTGCTCACAGCCACCTGCCTGGATGCAGGGCATGTGCACAGGTCTCTTTCTCAGCCCGGCCCACCCATCAGCATGCTTTCCTGAGTAAAACAAGTATATTCCCAAACTTGAATTAATTTGAACACTCCCTGAGGGGACAGAATGAGGTTAGGATCGGTTTTTGTTTTCAATGGCACTTGTTTCTTCCTTCTTGCCAAATACAGACAACAGTTACAATGTGCAAGGTGTGGGCACCCGGGGGGAGGCGGTAGTCACCAGGCATGTGAGTAACCAGCAGCTGCGAAAGTGACGAAAGCTGCTGATGCTGAGAACCTCCAGCCCCCGTATGCCCCACTGAAGGGATTCAATTCAAGTTTAATTTGGGGCATTTACTCATCCCACATCTCAGAACGCATGGGGATCTCCATGTGGCCTCAGGGGCTATGTCAGTCCAGTAAGGGGCAACCACCCTGACTATCCCTTTCCCCCGATGATGGAAGTAAAGGCATGGAGCCGTGTGGGGAAGGTGTGACTCCCCCTACCTATGCTGCCCATGCCTTCACCACCATGTTCCATCTGCCTCATTGCCCTCCCCACATTCACCCCCAACTCGGCTCTGCATATGGGACACATGTGATGACCTTATACCCCAAGAGCGGAACTGAATGATCAGGGCAATCATGACATGATGTTAAGGAACAAACGTTCCACTAAAGATGAGGCTGACCTTGTGTTTGGGGGCGTGCAAAGGTCACGAAGGGAGTTTGCATTTACTCTCTGAACAGCCCTGCAGAAAAGGCATTACTTTCTCTGTTTTACAGACTAAGGAAGATGCCAAGTCTTGGAGAGGGTGAGTGGGTTGCCTCCAATCACCGGGATTGGAAGCACGCAGGAGAGGAAGAAGCGCTTCCTGTTCCCGGGCTCTTCTTGCTGCATCTGGCCAGGGCAAGGAAAGAAGCAGAGCACAGCACAAAGGCACACAGAGCCGATGCACTGCCACTGCACACAACTGCTGAGTGCTCTTCGTTCGTCCCCTTGGCAGACATTCAGGACCCTGCAACAAGCCAGGGACAAAAGAGACACGGCGTCTGGAGCCATACAGAGACACAGTGAGAAGGCTACGCAAAGCAAAACAGGGCAGGAGTTAGGAGATAGGCAGGTGTTAGCAGAGCAGGTAATGGAAGGTCTCAAAATGCCCGGGAGTCCAGGGAACGCTCCCTGAACAATGACATCGTGGCCAGTATCTAAAAGTGGTAACAGGAAGCAGCTGCTCGGCAGAAGGAGGTATAGGTACAAGAAGCCCGAGGTAAGAAAGACTTTGGAAAATCTGAGAAGCTAAGAGTCCAGAGGAGAAAAAGAAGCATAAAGAAGGAGGGCAGAGGGCATGCAAGGAGGCTGGGACAATAGAGCCAGGTGCTGTCAGACCCCTATTTCAAGGACCCAAAGAGCTCAGTACTGTGGGCCTGTAAGTGGGTCCCTCAGCTGTCCGGGGTCCCTGCCTTGGGGAGGAAGTCAAGCCCATTAAGCTCTCTAATCTCTCCCCCCTAGGTCATTTCCTCCAGCTACGAATGAATCATACGGTTCCCTTCTCCCCATCCACATGGCCTGGGTACAGAGCCTTGGAACAGGGGCCTGGTTTCCAGGTGCGGTCTCACCAGTGCCATATAAAGGGGGATTATTCCGCTTCCTGCAGCTTGACTCCTCACGCAGGCCGGCCCCCGGCAGGGCTGGCTTTCCTGGCGGCCAGATCACATTACGAGCGAGTATCTAATTTGTAAGTTCTATATCGTACCTCAGGTTCACAGTGCTTGCGGCTTCCAAGCAAACATTCGCTTCTTCCTTTACAAAATTAGCTGAGTGCCCTACAATGGGAGGAGGAGAATGGAATGTACAAATGGTCAAATTAAACCGAAAAGCCCAGAATTGCTATCTGACCACAAGGACGTAATTTCATCCCTTAGTTAACAATCTGTAAAATGGGGTCTTAATTCTTGCTGCTATTACAGAACTGTAGAGAGTCTGAAGTAAAGTGGAAAGTTTAATGGACTGGAATTCACGTTCTAATATGAGCTTTTCCATCGATCATCTCTCTTGTGTTCAGTTTCCCCATCTGTAACATAAACAGATGGAAATAAACAAGCTCTAAGGTCCCCTTCAAAAACAAGGAGGTTTCCTATGCTGTGTGATTAGTGGCTGAAAGATTATTCTGAGAGTTTTGAAATCCTAACAATTAATATCATTAGTTACATTGTTATATTTTAAAGTGTCAGATTACTAGGATGTTTTGGAGAAGACGGCAGAGGATACATAAGGGGAAAAAATCTTTTCGTAGAGTAGTATCATAATGATCCAAGCTTTCCCCACTCCCCAATCTGTACTGTGTAACTTCTAGAACATCCCACTATAGCTTTGTTCTGGCCTTATTTGGGCACAGTGTGATATTGGTGAATATGATACAAGAAGGCTCAAGAAACTTATGCATATTGGGGTTGCTTCTCTTGCCTCCTGCTATAGCCATACAGAAGACATGCCCAGGAGCCCACTGGCCCCAGAAAGAGGATGAGGCACATGGGGAGAAGAGCCAGTTAAGCCATTGACTCCTGATTTCGGCTCAAGTCATGATCTCACAGTTCATGAGTTCAAGCCCTCCATTGGGTTCTGTGCTAACAGTGCAAAGCCTGCTTAGGATTCTCTCTCTCTCTGTGTGTGTGTGTGTGTGTGTGTGTGTGTGTGTGTGTGTGTATGTGTGTGTTCCTCTCCTGCTTGTACTCTCTCTCTCTCTCAAAATCAACAAATAACTTTAAAATAAATAAATAAATAAATAAATAATAAAATAAAAATAAAAATCGAAGTTTTCATACTCTGATAATTCCCAGGGGTGGCGGGGGGTGGGGAGGGGAGATAAGCATTCTAGAAATAATGTCGACCAGCTCTGTGGGTCTAAGGCTTACTCCCTGGGAAGTGGCTCAGTAGAAGGACTTTGAACATAAAGCTGCATCCAGGGCTGGCCTGGTGGAGTGGGCGGGACGGTGGCAAACGTGGAAGCTCTTTAGTGAGGCTTAGCATGGAAGGAAGATCAAAGTCCTTCCCTAGAAATCATCATAGCCTGTGCAGGAATTTCTCCTCCTTCCTCAGCCTAGGCTGTTACAGAAGACAAAAGCCTCACGTATGACAGTAAAGTGTCCAGTGATGTGAAACTCCTCCACCTGCAATTACCATTTAGAGATTCGATGGTGGATGAATTGAATCATGATGAATAGAAGAGAGTCAGCTCTTTTATGATAATTACCATGGGCTCTTACTCTGAAATGATATACACAATAAAATAAAATGTATATACTTATATTTATGTTATTGCAATTTATTTTTTATAAATGTTAAATATGCTTCCAGAAACTTCTTCAAATAACTTTTAGCTTTTGGTTAGGGTCCAGGACTTGAAACTAAAACATTCAGTATTCTGCTTTTATTCTTCCCCTTGTATAGGAAACCCTATGTCAAAGAAATTTGAAATAAAAATAGGAGTTTTTAAGGGGGATGTAAATACCTTATGGGAGGTGGCAGTTACATGAACAATAGGTGATATTGATCCATTTAAGTAATTGCATATGATTTATAACAGCAAGCATTCAGTAGATGCGCATTAAAATGCGCACGCATTTAATAAAATTGTTTCTAGAATTCTAGCATTGATAGATTACACACTCCATCAGACAAGACACTATGTCACTTTTATTTATAACTGTATACTTAGAGTTCTCAAGATAAGCTCAGACATTTGTGGAATAAGTGGAAGGATGGAAGATGAACAGATGAAACATATTATATATATAAATGTATTATATTTATATTATATATGTTGAATACCCACTATATGTGAGATACACATTTAAACTGAGGATATACCTCAAAAAATTCCAATAGGGGTGCCTGGGTGGTTCAATAGGTTGAGCATCAGACTCTTGATTTCAGCTCAGGTCATGGTCTCACAGTTATGAGACTGAGCCCCCCGTCAGGCTCTTAGCTGATTGGATTCTCTCTCTCCTTCTCTCTATGTCCCCCATTCTCTCTCTGTCTCTCTCTCACACAAAATAAATAAATAAACTTCAAAAAAACCCCAATAAGACAAACTATTTATCTTGAAGAAACTTCAACCATCCAGTTCTGATCATATTTGACAATTCAACAATTAGGCCGCTCTGATTTATGGTGGAATATAACATATATCTTTAGGCCAAATGTGCTTTTGCTTGGAACAAAAGCACTTCATTATGTCATCCTGACCAAGCCGTTTTTGATAGAATGTTTTTATATATCTGTCACTGAGCTTGCAATCTCTGTCTTTGGGTGATGTAGCTCCCCATCAAATAACAGGTCTTTGAGGCCAGAACGACATTCCATTCTCAGTTTATGGCATGTTGCAGGTGCTTAATAAATACGCATATTCACAGAGTAACCAACTAAATTAATGAATGCCTCACCCAAATTTAAATATTTATAAGAACAAGTCTTCCCTTTAAGTCTGCATTTTTAAAATACATAAATGGATGAAAATGACCAAAAAATTCATGATCACAGGCTGATTAAATGATTCTTTTAAAAGTGTGCACACAATCCTATTTTGCAGAGCTGTGTGCAGAGAAAGGACACTATGAGGTATGAATATACTGAGACCAGAAAAGCCAGGTCAAAGACAAGAGGGAGTGGGGAATACGCCCTCCATGGCTTCCCTCCAGGAAAGATGTCTCTTTCCTACCCTAGTTCTGAAGCAACTATACATAAAATAAAGATGTTGGAAAATGAGTCATAAAATAGTAACTTTATACCAGTGAAGACTGGATCTAGGAGAAGGTGGACTTCCTCACAACAAACCTCAGAATTACACAGCCGCCTGCAGCCCACCCCAACCGGTACTGGGTCACCACATGGGAAGCAAATCTCTAAAAAAACCCATCCTGCTTGGAGCAGAAAGAATGAGGTCTCTGTGGGAATCTAGTTTCCAAGAGAGAAAGGGGAGACAGTGGAGTAGGATTATGAGTGTCTAGTTTCTCCTTCATAACTCAATAATCAGAAAAGCCCTCAGGAACCACTGAGTGCGGCAACAGGCGAGGCCAGAGGTGTTCCTCTCATGGATGCTCCCCACATGGAAGGAAACATGTGGAGTGAAGTCGCATTCCTGCTAATCGAACGTTAGTCCCAGAGGACTTGGGGATGAGCAGAGCTCCGGATCAAGCACCTGGACGGTTCGCTTCTGAGAAAGCGTGAACATGAGAAGTAGGGTCAATGGGAGAGCTAAGATCAAAACCTTCAATGGCTTGTTTGACAAGAAGGCTCCAACAAGCCTGGACTGCCAAGGTCTCCCAGGTAAGTTCTGTTGCTGCAAGCACCCTCCACTCCCCCTCACTTTCCCCTGAGTCCTCTCAGCTGTGTATTTTCTCTGTTCTTCTACCCTGTTCTTTTCATAATCAATTTCATATCCCTACATAGTATAGATGTACCTTTTCATTTTAAGTGTCAGACTTTCCTTCCTTGCTTTTTGGGATATGCATGCATGAAGTGCAGGTCTCCATTTTCAAGAAACTCTTTAATTAATGCCTAATTTACCGTGTGGCATACGGTGAGGAAAGGGGCATATATCTTCTTGTAGAGTCAAATGATGCCAAGGGAAAATGAAAGGAAAAAGACATTAGGCATTTCCAAAGCCTCTACTCCGAAAGTTGCAGCAGGTTGACATTGATTAAAATACCACACATTGTAAAATGTGCGAAAGAAAGTGAACTGGGGCCAGCAAAAATATTTTGTTCCCTCAGGTGAGTAAAATCTTGGATTACATGAATTTCATGTATTCTAGACCTAGTTGGAGGTTATCCTAATTTGAACAAGGCATCATCTTTCCACACTGCAGTTGGCACTTAATTGTACAGCTCATGTCAGAACTATCAGGAATGGTATTTCTATAATATGGATGGTCATTTCTTAACTCCAGCACTGGGCCCCCAAAGTCATGTGCTTTAGGAAATCACTTGGTGAAGTCGCTTTGCTCTGTACAAGGGAAAGGAATAAACATTTGTTAAGCATGTAGGAGATACATATGTCCTGTCGGCTCTATTTCTCTGAAG
Organism: Proteles cristata cristata; assembly: GCA_017311185.1. NCBI lineage: Eukaryota > Metazoa > Chordata > Mammalia > Carnivora > Hyaenidae > Proteles > Proteles cristata. The sequence goes on from JAESUZ010004250.1 coordinate 1,758,772, forward strand.
AACCCTCACAATTACAACAATCAAATGAGTATCTGTAGTTTAGAGTGTGAATACCTGCGTTCTTTATCTTTCTCCTTCACATCTTTATTGAGATGTTATTCACTACTAGAAAATCCACCCTTTGGAAGAGTGCACACCAGTGACTTTTAGTATATGCAGCCCATCACCAGAGTCAAAGTTTGTGACATCTTTATCACCCGTAAAGAAGATTCATACTCCTTAGCAGTCACTCGCCACCTCTCACCCCATACTACTGGCCCTGGAAAACCACTAAAATGCTTTTTTGTCTCCATAGATGTATTTGCCTATTGTGAACATTTCATATAAATAGAAGCATGTGATTGGGGTCTCTTGGGGCTGGCTGCATTCACTTAGTGTAATGTTTTCAAGATTCATCCATGTCTTAGCCTTTTATCAGTACTTTGTTCCCTTTTATTGCTGAAGAGTATTTCATTACATATAGATAACATATTTTGTTAGTCCATTATCAACTGATGTTTGTCTAGGTTGTTTCCACCATTTGCTTATTATCAATAATGCTATTATAAGTATTCGTGTGCAAGTTTTGGTGTGGACACATATTTTCATTTCTTTTACCCTTATGCCTACAAGTGGGATTGCTGTCGAATTTTCCTTGATATGTGAGCAAAGGAAAGAATTCTTATGGGAGGGCGAGGAGAGGACACTCTGTACGGTTAGCGCCAAACAATTGATGGTGCCGTATCAGAGTATATGAGCTTCCTTTTGCTGCTGTAACAAAATTACCACAAATTTAGGTTAAAATAACACCATTTTTAAAAATTTTACTGAAATACAAAATGGGTCAACAGGACTACACACTTTCTGAAGGCTCCACAAAATAATCTATTACTTTGCCTTTTCTAGCTTCCTGAGGGAACTCGCTTTCTTTGGCTATGGCCCGTCCTCCATGTTCAAAGCTAACAGCCTAGTATCTTCAAAATCTCTCTCATGCTTGCTCTCTCTCATTCTTTGCTTCTCTCTCTGTGTGTCTCTGTCTCTTTCTCCCCCTCCCAAGGAGACTCTCATAAATTGTGGGGTCTTTTAATATTAGGTACTTTGAGGGTGGCATGTCCAGTCCATTGATATAGAAATTTGAATTACCCAAGCATAGGAATTAAAATTAATTTGGGTTTTATGAGACGAATGCATTTGCTATTTTCATTTAGACAATTCAGAATCCTAGTGCTACAGAAGTACTTGATTAGAACGGTTCTATTAGTTCTATTAGTGGGCCCTTGGGCTGGACTTCTAGGGATCAAACCCAACCTCTCTCACTTACCAGCAACGTGGCTTTGGCAAGTGGTTTAAACCTTCTGTGCCTTAGTTTCTTTATTTATCCAGTTAATGGAAAATATAAGAATATTATTTAACAGACTTCTTTTAAGAATTAAATAAAATTTAAAAAAGAATTATGTAAGATAATAATACATAGAAAGTGCTAAGAACAGCGCCTGGAATGCAGTAAATGTTAATATATGCTTATGATTATGAAACTATTTAAAACTTTTTTTTTTTAAAGAGAATCAGTCAGGGGCACCTGGGTGGCTCAGTCAGTTAAGCATCTAACTTCGTCTCAGGTCATGATCTCATGATTCATGGATTCAAGCCCTGCATCAGGCTCTGTGTTGGCAGCTCAGAGCCTGGAGCCTGTTTCAGATTCTGTGTCTCCCTCTTGCTCTGCCCCCCTGCCCCTGCTCATGCTCTGTCTCCCTCTGTTTAAAAAATAAATAAACTACAAAAAATTAAAAAGAATCAGTCAGATAAAACTATATGAGAGAATGAAACTGTGTTTCTATGAGAGAGATAAGTGATTTACAAGAAAATCTCCAGGTTTGTGGCTTTATAAAAAATGGTTTTTCAGGTTGCCAATTTCTAAGACTGAGTCATGCTTGCTGTCCTGGTGCTGAAATATTTGGATATTACTAGAGACTCTAAGTCTTATAACAGAAAACGAGGTTAGGGATCTTTATCTAGTGTCCCAATATGGATTTAATCTCTCCCTACAGAACAACATTCATAATTACCATACAGTGGGTAACATCTCTTGATGTTTTATAGAAACATTCTATTTTATAGACATGGAAACTGAGGCCCAGAAAGTCTAAGCAACTTGTTCAATGGTACACAAACTGGTAAGAAGCAAATCCAAGAGGGTAAGCTTGATCTCTTGCTCTTAGGGGTGTGGGTCTTCCCAAAAGAGACACAGTGAACATGGTAGGTGGGAGCCATCTCTTAGATGGCTCTATTTTTCTATTTTTCTATTTTTAAAAGAAAGTCAGTCAGGTAAAACGATATGAAGTAAGGAAAATGTGTTTCTATGAGGGAGATAAATGATCTACAGGAAAATCTTCAGCTTTGTGGAGATTTCAAAGTCTGAGTTCAAAGTCTGGCTTTGTGATGTGCTCATAACCCCAGGCAAATTGCTTAACCTCTCTGTGCGTCATCTGTAAATGATGGTGGACATGGCCTCTACTTCATGGGGTCACTGTGAGGAGGAAATAACATCTACAACATTGCCTCACCCACAGCAAATGCTTGATAAGTGCTTCCAAATCAGAATTTTTAAAAATAGGTTCTGTCTTTTAATATCTTCTAATATTAAAGAAAATTAATTCTGGCAAGTATGCTCCATCACATTCCTTGATTTTCTTGCTTATAAACTCAGCCTTCTTGTGAATTTTTCCATTCATTCATTTTTTCATTCTTATTTCTTTAGCAAAATGTTTTGAGCTTCCTGTGTGAACTAAATCCTGTATCATAGATTCTCACACCCAATCCTTATAAACTGCCCCTGCAAACAATATTTTTGTCTCCTTTTTTTTATCAGTGAGAAAACAGAGACTCAACAATGCTCTGTTGGGTTGTGGAATGAATACACTGAGCCACCACGCTTGACTGTGAGGTTGGCTTCAGCCAGTCGCCAGCCGTTGGCCTTCAATGGTGTATTAAATCTGAACTTCAGTTTCCTCAGCTGCAAAACAGAAATGATAATATCCGCTTTCCAGCGTTGTGTAAGTAGCTCAATATATTGGTATACCTATATGAAATTAAACATCTGATAAATGGTTACTTTTGTAACATATATTTATTAATTTCTTTGTAAATTTTAGTCTGCTCTTTCTAATGAGACACTAATGTGCTCTTTGCATAGGATGCATTAGGGTGAAATTTCATCTAAGTTTTTTTTTTTAATTTTAATATAAATAATGAAAAGGTAGCCTGGAACATTTTACACATCTGTTAGAAAACTCCTGGGAGTTGACTTGAATCCAAAGCAGGTGGCTGGGCAGGACATACTGGTCTGTATGTAGAGCTGGACTTTCCTCAAAAGCCCGCAAACCAAGGAAAAAGTCCAAGAGAACTGTGAGAAAACAGTAATTAATAACTACAAACACAGCTTCTATTCCTTGTGATAAAGTTCCTGTGCAGAGCCATAAAGAGATCAACTCCACCTTTTGAATTCTCACTCCTAACTCCAAAGCACCATCAACCAACAGGAGTGAAACTCTATTAACATGGAGTACCAAGTCATGAGTCAGAAGCAGTAGGCATTTTATGTGAATTACCTCTTTCTTTTAATCCACGAAACAACTGTTATGGGTTGAATTATCCACCCCCCCTCCCAGATTCATATGTTGAAGCCCTAATCCTCAATACCTCAGAATGTGATTTTATTTGGGTATAAGGCTCTTGCAGATATAATTAGTTAAGATGAGGTCATTAAGGTGGGCCCCAATCCAATATGACTTATGTCCTTTTAAAAAGGAAATTTGGATGGAGACATACACACACACAGAACATCATGTGAACATGAAGGCAGAGATTAGAATGATTCTTCTACAAGCCAAAGAATACCGAGGATTGCCAGCAAACCCCCAGAAGCTAGAGGAGAGGCATGGAACAGATTTTTCCTTACAGCTGTCAGAAGAAAGCAACCCAGCCAATACCTTGATTTTAGTCTTGAAGCTTCCAGAGCATGAGACAATAAATTTCTGTTGTCTACCCCAACCAGCTCGTGGTACTTGATTATGGCCGCCCTAGAAAACTAACACAGTAACCCACAAAGAGAGGCATTGTTGGGTTTTTGGAAACTTACACTTAGAAAATTTGATTTTCTTGCCCAAGGCTCCACAGCTGATGATTGACCAAGTTGGTGGGACAGGCTGCTGAGCTATGTGGGTTCCATTATCCACTTTCTTTCTAATCTTTATCTGACAACAGGATGTCCCTTGTCGTATTTGCACTGGAAAGCTCCTTTTCAGAAACTCTTAACTCAGAAAAATAAACTTCTCAAGTATATTTTACAAACTAACTCACTTACACCCAAGAAGACTATTGACCTACCTCCTTGAGAAACATTACAACCTTAAATAATAATAGCAAATGTTTAAATAGTACTCTGTACACTTACTGGTATTGGCTTAGGTTTTCACAGGAACCTCTATGAGCAAAGGTTGCCATCCCCAAGGAGGGGACATACACAAAGAGGCTGTGACATTTGTCAAAGGGAGGCAAATGAGCATATGCCCAAGCCAACATTGGAGTCACAGGTACCTAGTCTGCCATGTTGTCTTCCTACCATGAACACAAGCTTAACCTGCTTCTGCATTTGATATATCTACTTCTTACCTGTAATCAGGCAAAGTACTAGGCAGTCAGCATATGAATTAGAAAAAGGATGACCTTTGGAATAGGACACATATGAGTTTAATTGTCAGTTACCTTGAGCAAGACACTCAGTCTCTCTTTTTTTTTAATGTTTTATTTATTTCTAGGAGAGAGAGAGAGAGAGAGAGACAGCGTGAGCAGGGGAGGGTCAGAGAGAGAGGGAGACACAGACTCTGAAACAGGCTCCAAACTCTGAGCTGGCAGTCAGCACAGAGCCCGACGTGGGGCTGGAACCCACGAACCGCGAGATCGTGACCCAAGCGAAAGTCAGTCGCTTAACCGACTAAGCCACCCAGGCTCCCTGACACTCAGTCTCTTTAACTGAAAAGTGGACTATAGTGAAGATTGTTGAGATAAACTATAAAAAGTATTCCACAGAGAATTCTGCTAAATAAGTTGTATTACACTATTCTGAAGAACAGCTGGCTTAACTCAGCTTCCCTATTTACTCAGGGTACTGTCATGAGTTTATGTCCTTCACTTAGTTCTTGACTCATATACATACAAATTGTTGTGTTACCTGTTACAGATTGTCCTAGAATTTTATTTATATGCAAATGCAAGGAACTAATTGTAAGAAATCTATTGAGATACAAAAAATGCCCAGAACATAGAAGGTATTAAATACATATTTGCTTGGGGCACCTGAGCGGCTCAGTTGGTTGGGCATCTAAGTCTTGATTTCAGCTCATGATCTCCGGGTTTGTGGGATCAAGCCTTGTATCAGACTGTGCACTGAGTGCGGGCCTTGCTTGGGATTCTTTTCTCTCTGTCTCTCTCTTTTTCTCTGCCCCTCACCCATTCCCGCTCTCTCTTTCTCTAAATAAATAAATAAATAAATAAATAAATAAATAAATAAATAAGTATTTCCTTAATGAATAAAAATGATTACACCCACTTAACCCTCAAGATTCAGAAGGACCTATTACAATGGACATAAACAGAATCAGTTTCACCTAGACAGTATTTGCATGAGGGAGAAAAGGAAGAAAGCTCGGGAAATTAGAAACCATAATCACTAGTTTTCTTGGTAAGAATATCTCATGTCTTGGGTTTAATTAAAACTAAAACCCAAAGTTTCATTTAAAAAAAAAAACAACTCTGTGCAATTTCTTCTAAGTTACTGTGAATTTAATTTTAAATCCACTCATCTCCTAATTCAATATTATTACAAATAAAATATATTTTAAGCCATGTATTTATGCAAATATTTCTTAGGATCACATATATGGATCTGTCTTGGAGGAATTCTAATAAGTGTGTTGAGATCCTTGTCTAACCTGGGTTTGATATTTGATAACTGGAGATACTAGGAAGACCTATCTTACACTTTTCCTTTGGAGACTAGCCTCAAGTGATCACCAAGTGTTCAAAGTCAATACCTATTAATGCTCGTACATATGGTATTAATTCCACATTAATTCTGTCAAAAGTGATATCATAGTTAGAAGTTCCAAATGATGACATCACTAAAACAACTTGGTTTTCATGAGCGTGGGACCAGGCAGTGCCAAAATCCAGTTCAGTGTATTCATCTGTCTATTCTGACAAGTTCAGTTTAATTAGTTCATGGCCTCATAACGAACAAGAGACTGGCTTTCTGTCCGATTGCCAGAGCCATTTCTATTCTCTTCAACTTAAGTGCCAAATGCTTACAGTGCTTTGCCCAATTTATACCTTTGCCTATAATTACTGGTCCCTAAGGTGTGATTGTCCTTTTTCATAAGAGTTTGTGCAGCTGCCAACACGAAGTTGTAAATAAATTGTAATACCGTTGCTATGAGGTGTAAAAATCCCACAGCTCATATCCAGAGCCTTGTATAATAAACTCGAGTAAACATTCCATTTCCTGCAAATGATTGTGGTCTGTGACTAGATTTAGAAAACAGGGCAGTAAGTCATCTTTCTTTAATGAGTCGTTGAAAACAAAGTCGTATCCCATGAAACCAAAACCTGTCTTTGACAAAAACAAATAGCTTATTTGTAAAAGACCCTCCAAAGGGGGATAGATTTTTCTGAAGCTCATGATCTGGGTTCCATTTTTGCAGTTGGAAGAGCTTGAACAATGGCAACCCCACTCTCCCAACAGCACCTACTACCAGTGAAGCTCAAGTCATTGGGTTTCTAACCTGGGAGATAATGTGCTAGGGGAGGAAGGAAGGAGAGAATCAGATGGAGAGAGACCCAGATTGGTGACTCACTCTTCTGCTTGCTAGCTGTGCAACATTGGTCATTTAAAACTTCTGTGCTGCAGTTTCCTCAGCTGTAACTAGGGAGAATGACCCCCACTCAACAGGATTGGTTTGATCACACAAGGAGATCATTAAAAGCAGAACACATGTCTCTAGCGATAGTCCTGTCTGACAACAGGTGACACAGGACTGGCAATTTCTTCCTCCTTTTTCTTTATAATTGGCACAAACTCTGCAGTTCTTGATTTACACAGGACCAAACCTTAGGTTTTGTGTGGAATAGGCTGCAACTAAGGGACAAGCCATATATGTTTCTCTCTAGCACTGTTGTTCTTAGAGGTGTTGATAATACTTTCTTTTAAAATTGCCTCATCTGTGAAACATGGAAGTGATACCCTAACTACAAACTTTATAATGTGTAAAATGTATTAAGACTCTTAGAATTTTTATCATTTTATTTGTTGTATAAGAAAAGTTCATTAATTATCTTTCTTGCTTAATTATAATAGAATTTAAGAAACATAGATGCTTTATATCAGAATTTTATCTTAGGAAACCATGGCTTCAATGTTAATATGAAAAAAAGTTTATGATTAAATCAGTTAAGTCGAGACACAATCACTGACTAAAGTCATTGTGCTTCTAAGAGCCCAGATCTTTTAGTGGGAAATTAGGTTAATCAAGATTAACAATTCATTCTTGTATGTTGCAAAAACCATTAATGCTACCAAATATACATGATGTCTCCGCCCATGTATATTTCTCAGTCTCCTTTGTAGTTAGTTTGGGCCCACTGGACTGGTTCTGGCCAATAGAACAGAATCAAAAATGATGTATTATTTTCAGTTAAAGGAAGTTGAGAATCAGTGTATCTTCTCCACATCTCTTTTCAGATTCAGAGACCCTTGGAAAACATGTATCAGGCGTCATAGTATAAGGTAAAGTAGATAGAACCTGATCATAGAATTTTGTGCCAGTGAGAGATCAAATATTATAATATTAAGTATGTGGTGATCACTTGCTGCAATCTTTTGTATTAGCTGTGCCCATCTATTAGATCTCAGTTCAGAGTTTGTCTTGCTTGTGTTCCAGAAAAATTATCCTTTTGTTTCTTAGCTTTTACCAGATGCTGGGTGTAATTAGGGTCACTTTCATAGTCTTCCCTTTAAAAAGATAAAAATAAAAACACCTCCCCACTAACTCATGCTTGGGCTTCCAAGGACTGTTTCCTATTTTCAGCTACCATAGGAAATCCACCATCATTATGGTGACCATAGCATCATCCTTCAATGGGGGTCAGCTCTCCTGGGTCATACCACCTCTTCTGGGCACCCCATTCTCCCCAGGCTTCAATGTCTTTATTGTTTTACTGGAGATGCTTTGAAGAACTCCTACGGAGTGTGTGGCTTAACAGAACAGGAATTTATTATCTCACAGTTGTAGAAGATAAGTTCAGAGTCAAGGTGTTGGCAGGCTGTACTCCCTTCCCTTTCTCTTCCAGCTTCTGGTGGCTGCTGGTATTTCTTGGCTTCCTTGCCTTATATCTCTGTTTCATCCCCACGTCACCTTCTCCTCGGTGTGTGACTTCTCTTCTTACAAGAATACTTTCCACCAGATTTAGGGCTCATCCAGATAAACCAAGAGAATATCTTCATCTCAAGATCCTTAACATCCTTTACATCTGCAAATATCCTTTTTTTTCCAAATAATTCCTAGGCATGGGGACTTGGACATATCTTTTTGGATGCCATTCTTAGGCCTACTAAAATATCTTCTATGCTAATGTGAACAACACAGAAAACTCCTCTCATTTATGTTGCCTTCTGGCCACGGCTTCTAAAGCAGAGTTACCTTGCTCTTTAATGTCAGAGTTTTCATTGTGAAATGATTAAATGTTCCTTTAGTTTCTTCCTTATAGCTTCCACCTCCCTAGGACTCAGACCCAGGCCAAACGAACAAACAAACAAAAAACAAAAAAACAGATAAGCAGGACTTCATTAGACACTGACTGCTAAGGCCAGGTCCCCAAGCCAAAATTTTCCTTTGGAAGAACATTTCTTCCCCTAGAAGACACGAGGGTCCTTCATGGCTAGCCTACCTAGCAGTTCACTAGCTCTTTGCTAGATTTTGGTTTCTAGGGACACTCAAAATATAGACTCAAACCTGCACCCCAAGGATAGTTGGTTTGCATTTTTTAGTCCCATGAGAGTCTGGATCCTTGAGAGTTGAAACCAGAGTTACTCATTTCTCTCTTCTTATCTCTCGCTGTAGATAACCGTATTGATTTTTACTAAAGTAAAAAAGCACTGACTTGACCAACTAATGTAACATTTCCAAATTAAATTGTCAGTAGTCTTATTTAAATAATGAATTGTTCTGTGACTGTCATCATAACATATCAGAACAGAAACAGACCTTAAATGATGTTTTTAAGCCTCTCATTTTATAGATGGGAAAACAGATCCCAAATGGCATCACCCGGCTACTCAAACAAACTATAATTATTTGTTGGAGTTACCCAAGAACACCAGTTTCTGGTTTGAAAACCAGGGTTTGGACCAAACCTTGGCACTTACTACCTGCTTAAGGCTGTTCTAAGGAAGTCATGTGGCCTTTCTCCTCTTTAGCTTCTTATTCTACAGGGGGGAAGTAGATACCACCCTCTGACCATCTGTGCAGCTCAAGTAACCTAACACAGGTAAAAAATGTCTTGTGGATGATCCTCGACCAGAATGAGCTTATTGAGAACAGAGAGCACATGTCATCCTTGCTTGCCACTCCAGCATATATATAACTCAGGGACTGACACGGGAACAGTGTTCAAGGGACACTGAGACAATCAATCAATTAGTTAATAGTCTCAGCTGTGAGAGAGGAAATTAATATTACCCTCAAATAAAATGAGACTGGATAGAAATAGGAATTAAGAGCACTGGCTCTGGAGCCTGGCCTCCTGGGTTTAAATCCACCACTTACTAGCTGTGCTACCTAGGATAAATCACTTAACCTCTCTGCTTTGACTTCTCATCTGTAAAAGGAAAAGAGTACTGGCTCTCATCATTGGAGTTAAGGTGAGACACCAATGACATAAGGCCTGACAGAGTGATTACCAATAAGTATGTTCATTGTAAGTGTCATGTTTATACCCATTCCTAAAATATATTCTAATCTAGCTTCCCTTTTGTGTTTTCTGTCCAATTTTGGCACTCTGTGGTTATAATGGGTTTCCATATGCTTTATCTTTTGAATTATTAAAAGAAAGTGGTGATCATAGTCATCTTTGTATTAACTTATGTATGCTCACTATGACAAAAGGCACACAGACACTCAAGGATGATACATCAAGATGACATCATGTGGCATTGTGGGAGTCCTCTGACACTGCAAAAAAGTGCCATTTTGGAAGAGGATGCCAGAGTATTAAGTACATAACCAATGAGATTTTTGGAAACTCAGCCAGGAATGATACAATTAACCTGTGCTTCTCTTTGTTCTCCTGGGCTCCTTTAGAAATGCCATTGTCTATTTAATATGTCTTGAAAGCTGGCAATACCATGATTTTATTGGCAACAAATGACTACATGTTTTCAACCAAAGCTACCACAGTTACCAAAGAGAGTGGGTCACTCTCCTCCCCACCTGCTCTCGCATGGCACTCCTGGCACCCACCTCTTCATCCAACATTTACACATTTCACATTTAAAACTCAACACGAGTGCCCCTGTCACTTAAAAAAAATTCTCTACTCACTCCTCCTCCACACACCTAACTATCAAATCCAGAAGGAAAGGGCCCAACTCTGATGTAAATTTGTATCGACAGTAATGTAAGACGGTGCTCCTATGCTGTACATACTAGAAATGTTTTTTTGAATGAATCATAAATTCATGAAAAAGGATTTTTGGTTAACCTTGATAGGTTGTTTTAACAAGCAGAAGTCCAAGAAAATTAAGAAAAATGTAAAATATAAACTTGGAATTAAAAAAATCTTGATTCTTTCCCTGATAATTGGGAAAAGATCAGTAATATTTGGCATTATAAACTATCTTGTGGAATGCTTATGTTCTGTAGAAATTTTAAGAACAATTGAATTAAACTATCCGAAACCACATAAAGCAGATAAGAGGGTAATGTGTGGTCAACTGAAAAACAGTGACAAATGTTTTGTAACCACAGCTCAAACTCAATCAATGCCTACCCACACTAAGGCATAAAAATAAGAAAAATAATAACTATCCTGTCCTGGGACCTCCTTTGCTTTAATGTCTCTAAGTCCATTCTTTTTACCTGTAACAGAAGCTTTGCAACTCAGACATTATCATCATTATTTTAGAAATTAAAAACAAAACAATGAGAGACTTTTGAATACTGAGAACAAACTGAGGACTGATGGGGTGGGGGCAGGGGGGAGATGAGCATGGAGGGGAGCACTTGTGGGGATGAGCAATGGGTGTTATATGGAAACCAACTTGACATTAAACTATTTTAAAAAATGAATGTTAAATAAACTACCCAGAGGGACAAAGCCAGTGAGTGGAGAAGCTAGAATTTGAATTCATACATATTTGATACAAAGCTCATGTGCTTTCTTCTCCACCTCAGGTTTCAATAGGTTGGAGAGCAGAAATTAACCCAGAATTTGAAATAATCAGCTACTTGCACAACACCTGTACAAATCATCGAAAGTTGAATATCCAGAAAAAAAATGTTTTAATAAAATAGAATTGTAAAACTATGACATGTGGAAAAGAATAAGAAGTGCTTTATCCAAATGTGAGATACACACACACACACACACACACACACACACACACACACACAATGGAGTAATACTCAATAATCAAAAAGAATGAAATCTTACCATTTGCAACTACGTGGATGGAGATAGAGGGTATTAAGCTAAGTGAAACTAGTCATTCAAAGACAAATATAATATGACTTCACACGAGGACTTTAAGATACCAAACAGATTAACATAAGGGAAGGGAAGCAAAAAAATATATAAAAACAGGGAGGGGGACAAAAACATAAGAGATTCTTAAATATGGAGAACAAACAGAGGGTTACTGGATGGGGTTGTTGGAGAGGGGATGGGCTAGATGGGTAAGGGGCATTAAAGAATCTACTCTTGAAATCATTGTTGTGTTATATGGAAACCAACTTGATAGTAAACTATTTTAAAAAATATATCCTCTTGAGGCTAAGAAGCCAAGTCAAAGAAAGAAAGAAAGAAAAAGAAAGAAAGAAAGAAAGAAAGAAAGAAAGAAAGAAAGAAAGAAAGAAAGAAATCATTGTTGTGCTATATGCTAACTTGGATATAAATTTTAAAAATTAATTTTAAAAAAGGAAAAAAAAAGAATTGCTTTATCCAGATTTAAAACTAAAGTCTAGGAAGGTAAAGGAGCTAGTTCAAAGTCATATGACCCTCAACTATTTATACATGCTTTTATTAAGCCATTCATTCAATGACTAACTCATCAAAAACTTTTTTAACAGATACTCTTCTAGTCACTGAAAACACAGGGATAAAGAAGAAATGATACCAGGTATCAGGAATTTTGTAGTCTGTTAAAGGAGATAGAGAGGCACACAAATATGTGATGATGATACAGTGCAATCTAATACCATAACAGGGCCTCCCTTTGTGTATCTTCCTAGGCTGTCTTCATTGTTTCTGAGCCTTCTGTGGTCCCACTTCCCAGAACTCCAGAGAAAATCCAAAATACTGGAAAAATGTAGATCTGCCACAAAGTTAGTTTTGTGCCAGGGTCATTAATGCCAGGGTCTATTGACCCTGTCACAATTAAAGTAGAATTGTAAGATATGATCTGTCCTCTTCCTTTCTTTCCTCTTGGTAATTACTCCTTCCAAAAGCCTATCACTCTCATAGAAGTTACCAGATAGTCCATGACCCTATCTATACCTACTTTCTGCAACAACTATTATGGCTAGGTTGGCAACCTGTGAGAAAACTTCCCTGGAACTTTTGGTCTTGGGACCAGGACAAGCAAGATCAGCCTCTCTCTGGGGCAAATGATGTAACATGTAAATATCAGGGGCCATGACTCTCATGTGATGGAAGTATCACTTTTGGAGAGCCAATCTATATCTAGAGTCTCTAATATTAACTACCTAATTGTCACCACTTCTTCGATATCTCGAAGTTACTGCAACTCAGTATGTCCAAAGCCAAACTCATACTCTTTGCCCTAAGCCTGGTTATTTGCCAGTACTCACTGTTGCAATGAATAATACTCTAAGCCGCTCAGTTAGGCAGGCCAGAAAGTTAAGATTTACCTTAGGCCTTTCCTTCACCATCACCCTTCATACCCCACCATTCCTTGCCCTTATCATAATCACTCCTAAGTAGTTCTGTTTTCTGTCCACATTTCTCCGTATATATCGACGTTAAGGCCAAGCTACAAAAAACTTGTAACTGATCTACCACCATCCACTGCTGCTCTCCTAGAGTCCATTCTTCAGGAATTGGTCAACTTTAAATATTCCAATCTTGGCTAAAACCCTCCAACATTTGCATGTACTTTTAATAAAAAGGAAGTCCTGTGATACTCTGGGCTTTGTCTCACGTCACTCTCTTCTCCATGCTCAAGAGGACCTGCCTGAGTCACAAGATCTTTGCAAACAATCTTAACTCCTACTTCTCAACTCAGTAATCTCTCCTTCAGAGGAAATACCTCTCACCTCTATGACTGAGCTAAACCCCTCGTCATCAGTTTATATCATCTTGTATCCTTCAGAAAACCAAAGCCACCGGAACTCTGCTGACTGAACACACCACAGTTGTGGTACTCCATTGTGTGACTCTGTGAATAAGATTAATCTCCTCCACCAAACTCCATGAGGTAAGAACTGAGTAGGTAAAGACCAGGTTTATTTTCTCTCTCCACTGTGTCCCTGGACTCTATCACAGTACCCATACAATGAATCCAAAACATTATATGGTGACCCTTAATTTGTTCTGATAACTTGTTCTGGTGATAGTAGAAAAGGACAAGTATTTTTAAAGATTGAAAATGAAAGTTAAATATCTTCAAACAATTACAATTTACAGAACTGTAAAAGGAAATCTCTACAATGCTTTTAGAAATCTATGCAAGTTCTCTTCCCTTCCCCCCACCCCCCACCCCCGCCAGATAGTTACTCCATGTCAATCCTTGCCTTGCTAAGTTTAAAGCCACTTGTGGAGTGCCTAATGCTCTAGGCGAGGAGGACTCAGCATAGAAGCCTTGGCCTCAGTCATCAATATGCCCACAATAAGCAGTGCTCCAGATGACCACTCACCCTCTCTCAGATACCTGCTCCCATTTCAGCTCTGCTACTCAGTAATAAAACCTGCAATAAAAAGTACTGTTGACACAGACACTTTGGTGGGAACTTGGCCAGCACTAGGAGCTGTTGTAAAGCAAAAACAAAAACAAGCATTATCTGGGACATTTCTTTAAGTTTTCCTTTAAACACATTAAGCACTCTTTTAATCATAGATAAGCTACATGCTGAATCCAAAGAACCATCACTGAGATTTGTAGAGATAATAAATAGTCCCCATGACTCCTTACAACAACAGGGTGGGCAAGGGACAAAATGTTTATCTTTATTATCAGTTTTAAGTGTCTCTGACTCAACCCTAACACTAAATCTGACTGATAGCCATCATTAAGTACATCTTCACTGAATAAATATAAGACTGAATGAATAGGTGACTGCCTCGTCATGCTCTCAGGAAGTGTGTACCACTGTAGAACTACCTCCTGATTCCTCAAATCTCCATGTGAACCCTCAGTTACTATTGAATAAACATACCTGGAAAGGAACAATTTAGGATGGGTTTAAGAGTACAGATTCTGTTCCCAAACTTGTGGCTAATTTTATGGCTTAGAAGTTTTCATTGGATCCATTAATAACCTGGTTCACCTTTTGAAAAAAGAAATGAAAGGGTTGACCTGACTCACCTTCAAAAGAACATCCATATCATCTTGACATCTTGAGACCATACAAAAGCCTTCATTTGTAGCAGCCTTCTGGTTCCTCCATCATCTGGAATGTCTGCCAAATAAAAACAATAATTCTGTTCTTCAGAGATGCTACCAAAAAATTACACATGGGAGCTTTACAAAAAAGACAAAAGAGCACATAGATTTTATTAGCAGGCAGTGTCACATCTCCTGGAGGAAATGTACCAGGAAGAGTGGGGGAGATTTGGCCTGCAGGGTGCTTGCTGTTGTGGGAAAAGGAGTGGACAGAAAAGTCCAGGCAATGTCAATTTAGTCCTGCCTTTGCTGCTAAGGAAAGCAAACATCCCCATGTCCCAAGTTCCTCTTCCTAAAATGAAGGAATTCAATCTCTAAAACCCTTACCAGCTCCTACCCACCATGATTTTCAAATCTCTTTGATATTGGCTGCATTCTGATTATTTCATAATCAATATGTCATGTCTCCCAACCCAGTCACCAGGTAGAAATAGACACGTAACTTGTAAATTTTTGATTGTCCAAAAGATTGTTCTAAATGAAATCTGAGGCAGTTGATCTTAAGATACCACAAGACATTCATGCAGGGGAGAAAAAAAAAAAAGCCAAAATCCTGTCTTGGCCAGAAAATATTCACATCTAACAGACTTTCACCCAGTATTGAAAATTAAAGTGCTGGGGCAAATTGTGCCAGGGACTTGGCCACTTCCCTGGGACTTCCCTTCATGTCATAGAAAAGTCGGCTGGTAAAACATGGCAAAGATCCCTGCTGATAGTCCCAAGAATAATAAGTGCCTCTACCTGATAGTAGTGAATAGTGTCTTCCAGTTGGCTGTAAACATTTCCTTTTCTAAATAACTCAAAACCTAATGTGATACAGTTTGTAGATTTTGGGGGCAATTCTTGGAGTCTAAGAGAAGTTGTCTTGGATAGTTGAAATACACTACAGTAAAAGGATCCAGGCTCCTTTCCGCTATGAAAGGGCACACCTAATGCTATTTTAAATGGCCTTGTTTTTTAGGAAATGGTCCTGTCATTCAGGTTGAAGGATTCAATTGCGTGACTAATTATGTTTTCCTTTGCAAACTATTTCACCATCCATTATGCAAAAGACTTAATGAGCTATTTCTAGAGAGGGCAGACTGCATACAGTCTTCTCTATGAAAACATTTAGAGAATAAATTTAGAGCAAAACTGCCAGCTCCAATACCATCTTCTCCAGTGGCCCTTCTCATTGGTAGAATTAATCTCTCTTGTTTAAAGTGCTATTGGAACTTATTGATTGTTCTTCTATTCATATATTTAGGTAAAAATTAAACAAAAGTAGAGGGGAGACCACAACTCACTTGGACATGGCATGACATCTTTACTATTATATTAAAATATAATATGAAGGTTATCCCACTGCAGACAAAATGAAACAGGACTATTGACTCACAATTGATAAACTTGATTCCAGGTACTGCCCATGGTTATGTGAATTGGCAGACTGTTCTGTAACTTTTTTTTAAAATCTAGAAGATGGAGTGCTATACTGGCATCTTTGTATGATATGAGGATTGTAAAGGGGGCAGACTGGTGCTCTCCTCCATCTTCATCTCTATCCCATGCTCCAGTAGTCTGGGATAATATTTTTGTTATTTTTAACAGATTTATTGAGCTATATTTTACATATCACAAAACCCATCCCCTTGAAGTGTTTAATTCAATGACTTTTCGTTAATTTGCCAAGTGATGTAGTCATCACCATAAACCAGCTTTAGAATACACCATCCCTCCTGTAAGATCCTTCGTGCCCATTCCTGGTAACTGTCATTCCTACCCCTAACCCCAGGCCACCACTAATCTACTTTATGCCTCTATAAATTTTCCTTTCTGGACACTTCATATCAATGGAATTGTATAGCATGTGGTCTCTTGTGTCTGACTTCCTCCACTTAGCATCATGTTTTTGAAGTTCATCTATAATACAGCAATGCATCAGTAGTTATTCCTTCTTATTGCATTGTGCAGATATGCCATATTTTGTCTGTCCATTCCCCAGTTGATTGGGACTAAGTTACTTCTACTTTGGGGCTACTTTAAAGAAAGTTCCTATGGACATTGACTGGTACACAAATCAGTGTGTGGATATTTCTTTCAGGTAAATATCTATAAGTGACCTTTTTAATGTTTTAAGACATTTAAGACATTAAGAATTAGTGTTCAATTCTTGCTCTCAAATTAATTCATTGCCTAAGTATCTATATAAGTAAATCCTGCCCTGTAAAAGCACATTAGAAGAGTGAAGTTTATTCTCTTGCAGGGAAAATAAGATATGTACATGGAGAATATAAAGTGATGTCCTAGAAAGGTAAATTTTGAAGGAGGGAGATAGTGGGTTCAGTAGAAAAACAGAAAGCCTTGATGGATGAAAGTCACACTTGTACAGAGAAGAAATGAGATTTCAAGACTGGAGATTTTCTGTGCAGACCACTTTCTTTTAAATGCTCAGCATTGCACTTACTTACACAAAGTGTGAGGAACAGCAGTTGTACTGATTTCAGGGTCAGGACTTAGGGCCTCTAGGCTTGACTCAGTCTCTCTCTCTAAGTGTGCATTTAACTCCTCTGGGTTTTGTGGTTTTCGCATTTGGATTAAGAATCACCCTTTTCGTCTTGAACCTTTGTTTCACTTTACTTCTGCCCTGCGCAGAGTTGGAGGAAGAAGTCTTTGAGACATTGGATAGAAGTTGCTTTTTCAAAAACAGTCTTCCTCCAAATCCATGCACAATATTTTATGGAAATGGATTGACATGAGAGATAGCTCACAGAAAGAGGTCCTCCATATGTAAGCTGACACAGTGAGCTCAGTTATATTGTAGGATAGCTGAGTGGGCCTTACCCGACTACCACCAGGCACTATCTCCCTATCGATCTGGTACCTGTCTGCTCTTCAGACATGTTAACCTAGTTGTGCTAGCCTTTCTGCTTCTTTAATATGTCAAGTTACATATCCTGTTACAGCCTTTGAATTTACTCTTTTCACCTACGCAGAATGTTCTCCTCCCTATAATCCAAATAGTTAGCTCCTTAATATTTTTCATTATTTACTTGTAAAGGGGTCCTCTGAGGACACCTTCACTGCCTACTCCAGAATAGTGACATCAATGAATGTGGTGGACCAGAAATGTAGTAAGCACTCAACACATCAGAACTAGAATTAACCATTGCTATTAACACTAGTAGTTTGCTATGACTGCAGTAACAAAGTACCACAAGTGGTGGTTTATACAGCAGAAATTTATCTCAGAGTTCTGCCGCCTAGAAATCCAAAGTCAAGTTGTCAGCAGGCTGCTTCTTTCTGAGGGCTTGTAGGTAAGGATCTGCTATAGGACTCTATCTTTTGTTTATAGATACCCACCTTTCCTTATGTCTCTTTATTTCTTTTAATGTTCATTTATTTATTTTGAGGGAGTGTGTGTGAGCAGGGGAGAAGCAGAGAGAGAGGGGAAGAGAATCCTAAGTAGGCTCCGTGCTGTCAGCACAGAGCCCAACAGGTGACTCAGTCTCATGAACCTTGAGATCATGACCTAAGCTGAAATCAAGAGTTGGATGCAGCAATCTACACATTCAATTCAATTCCAATCAAAAGTGCACCAGCATACTTCTCAAAACTAGAACAAACTATCCAAAAATTTGTATGGAACCACAAAAGACCCCGAATAGCCAAAGTAATACTGAAAAATAAAACCAAAACGGAAGGTATCATCATCCCAGACTTTAGCCTCTACTACAAAGCTGTCGTCATCAAGACAGTATGGTATTGGCACAAAAATAGATACATAGACCAACGGAAAAGAATTGATAACTCAGAGCTGGACCCAAAGGTATACAGACAACTAATCTTTGACAAAGCATGAAAGAATATCCAATGGAAAAAAAACAGCCTTTTTAACAGATGGTGTTGGGAGAACTGGACAACAATATGCAGAAAATGAAACTAGATCATTTTCTCACACCATGCACAAAAATAAACTCAAAATGGATAAAGGACCTGAACGTGAGACAGGAAACTATCAACACCCTAGAGAAGAAAGCAGGAAACAACCTCCTTGACCTCTACTGCAGCAACTTCTTACTTGACATATCCCCAAAAGCAAGGGAATCAAGAGCAAAAGTAAACGATTGGGACCTCCTCAAGATAAAAAGCTTCTGCACAGCAAAGGAAACAACCCACAAAACTAATAGGCAACCAATGGAATGGGAAAAGATAGTTGCAAATGACATATCAGATAAAGGGCTAATATCCAAAATCTATAAGGAACTCACCAAACTCCACACCCGAAAAACAAACAACCCAGTGAAGAAATGGGCAGAAGATATGAACAGACACTTCTCCAAAGAGGACATCCAGATGGCCAACAGACACATGAAACGATGCTCAGCATCCTCCTCATTCAGGGAAATACAAATCAAAACCACACTGAGATACCACCTCACGCCAGTCAGAGTGGCTAAAATGAGCAAATCAGAGAACTCTAGATGCTGGCGAGGATGTGGAGAAACGGACACCCTCCTACACTGTTGGTGGGAATGTAAACTGGTGCAGCCCCTTTGGAAAACAGTGTGGAGGTTCCTCAGGAAACTAACAATAGAACTCCCCTATGACCCAGCAATAGCACTGCTAGGAATTTACCCAAGGGATACAGAAATGCTGATGCATAGGGCACATGTACCCCAATGTTCATAGCAGCACTCTCCACAATAGCTAAAACCTGGAAAGAGCCTAAGTGTCCATCAACAGATGAATGGATCAAGAAGATGTGGTTTATCTATACCATGGAATACTACATGGCAATGAGAAAAAATGAAATCTGGCCATGTGTAGCAACGTGGATGGACCTTGAGGGTGTTATGCTGAGCAAAATAAGTCAGGCAGAGAAGGACAAATATCATATGTTTGCACGTATAGGAGAATTAGGAGGAACTTAACTTAGGATCATGGTGGAGAAGAAGGGGGGAAATGGTAAGGGAAAGGGAGAGAGGCAAACCATGAGAGACTCTTGAATGCTGAGAAACAAACTGAGGACTGATGGATGTCGGGGGAGGGGAGAGATGGGCATGGAGGAGAGCACTTGTGGGGATGAGCACTGGGTGTTATATGGAAACCAACTTGACAATAAACTATTTGTAAGAAAAAAAAAAAGAGTTGGATGCTTAACTGACTAAGCCACCCAGGTGAGAGATCATGATCTGACCCAAAATTAAGACATTTAGCTTACTGAACCTCCCACTCTCCTATATCTATTTAAATCATCTTCCCAGGGCACGTGGGTAGCTCAGTCTATTGGGCGTCCAACTTCGGCTCAGGTCATGATCTTGCAGTCTATGAGTTTGAGCCCCACGTTGGACTCTCTGCTGACAGCTCAGAGCCTAGAATCTGCTTTGGATTCTGTGTCCCGCTCCCTCTCTCTCTCTCTCTCTCTCTCTCTCTCTGTTCCTCCCCAGCTCATGCTCTGTGTCTCTCGGCCTCAAAAATTAATAAAAAACATTTTTTAAAAAGTAAATCATCCTCCCTATATGGGTATCTCTGTGTCCAAACTGCCCCTTGCTATAAGGATAGCAGTCATATTAGATTATGGCCCTCCACTCTGGTGACCTCATTTTAACTAATTGCCTATATGATGACCCTATCTCCAAATAAGTGAACATTCTGAGGTCCTTAGGGACTACACTTTACCAAATAAATTTTGGTGAGACATAATCCAACTCATAATACCACTATCATTCAAATTGCTATCAAAAGAAGGTTGTTCCAAAAGGAAATTAATTTTGGAGGAGCACCAATGGAGATTAAAGCTTGACAACTCAAAGCATAAAGCAGACAATTGCATGGGAGGCCTTGCCCATTGGATGACACATGCTCTCATATGCATTTGACTGGCCTAGACTGCTCTTCAGTGAGGCGTGTCATTGTCTCAATAAAGCAGACATTCTCTGGTCAAGAAGACTAGCCAAACCAAACCCGGTACTCAGTAAGGAGCTCTAACCCATCCAGGCCACTCTCTCATGCACCATGTAAAGTCAAGAACACATTTAAGGCTGTGAACACCAACAATCCAAACACTAAACTAATCAAGAGTATGGAGACAAAGCCACACAGTTAATTTAAAGAAAAGTCAAACCTGGGGCACCTGAGTGGTTCAGTCGGTTAAGCGTCAGACTTCAGTTCAGGTCATAACCTCACCGTTTGTGGGTTCAAGCCTTGCATCGGGCTCTGTGCTGACAGCTTGGAGCCTGGAGCCTGCTTCAGATTATGTGTCTCCCTCTCTCCCTGCCCCTCCCCTGCTTATGCTCTGTCTCTATATCTCTCTGTCTCAAAGATAAATAAATATTTTTTAAAAATTTAAAAAAAGAAAAGAGAAGTCAAACCTAAAATGTTTCTCAATGTTATTATTCGCTCATCCTTTCTTGGCTTAGCTACTTTTTCCTAAGTGAAGGTCATGATCCATTTACAAACAGCTTAGGTCTGATGCACAACCTAAAATATTTTTTTTCTGACTAGTGAAGAGGATGAATTAAAAGGAGGAAATGAGAATTTCAATTTTGGATAAAAAACAAAGCCTTTGAGATGCAAATGATTACTTGCTCATAGTGAGGTAAAGTCAGTGCAAACATGTGGTATTTGACATATCCCAAAGAATTTACATTTCAATGCTACATCTTGGGAAACAGGTTGAATAAGGGCTATCTTAAAGTCAAAGGAACTAATATGAAGATCAAGAGACTTGGCCAAGGTCCAGAGAGCACTCGAGGCAGTGATGTGTGGGCTGACTTGGGGGCTCCGGGTCCTGACTTCTAGTCAGGACTTGCTAGTCCAGCAACTTTCCTAGATTCTATGGCTTGGGGAAGCTACGAAAGAAATGTGGGAGAAAGGGCAGGTGTACTTTGTTCCAACATCTGTCTTGGCCACACCAAAAAGTCATGGATGCTGTTGTCTCAGGTCACCCAGTGGGTGACATGGATAAACATCATCTCATGCTCAAGAACACAATACTACCACTCAAGGACCCAGACATTAAATTTGATGTTCCTTAAAATTTTCTAGGTTCACTCCATTTTTCAGTGTGTGTGTGTGCGTGTGTGTATTTACGCTTTAAATATCAGTCCACCACCAGAAAAATGATCATGGGCAAAACAGGTCAGGGAGAAGCCAAGGATAAGGAGAACATAACGAGCCCCATGAGGATGCAGTTACCAACCTCTTAGGTAAAGTGCTAATCTAGGTTTTAAACTTGGATCTCTGGATCTCTTTGGCCCAAGAAGATATGGAACATGTGGGAAAAAAAAAAAAACCCATATGGAAAATGTAAAGACATTTTGCAGAAAATTAGAATCTGGGCTTAAGAGAGATGAAAATTTCCTCAGAGGCTCTTGCCAACGCACCTCATAGAGGACACATGGAAACAGACTAAAGCAGCCTGTCAGGCGGCCTCTGCCAGGGAACACATTTTAAAAAAAGTATGTTCATCATTTATCTCGGTAATTACAGTCCAAAGCTATAGTGCATTATGAAGGTTAGAAACTTGAAACATGGTAGAGGAATAAAGAATATGTTTCCTTTTTTTAAGTTTATAACTCAGGAGTTGAGCATCTTGACGTCCAACTTGGTATGACATTAAAGGAGTTCAGCATGAGAAACGTAGAATCCATTCTCCACCCAGCCAAGCTGCTACAGTGTGCCTTCAGCTGCTTATTCTTTTCTACTTCCATTAGAATTTTCTAGGATATGTGTCAGCTAACAGCTGCATGCCATCCATATTTGTAGCGAGAAAGAGAACCTATCGCAAATCATCGTATCTCAACATTTAATCAAGGAAGTCAGTTAGGCCCTGAACCTCTATGTCCCTGATTAAGCAATCTACTGGAAAGACACGGTCTCCAGAGGTCAGGTTCTTAGATATAATGGAGGTGAGATACATTAGGTGGTAACCTAAAATGGAAGGAGATACTGCTATCTGTGAAGCTGAGCATTAACACTGGAACCCAAATCCTCACAACTGAGAGAGGTGATGCCAGATCTGTCCCAACATCAGGAAGGACTTTGTGATGACAGTCCATGGGCCTTTGTGCCACCATAGCCTAAGAATGCCCTTTTCCCTCTGTGTTGGACTCCAGGCCCTATGGTCTCTTACTGACAGGCTCATTTAGACTTCCGTATCTCAGCTCAGACGCCCTCAACAATTCTTTTAGAATCCCTGTGTGTGCCTGAAATTTAGCTAAATGTTGGTCAAGGTAACATCTTGAAATATGGAGATACAGGAGGTAGGGCATGGAGGCCTATAACCGTGGCCAGGCCAATTTTTACAAGGTCGAGAATAATGAAACAAGTCATCATGAAAGCCTGACAGGCGCCAAGTGGTGCTCTCAGTGTTGTGCATAGGGAAAGACGGGGGTGGGGTGCCCTTTGAAGAACCATCCCTGTGATCTATTTATACCACACACATTCTGCTAAAAGGAGACAAATACTCAAAATCATGGGGTAAAAGCCACAGGAAAGGTGGGTGTGAAGTGTTAAGAAAAAGAAAATACTGGGGCGCCTGGGTGGCTTAGTCGGTTAGGCGTCCGACTTTTGCTTGGGTCATGATCTCGGGGTTGGTGGGTTTGAGCCCCGCGTCGGGCTCTGTGCTGACTGCCAGCTCGGAGCCTGGAGCCTGTTTCAGTCTGTGACTCCCTCTCTCTCTGACCCTCCCCTGCTCGTGCTGTCTCTCTCACTCTCTCTCCTAGAAATAAAAGCATTAAAAAAAAAATACTTAGCTCTGTCGTGGACCTTGGGGTGTGGGGTCAGGTAGAAATTTCTCTCTGCACGCATTCCCATATAAGTAAAGGATTCAATTTAAAACATGCATAAAGGGCCTCCATCAGTGTGAGCCCTTGTACATGCCCCAGGATTATGACATTATCACTCCCAGAGACAATAATTCATCCACCCCTCAGACCAGGGTGATTGGGTGGCTTGATCCATTAAGTGTCTGATTTCAGCTCAGGTCATGATCTTACAGTTTTTGAGTGTGAGCCCCACCCTGGGCTCTGTGCTGACAGCGTGGAGACTTCTCGGGTTTCTCTCTCTTACTCTCTCTGTCCCTCCCTCATTCATGCTGCCTCTCTCTCTCTCTCAAAATAAGTAAACATTTTAAAAATTTTTAATAAAAGAAAAATAAAAGAATCAGTTCAGGTGTAGTGACACCCACTATGCCCTCCCCTAAGCACCCCTACCCAGGCACATCATGCCTCTTTTCGTGATCCCATAATACCCCACATCTGCTACATCCCAGCACTTGCCCTGCTTTGCTGAAATCCCCACTGCTGTACTGGTCTCACCCTCCATGTGAGCCCCTAGAGAGCGGAGCCTACATTTTATTCATCCTTACATCCAAACCTCAAGTGTAGGGCCTGCTACAAAGCAGTGGCTTCATTATTGAGTAAAGTGCCACTCCATAAATATTTGTTGAAACAAATAAATATTTAGATGAAATAGTAATGAATCAAATGAGATTCCTTACTGAGAAGCCTGGGATATCTCAAAACCACCGGGACTCTGCCCCTCCATTCCAGAAGACCACAGAATGCCACACCCATGGCTGTGTGTTCTCAGCAGACTCATTCTCCCCACAGCTTCGCCGCAGGCCTATCCAAAGAAATAGCCTTAATGGGAGGAGGTGGTTAATTTGTTCAAATTAATTGAGAAAAGACTACATTTAAACATTTGGTTTTGATTTGATTTGTCTTTACCAGGGGATTTATCAGCCTGAGGACCTGCAGAGTGTAGAAATTCCCAGACATTTGGTCCAGATGCCATTTTGTCAGGGAACTGGTCCTTAAGGACATGTGCTTTCCTGCAGGGCCACACACCTATGCAGATGGGCAAGACAGCAAAGCAAATGCTCCACAGGGCACAGAGTACAGAGACTACGTACAAACTCCCTCCCATCAACAAAGAAGGTCCAAGAAGGATCAGGGCCACGAACTAATGCCCCCACAAGGTGTAATGAGTCAAAAACCATTAATAGTGATACCAGCGACACAATCTGGAGGGGAGAAAGCTTGATCATTCATGTGGGAGAAACACAAAAAGATTTTGTTACAAGAAAGAAAAAGGTGATGGAGCTAATACTTACTGGCAGTAATCTTATTTGACATTAAGCAACAGAAATCAATTATTTATAGTGTAAAAAAAAATACTAGAAATCCAAGGGATAGAAGAACTATGGAGGAACTAGGTCTCACAGAGACCCAGGACCCAGGGTGATTTCTGGAGATTCAGGGAGGGAGTCTTGATGGCTCAAAGGCACCATTGCCAATAGGAAGAGCTCCACGTGTTTCCGTCTTGGGGTCCCTCCTCTCAAGACTCACCTCTCAGAGAAAGAAGCTCTGATTGGTCTCACTTTGGTCACATGACCACCTGTTGGCCAGGAGAGGCAGGTTACCTTGACTGATGGACTCTTCACAGAGATGCCCAAAGTACAATTATAGTGCTATTCCAGAAGGGGGAATGGATTTTAGGCAGCAGTAACAATAGCTGATTGTTACACTCCTTCTCCTCTCAGCCACCATATGAAATACTATGACTCCCATTTGATTGAAGAGTGAAGCTCAGAAATTTAAGAAACCAGCCCAAGGAATTTGAATAGAGAACTTGCCTGAGTTTAGTCCAAGGGCACCACTATTACAATTCCACACACACATCGGCAGCAAAATCTAAGGTCTTTGCACTACAAGCGAATTGAGCTAGGCCTTGAAAGGTGCATGGAATTCCAAATGGCAGAGACATGAAGGAAAGTGGGTCATGGCCATGCCATTTGCTGTGACGTGTGTTTGCTATTTGCAACATTCCCTTCCACGAGGGAAGCCAGCATCCTTTGTAAATGCTACGGCAAGAAGAAAGCAGGCTCAGCGTTTCCTCGGAGACTCACAAACATTCTACTAAAGGGAAAGCGATCCAAGGCAACATTTGTTTAAATTAAAAATAACAATAAAAGGAAAAACTTGACATCTATTCCTGGCCAAAAGGTTGAGCATTAAATAACATTTAAATTTGGCTTTGATAAAAAATGTATGTTGTTTTGGATAGCTATATTTAAGCAATTTTTGCAAGCCTCAGAGGGAAGTAAAAATGCCTTAATTGCTTCCTCATTTTTACATGCTCCATTATATGGAACGTCAGCAGTATCTATCACCAAATTACCAGTATTACAAAAACATTGTATATTTTATACATGGAAGAACCCCAAATACCTGAAAATACCTCCAAGTGTTTGAGGAGTCATTTGAGTATTTTAAAAAATGTATTTAATTTCTAGTTATGCCTGGGTGTCTGGGACACACCCTAAGGCCTTTGGTTTTGTTTTGTTCTGGTTTGTTTTCATTCACAATAAGGAATTTTCCATTGAAATTCGCCTTAATAGACTTGCTTACGAGGAGAGTAGCTGTGCCTCTTCTAAAAAGCAAACTTAGGGGCATCTGGGTGGCTCAGTCGGTTAAGCATCCGACTTGGACTCAGGTCATGATCTCACGGTTGGTGCGTTCGAGTCCCCCATCCGGGCTCTGTGCCGACAGCTCAGAGCCTGGAGCCTGTTTAGGATTCTGTGTCTCCGTCTCTCTTTGCCCCTCCCCCATTCATATTCTGTCTCAAAAATAAATAAAAACATTAAAAGTATTTTTAAAAAGTAAAAAATATAAAAAGCAAAAGTAATGTACTTGATGCTTTAAAATATGAAAGCTTACATTAGTAATTAAAAAGACTAAGTGTGGGGCACCTGGGTGGCTCAGTCGGTTAATCGTCCGACTTTGGCTCAGGTCATGATCTCATGGTTCATGGGTTCTAGCCCCGCATCGGGCTCTGTGCTGACAGCTAGCTCAGAGCTTGGAGCTGCTTCATCTCTCTGACCCTCCCCTGCTCATGCTCTCTCTCTCTCTCTCTTTCTCTGAAATAAATAAAAAATTTTTAAAAAGAAGGACAAAGTGTGTGGTGAATGGAAATTAACATTTCAGGAATACCTACCAGGGGTGGGCAAGTCTTAGCCCTTTTCTCTTCCAAAATACCAGTGATCCAAACACCAGCACATGCTGATAATGTCCATCTCATTCAATAATACTGCCCTTTAGAGGTGAGGGGACTAGAGCCAAGAAGTAATTTGCTCCAAGCCACATCATAGTTTAGTGATGAGATGGGGTTTTAACCCCAACAAAGTATGAAACTAATGTTCTGTTTTGTTTTGTTTTGTTTTGTTTTTGAGAGAGAACAAGTGGGAGAAGAGGATCAGAGGAGGGAGAGGGTGAGGGGGGAGAGAGAGAGAGAGAGAGAGAGAGAATATCAAGCAGGCTCCACACTCAGTGAGGAGCCCAACACAGGGTTTGATCCCATGGAGAGCACGACCTGAGTCAAAATCAAGAGTTGGTTGCTCAACCGATTGAATCACCCAGGCACCCCAAGCTCTTGTCTTTTTTAAACAGAAGGTGCATTTTTTAAAAAAAAATTTTTTTAATGTTTTTTATTTATTTCTAGGAGAGAGAGAGAGAGACAGCGTGAGCAGGGGAGGGTCAGAGAGAGAGGGAGTCACAGACTGAAACAGGCTCCAGGCTCTGAGCTGGCAGTCAGCACAGAGCCCAATGCGGGGCTCGAACCCACGAACCCCGAGATCATGACCTACGCGAAAGTCCGACGCTTAACTGACTAAGCCACCCAGGCACCCTAGAAGGTGCATTTTTATAAGAGCCAAAGGCCTTGGGTTCCTATCCTTGTACCATTTCAAACCATCAACAAGATGAAATAAAAAACAGTTAGTATTCAATGGTTTGACTCTTAATTCAACTTCTGTCATTGCCTCAGAGGCTCAGTGATCACCCTAATCTGTCAGTGCCATGGTTTACTGTCACTCTAATCCACATCCATCACAGGATTGCCACCATGCCACATCCTCCCTGGCATGTGGCAGCCCTGGAACTCTGAGATTCCATGCCTAATCCTTCCTTCCCCTGTAATCCCAAACCCAGCATCCAGTTTTGCCAACTCCATCTGCACACCTTTCACCTGCCCTGCAAGCCTGACTGGGCACCCCCCTTTCCCTGGCACATCCAGGCTCCCATGCAGTGATGCACCATGCCACACCCCACTCACCTTCCTGCCTCCCCCACCAGGCTCTGAGCACTGCTGGGGCAAGGGCCAACTCTCCTCTGTCTCCGTGTGCCCCACGCCTGGCAGAGAGCTCAGTAAATGTTGGCTAAGTAAAAGAATAAATAAAAGGAACAAACACATCACATACGATACCGTGTAAATCCTCCAAAAGTAATAACAGAGCAACAAACCTAATCTAGCATTATTGACTCTGGCCTTCTAAAGTCCTTCTTACTTATATGCCTTTTCTGTTTCTGGCTGTTCTCTTTGCTCCAGTCAGACACATTTGTTTCCCTTGAGTACACCTTTCTCTGCTTTCCTGATGTTTTGGCTCTCTTGTTGTATCTAGAGTACATTCAAACAATAATTGGACATGTATCATATGCATGGGCCCTTGCAGCCTGGCCCTAGCTTTCCCATATAAACAACTCTACCCAATGAACTCTAAAAGCAAGACAAGTATAGTGACTATTAGATTCTCTTAGAATGCCCTTTGTTTTCTTGGTGTGATCACTGCCTATTGGATTCTCAAGGACTAGTTCGTAGACACCTCCACTACAAAGACCCTCTGACCTGCTCCCCACACTGGTTTCTTCTATTGCAGCACATACTTAAGGGGCCCCTGGGTGACTCAGTCAGTTGAGCATGTGACTCTTGATTTTGGTTCAGGTCATGATCTCATGGTTCGTGGGATTAAGTCCCATGTTAGGCTCTGTGCTGATTGTGTAGAGCCTGCTTAGGAGTCTCTCTGTCTCCTTCTCTCTCTCTCTCTCTCTCTCTCTTTCTCTGATTTCCTTTTTGGTGTCTGCAACCCCAAGTATGTCTTCACGTGGATCTTTGTGAATCAGTTAGAAAAAGAAGAAGAGGAAGAGGAAGAAGAAGAAGAAGACGAAGATGAAGAAGAAGAAAAAGAAGAAGAGGAAGAGGAAGAAGGGGAAGAAGAGGAAGAAGAGGAAGAGGAGGAGGGGGAAGAACGTGGTTATGAAGGAATAAATGTGGCCATATTTTCAGATGACACAAAGAATCTCCCAGTCCGTAGGTGGACGTCCAATCTGCTGTCATTATAAACCCTTAGAACGTGAACGCTTACGCACTGTTTTCTCTCCCCTCCTGCTCACCATTACTGTCCTAAATCCCTCTTTTCTTGTTTTTATTATTCCTTACAGGCAAACAAAACTGGCACTGCATTTATTTCAAACACTTTATATATTTTTTGTTTGATTACAGGGTGTTCACTTTCATTACTTTGTGTTACTTTGCTACTTATATAAGGGGAAATCCTGAGTAAAGCAGCTCAAACGGCTAAGGGGATCCCATGGAAGGAGGGCAGGTACGTGGCGGGACCCTGGAGCTGGGGTATTGCAGTGGGAGACAGGCAGTGCTGGCGCCGGCGCTGTGTGGGGGGCTCGAGAGTGCTACCCCGTCACTGCCTGAGCCTCTTGTGCATCTGCGCTCCTGGCCAGTGGGATGTGCATAAGTTGCTTCCTTCTCTGCTCTCATGTCCAGGCAGCTGGAGAGATACTCATCTGTTTTGATTTTTAAATTTTTGGCGAAGCCCCCTGGGTGGCTTAGAGTGGTCAGGCGCTCCTCCTTGAAACAACTGATGGCTGTGTGCCATGAACCTGGTATCTCTCATGGAAACCATGTGGAGGGATGATGAGAGCCAGAGAGTGCCCGGGAAGCTGTAGGGACCCCTGGGCAGCTGTTTTGACAAGTTCCCACTGTAGGCCTAAACCAGGGACTCCAAAGCAACAGGAGTCTCAAGGCTGCAGGCTGCACATTAGCATATTAAAGGTTCTGAGAAATCCTGCAGATTAACCCAGCATATGCTGAGTCTATGTGAGCACAGGTTACCTTCTCAAAGAATTAATTAATGTCTCCCCCAAATACTTGAGACTCACTGTGTTAATCCAGTTGGCTCTAAGAGTGGTCACTCCCAGCCCAGCCCAGGGACCAATTTCCTCCCATATGCTCTTCAAAACAAGCAAGGATAAGGTCTCCTCCCTGCCTTTGAGGTTTATATGTGTTCTTAAATAATTTATGTCCTGTCTATTTAATCGGGACATTGACTTGTAATTGGGTTTAAAGCCAACGGCAGTGTGAACCTGACCCATTCACCTGCCATCTCAACATGGTCACTCACACACCCTGAGCCAATTCGTTCACTTCTAGGAAGAGATCCTAACACTTAAATCAGAAAATAGACACTCATTAAGGTCAGAGACGCAGAACATCTAGCACAGTAGTTGGCAGGCAGGAAGCCTCCAAGAAATGGGAGTTCCTTCCCTTTCGTTGTCCTAACATTTGGGGAAGGGTGAGTTGCCAGAGAAAGGGCTAGTTACATTCTCTCTCTCTCTCTCTCTCTCTCTCTCTCTGTCTCTCCCTTCACCCTCTCTCCCTTTCCCTCCATATAAAATGTGTATACACCATTTAGAATTCATTTCACTGAATTCAAAATTAGCATATCCATCCTTTTCCTCTCGTCTCCCTCTTTCTTTCTGTCTCCCTCCCACCCCTTCTCCTACTTTATTCTTTCCCTCTCACTGGCTTTCTTCTTCCGCACCCCTTTCAACCTGCCAAGTATCTGTAGCTTGAGGATGAATGTCAGTTCATAGGGCTTGGTCTTCAAAGGATTGGGGTGGGGAATTCAGCAGATGGAACCTGGAGCCAAGAACAGACAGGATTTCTTGTGTATTCTGGAAACTTCTGGAACAGGTCTCTAAGTGTCAGAGGACAGGGGTGCCTGGGTGGCTCAGTCAGTTGAACATCCGACTTCGACTCAGGTCATGATCTCATGTTGGTGAGTTCGAGCCCCACATTGGGCTCTGTGCTGACAGCTTAGAGCCTGGAGCGTGCTTCAGATTCTGTGTCTCCCTCTCACTCTGCCCCTCCCCTGCTCATGCGGTCTCTCTCTCTGTGTCCAAAATAAATAAACATAAAAACATTTTAAATAAATAAATAAATAAAATGTCAGAGGATGTAGTCAGCATTGCTCAGATGTTCAGGACATGCTTGATACCTACCACACATCTCAAGGAATCGATCACTACTCAATTTTCAGACTCTCTCCTTACAAAATTGTCCTTTTTTTCCTCCTTCTTCCCCTCCACCTGCTTCCTCTGATTTCTTTGTTTTTTGAAGAGAGATTAGCTACAGAAATTGTATCTTAGCTCCTCCTGCCAAGACGTGACTCAAAAGATGCTATGAGGCTCCACTGAAGTCCCTGCTTCTCTCCCTTTCCCTGTTTTGATCATATGCGAATTAGTTGTAAAAATCTATGAAGAGTCGTACAAGGTACAGGTCAGCATGATTAGTCCTTTGGGGTGATTTTTCTCTGGGCACCTCGGGGCATTTAGATATTAACTTAATACCAGAGAAATGAATGGGAAGAACATTTCTGCATCGGTAGAGTTTGTGTCTCTAGTAAAAGAAGCATTACAAGACCCTCACACAGGAAACAATTTCTTCCCATAGAGAATGAACAAATGTGGGTCTTGGCTTATTTTTTATTTTAATGTAATTTATTGTCAAGTTGGCTAACCTACAGCATATACAGTGTGCTCTTGGCTTCAGGAGTAGATTCCTGTGATTCATCACTTACGTACAACACCCAGTGCTCATCCCAATAAGTGCCTCCTCAATGTCTGTCACCCATTTTCCCCTCTCCCCTGCCCCCCTATGAACCCTCAGTTTGTTCTCTGCATGTAAGAGTCTCTTATGGTTTGCCTCCCTCCCTCTCTATTTGTAACTAATTTTTCACCTTCCCTTCCTCCATGGTCTTAAGTTTCTCAAGTTTCACATATGAGTGAAAACATAGGATATCCGTCTTTCTCTTAGCATAATACCCTAAAATCACCTGGAGACATTGTTTCCATTTCCTAATTTTAAGCCATCTCAGAATCACAAACATTTTAGCTATACTCCACACGTTTCTGAGAAGCCCACGTTATATTGGAGACCATGTTTATTTCTGAAGGAACAAAATGAGTAGGGGCACCTGGATCGCTCAGTTGGTTAAGAGTCCTACTTCAACTCAGGTCATGATCTCACGGTTTGTGAGTTCGAGCCCGGTGTCCAGCTCTGCACTGTCACTGTGGAGCCTGCTTGGATTCTCTCTCTTTCTCTGCCCCTCCCCCACTTGCCTGTGTGTGTGCTCTCTCTCTCAAAAAAAATAAATAAATAAACTTTAAAAAAAGAAAGAAACTGAGTGTGATAAATTTCCCAAGAGGGCTGGACCCTGAGCTCCCCAAGACTGAGAGAAGACTCCTGCCTCCTCAGAAGTCCATGTGTGTCTTCGGGAGTATTTCCAGGGGTGCACCATGTGGTAAAAGGGCTGAAGCTATTCAGGGCAGGGAAAACACAGGAGGGGCCTCAGGTCAGCTCACAGACACCCAGTGACCTAAGTGGACTCCATCGTCCTTCACTGGGTTCTGGTGGGTGGATCGCACATCGCCACCCCAGCAGGTGCTGGGCACGGCTGTGTCACTTGCAGACTGCTTCACTGCATGCCCCACCTGTGTGAAAGAGATTTCAAATCCGTTGCTGCTTTTCCACAGTCTCTAGTCTGTTCATCTCTGCCATGAAAACAGCAGGGCCACAGCAGAAGCCGCTCCTTTATCCTGGGTCCTGGACGGCCGCCGACCCGCAGTCACCAACCTGTGAGAAAGAAACGTGTGCTGTCACAGCCTTTGAGATTTGGGGGAGGAGGGCGTTGTTTGTGCATCAAAAACCGAATCCTACAAATCTTCCTGACTTTATTCTATCTCATAGAAAAGTATTCTGTAGTGGTGAAACTTCTATACAGTATTTTGCATTAGCTTGATGCTAGCAGCTATCGCTTCTATAATTAATATGCTTTTTTTTTAAATTTAAGGTTAAGTTAATGCCTCTATATCAGTGGATTTGTGTTTTCTGGTTTCTTTAAGAAGAGAAGTGACCCAACAAGTTTCCCTGTAAGAGGCCTGCTCTTTCTCTCATCTGCTCTGTGACAGTTACGTAGTTTTTATAAGTGTGCGTTGTACCATTGAAAGATAGTAAATAGGGGCCGCCTGGGGGGCTCAGTTGGTTGAGCGTCCGACTTTGGCTCAGGTCATGATCTCACGGTTCGTGGGTTTGAGCCCCATATCAGGCTCTGTGCTGAGAGCTCAGATCCTGGAGCCTGCTGCAGATTCTGTGTCTACCTCTCCTGCTTGTGCTCTCTTTCTCTCTCTCTTTCTCTAAAAATAAATAAGGACTAAAAAAAAAAAAAAAGTTAATAAGTAGAGGCAGCAGAGTAGGCACACACCCAGGGGACACCCCTGGGGAAGAACTAAGTTCCGGGGCAAGTCAGTTCAGTCACATTTAAAAAGTAAGACACATTTTTCTCACGTTGACTTCTCGTCAGACAGTGAAGGGGCTGAATGGCCAATCTCCAAGTCCTTTCCTTTAAAAAAAATTCTATTTGTAACATTATTTTAGTTCACCTAAACATATACAAACATATTGGACCCTAAGATCCAGAAGACCTTTTGAGTCTGGTTCATCACAGCTCTCCGGTGTCTGCTCAAAACCAGGCTTCGAATAGTTCTTGCTGAATGAATGAGTGAATGAGTTGGGTGCATGCATGAAACGTGTATTGAACATTATTCTGTGCGTGCAAAGTGCCAGCCACTAAGATCACAAAGATGGAAAGTTACAGTCTCCAGCTGAAGAGCTGTCTTCAGTAAAACACAACGGACAGTGATAGGCATGGGGTGACTCAAAAGTCCACAGGAGAGCCATCAAACTCAGCCTAGTGTCAGAAAAGGCTTTTCACTTCTCAAAAAGCTTGCCCTCTGTTGGGAGTAGTTTCAGAGTCACATCTGAGAAGTAGCTATTTAGGGATTACCAAATATCAGTCAGGTGAGATGTGTCCCCTTTAGCACCATATAAAAATGGTTCAAGAAACTTACGAGGGGCAGGAGGATCATAAAACCCACGCTTTCAGAGATTGGAAATAATGAAGAAAACAGAACTCTTCGAACAACTGCTCTGGAGACATGCTAAGAGATAGAAATTCAAGACAAGAAACATTTTTGTTTTGTTTTGTTTTGTTTTATGTATGGGTGTGAGGTTTGATCACCATGTACTAAATAAGGAATCAGTAATACCATATTTATAATCTGTGCATGGAGTTCTTTTTAGGAGGGCTGGGGAAGCATCACATTCTAGTTAAGAAGTGCAAAATAGGGGCGCCTGGGTAGCTCAGTTGGTTAAGCATCTAACTTCCGCTCAGGTTATGATCTCACAGTCCGTGGGTTCAAGCCCTGTGTCGGGCTCTGTGCTGACAGCTCAGAGCCTGGAGCCTGCTTCAGATTCTGTGTCTC
The DNA here is from genome assembly GCA_017311185.1 of Proteles cristata cristata. NCBI lineage: Eukaryota > Metazoa > Chordata > Mammalia > Carnivora > Hyaenidae > Proteles > Proteles cristata. The sequence goes on from JAESUZ010004250.1 coordinate 1,793,140, forward strand.
TCTCTCTCACTCTGTCCCTCCCCTACTCACTCTCTGTCTCTGTCTCTCAAAATAAAATAAAAAGACGTTTAAAAAAAAAAGAAGTGCAAAATAAGGGGCACCTCGATGGCTCAGTCACTTAAGCTCCAACACTTGATTTCAGCTCAGGTCATGATCTCACAGTTTGTGGGTCTGAGCCCCGCATCAGGTTCTGTGCTGACCGTGCACAGCCTACTTTGGATTCTCCCTCTCTCTCTCTCTTTCTGCTCCTCCCCCGTTCATGCTGTGTCTGTGTCTCTCAAAATAAACTTAAATTTAAAAAAAGAAAGAAAGAAATGCAGAATAAGGCATGAACTCCTCTTAGCCAGTGGTTTCAAGCACCATTATTTGACCATTTCTGTATTTAGAACTCATTCAAACTTATATAGCATATTACATTTAATTAATTGAGTGTTTATGCGTTAAAGAGTTACTTGCTTGGGACTATAGTGAAATTCCCAGGATTTATGATGGGAACATTTCAGAAGAGCAGTGTGTGTTTCCCCCCAATTTGTATAGCTTCATTCATTATAATTTTTCCTGATGTTTTGCCTACCATATTATTAAGTTCCCCAAAGCAATGAAATACCAGCTTGTCTTCTCACGGCAGAGAAATGAGACGAATAATTATGAACGTGGAAATCCCAGTGAAAACATGCTTCTATTGAAAGAGGCTAGCGGTCCAAGAAGGAGCTCCCTAGATTTATGGAGACCATTAAAAGAAAAAAAAAAAAGGCAAACACACAGGAAAACAGATACATTTTGTCATTTAGCATCTTGGATACCCCATATTCAGGGAAAAGAAATCTTTCATATATGTATTTTTATTTATTTACATATATCTTATACTGGACAAGAATTTACATTTTGCTATAAGTTATAAAGTCTGAATATGTCACCAAGGTTTCAAGTGCGTGCCATGCATAAATATTTAATCGCTGCAAAGTGTTCTTTTCCAAATATAAGAGTTTGTAAGCACAGTGTTTGATGTGTAACTGACTCCAGGGGCAGTGCTGAGATACGAGCTTCACAACCCACAGCTACTTAAGATCTTACACTGATGGGGGGCGCGCTGGGGGGAAGACAGGCCCACCTCAGCGCCTGTCAGGGCAGAGATGCGGGGTAGTCTGGGAAATCAGTTCTGGCAGGGGCTCCAGGTCAGTGTTATTTTACAAAGAGCAGGGACTGACATGACCACCACACTCATTCGTGTTTATTGTTCAACCAGGTGCTTGGGGGCCATCCAGACCACCACCCCCCCAGGATCATGTGAAGAAGGCAACGGAGGAGAGGTGTGGAGAAAGGGGGAGAGGACATTGAGGACCCAGGACAGGGTGAATAGGACGGGCTGGGAGGCAGCCTTCCCTCCCATTCGGGATGCTGTTTGTATTATGACATCCTGCAGCCTCCATTGTTATTTCTCACAACATCATGGCCTCACCATCCCGGTGGCCTCTCATAAAAGGAAAAAAAGAAACCCTTGATTTACATTCTCCCTTCAGAAATGCTCTTTGCCTTTCTGCTTGGTGCTGCCCTGTTTTCCTGATATTTCACTTTGGTTTACATGACCCTTCAGCTGGACGGTGTTGCCAAATGTGTATTCACTAAGGGGAAGTTTCGGTTGGAAAATAATTCCCAATCTTGATTCTCCCTTCCAAAATCTGTACCTCAAAGCTGCTCCACAATTTGAAGTTTTTTCTATCTGGGTAAATGTGGGAAAAAGAAGGAAATTTCCAAAGTAAAGGGAACTGGCCCAGGGTAGGTCGCTCTGGTGATGAGGTTGGGATAAATGCATTTTATTTAACAACTCTATTGAGGATGCAGCATTGCTGACCTTGTAAAATTCAAAGCAAGATTTTGGGGATTCAAGAGTCCCTGATTTTCAGCAGCTTATCTTCCAACCCTTACCTTTTACAGTCATTTTCATTATAAATCAGACCTTTATAGAAATGACCCAAAGTCACCCTTTTACAACCACCTAATAAGTGGGACCAAAGCCAACTCTGATGTTAACACTCATACCAAGTTCATTATCAAAATGAACAATCCAGAAGAGGCAGAGAGCAGAGCGGTAGCTGACCTCATTATAACACTGGGACAGGGAATCCCAAGGAAGAAGGGCAATATTCACTAAGAAGAATCCACTTTTATTCTAAACTTAATTATTCTCTGATTTTGAGAAGCCACACACGGGGTAGCCCACACTGCAGAATTTCCCAGAAGAACAGAATTTTGTAAACTTTACATTGAGTAATCAACTTCACGTACTTACATGCAAAAAGCATAACTGTATGACAAACATTATATTTTAAAGAAGGAAATAAGTAGCCTTTCTGCAATCACATCTTATTATATTATAAGATTAAGAGTTTGAATTGTGATCCCTTGCCTGGCAACTTTTGTGCAAGAGTCACATATCATGGTGCTATTTTGGAAATCATTTGACTCCATGTTCCCATTTCTCAGAAAGCAAGAATCTAGTGAATGCCCTAATGTTCAGAATACAAACAAAATATCGTTGTGTAAGCACCTGCAAAATGGTCCCTGGGGATGTCCACTTCTTAGTGTTCAAGTTCTTGGGTTATCCTGTGTGTATGTATTACAGCCAGTGACTTGACTGCTGATATCTCACAGTGTAGGGCAAAAAAAAAAAATGTTATGTTCCAGATTAAAACAGAAAATCTGTTACTTCCACCTTCCTCTCTTATGACTTTCATTCTCTCTCTCTCTCTCTCTCTCTCTCTCCCCCTCCCTCACTCCCTCTCTCCCTCTCTTTCTCTGCCCTAGAGCCCTTACTCTGGGAGAGTATAAGCTGCTACCTTACAGATGAGCCATGTTATGCCTATGGCCAACAGCCACAGAGACCTACAAACAGGTATGTACGTGAGCTTGGGAAGCAGGTCCTCAGCTACACTACCAGTCAGTCTTTGAGATGACAGCAGCCCCAGCCAATATCTTAACTGCTACCTGTAAGAAACAGCAAGCCAGAGAATCCAGCCAAGCCTCACCCAGATTCACTCACCCACTAAAAGCATGAGGTAATAAAAGTTCATTTAAGCTACAGAACTTCGGAATAATTTGTCATGCAATAGCACGTAAGTAACATAATAATCCACTTCCCAATGTTAAGATGGTTCCCCATAAGTCACTGGTGATGCACACCCTAAACTCTAGCTGTTAGAATAGGATCATTGATAAAGAAAAATTGCCAATCACAAGCCACAAACCACCTTAGCATAACTCACTGGCAGAATATTCTCCAAAGTTCTACGAAATCAATAATCCTCCATACTCTTCAGGCATCTCTTATCCTCTAGCACACTGTGTATAAAATTAACATACTTAATGTATCTATTCCTTATTTTCTTTCCGTTCTATTTAGAATATACATTGTCATTATTTTCCCCATTCATATATCCCAAGGACTAAAACCAGCATTGGGCCCATAGGAATTGCCCCCAAAATGTCTCATGAATGAATGAATTTGACATGGTTCAATGTCAACTGCACAGTCTCCAGCCACAAGCCACAAACCATGCTGTTCCCGGGTAACACCTTCCACTCTCCTAAGCTCTCTGCCTTCCCCCGGTTATTCATTCCACCCAGAATGCCCTGTGTCTTGGGTTGCCTTTTCCAGAAACACACTGTGAGACAAGAATTTGTGTGAGAGCAATTTATTAAGGAAGTGGCCCAAGAGAAGCCAGTAAGAGTATGGGAAGCATGACTGGTAAGGAGAAGCCAGAGGAGGGTGTGATTTCAGGCAGAGTCCCAGAGAGGGTAACTTCCACGTAATACCCTCAGGGAGCTCTCAAGTGTAAATTATGCCTCCAAGTTTGTCCCAACCCCAGGCAAGAGAGTTGAGCTTGCAGACTCCCATGCTAATTAGTCATCAACGAAGGGCTGCCCCAGGGATGTAAACTCCCAGGTACTTGCAGCTGTCTGCAAGTGCGGGGAGAGCCAGGGGCAGCCCGCCAAAGAAGAGACACAGGTGCAGGCTTTAGAGGCAAACAAGCACGGAAGCTGAGAGAGCGGCGCGAAGAGCCAGTAAAGCAATCCAAGAAGATCTAGGCGGAGCCCCAACAGTGCCTGCTATCCCCATGTTTCCCGGTTGATTTTGTTGAAATCCTATCCATCCTTCAAATCCTTCTTCATGTACCTTAGCACTCACTAGAACCACGCCTAATGCCTCATTTTTTTCCCATTAACTTTACCTGCTCTTCCTTAGATCCTAAAATCCATAAAAACAGAGGTTGTATGGTATATGGGGTTTGTGCTTCCAACACGGTGTCGTAAAGAGTCGCAATGCCACTGAAGATCGACTGTAGACTCCATGACAGTGTGGATCAGGGAATTCCATCACCATGCATCTAGCAACTCTCCCAGTGCCTGTAGATAGCAGGCATCAAGACAGTATTTGTAGAACAAATGTAAGATGTGTGTTATAGGCTACAGAGGGCTTTCCTGTGTATTATTCCATGTATCCCTCACAGAATACACAGAGGTCCACAAAAAGCTATGACTACCTCATTTTCCAGAAAGAAAGTCTTAGTGATACAGATTTCCCAATTAAGGTCTTGCTGATTAAATAGGCACTGAGTAATGCTTCAGAACTAAATCCAATTCCAAGTCCAATTTACTTTCCCCTTGTACTGATTGATTAATTGATTGACCGAATGATTAAGTGAGGAAGTAATCAAAAAATGTTTAATACTATTTCATTGAATCCCATAAAATAAAATGGAATGCAAATGTTTAACTTGAAAATAGATTGAGACCACTTAAGTTACAGTGAATCTTACGGTGCCTTTTACTCCTTGATTCATTCCCTGTATTTTGGCTAAAATTGAGGGTGTAAGCAGAAGAAGGGAGGAAAGTTGTGGGCAGGCTTAGGGACTATAAATTTCTGGCTGTAATTCATTAAGAGGAGTCAAGTAACCTATAAACAGGTCAGGCCTCCAGAACTCTGCATTTTAAACTTGTTTGAAGCTATGTGAGCCTGCTGTTTCCTGGGCAGTGCTCTCGTTATCCAAATCCTTCACTCAACTCTGTCCACCCCCAGCAAATGGACTGCTCTCCTCCATGTTTTACCCTTACATGTCAGGGATTAGAGCCACACAGTCTAGTCCACACTAAGTGAGGAAGGACTGATAGTCATCAACTCTGACACGTGGATGCTACCTGTGCCTTACCCAACCCCCCTGCCTAGGATGTAGCCAACAGGGCTGTTGTACACTGCTGTTTACAGTGCTGTAAACACCGGTGGCTCTCTGCCCTGGTGACTGGCCCAAGAAAGACAGGAAGAGAAAGAGTCCATGGCCCTAGGGAGTAGCTGTCAGTTGAGGACACCTGGAAGTGGGTGACAACCTCCCCAACTTTATTGTCATTCTAATGGGTCAGCTCTGACATATATTGGCCATTTCCTTCCAGAATTCTCCAAATGGCTTGCCCCTCAGCTGCCTGTAGCAGTTGCCTTTTCAACAGCTTACCCCTCTGGGTTTTCTCATCTTCCCCTGTTTTCTCCCATACTCCCACACAAGTGTTTGCCAGAATCATCTCCAAAATAAACTGCTTGCACTCAAATCCTTTTCTCAGAGACTGCTTCTAGGAGAATCCAAGCCTGTGTTGTGTTGCTCCATTCAGGGGTATTCATACTTTTTTTTTTTTATGTTTTATTTATTTCTAGGAGAGAGACAGAGAGAGAGACAACGTAAGCAGGGGAGGGTCAGAGAGAGAGGGAGTCACAGACTGAAACAGGCTCCAGGCTCTGAGCTGGCAGTCAGCACAGAGCCCGACGCGGGGCTCGAACCCACGAACAGCGAGATCATGACCTAAGGGAAAGTCGGAAGCTTAACCGACTAAGCCACCCAGGCGCCCCAGGGGTATTCATACTTTAAAGGCAGATAGCTGGCCTCACAGCCCAAAGGGATGACCCAAAAGTGAGGGAATGTTCATAAATAGGATAGTCAGGTGGAGGAATAAATCTTAACAAAGAGCCTTCCCTGCAGCACCTCTAGGGTGGCAGCATTGTCTGTCTATACAACAGGCAGGCTGGCCTCGTGGAAGAGGCTGTGGGCTGGAGGTTGGAAAAGTGGATTCTAATGTTGTCACTGACACTGGCTCCCCCGTCATCCTTGTCATTCTCTCTGATCTTCAGGTTTTCTCTTCTGGAAATTTACGGGATTGGATTATTTGATCCGAGGGCCCTTCTGGGCTCCCAATCCCCATGAATCCATGGAAGAAGATGAAGTGCATGGCACCTCTTTAAAGGTATGTTCCACGAGTAATTAATAAACAAGCAAACTTTTCACACAGTACCGGCTGTAAGAGGGACTGTTTAATTAGGCACACGAGACGTTCCAATCTGTCTAGACAGCCTTCTCTTTTTCCCCAGGACGCCATCAGCCATGCTTGCTCTGACACTGTGTCAAGGTGTCCTTTGGCTACAGACAGTGATTTTGTTAGGTGATAATTCTAATGCCATAGAGCCGGCCGTGGAACTTTCTTTAGTTTTAATGCTGTTTGTCTTTCCAGGTGGAACTGACTGAGGAGATTTACCCAAGAAATAACCAGGAGAGGCAGCTTCTGCAACAGGAGGCACCAAAAAGTAGCTTCTGGTGTAGCCCCAATGTTTGTCTGTCTTTCATTGTTAATGAGCTTTTTTAGTTATTGCCCCGCTCTGAATCCCTGCCCTTGGGGAATAAAATGTCCAAACATTGAAAGGGAATTTCCTAGTCACTCAGTAGACAGCCCTCCCCCACCTCACTCAAAATCTCTGACAAAGCCTTAGAGCAGAAAAAGAGATTCCTTGACACCCAGGTTCCTTAACACTCCAACTTGAGTCCCGTGACAACTCTGGCCAACAGACCATAAAACCCTTGATTTTCCAGGTGCTGAGATCTTAAAATTCATGTGGATACTATTGACAGAAGTCATCGGTCTGAGGACCGGAAAAGAAATACATGAAATCCCTCTCAGTAGCTAAAGAAACTTTGCAAAAGCGCAGTCAGCAGATAAGACAAATGCCACTCACCAGATGTCATCAAAAACATGGAGTCTTTGTCTCTTACGGTCTTTTTCAAATGTATTCAGGGGGGGAATACGAAAAATTCTCAGCAACCATAATTTTTCATTTAGTTCCTATAGTTCTACAACCATATCAAGTCACAAAACATAACTCCAATTCAGTTACTGAAAGTGTCTGCCCAAGGTACCGGCCACATTGCAATCTGCATTCAAGGCTAGACTCCTCCCATCCTACACTCACCTGAGGCGAGATAGATGGCTGTCCTTAAAGAAGGCTGTGTTTGGCTTCTGCACTCTTTCTCTTCCATTTCCTTCTCCACTCACTAGCTGCTGCTCCACACCTCATAAAAGGTAAAGAGGATGGACTGCCAAGGAGAAGAAGAGGAGAAAAGGCAGTTTTGGCTGGCGTGAATGGCTTCATGCTCTCTGGACCTGGCAAAGTGACCGCAGTAGCTCTTTCCTTGTAGATGCTTTGAAAGTGGTTTCGAAGAGTCTCTGCTGGCCCCTCCAACTACAGCTTCTGTGATGTGGACAATGCGTTGTCTTCAGCTGGCTGCTTTCCCCATCCCAGATCCTCAAAGATGAGGTCCACATCCACTGCACTATGTGAGTCCAAACGTGCTCCCAGGCAGTCTACTTGGGCATCCAGCTTAGCTCTGGCATGTCCATGTCATGCCCATGCCCATGAAACATGCTCTTGTACGTCTCCCTCCTCGGGTTACTTGCCAAGCACTGTAGTCTTCTCTCTCTGGCCCATCACATGTAGCTATAGTTTCCCTGAGGAGACAGTATGTCTGAGTCCTTGGTGTTTACCAACTGCAGGGAATGTAACTGAAGCTTTGTGAGTTCTCCTATTGAAACAAGCTCTCCAAGTATGAGAAAGACGTAGCACCCTCACCCCTTCACTCACGACCGGGAAAGGACTGGAACAGACACTTGAGAAACTTTTCACAAAGAAAACCCCCTCATTCTTTCTCTCCATTTTCTTAAACATTTTATATCCTCAAGCAGATGGCAGACCACAAGAATCATGGAATCAGATCTTGATCATGTCTCTGGAAGATTCTCCCAAGACAGTCTGCCTCATGTTATGTGAAATCTACCATTGTTATTATGTGCCTGTGCCTCAAACAGAACTTAGGTCTTAAATTCTATTTCTATATAGTATCAGTGATAGATTGTTTTCACTAATGTATTTAAAGAGTAGGTAAGTCTTGGGGCACTTGGGTGGCTCAGTCAGTGAAGCATCTGACTTTGGCTCAGGTCATGATCTTACAGTTCATGGGTTTGAGCCCCACATCAGGCTCTGTCCTGACAGCTCTGAGCCTGGAGTCTGCTTCAGATGCCGTATCCCCTTTCTCTGCCTTTCCCTTGCTCACACTATGTCTCTCAAAAATAAATAAGCATTAAAAAAAGAATAGGTAAGATTTTTATAACTGTGCCTACAACATAGAAGGTGTTTAATAAGTATCTATGAAAGTAATTTATTAATAAGGTATTTTTGCATTAATGGATTTGTTTAAGAAACATCTTGGGCTCTCTTGTTTGCAGCTACTTTCCATATTCTTGTAACAGAGTTTATCACATAGTAGGTATGAGTAAGTATTTTTAAAATGAATAAACTAATGAAGCATTTTGGAAATCCTACAGAATATATACGGTGGTCACTCTTGAATTTGACAAGCATTTTTGAGCACTTGCTGAGTATCGAGTGACAGTAGGCACTTTTTTACAGTGTTCCCATAATGCCCTGTCCTACCGTCTCAAGGTTCTTAAATTGTATTGCAATAGTAATTTTTCTTGTCTGCATTCCCACTTGACAGGAATGGATATTATTTTCTTCTCTAAGTGCTTAGCATAGTCAAGGGCAGGGGGAAGGAATACAGAATTGGTTGAATGTATATGTGTTTCCTGTGTCATACAGTATTGTAAGAGGGAAGAGGGGAACATAAGTTATCATTTTTCATATAGTTATCCATATAAAGGGTTGGTCTGGCATATAAAAAAAATCATACTAGATAATCATGACAGAGTAATTGCTACAGGACTACCCTCCCATCCTAAACTTTGAAATCAGCAGGAAACACATGAAATAATTCAGACGTTGAGCAAGAGGCAATGGAGAGCTGTGCTGCCTGAGGTGGACAAGAAGAATATGAGGAATGGCCCACATTTGCACAGCTTCCTTACTGGAAGAATGTTCTCCTGCAATGCAAGGAGATGAAGCCCAAGCAGGGTGTGGTCTTTCTGAGCTGAAGGGGCAGAGATGGAAAGGACAAATGGAACTGTGCCAAGGCGGAAATCCAGAAATATTCTGAGTGGTCTCCTTGAGTCCTGGGTTACTAGTAAGCTGCATATATACTAAAGGGCAATTTTGTGAGGCTTGGTATATTCATTTCCTAGAGCTGCTGTCATAAATACCATAGATCACATGGCTTAGACACTAGAAATTTGTCTCAAGTTCAGGATGCTACAAGTCCAACCAAGATCAAGGTGTGGGTAGGCTTGGTTCCTTCAAGGGCTATAAAAGGAATGATCTCTAATTTTTAAATGTTTATTCATTTATTTTTTGAAAGAGAGAGGGGCGGGGCACAGAGAGGGAGACACAGATTCCAAAGCAGTTTCCAGGCACTAAGCTGACAGTGCAGAGCCCACTGCAGGGCTTGAACTCACAAATCATGAGATCATGACCTGCGATAAAGTTGAACACTTAACTGACTGAGCCACCCAGGCACCCTGGAAAGGATTTGTTCCATACCTGTCCCCTGGCTTCTGATGGTTGCTGGCAATCTTTGGGATTCATTGGCTTGTGAACACATCACCCTGATTTCTGCCTTCATGGTCACTTGCCATTCTCCCTATGCTCTTTTCTGTGTTCAAATTTCCCCTTTTTATAAGGACACTGGTCATGTTGGATGGGGATTCCACCTTACTCCAGTGTGACCTCATCTTAATTTAACTAACTTTATCTGCAATGATCCTGCTTCCAAATAAGATCACATTATGTGATACTGAAGGTTAGGAATTCAACATAGGATTGGGGCGTCTGGGGGATGGTGAATGACACATTTCAACCCATAACACCTGGTGAAAAATATGACCAGGGATTTATGAGCAGAACAGATTTCAGAGACAGCAAAAACTGAGAGATGTTACAGCTCCAGCCAAACAGAGTGGAGGGAACTTGCTAAACCAGGCCTTCAGCTGAGACATTTGAAACATCATGTGTGAGGAGGAGTGCCTCCCCTAAAGCTGAAGTGAGGACTCCCCTTACTCACTCCTCTAGGGGAGGAGTGCCTCCCCTAAAGCTGAAGTGAGGACTCCCCTTACTCACTCTTTAAAAGTCCTCAAAGAAGTTCAGGCAGGCCCACAAGTACGTTAACTGGCTACCAGAACAAAACTCAACAATGCTAAAGGAACACAAAATCCGGGCATTCAACTGTGAAGGATTCACCATCTCCAGCATAAAGTACAATGTTACTGGAAATGTGGAGAAGCAGGTGAAAGACAAGTCAGTAGAAACAGATGTGTCTACTTCTATTTAGCCAGCTTGGATTTAACAGATGAGGACTCTAAGATAATTATTATAAAATATGTTCAAAATATTTAAGAAAAACATGACACAGTAAAACAGAAAACAGAATATAAGATAAATGGAAACTGTAAAAAAAAAACAACAACTAAATAAAACCTCTAAACCCAAAACTAAAATTATAATATCTGAAGTAAAGAATTCAATAGAGTGGTTTAGTGACAAATCGGATGCTTCTGGAGAAAGAATAGTGTCTTGGAGATAGGGCGACAGAAACAATTCAAACAGAAGGAAAACACAGAAAAAGAAAGGCCTGGAAAAATGAGCAGAGCCTTGGCAGAATAAGCACAGGTGATCTAAGACAGGTGTGATTAGATTCCCCAAGAAAAGAGGTTGGAGAAATCAGAGCAAAAAAACATTAGCCAAAAACAGAAACAAACAACAACAAGAACAAAACAAAACAAAACAAAAAACAAAACAAAAAAAAACCAAAAACATTTGGTCACATATTTTCCAAATTTGATGAAAAAATAAAAGCCATTAGTATCAGACCCAAAGAAGAAGACATACATCTAGGCATCTCATAATAAGATTGCTAAAAAATAAAAAACAAAGGTGAAAAGAACAGCTTAAAAGCAGCTATAGAAAGAGATGCATTACCTGCAAGACAACAGTAAGTGTGGCTGCTGGTCTCTCGTCAGAAGCAGTGTTATCCAGAAGACAATAAAACATGTTTGAATTGCTTAATTTTTTTTAAACTAGAGTTCTATATCCAACACAAATATGCTTCAAAAATAAAGGTGATGTAAAATCCTCTGAATACAGAGGATTCATCAACAGAAGACCTAAATTAAAAAACAGTAAAGGAAGTTCCACAGGCTAAAGAGAAATTACACCAGATAAGTACTCAGATGTACTCACACACACAAGTACCAGAAATGGTAACTGTATGGATAATACAAAATAATTTTGATCTTGGTGCTTAATTTACTTAAAAAATAATTGACTCAAAGGAAAAATATATAGAAAAATATAAATTTTTTCCCTAAAATATATAGAAAAGTAGCACAGGGGCATCTGGGTGGCTCAACTGGTTAAGCATCCAACTCTTGATTTCAGCTCAGATCATGATATCATGTTGAGTTCAAGCCCGAAATCAGGTTTCATGCTGACAGTGTAGAACTTCCTTGAGATTCTGTCTCTCTCCCTTTCTCGCTGCTCCTCCCCTGCTCATTCTTCCTCTCTCTCAAAATAAATAAATAAAGTTAAAAAAAAAGAAAGAGAAGAGAAAATAGCACAAAGGATAGAAGGACAAATAAAAATATACTTTTGAAAGGGCTCTTATGTGAAGAGTAATTCATAGTAGACAAAAAAATCAAAATAATTGATTAAAATTTCAAATATCAGTAATCATGCAAATGGACTCAGAACACTAATCAATGGAAGAAATTCTTAGATTGAATTTAAAAACAGGAAGCAAGATGCAATCATATGCTGTATATTTTTCATGCATTTTACATTGAAAGACAAGATATACTAAAGACAAATAATGGAAAACCAACTATCATACCAGCACTAATTATAAGAAATTTGAGTGTCTATATTAATATCAGACAAAATACATTGTAAAACAAGGAATACTAGAGATAAAAAGAGATATTTTTAAATGATAGCATAGTCAATTCATCAAGAAGAAATAGCAATACTAAATATATAATTACCAAATGAAAAGGCCTTACAGTACATGAATCAAAAACTAAAGAACTAAAGGGACAAACAGATTTAAAAATATAACAATGAAGTAGCTCGATACTACTGTATATTTCATACCAGAAGCAGACAAAAATTGAAGAATTACCTAGAAAATCTGAACAGCCCTATCAACTAAATTGTCCTTGTTGTTTATTTACAGAATGTCACAAACATCAGCTTCAAAATTATACATTTTTTTCACTTCTCATTGGAATATTTACCAAGATAGCTTTGGAAGAAATGAAATTATACACGTGTGTTTTCTAAATACAACAGAATTAAAATAGAAATTGATACCAAAAAAAAGGTGTCACCTGGAAATCTCCAAATACTTGAAAATTAAGCAAAATGCACACTTCAAATCAACTGAGGTCAAGAAATAACTAACAATCTAAACTAGAAAATATTTTCAGGGCGCCTGGGTGGTTCAGTCGGTTAAGTATCCAACCTCAGCTCAGGTCATAGTTTGAGCCCTGCATCAGGCTCTCTGCTGTCAGCACAGAGCCTGTTTCTGATCCTCTGGTCCCCTTCCTTCCCCTCCATTCACACTTTTTCTTTCTCTTTCAAAAACAAATAAACATTTTTTTAAAGAACATTTTTTCAATGGAATGATAATTAAGACATATCTAAACATTTGGGGCGCTTGGGTGGCTTAGTCGGTTAAGTGTCCGACTTTCGCTTAGGTCATGATCTCGCGGTTTGTGGGTTCGAGCCCGCGTCGGGCTCTGTGCTGACTGCCAGCTCGGAGCCTGGAGCCTGTTTCAGTCTGTGACTCCCTCTCTCTCTGACCCTCCCCTGCTCACGCTGTCTCTCTCTCTCTCCTAGAAATAAAACATTAAAAAAAAATTAAAAAAAAAAGACATATCTAAACATGCATTGGGAGATAAGTAAAGCACTGCTACGGGAAATTTTTATAGCTCTAGATGCTTATATTGGAAAAGAATAAAGGTTTAAAGTCAAGGATCTAAGTTTCCATCACAGAAGCCAGAAAAATGAGAGGAAATTAAGTCTAAAGTCAATAGAAGAAAAAAATAATGTAAAATAATACAAACTTAGAAAATAAATAAGTATAGATAAAATCAGTAAAACTAAATGTTTGGTCTCTGAAAAGTTCAATAATATTGGGAAATCTCTGCCTAGGCCAAATTATTAGTATCAGGAATGAAACAGGGAATATTACCATAGGTTTTTTAAAAAACATGCATTTATTTTGGGGGGAGTGCAAGCAGAGGAAGGGCAGAGAGAAGGAGACAGAGGATCTGAAGCAGATTCTTTGCTGAGAGGCTGGCAGCAGCGAACCCAATGGGGGCACAAACCCATGAACCGTATGATCATGACCTGAGCCGAAGTAAGATGCTCAACTGACTGAGCCACCCAGATGCCCCTACCTAGAAGAAATGGGAAATCAGAGTAGCCTTATATTTATTAATAAAATTGAATTAGTATTTTAGAAGTATACCATGAAGAAAAGCTCAGAGCCACATGGTGACACTGGTGAATTCTATTCAATAAGTAAAAAATAATAATCTTGCACACTTATTTTTTGAGCGCAGTATAACCACAATCGCAAAATCATTCAAAAACATTCAAAGAGAACTAATAATCAACATTTCACATGAATATAATAGAAAAAATATTTTTTAATATTGGCCATTCAAATCCTGCAATATATTAAAAAGGCAACGGTTTATGAATCAGAGGGGTTCATCTGAGAATGAAAAGTAGATTTAACATTCACAAATTAATCTGTGTAAAACCTTTCCCCTAAGGATGGGAACAAGCAAGGTGTACACTCCTACTCATATAGTCAATGAAGTTTTGATAAAATACACAAAGCAATGCAATAGAAGAACATTTTTAAGGTGTAAACACTCACCTCACCCACACATGAAAAAATAACTCAAAAAAGATTATAGACCCACAGGTAAAATGCAAACTATGAAGTACTGAAATCATCAACATTGGCATAGGTAAAGATTTTCAGAACCGTGAAAGTACTCAAAGAAAACACTCATAAATCGAATTTTATCAGAATTGGACTTCAATTCTCAAAAGACACCCTTAAGAAAAAGACAGGACAGGCCACAAAATGAGAGAAAATATTTGCAGTATAAGTCAAACAAGCGATTGTATCCATAATCTATAAGTACTTACAACTCAAAACCTAAAAATCAAGCAATCTGTATAGAAAAGGTAGGGGTGGGTGGAAAGCAAAATACTTGAACAGACATCTCACAAGAAAAGATCGAGGAGGGGCGCCTGGGTGGCTTAGTCGGTTGAGCGTCCGACTTTCGCTTAGGTCATGATCTCGCGGTTCGTGGGTTCGAGCCCCGCGTCGGGCTCTGTGCTGACTGCCAGCTCAGAGCCTGGAGACTGTTTCAGAGTCTGTGACTCCCTCTCTCTCTGACCCTCCCCTGCTCACGCTGTCTCTCTCTCTTTTTCCTAGAAATAAATAAAAATATAAAAAAAAAATCGAGGAATAGCCACAGGCACAGGACAGAGTGTACAACCTCTTTAGTCATCAGGAAAATGCAAGTTAAAACCACATGGAGACACCACTGCACACCCACTAAAATGACTAAAATTCAATATTGAAAATACCCAGAGGTGGTGAGGATAAGAAGCAAATGGAACTCTCTTTCATTGTTGGTGGGAGTAGAAAATGGTACAACCATTTTGGAAAATGGTTTGGCTTTTTATTTTGTTGTAAAATTAAACATACTTCTACTCCTATGAACATTGGGGTCTTGAGGGTGTTATGCTAAGCGAAATAAGTCAGGCAGAGAAGGACAAATATCATATGTTTGCACGTATAGGAGGATTAGGAGGAACTTGACGGAGGAACAAGGGGGAGAAGAAGGGTGGAAATGGTGGGGGAAAGGGAGAGAGGCAAACCATGAGAGACTCTTGAATGCTGACAAAAACTGAGGACTGATGGATGTGGGGGGGAGGGGGATGGGCATGGAGGACACTTGTGGGGATGAGCACTGAGTGTTATGTGGAAACTAATTTGACAATAAAATATTTTTAAAAAAAAAAAAAAAAAAGAAAAAGAAAAAGAAACATACTTCTACTCTCAGATCCATGAATTCCACTTCTCTGTATTTATCTACAAAAAATGAAAACTTATGTTCTAGGCCCTCAAAACTATTGCTCCAAGAATGTTCAGAACACTTTATTCACGAAAGGCAAAATCTGAAAAGAGAAACCCGAAACACAAGTGTTCCACCAGAAAAATAAATGAACAAATTTCAGGATATCCAATGATGAAACAAATTTCAGTATATTTATATCATGGAATATGACTGATAAAATGATAAACTATTGATACATGAAACAATATGGAATGAATCTCAAAACACTGTGCTAATAAGTAAATAAAAACAAGTCCAAAAAGGCACACCCGGTATGATTCCATTTATGTGACATTCTGGGCAAAGTTAAACCAAGAGTTAAAGAAATTAGAACAGTGGCTGGTTTGGAGGAGAAGGATGTGCAGAAATTGGCTAGAAGGGAGCATGAGGGAATTTCCTGGATGAAATGTTGTATAGCTGAGAGGCGTGTGGGTTATACAGCCTGTATGCATTTGTTAAAAGTAATTAAACTGCACACTTAATATCTTTATATTTCTTTGAATATCAGCTATTATCTCAATAAAATGTGACATCTTACTAATTAAAAAAAAAAAAAAAAGAACTGTGCCTGAGTGAAAATAAGTGGTTATAATATAAATGATGGACAGGAACCATCGTGGCACCAAAATGGAAGTGGTCAGACTTGGGTGGGATAGGTGTGGGGTCTGAAGAGAAGAGTGAGATCTGGGACTATATAAGATATGGAAGACAAAACCCAAGTGGAAGACAGTATTTGGGCCCCAGGAATGTCCTGGCATGACTCAAGTTATTAATTCATGAGAATTATTGTGATTTATAAAAAAAAATACATACTTGGGGAGCCTGTGTTGGCTCAGTCAGCTGTGTGTCTGACTCTTAATTTCTATTTAAGTCATGATCTTTGAGTCATGGAATTGAGCCTTGGCCTGAGCCCTGCATTGGTGTCTGCACTGAGCATAGAGCCTGCTTGGGATTCTCTCTCTCTTTCTCTGTTCCTCTCCCCTGCTTATACATTCTCTTTCTAAAAAAAATAAAATAAAATAAATCTTTATCAAATATATATACATATATATGAATATTCAGATGATCAGATACATATTCATACATTCTCATATATTTCTCATATATATATGGTTTTCATCCACATTTCCTGGCTCACCAGGTCCCAAAAACCCTAAAGTTTCCTAAGTGATGAGACCAGTAAAGGAGCTTTTGTTATGTTAAGGAGGTGACTTTTGGACCCTATCTAATCAAGAGGGCTGGTCAGCAGGAGAACGAACCTTGGGATTAGCATGTTGGAATTTTCAGTCAGGGGACCTCTTGGGAGGGGGCAGAGGCTGGAGGTTGGATCAATCTCCAATGGCCAATAATTTAATCAATCATGCCTATGTAGTAAAGCATCCATAAACCCAAAAGGCCATGGTTCAGAGAGCTTCCAGATGGATAAATACATGGCTATTTGGGAAGAGCAGCACGTTTTGACTGGGCATGGGAGCCCCATGATCTTTCCCCACCTTGCCCTATGCATCTTTTCCATTTGGCTATTCCTGAATTACATCTTTCATAAAAAACAATCTAGCAAATAAAACATTTCCTGCGTTCTGTGACCTGCTCTAGCAAAGTAACTAAACCTAAGGAAGGAGGGGGTTATGTGAACCTCTGATTTGTAGCCAGTTGGTTAGAAGGCCAGACGGCAGCCTGGACTTTGGACTGGCATCTGAAGTGGAGGTGGGAGGAGTACTCGTGGAAGACTGAGCCCTCAACCTGTGGAACCTGATGCTGTCTCTGGATCAGGTTAGTATCAGAATGGAGCTGAATTGTAGGTCACATCGCTGGCATCCCAAGAATTGCTTGGTGGTGTGGAGAGAACCCCTTCCCCCACCACACATTGACATGGGGTGTTCAGAACACAAAGGGATTGCCTATTTCCCAACAACCCAGTGAGCTGAATCATAACACCTATGAAAATGGCAACAGAAGCCAGAAAAATAAGATCTTGTGTAGGAGGACTTTATGAGATTTCAAGGTGTTGTTCTGGTGGTAAAGCAGGACCCACGGCTAGAGAGAGGTCATGCTCACCTCACAGAGTTGCCACCAACAGAGTTCTATGCAGTGGGACTAACTAGGTCACCTGGCGCTTCTGTAACTAATGAAGGTGACATTGATCACCATGGGTGTGGAGGTAGGGGATCAATTCAATCACTCCTTTTGGACACCACTATTACTTTATACTTAGACAACATTCTCAGAGAAGCATAATGAAGCAGAACAAGCATGGGCATCAGGGTCAGACAGTCCCACATTTTGTGTGACATTTATTATCTATGGCACTATCAGCAAATTACCCAACTTTTCTGAGCTTTGTTGTTGCTGTTTTTGTTAATCTGTGACAATAATAATACACATGTACACTGTTTGCTAAGTGTGGTATAATAAAGAAACTGTGTTCTGCCTTGTGTCTTCTAATTACCTAACACCCATGGGACCCTGTAAGATAGGGTGGTAAGATAGATCATGGCCATGACCTCCACTTTGCACTTTAAGAAACTCATTCACAGGACTGCATCATTTGCCTACAGTCCCAAAGCTAGCCGATGGTGGAACTCTGATATAAACCAGATCATTAAAGTATGGATTTGATCCTTAGCACATCTTGGGTTGTGGTGAGGGCCACATCAGACGTAAGCAACACGCAAGACACATGGTGGACGTCTGGTGCTCAGATGGCTTAGGGAGAGGATGCTTCTTTACCATTCCTGATCTTTCCTTTCACATAAAAGGAGACCTATCAATGGAGTGTCATCAGCCCCACTGCCCCACACTCACTACACCCTAGTGGAAGAAGAAAGACATATCCAATGGGTGAGTTTTAAAAAACAAAGAAAGGCATGCCTGTTCCTTCTTTTCTCCTTCTTGGGAACATATGCACCTCTTCTTGTTCACAGGGTACATCTGTCCTCTGTTGTCTGATACCCCCAAGTCTCAGGATTTAGCATTGCCTATGACTTACATAGTCTGTTTGGCTGCCTCACTAAATATGTGCTCTAATCTTGCCACTATCAGTCAAGAGGTGGTATTTTGACCCTATGTGCCTTACTCTTTTATCCTATTTCTCACTGCAGACAGTGATGCCAGAGCAGGGGTTGAGGGGAGGTAGTATTTATTGTTCCTCCACATCTCTTAAAGTCCCATATGCCCTTCCAGCTTCTATTTATCTGTAATGGGCTATGAGATTTCTCCCAGACTGTGATTCTCAGTCCAAACTTTTTTTAGATATCTAGAAGCCAAAATAAGTCTCTGAAGTAAATGAGGGTAACTTTATTTGAAGGTAACTTGTTTGAAAGGCAACATCTTGCTGGTCTTCTGAGTGACTTCTTTCAAACTTTCTTACCCAGTTAACTACAACATTCCTCCATGAATCAGCGAATCCAGGATGGCCCTTGCCTAGCCTTCCCCGGCCAACAAACACACTCCATTCCAAAGAGGAAACTGTCCAAGGCACCGTGAATTTGGAGGAGCTGGTACCAAGATGATTCAAGCTGAGAGATATTTAAAACAGACTGAGCCTCACAGGGCCTTTCTGAGCTCATGCCATTCAAACCTGAGAGAGGCAGTTTCTTATTAATGTTGCCAGCTGAGAGTCTCACACAAATTATTACACTCCGTCCTTCCCGCCCTGAGAACATATCCAGTTCTTGGACTGGAAATAAAGACTCCAGCTCCCTCAGTTGAGCTGCTGTTGTTTGATGTGCTCTCCAATCTCATTCTCTTACTCTGCCAAAGTGAGTGAAACATTTCCACCACTGAGGCCATTATAGCATAGGGGGTGGGTCCAATGGACACAAAAATACATATAGTTTAATGGAGCTAAATTTGGAAATGAAAAAAAGTACTGCAATGCAACCAGATGAATTCTGTTCATAGAAAGCTTAGGACTAGGAAAATGAGTTTTATCCCTCCTCAGTGTGGTCCCTGGATCTAACTTCATGTGTTCATTCATTCCAGAAATACACTTACTGTGTGACAGTGAGGGTAGTTAGTATCAGGAATACAAAATCCTTTCCCCCAAAGAGTTTGTAGTATAGATGGATTGACCAAAAAAAAGGTGAATCAGTGACAAACAAACATCATCGTATATGGTAAATTATAATATGTAGCGCACTGAACATGTACATGATGGAAAAGAAGAAGCACAGAGTGTGATAAAAATGGAAAGGCTGCATCTAATCCCAACCTCCAGCTAAGGAAATGGTTTTCTGGTGAGGGGACCTCTGAATTAGACATTAAGAACACCCAGGGGTTGACCTGTCAGAGAAAGAAAAAAGGTGGTTCCTGCTTGAGACCAAGAACATGTGCAAGACATGGAGGCGTTAAATTGCAAGGCATTAAATTACATTTGAGGAACTATAAGAACATTTCATGACTGGAGAGGACTGTATGCACATAGCTTATCCGCTGTCAGACATTTGGCATTTTTTAGTATTCAAAGTCCTATGCAAAATAGTTTGGAAAGATACAGAGGAGAAGAAGATTTTGTGATCGATACTTTTAAAAAAGACGACCATTTGGCTGGGACAAATGATTACCATCCATAAAAAAAATAGTTACCGAGACAACATGGAGAAAAGGAAAGCAGAACAACCACCCAGAATGAGAACATAATTTATTAGAATACTTTGGGAAAGGGGATCGTGTTATTAACTAAGTTTTTCTGGTGAAATCATCACCGCTTTTTTTTAAGAAATACCTTTGAAACTTCTTCTTAAAATTTGATGCAGTTTTTTTCTCTTAAATAAACAATGAACTTAGAATGATGTCTGATAAAAGTAAGTAAGACTTAGTAGTGCCAATGGGACTAGAAGTAAAAAGTAATTCTAATAATGGTAGCCATAGTGACGGCAGAAGTAGTGATCATGAGAGCAGTAGCAGAATCTACAGTAATAGTGGTAGAAGTGTAAGCAAAAAGGAGAAATAAGATATAACTTTGCTTTGTTGACTCTGAAACATGCAAAAATCTCAGAGTACTTATTAACAGTCATAATTAATAAACCAGTCCTCTCTGGTCAGGCACATTACAGAATGCTTTGGGAAACTGTATCCTAATCAGAGAGGTCTAAGGTTAAAGAAGCCAGCTACCTAACCATTAGCTTTCAAAATATCTCTGCTATCAAATTCATCACTATCTCTCCTCACCTCCTCTCCAAATGCTCTGAATCTCTACTCTGGGAGAATCAAGACTCCCTATGTTCACAAAGCACTTTTCGCATGAAAAGCCATCATTTGTCATTATTGCAGAAATTTCTCTTTCCTCCTGACTGCTGTCTCCTTGAGACTGTAATTTGTGTCTTGTCCCCATGGGTGTCTCAGGCACTCAACAAAGTCACTGGATCACAGCAAATATTCAATTAACCACCACTGCATTTAATGGACTTCCCTTGTTATTTGTCCCCTTCTATGGAATGTAAAGATAAAACCCTAGTGACGTGAAATTTCAAACAACTAAGCTCTGGTCATGAATGTTTGCTCTTCTGAAGGGATATGGACTAATGAAGTAGGGTCTGCCCATAACAAACATGGAAAACATTACATCTTAGAGCTCAATCTCATGTTGATTGAGCTCAATCTCATGATGAATCCATGCTGCATGGAACTTCAGGAAAGGCCTGACAGTGTTTGGAGAATATCTTAGTGTTTCAAAAAAATGTACCAGAAATCAATTGAAAGAGAGAAAATCTCTGTATCAGTAGAGAATGACCTGAAGGTGTCGGAGTGTGAGATCCTTCATATCCACTCACAAGAAAAAGAAGGAGGGCCCAGGGCCTGGCTGTTTGCCCACACACACAGTGCTTGGCAGGAATGAAGAGGACAGTTCCAGCAGGGAGGACCACAGGGGGACGTTGCTGAGCAGCAGGGGATGGTGGCGATAGTCCACACCAATCCCCTAGCCAGCGCAGCCACACAAGCTGAAGAAGTAGAAAGCAGAGAGAGGAAAGACCATGATGGGGACTCTGGGGGCTTGCACATCCATCCAGGCAAGTGGAGATTGCCACCCCCACAAGACTGATCTGTAGGTCAGCGATCTTCTGCCAGCTTGGGATCCAGGAAAGAATCCAGGCCCTGGAAAGACAGGCAGTGGGAGAGATGGACAAGTTGGGTAAAGGAAAGTCTAAATGAAGCACAGCCATTACCCATTTCATGAGCACTTGTCATCTCTCAGATACTATAGTAGACATGGGGGGATACAGGATAAACACAAAGCCAACTTCAATGTCACAGATACATGTCAAATAAACCAACACTGATAGTATAACATGGTAAGTCCCCAATAAAATGGAATAACTAAATGTGTTGAATATTCACTACATAGTAGTAACTACCTAAAGAGATATGTATGAATCCATGTAGTTTCACAAAAACTCTATACATTAAAGAAAATAAAGCCCATTCTAATAGTTCAATAGATAGAATTTAATGCAGAAACTTAGTTACAAAGGTACTGGAGAAGCTGCAAAAATATAACATAGAATTGTAAGGCAGCCCAAAGAAGAGAAGAAACATGAAAATACAACCACACCTATGAAGGTGTAGGTCAAGGGGATACAGGGATGGGGTGGTATTTCCATAGATAAGGAACCAGGATGACCAGAAGAAACTTGACCCACAAATGACTACCCAGAAGGGGCTGGGACCCTGGAGGAATGACTCCAATCACCTTGCTTCACACTTCCCTGGTTTTCTAATCTCTTGCCAGTGTCTCCCATTGACTGGACACAGGTGGGAGGCAAGAGATAAGTTTTCAGAAGAAAAGTGAATAATGAATCTGAGAGCAAACTGGTGAGTGACCAGCACAAAACCAGAGAGGTGGGTACTATTGTGAGGAATCCAGATAAAGAAACTAAGTCATGGAGGAATAAAAACACCTGCTCAAGATCAAAGAGTTGAACCCCAGAGCCCACGTTTTTTCCATCCTGCCACACAGCCACTGATAGATTAATAATGGAGTTCAGTGGGAACACTAATTCAGCTGGAGTGGGGAGGGGGGCAGGAAAAGCTTCCCAGGAGACCAAAGAAAATATACTTGATCCCCAAAACAGGATCACAAAAGAGATTCAAGCTCAGAAAATTTGCAGCCTCAGGAACTAGCAAATAGAACAGTACCTACTACATATAGAAGGCTTAACAAATGAATCTATTAAATTTATAAATGGATGAATGGACCCTTAAGTTGAACAATATCTGCGGTGGAGAATAAGTGGCAACCCCAAAACTAAGAGGGGTGACTCGCGATCACCAAAGGGCTCTGTGCCCCTGTCAGTCTAAGAAGGAAGAGAAGATTGGGGGTAGCAGTTGGTATTTATTGATCCCTTGTCTCTTCGTGCAAGTGTACTAGGGGATTGATTATCTCATTTATACTGCCACAACCTAATGCCATAGCGACTATAATTATCCCCATTGTACAGATGAGGAACCTAAAGCTCCAAAACTTAGGTAACTTGCCCAGGGTCAGCCAGTAATTAAGAGAGCTGACATTCAAACCCCCAAGTCTTCTAAATTATTTCAAGTCTTTCTTTCTTCGGATTAACCAAGGGGCTGGGATGGACAAAGGCTACATTAGGGAAGGGAGAGGATGCCCAGGAACCTATTTACAGAGGTCTGGGGAAAGAAGGGGGTGCGGAACCAATGTGGTTGCAGGCTGGTGGAAACCAAATAATGAAAAATGAAATGATTCAGATGCCAACAAAAATCTTTTCCGAATTCTCCCTTTGCAAAGGCAATTCCACTTGTACTTTGATCTTTGACCCGGACCCATACAATTAATTCCACATCATATTTCTGCATATTGCTCTCCAAGGAGAATTGAGTTTACACTTCCCCCCAATCCAAACCATAACAGTACTTAATTAGGTGATAATTTATGTAGTACTTAGCATGAACTTTTGGCACTTGCTGGAGAAGGCTGTACAAGTGTACACATGTTATCACCTGACTACATCAAGTAACAGGGCCTGGGCATTGGTGAGGTGTCTTGGGCTTTACAAGGTATCAAATGACTTTTATAACCCTGTAGTACCTGGCTTTCTAGTAGGCAGAACTGTCTCTGGTGTGTATTAATATACTGAATATTATGCCCACATGCACTTAAAACACTGATCCTGAGCACTCCAAAACAACAAGGAGCCTGGAAAATCGGAGAAACAGATGTTGGTTGAATAGACAGCCTTCTCGGGGTCTATCATTCAATTTCAGGGAAATAGCGCAACAGCAGAGGGATCACTCAGACCTTCAGTGTGGAAAATAAACAGAACATTCCCTGCTGGCAGACATGGTCTGTGGTGATAACGAGGCTCTGCTCACTTGACTCCAACCCTCACGCACCAGCCCTTGTTGACAGGACTGACCCAGAAATGGTTCTTTTTTTTTTTTTTTTTAACATCCTGTCAGGGCTGAGAAGGTCATGATTGTGTGGCCCCAAAACATTGCAGATGCTCATTTACATAACATGTACTTGTCAAGAGAAAGGAAACCCTGGAAAATGGCAGATGCCTGAACTTCAGTGAGGAGACAAGCTTGGGTCCAAGCCTCTGAAACATAGAACCTAGAATAACGTTTTCCAGGTGTCCCCGATTTTCCTTATGCTCATGAACAGAATGAACAGAAGAAGAAAGACATAGCAAGGGATATTATTTGTCTCCTGGTTACTGCATTGCCTCTGGCCTCTCTCAGAACTAAAATCAATTCAGAGGAAAAGTAGAGTCACAGACCTGGTCCTCTTCTGTCGAGTCCAGGAAGAAACAGAAATATGAAATATGTTCCATTCTGGGGACCACCAGTCTCTTCGAGGCCCATGGCCCTAGGTGCACTAAACAAAGTAGCTCATAACCGAGGACTTAAGATAGAAGGGAATCTACAAAGATAACTCATACCATTAGTCACCCACACCCGCCATAAGACATCCCCCCACACACACACACCACTGACAGCTGTTTCTAGCAAGTTCAGATCCCTCCTATAAGGTTCTTCCTTCTCTCAGTCAGGTTCACCTGGCACATCACCCTTGGGTTTATCTTCTAGCTGGGGCCTTGATCCCACTTCATGGATGAGGCTTTTGACATGTCTCTTGCAGCTCTGCCCACCTGCATGCCCTAAGACTGTGGCTTGAGGCTGTACCATGCTGCCCCCCACCCACCCCTTTAGACCTCAGAGACCACCACATCCTTGTACTGGCTCTTCAGTTTATCTGACTCTCCTTGGGCACACCCTCCATCCTCCTGTGGTCAAAAGGAAAGCAAGCCAAGGCTTCATAAATTCAACTACAAGATTGAAATTTAAAAATGAACCCTCTTTTCCCTTCCTGGTATATTTCAGTCAAAAATAGAAGTACTATATTCTTAGCTGCTACTCCTACACAAATACTACAAATCTAGTGTGAGTCTAAAACAGTGTTGAAACCAAGCCTATAATTGTTTCATAAACCATATGCCTGTTCTTTCTCCAAGGACTCTTTTAAAATGGAAAATAAGGAAAACATTGTTCTGGGTGCTCTGATGAAAACAAAGATGAATAACGTGCAATGTCCTTATGGAGTTTACAACCCAGCCCAAGAATTAAGACATGAGAGCTGTGACTCCCGCAAATCCAGAATCACAGATGACTGAGATCCCTGAACTGAAAGATTTCACAAAGCACATCCAGTCTAATAGCCTGTTGCCTCTGCTTGAGCACCTCCAGGGATAGAGAACTCATGACTTTTCAGTTCAAATCATTTCATCCTTGATGAACTCTGGATGGTGGACGTGTTTTACATAAGATTGAAATCTATCTACCAGGGGCATCTGACAATAAGTTTACACTGCTATCTCTTAGCAAAATCTAAGTATTCTCTATTCATCATACTGAGCATCAATTACTTGAAACTATTTATTATATCTCCATCCTATAAAATTCTTCTCTTTTTTCAGACATAATATCTCTAATCCCTAAATCAGTCTTATGCTGCATTATGCTTTTCATAATTATCCTGTTTGTTTTTCCCTTAAATCTGCTCAGGTTGTGTATCCTTTTAAGAATATGGAACAACGCCAGGATATGACATGTAGTTCAATGACATGACAGGAGAGAAGAATCAAGCTCTTGCCCCTCTTTCTTTCAGTACTGTATTTTAGTGATATATCATTCAACTTTTTAAAAATGTTTTATTTATTTCTGAGAGAGAGAGAGAATGTGAGCAGGGGAGGGTCAGAGAGAGAGGGAGACACCGAATCCGAAACAGGCTCCAGGCTCTGAGCTAGCCATCAGCCACATGCGGGGCTCGAACCTATGAACCGTGAGATCATGACCTGAGCCAAAGTTGGAGGTTTAACTGACTGAGCCACCCACGAGCCCCTCATTCAACTTTTTTGAGAGCCATATCATACATATCAAATTTATAGCAACTCTGATCTTTAAGAATGCCAATGGGATGGATGACATGGCTTATCTACGTGTTTGGTTTGGGTAAGCCAGCAGTTTGCCACTGAATACATTATCCTGGGATCACTGCTCCAGTTTGTCTTACTAATCCTGGATCCCTGCTCCATCACCCAACCTACCAATTTAGGCCATATGCTGCAGGCAGGTCTTGCGAAACTGTGTTTAGCAGATTTCCTGCTTTGGGTGTAAATGTTAGTGAGAACAGTGTTAAGGACAGAGCTCTAAGACACACTTCAAGGAAATTTCCTCTGTTCTGAAACATACCTTCCCAGAACCCACCCCCTCATACCCCCTGTACCTCCTCTACCCTCACTGAAGCTATCTCCATACTTCAGTGGGATTAATGTAAACACAAAGTTTAACACTTCTCCCATCTTCACCCGTGCTCCCCAGTCTATACTCAACAGGACAGCCAGACTCTTAGCACCCAAGCCAAATTATCTATGCTGCTGCTGCTGATCCTCCAACAGCTTCCCATTCTAATCCCGATAAAAGCTGAAGCCTTTCAATGACTGATGAAGTGTGTTATTGAACCCTCTCACCTCTTCTGCCTCACCTTCTACCCTCTCAACATGAGGTACTCTCCTCAGTCAAACTGGACTCCTTGTTGATCCCAAGCACACTGGGCGAGTTCTGGCATCATGGCCTCCGCATTTGCATTTCCTTCTGGTCCTTCCATAAGAAACCCCATGGCTCACTCTCTCACCAAGCCAAGTCATTTCAACATCATCTGCTCCTTATATACCCTGACCAACCCTCTGGCACACTCTCCTTGTGCCCTGCTTCACTTTCCTCTGTGGCCCTTATCAATATCACTTTCTGACCTAAGATCAAATTCACATGTCTTTCATAGTTATTGATTGTCTTTACCAGAATGTGGAATATTAGGGTTGATGACTTACTGATGCTTCTCCAGTGCCCTATGGCATGTGACACAAGGTAGGCATTCCTTACACATTTGCTGAATGAATTAATGATCTTTAAGTGAGATGTCTCAGTAGCTTATTTGTATTGACAGGTTTCATTGTTCATTTGTTTGGGGAACAGAAGGGTGCACATAGAGTTGGCATGGAAAATCAGGGTCTCCAAGTTCTCAGGCTCCAAGTTGCATCTCCATTCCTAAACCATGGAGGTAGTTCACCTCTCATTAGTTCTCCCATCTTGGCTGAAATGACTACCCTCTACCATCCTCCCTAACTGACAGAAGCTGCAGACGCAGACTTCTTTTATGGGCTACTGCCCATATCCCCAAATCCCACCCACAAACTTAGAGACCTACCTTCTCTCAATAGCCTCACTAATCAGGCAGCACCTTGAAGAAGGCAAAGGAAAGGCTTCAGACAAACCTATCCTGTGTTTTCACTGAAATTTCATCTGTACATCAATTAAACCATAGACCTAGAACCCCACAAGGAATAAAGGTGGCCTTATTTTCCATACTTTCTGCATGGTTGTCAATGGGAGTCTTTGTGCAGTCTACTCAAAAGATCTTGGAAGTCTACAGAGGTCACCATAACCATTGAACCTCTTTAGTAGGTAGCAACTAATCTGGGATAGCAGTTATGAGCATGAAGCCCATAATCATGTGCCTGGGATTCAAATCTGAGACCTGTCACTTTCTACCTAGATGATGCAGGTCAGGTAGTTCAACCTCCCTGTACCTCATTATCCTCATGTGAAATCAGACAGCAGTGATGGTACTTACCTAACAGATTATTGAAATTGTAAGGCTGTATGGTTCCTGCGAAATAGGAAGCATTCGATGAATATTAGATAATAGTACAATCTATTACTTTAATATTTAATAGCTTCTTTTTAAAAATTGAATATGTTTTCTATCTTGAACACTGTGCTATGTTTGGGAATTATGAGGAGAGGTGTCACTGCTCATGTCCCCAAGGATCATGGAGTCCAGGTGGATAAATTATCAGCTGGGATCAGGGTAGGAAGCAGACAGCATGCTCAGTAGGGTTTGTGAGACAGATTTTAAAGAAGAGACTATTCACAGAAATACGTCCAGAGCTAAAGAAACCAGATGGTTTTTTGAAGCACCAAGAGACGAACAACAGCAGGAAGCAGCAACCACACTTGGGCTTGAAGAGGCAAGAGAGGAAACAGTTCGACTGGAGTGAACCCAAGTGAGATCAAAACCCTGAAAGGGGTTGTCTGACACTCTAAAATCACCCTGAATCAGGGATGGGGAGAGAGAAATAAATGCATCAACCCCCATCTCCTCTTTCTCTCTTATCCCTTCTCTGGGCTTCCCAATCAGAGGCATAGAGCAAACACACCGTGGTTGGAACAGCTCTTAGAGGGAAAAAGGAGGAGTGTGTGCAGAGGTGAGGGGATTGAGAATGACCAAAACAAGAAAAAAAACACAATCACTTCACTATATATCAGTGCTTGCACTAATTGCTTTGCATAAATAATCTCTAATAGTCAAAACAAGACTGAGAGTAAGGTACACATTTTCCTTCCACATTTCTCAGAAGAGGAAGCTGAGACTCCAGGAGACCAAGTGGTTTTTCCAAATCTATACTGTCTAGTCTAGTCTCTCTGTGGGTGTAGGAAGTGTTCTTTCCATTGGGCCGTTGAGCCTTCACTCATTCAACAAACATTTATGGTGTTTTGTAGCAAAGACAGTAATACTCACCAAATATTAAATCTTCTCCTTGTATTTTCCTCTTTGCACAGTTAGATGTTGGTTATTGGTTATTAGCAATGAAACATGAGTGGAAGCTACATGTATCACGTCCATGTTGGGATCATGAAGATGCTATGCATAAATCTTGACTGTCTCTCTTTCTTCTACTGACATAGCACTGAAGAGATTACACACTCCAGATCATAAACGAGGAGATGCTCAAGCTTCTCTCAGCCTAGAACCCTAAGTGACTGTCTGGAGAAGCACCTCCTGATGTCATTCATGTTACATTAGCAAAGGTAAGAAATAAACTATTGTGTTAAATCACTGATGTTGAGGTTATTTGTTACTTAGCATATCCTAGTCTGTCCTGACTAATACATGTGCTAACTTTCTGTCAATTTCTTTGTGGTGCAGAAAGCACAACAGTAAACCATGGTTCCACTGCTCTTGGAGTTTCAGTCAATGCCATATAACAACTGCATACAATGACAAATAGAAAAAGGAGGAATTATTCTGTAGGAATAAAAGAAATAATTGACAAGATACTTTAGCTCTCTTGAAGGACATGTGGAACTTTGCCAGCAGAAAAAGGATTGAGATAACTTTTCTGGAAGAGAGATGGCAATGCAGATACTTGGATATTTGCAACATTAGGTAGTGATAAGCTGGAAGGTCCTACCATTGAATGTAATCCAAAACTATACCAAGTTTCTTACATGACTGGGTCTAGATCACCAAAATACAATCTAGAAGGGAAAAAGATAAAACAGGAAGAAAACCTGCAATAAAATAAAATGAAGAAAGAAACTGTCACAGAACTTGAGTTTAGTAGTACAAGAGAACCAAAGCCCTACCTGTGATCACATGGAAATGTAGAAATTTAAGGCAGGAGTTGAATGTGTTGAACTATACAAGCTGGTTCAAGGGTTTGCTGTCAGCAGTGGCAAAAATAGTGGCAGCAGTAGCAGCTTTCCTCATAAAAGAAGTAACAGGCCTCAATAGTAAATGTGCTCTGACTTATATGCATTATTATTGTTTAATTTACTTATGTAACAAGCGATGTGCCAAATACCATTCCAATTACTTTCCAAATTATTCAATTTTCATAAGAAGCTTAAGTGGTAGATATTATTATTATTATTATTATTATTATTATTATTATTACTATTATCTTTCTTTTTTTCTTGCAGATAGAGAAACTATAGCATAGAGAGGTTGCATAATTTACCCAGGGACACACAGCTAAGGAGTAGCAGACCTGGTCTGAGGCAACTGAACCTCATGCTGTCTTGAGGTTGTTGTTCTATGTTTTTATTAAATCCTAACCATCGAGCATTTTATTGTTGTTATTGCCTCATCTTGAAGATGAGTGACTAGGTTCAAAGAGCAGTACTTTTACCAACACCTCATGGCTACTTTATATCAGAGCCCGATTATAAGCCAGACCTATGGATTCCAGGGCCCATGCCCTGCCCTTACATGGCCCTCTGAGTGGAGGTTTTGGCCTTCTGCATTTTTGATCAAGTCTTACAAACCCATGTGGGCCTAAATTTATTTCCAAAAGCTTTGCTTATTGAGGTGAGGGTTTCAATTCAAGAAAATCCATAAGCCAACAAATGGCCATTGAGCACCTACCATGCATAGGACAAAAGTGAGAAGTGCATCAAGTCCCTGACTCAGCATCTGACACTCAGTTGGAAGGGCACACTCTGTAACTTAGTAAAACAAAGTAGTCTAGAGCAGTGGGTAATAGGTGGCGAGGAATTACAGAAATGTCAGAACGGACTCTAGGGGGAGAACATAGAGAACACATCGGGCCATGGTGAATGGGAAAGGTCTGAATGGATAGAGAGGAAACCATGGTGTCACTCAGGTTCTGAATCCAGGGTAAAGGAAGAAAAGGCCAGGATTGGTTGGAGTATAATTGGCGAGGATCAGTGTGGGGGGGCCCCAGAATTCCAAGCTGAGAAATGGCACTCTGGTCTGTGATAAGCAGGTCAGTCTAGTAAGAAAATAGAGTCTTAACCCAATGGGACTTGGTGTAGACACCATTGGGATGTCACTAGCCTAGTCAGCAGCTCCTTGGAAACACTGCCTGGATGGGGAATTTTTACATCAGTTATTCTGCCATCAGAATGGCTTATTTGTGAGCCAGCACCACATAGGCCTTAAGGAGAAAGAGAGAGAAATGGAGGAGGAAAGGCATGGGCGAGTGGAGTGAACAAAGAGAAAGAAGCTTAGAGCTGAGACAAAGCCCATGATCAACCCAACCAAAAACTAACCTTAAAACAAAGTTGCTCTCAAAATGTGAGTTAGTATTATTGAATTGCTCCATTACCATCAGGACTGTTTTCATTTTTAAGCACGTGTGTGGTCGCCTCCACATTGACAGACTATTCACAGCCAGGGAAAACACCCCCAAAATCATTTTCCAGGGCATCTGTGCCCTTGTGGAGGCTGCCACGATGTTTTAATTGCATTGGATTGAATTTCAATGGAAGGGGTAGAAGCACTGCATTTTCAAGAACTAATAATTCTGTAATTTTGTAGGTGGGGCATACATTTTTGGCACAAATAAGCAGGAGGCATCTGCATTTCTCTACAGCAGGCGTTCTCATTTGGAACAAGACCAGGACTATCAAAAGTGCATGCTGTTTCTGACTCCCGCAGAGGGCCCTGGAGAAAATGTGCCTCAATAGGGTCCTGCCTAATGCAAGAGGTCCCGGCAAGGTTTTCTGCAGGAGAAGCCAAGAAGTGGTGATTCAGCCTCATTGAGTCCTCGGTTTCCTGGTCAGCTTCTCAGTGACATCTACCCTCTTCACTCCTGGGTTATTTGTCTCCACTGCATCCACCCATTCTCCTGGAGCTGGCCACACAGAGGGATAGTGGATGCAAAGAGAAGGAAAGAGCAGTGGACTTTTGCCAGAGACTCCAGTATAGCATCTCAGAGCAGAAATAATTCTGGTGCAGGTCCCCGAGTAAGTCAGTTCACCTTTTTGTACCTTGAGTTCTTCTCCTATGTGATGTCTAGAGCCCTTCTGAAACCCTGTGGTCTATGAGCCCTTTGTATGGCATTCCAGTCTTGCCACAATAAGACCAGAATTAACTTATCCTTCTATCCAACATCATATGGATGCTCCCCCCCTCAACCCCCAAACCCACCCCTCAGTTTGCTTCATTGATTCTCTCCTTTTGCCACAAACTCCCACTGGACATTCTAACTTTGAGGCAAATTTCCTTCTGCCTCTGTAATGCCACTTTCTCTTCAAGCCTCTGCTGGCTAGATGTCAGCAGCCTGGGGCCCAGCAGGGAGGGAAAATTCTGCCATGCTGAGAGCCCCCTAAGTGTTGCCTTATATAGCCTTGCATCCTCAGTGCCTAGGAACAAACTTGCACTTAGACTTTATCGATTCATCTGGAGATCTATTCTCTAGGGTGGTATCTCTGAAACATTGTGGGACCTGGACAGAGTTGAGGATCCTATAATAGCCATGGAGGAAACTCCTCCCAGAAAAATATACATGCAAACTGGCAAAGCCATCCAAGCAGGTCCAAATCATGATGTCCAAAGAGCATGGCTAACAATAATGGGATTCAGAACATTCTCATCCCCAAGAATACAGACTTAAAAGTTCAATGCAGTGCAGACGCTAGATAAGGTGTTGTTCGTATTATGGATATCTGCCATTTTTTTTGGTCTGGCTTCTTTCTCTTTGGGGAATTGTCTTTTCCATTTTCTGTGTGATTCTGATGCAGCTATCAGTCACACGACTTTACCTTTCCAGCTATAGGATGTACAGCCATGATTGGCCAAGATGGGAATAGTAATTGGTCTGGGGGGGGAGGGGGCAGAGTATTTTTAGGGGATCAAGACAGTTGATGGGAAAAAGAGAACCACATTCTTTTCTCCAGAATTACTGTTAGTTGAAATGTTATAAGCTTAGAGCTACCAGAAACGGTCTGTACTGCCATGATATAAGCACAGTAACCTGCACCTGGCAGACCACTGTGATCTAGAGGGGCCACTGCAAAGGAACTAAGACAGAGAAGAGCAGGCAGAAGTCCAGTTCATCAGAATGACCAGACAGCTGGAAGGGGAAGAACTATGATCCGAGGTGCCACGCAGTGGGCTGAAGAAGAGACTGGGCAGAGGGGAGCCCACCAAGTATAGGGGGCCTCAAAGTCTAACCTAACAGTAGAAGCAACATCCA
The DNA here is from genome assembly GCA_017311185.1 of Proteles cristata cristata. Classification (NCBI taxonomy): domain Eukaryota; kingdom Metazoa; phylum Chordata; class Mammalia; order Carnivora; family Hyaenidae; genus Proteles; species Proteles cristata. The sequence continues at coordinate 1,825,905 of JAESUZ010004250.1, forward strand.
CTCATTGACAGGCATTGGACTTGGGCTTTCCATGTACCATCTCATGTAATCATTGCCATTAAACTTTGAAGTATTACATATACATAAGTTATACATATGTCCATTGTGATGTGTATATATATATATATATATATCAAATATATATATATATTTGATTTTGATATATATATATATCAAAACCTTGGTTTGTGAGCATAATTCCTTACAGAAACATGCTTCTAATCCAAAGCACTCATATATCAAAGCGAATTTCAAGAACCATTGCCTCAGTTGTGATCATGTGATGTTGGGAGTCACATACTACTCATATTGCAAGACATCACTTGTTTGTCAAGTCAAAATTTATTAGAAATGTTTGCTCATCTTGCGAAAATACTCGCAGAACAAGTTACTCGCAATCCAAGGTTTCACTGTGTATCACAAAGGATCTATATAATTTATACATGATATCATATATATCATGTGTTATATCACTATATGTAATACATCACTATATATAATACATATCACATATATATCTCCATCACAAAGGAAGGAAGGCTTACGAAGGCTAAGTGGCACAGCTGTGGAGGGAGCATTGCGGGTCTGCTGTGTTTGACTGCACAGCTGATGCCCTTCATTTCCTTTAAGCTTCAGGGCCTGGCAAGGAGAGTGATAAGTTCAAAGTTAAGGGCCCAGAAGCCGAGGCTAAATCCTCAGGTGGGGCTCAGGAGCTGGTTTAACTGCCAAGTGCCCGGGACCCAGGAGTAGGGAGAGGGAGGCTGGGGGTGGTGGCTACATGCAGCACTGGCTCCCGCCAGCTCACTGCCTGCAAGACCCCAGGCAGAGCACAGACAGGATACATAGCCACACTGGCATTGCCCCCAGGAAGCTTATAGCCTATCCTCTTTGTGCTTGAGCCCAAAAAATCTTACCTTATCTTTTATTATTTTTTAAATTGTTTTTAAGATTTTACTTTTTTTTTTTTACAAATAGTTTATTGTCAAGTTGGTTTCCATATAACACACAGCGCTCATCCCCACAGGAGCCCTCTCCATGCCCATCACTCCTCTCCCTCCCACATACTTTGGTGTCTCTTCAGATCGCATAAATCTTTCACCTTTTACCTTATCTTTTAAATTGTCTTAAATGGTGAGGCACCTGGATGGCTTAGTAGGCTAAGCGTCTGACATTTGATGTGGGCTCTGGTCAAGGTTTCTTGGGTTTGACACTGCTTCAGGCTCTCTGCTGTCCGTGTGGAGGCTGCTTTGGGTCCTTTGTCCACTGCCCCTCTCTCTGCCCCTCCCCACCTCGCTTCCTCTCCTCCCCTCTCAAAAATAAATAAACATTTCAAAACTAACTTGTCTTAAATGACCTTTTGATTTTTTTTTTAAAATCATGTGTCTGGGACACAGGGGACTGTATTCCCTGCCCTGTCACCAACTATGATCCAGTATACTTCTCATCACTCCAACAAATCATGACTATCTGGGGACTAGAGGTCCATGTCGGCCCCTGATGTGCCCCACAAGGTAGCACAGTGCTTAGGAGGCTTCAATAAATATTCCTTGGAAGAGTCAATACCACACAGCAAGGTGCCACTTTTCCCCCTCTATTGTAAAAATAAGGCAGGAGAAAAGCATTTATTGTACTAAATTATTTGTAGGAGCGTATTTAACTCTAAAGAAATCTGCAAGCCCCTATTACTCTAGGCCTATGGCCAGGTCTTTAAAATATCTTTGTTATAGTCATATTTTTCTAACCATATTTTCTATAATAAGATTTGACCTTAATTTGTTCTTTTACCACAATTCAAGTCAATCAATTATAGGGCTAGAAGTAGCCAATCAAAAAACTCAAGAAATCAAGACCATCTACTCTAAAACTTCATTCCTAGGAGTTGTTAATAGATGCTACACACACACACACACACACGCACGCACGCACGCACACACCTCAAGTGGATGGAGGTGTGGGAGGACTGTGTAGACCAATCTACTACTTAACGTGTTCCCCCTGGTGATTCACAATGTGCCTTAGCATATGAGAGGCTGAGAAGTCCCAAAGGAAAGAAAATGATTTTTGAGCACTCAACAGTTCTCAATTTACTGTAGCAAAACATCAGTGAAGACACACACAAGCCAGCTGCTGCCTTTGGAACACCAGCTTGAGAAACTGATCTGGCACTCTTTGGAGGGACAGGGAACTAGAGACAGTATAAGACACAGCATCCCGTGCAGCCTTTGGGATCAAATAAGCAGACACCGGACACTGGATTCCAATGCTACCACCTCAGAGCTACTGTCTGATGTAGTCAAATAAAAACAGCTAGTGTCTTCTTTCAACAAGAATTGTTTGAGCACTGACCCTGTGCCAGAGACTGTCCTCGTCAGTTGGGATGTATCAATAAACATAAAAAGACCAAAATCTATACTACAAAGTAGGGACAGAAATATCTAAAGAGATGCACTGAGGGAGATGGTTTTGAAACACCAGTCATGATGTCAATTAATGTTTAGTAACTGTAAGCAAACAAAAAGCCGCTAATCTTTTAAAAAGAGGTAATGAGCTTAGTCTAGAAAAGTAAAGCTAGTGCTGGTGTCTCCTGACTTTCCTAGTGCCACAATGTCTCCCTGGCTTATTGTCCTGTCCCTGAGACCATTTCTACAAAAAGCTGCAAATCCCAGTGCCAGTATTGATATCCCAGGAAAAGAAGGCATTACATTTCTTAACGACCCAAGAGGAAGGTATGCTGATGGGGAACGTTGATTGAAAGAATGACCTACAAAGAGGAAGAATCTGAAAGAGAAGGTTTAAGGGCAAAAGGAAAAGTTATGGAAAGGCAAATGTGACTTGAAAAAAAAAGCAGAAGATAGTGACTCTCTCCAGATTGAACTGTTTTTCCTGAATATTCAAGACCAAATTTTCAGCTAACTCCTAAACATCTCTAACTGAAGCTCCTCAAGGATCCAAACCTGACACACCAAACAAAACATCTCACTTTAAAAAAAAAAAATGTTTATTTCTTTTTGAAAGACAGAGAGACAGAGTGCCCACAGGGGAAGGACAGAGAGAGAGGGAGACACAGAATATGAATTAGGCTCCAGGCTCCCAGCTCTCAACACAGAGCCTGACACAGAGCTCAAACCCATGAACTGTGTGACATCATGAAGTGAGCCGAAGTCGGACATGTAAATGACTGAGCCACCCAGGTGGCCCTAAATGTCTCAATTTTTTAAAGCTCATTCTTCCTTTTCTGTTATCCACCAAGTTAAACAGTATTACAGTGAAATCATTTGCTCCAGAAGTCAACTCTGTGGGGGTTTTTTTTCCCCTATTGTACCTGGTTTGCCCCAAAAATAAGACAAAAAGGAGTTAAAATCTGTGATGCATGAAACAATGCTCAGCATCCCTCCTCATCAGGGAAATACAAATCAAACCACACTGAGATACCACCTCACGCCAGTCAGAGTGGCTAAAATGAGCCAATCAGAGAACTCTAGATGCTGGCGAGGATGTGGAGAAACGGGCACCCTCCTACACTGTTGGTGGGAATGTAAACTGGTACAGCCCCTCTGGAAAACAGTGTGGAGGTTCCTAAGGAAACTAACAATAGAACTCCCCTATGACCCAGTAATAGCACTGCTAGGAATTTACCCAAGGGGTACAGGAGTGCTGATGCATAGGAGCACATGTACCCCAATGTTCATAGCAGCACTCTCAACAACAGCCAAAACATGGAAAGAGCCTAAGTATCCATCAACTGACAAATGGATCAAGAAGATGTGGTTTATCTATACCATGGAATACCACATGGCAATGAGAAACAATGAAATCTGGCCATGTGTAGCAACATGGGTGGACCTTGAGGGTGATATGCTGAGCGAAATAAGTCAGGCAGAGAAGGACAAATATCATATGTTTGCACATATAGGAGGATTAGGAGGAACTTGACGGAGGACCATGGGGAGAAGAAGGGCAGAAATGGTGGCGGAGAGGGAGGGAGGCAAACCATGAGAGACTCTTGAATGCTGAGAACAAACTGAGGACTGATGGGTGTGGAGGAGAGGGGAAGGGGGTTGATGGGCATGGGGGAGGGCACTTGTGGGGATGAGCACTGGGCGTTATATGGAAACCAACTTGACAATAAAACATTTAAGAAAATAAATAAATAATAAAATCTGTGATGCAGGAGGCACTTTGGAAAAGTTTGGCAATTCTCGTTAAACACAGCATTAATATATGTGGAAATGAATGAAGACCAACCAAATGGGAAAAGCAAAAGGCTATTTATTCAGTTTGCTATCGCAAGGGAGTCAGCCACTACCCCTTGTGCCTCCCGAGAGACTCAGAGGAAGGTGGGAAGGCTTTACAATGGAAAAAAAGGAAGGTTGCACGCCCACATGGACTGGAAGCTATTGACATGAGGAAGCGATAGGCAGGCTAATTAGAAGCGGGGCACCTGTGTGATTGGTTAGGGGCACATATTTGGCTTTCTCTGGTTGGTCCTACCTGGAAGCCAGAACAAAAATTAGGGAAGCTGTCAGTTACTAATCAAGTCCCAACCACCTGGGGTCAATTTTTACAGCAGTTGCTATTTAGCTTCCTGGAGGGTCACTAAAGATGGCAGCCTGGCTTCCAGCAGGCTGGCTTTCTGAGCTGTTTATTGTAGATAGAAAGATGGATTTCTGGGCAGGTTGCTGCAGGTTATGGCTCTGAGTGCTGTTTTTGTATATGATCTGGACGTTTTCCGTCTGTATATTCAGTCTCTCACATGTGATTCAGAAATTCTCCCCCTAGGTATTTATCCAAGAGAAATTAAAATGCAAGTCCTCAGAAAAACCTACACCCATGTTTATAGCGCATGACTCCCAATAGTCTTAAAAATGGAAACAATCTGAATGCCCATCCACTATTGAATGGATAAGCAAAACGTAGTATATCCTTAAAACAGAATATTATTCAGTGATAAAAAAGGACTGAATTATTGGTGCATGCTACACCACGGATGAACTGAGAAAACATCATGCTAAGTGATGGAAACCAGACACAAAAAGCTGCATATTAGATGATTTCACTTATATGAATGTCCAGAATTAGCAAATCCATAGAGATGGGAAATAGATTCGTGGCTGCCAGGAGCTTGGAGGGACAGAATAGAGAGTGGCTACTAATGGACACAGGGTTTCTTGGGGCGGGGCAGGGAAGGGGAGTGATGGAAACTCTCTGAAATTAGATAATGGTGATGATTGCACAACTCCGTGAATAGACTAAAAACCAGTGAATTGTATGCTTTGAAGGGATGAATTTTATGGTATGCAATTATATCTCAATAAAACTGTTATTTTTTTAAAAAAATCAGTGACATGTGTCTATGTTCCATTGTTTCCAAAAGTCTTTCATTAGTTTTGCCAAGTACATATTAGGTAAAGTGCTTTAAAATTCAATAAGCCCCCATTGCCTTCCCTGCCCTCATCTTAAAAGCAGTCTAGTTGGAGGAATTATTAGCTAGATTTCAGAAACTGACTTTTTGCCCACTGTCCTAGAAATACCTCATATGTTTAGGATAAAGAAATAAAGACACAGAAAGCCTTCTTAAACAACAACAACACAGGAATGTGAGGAAGGAAAGGATTCAATTATAAACTGTGATAATTTATCAAGAATGTAGGTAAATCCTGAACATGTTCTAAAGTAATGAGCCCATTAGAGATCCAGAGATAAAAGGATGAGGTCAGGGGCAATGCTAACCACCTCCAAACTCGAGATTAGCGTTCAAAGCATTTGTGTGCAGAATTGCTGTAAACTTCAAACTAATTTCTTGCCATGAATTTCCAAGTGCTCTGAACTCCACTGACTCTAAGAGACAGACTTGTGCTGGCAGAAGAGCCAGTTGGACTCAATTACATGTTTCATTTTCATTTTCTCTTTTTATTTGCCCCAGTATTTTCTTTCAAAAATAAGGAGGGAGCCTTCTGATCAGTTATCTTAAGAGGTTTTTTTTAACCTAAGATGCTGCCATTCTGGCTTCCCTGTACTGTCTGTTCTCACTTAGGGCAGAGTTACAGCCTCCGTCTGTAGCAGTATTTGTTTGTAGGTAGAAACAGGGAAAGTGGACCACCTTGCAAGAGGCTCTGCCAATCACGATCATGGACAGAGGCTCTGGAAGTTTCAGTGGAACCAGTGTACACAATCTGTGTCCTTCCAGGAGCTTACTGACAAAGCTAGGAATGAAAACGAGTGAAAATATACCAGAATAGAAACAGAATAGAATGTCTTCAATATGCTAAATAATAGTAACAGCTCTAGGTAGTGATGCATCTAACATACTACATTATCATAATTATAAGCCCATACTTATTATAATATGATAACTATATTTAGTGAACACTTGCTATGTGCTGGGCACTGTTTTACGTACTTTCTAAATGTCAATTCATTTAGCCTGTCAAGTATATATTTTATCATTCTAGCTGTGCAGATAAGAAAATGAAGGTTCATTGAGTTTATGTAACTGGTCAGAGTCACAGAACTAACAAGTGTTTTCATGATATCTATAGCAGTTGGCAAAGCCCATTTCCATTCACCTTGCTTGAGACATTATTTTATGGGCATATTAACTGCAATTTTTATTTTAGTGCAAAAGGGAAGCCCTTGCAATTTGGAAGTGGTTTATCTAATTAACAATTTTTATTTTAATTTTTTAATGTTTTACTTATTTTTGAGAGAGAGAGAGCATGAGCAGGGGAGGGTCAGACAGAGAGGGAGACACAGAATCTGAAGACAGGCTCCAGGCTCTGAGCTGTCAGCACAGAGCCCGATGCGGGGCTCGAACCCACGAACCGCAAGATCATGACCTGAGACAAAGTCAGATGCTTAACCGACTGAGCCACCCAGGACCCCCTCTAATTAATGATTTTTAATCAGAAAGCTCTGAACCTCTAGAAATTGGAAAAAAAAAAAGAACCTAGTCATGTAGATTAGGCAAACATGTATTTAGAGGACATCTATATGGATTCATTCATTCATTCATTCATTCATTCATTCATTCATTCTTTTATTCATTAATTCACTATTCACTCACTTATTGAGTACACAGTTATTGAGTCCCTAAAATATAGCACCAAGAGAAATAGGCAGAAAGAATCATGATGAAAATGACAACCCAGTGGGAAAATGAACTTTTAAATAGATATTCCCCAAACCATTAATCATTTCAAAAAATTAACACTTAACATATACTGTACATGAAAACTATTTCAACATATTTATTGCAAATTTAGTATTTGAAAAGGGGGGGAGCTCTAAATGTTTCCTAACTATTTACCTACCTACAAAACACATTCCACATTTTAGAATAAAGGGTACATGTTAAGTGTTGAAAACCGCTTTGTGCCAGGACTTGTTCTAACCTCATTACACATTTCAGCCCATCCTCAAAACCTGATGAAGTAGGGGCGCCTGGGTGGCTTAGTCAGTTGGGCGTCCGACTTTCGCTCAGGTCATGATCTCACAGTTCGTGGGTTCGGGCCCCGCGTCGGGCTCTGTGCCGACTGCCAGCTCAGAGCCTGGAGCCTGTTTCATTCTGTGACTCCCTCTCTCTCTGACTCTCCCCTGCTCACGCTGTCTCTCTTTCTCTCTCTCTCTCCTAGAAATAAATAAAACAATAAAAAATAAATAAAAAAAAAACCCTGATGAAGTAGGTTCTGTGATTATCTCCACTTTGTAAGAGAACAAACTAAGGCACAGAGAGGTTAAGCAGCTTGCCCAAGGTCACACAGCTAGTAGCCATAGAGTTAGCACTCTTGTCCAACGTAATGTGATAAAATGTGTTATAATAGAAAGCAAGTTGACACGCAAGGTTCAGAAAAAGATGTGCTTCAACCCCCCTGAAAACAGTCAGGAATGGCTTCCTTGAGGAGGCAACATCCTGCTTTTTCATTTTTTTAAATAGTTTATTGTCAGGTTGGTTTCCATATAACACCCAGTGCCCATCCCCTCAAGTGCCCCCCTCCGTGCCCATCTCCCCCCTCCCCCCCACACCCATCAGTCCCAGTTTGTTCTCAGCATTCAAGAGTCTCTCATGGTTTGCCTCTCTCCCTCTCCCCCACTATTTCCCCCCTTCTTCTCCCCCATGGTCCTCGGTTAAGTTCCTCCTAATCCTCCTATACGTGCACACATATGATATCTGTCCTTCTCTGCCTGACTTATTTCACTCAGCATAACACCCTCAAGTTCTTTTTCAAGATCTTTGGGCATCTGCCTCAAATGCTCTTAAACAGTCCCCTCGGAGGGAAAATGGAGGCACAAATCTGATCGTGATATTCACAAGTTCAGGACTTGTAGCTGGTCAAATGTCCCTCATAGTTTCAGCTTAATTAGAGAGAATTTTGAGTGAAACTATAATCTGCTGTCTCACATGACATTTTTATCACCTGCTTAACATTTCAAATGAAACATTTTATTGCATTTGATGTTAGTTAAACACTTAAAGTGTACTCTTCATGGTTACAATTCGCAGTGTGTTCTGACTATATTAAGCAAATATTTAAGAAACATTTGGGCTGTTTTTCCATTTTTAAGTATTTAATCTGTAATAAACATATAGTATGTTAAAAATACATTTCTTGTACAGTGTGTGTTAAGTGCTAAGAATATATTTTTGAACTGCCTTATTTGAGCCTGTCAGATTTTCCATTACAACTCCCTAATTTAAGGGGGTTTTAAACCAACCATAAAAATCTCTTCGTGCTGATATTTCAGGTAAAATGTCTCTCCTTCCAGAAGCCTTTTTTTTAGTAGTTGGTGGTTTGTTTTTTTTTTACACTATTGACACATTTAAAGAAAAGCTGATTTGGGGTGCCTGGGTGGCTCAGTCAGTTAAGCATCCAACTCTTAACTTTGGCTCAGATCATGATTTCATGGTTCATGAGATGGAGCCCCACATTGGGCTCTGCTCTGACAGCACAGAGCCCACTTGGGATTCTCTCTCTCTCTGTCCCTCTTTGTCTGCCCATCCCTCACTCATGCTTGTTCTCTCTCTCTATCTCTCTCTCAAAATAAATAAATATTTTCAAAAAAGAAAAGTTGACTTTACAAAATTGGGTCTCAAGCAGATTGTTCTAGGAAATATTTCAGTGTGATCTTCTCTATGTTTTTTAATAATCCATATATTAAAGGAACTTCATTAAAAAATCATAGACCTGGGGTGTCTAGGTGGCTCTCAGTTAGTTAAGAGTCTGACTCTTGATTTTGGCTCAGGTCATGATCTCACAGTTTGAGCTCACAGTTTGTGAGATCAAGCCCCATGTCAGACTCTTTACTGACAACATGGAGCCTGCTTAGGATATTCTCTCCCTCTCTCTCTTTCCTTCTCCCATGCTCACTCACTCTATCTCTTTCAAATAAATAAATAAACACTAAAAAATCATGGACTGGGGTGCCTGGATGGCTCAGTCAGTTAAGTGTCTGACTTCAGCTCAGGTTGTGATCTCATGGTTAGTGAGTTTGAGCCCCACCCTTACCTGCCCTTCAGGAAGCTGAGAGGCAAGAAGACTTTTGTCAATATTCCCACCAATCTACAGACAGGCAGTCAATGTTTTGGGAGAAGTTAAGTGATTTGCACTGAGCATGGGGCCTGCTCAAGATTCTTGCTCTCCCTCTCCCTCTGCCCCTTCCCCTGCTCACATGCACTCTCACTCTCTCTCACTCTATACACACATACAAGATTAAAAAAACATTTAAATCATTAAATTTTGAGCAAAGCAGATTACCTTCAAGAAGAAGAAGAAGAAGAAGAAGAAGAAGAAGCAACAGCTGGTGATTTGCCCAAAATCACACAGCTAATTATTAGTGAAGCTGAGGTTTGAACTCAGATCCCTTTGTTTCCTCCATGTTACTTGTGCCCACAGGCTGCAAAAGATTGAGCCCCTGCATGACCTGGTGCTTCCATGTAATTATTACTTTTTGTGTCTCTTAAAAATCTTAAATAATTCAACCCCCTGTACAGTTGAATAACTGGATTTTTTTCTAATGTTACTTTTCATTTTAAGAACCAAGATCATACCAACAAACAAATTCAAGTTTTTCTCCCTTGTTCAAGTCCTCTAGACTATGACTTAGAGACGTTCATCACATCACACTGGAATATTGTTGCTAACTGTGTGTCAAGAGGTCTTGAGAGCTTGTGTTTCCATCCCACTTAATTTCAGATTCTTTGAAAGCCAAGGCTTGTCTTGTGTATCTTTGTGTCTTTCTCTCTCCTTTCCTTACCTGCCCGAAATCTAGCACAGTGCCTGACATATTGTAGGGGCTCAATAATGTCTGCCAATTGGGGGGGGGGTTGAATCTTCACAAGACAGCTTGTATCTGTGCTGTCTCATGGAATGTTAGAGATGGTGGGCACCTCAATTACCCATACCAGCATTTCCCAAAATAACTTCCTTGCTTCATAAGTTCCACAAGACTGCACGACAAAACGATTCCATGAACAGATATATTTGGGAAATGCTCCTTCCCCAAGAAAAATAATGCCATAGAGCTCCCTGAGCAGACTCTTTAGAGCATTATTTTCTTCTTTGGAGCAGACTGACTGTGGGGAGCCAGTGGTCTTTGCTGTCACCAAGAAGTTCCGCCCTACTGGCCAGGTGGAGACTAGTTCTGTCCACTGCGGTGGTAGTGTGGTAATGTCTAGCTTGTCCTAGACTCAGGACTCTTTGGCCCTTGCCCTAAGTGATCCCATCAACTCTTACCAGTAACAAAAGTGATATTTTGGCCTATATATGTCAAATTCCTTATTTTTCATTTCTCCATTTGTCCAGAACATTAAAGAGGGTGAGAAATGCTATTTATTTTTGGTACCCATAAGTTCCAACAGAGAAAATTACCTGAAGTCCTCGGCTGTCAATTACTTTTCTTTCAAACCCGTCTTCCTTCCAAGTATACCAAAAATATCCTCAGGCCTTCAGAGTAATTATATTTATGATCATTCATTTTTTCATTAGTCTAGAGCAAATATTGTGGGAACTGAAGAAAGATGATGTTCCAAAGTCAACCTCAGGTTTGGAGTTGCGCGAAAGAACCACAGATGGAATTGGAATCAACTGAACCCTGGATACTCTCTCTCAGAAGAACTCTACACAGGAACCACATATTATACTGTCTCAATATACAGCCTGAGGAAGTTAGGTGGGCTGGTCCCCAAATCATACCTATGAGACTTTAGCCGCAGAGGCAAGGAACAACGCTCCGGAATCCAAAAGGAGAAAGCAAGATTCAGCAGGGCCATCGACAACAGGGTGGAATATTTGAATGTTGATTCCTAATTCAGACATAATGTCAAATAGTAAAAATGTCCTGACTTAATTCACTGGCTCAAAAAATATTTACCAAGTGCCTGTTATATGCCAAGCACTACCGAAGGCATTATAGATGTGACAGCAAGCTTAAGACAAAAATCCCTGCCTTCGTGAAGCTTAAAATCCAGTGGAAAGAGATGGACAATAAAAAATAACTAAAGTATGCAGAATGTGAGAAAGTTTACATTCTGCAAGAAAAATGAGGCAGGGAAGGGAGACAGCAAATGCAGGGGGCATTGGGTAGGGAGGAGACTGCCATCTTCAATGGGTAACTATGAGAAACCCAACTGAAAACCTGACATGGAACAGAATAGAGAACCCAGAACT